>CAKKXW010000003.1:47938871-47969564 GCA_920937365.1 Sphaerophoria rueppellii
TTTACATGGAAACATAAGAATTTGAAGAAAAATACAAAAAAAACTTCAATATGAGAAAAAAGAAAAAGTATCAGGTACATTATGACTTACAATTAAGGTTCGATACATAATATGTACATATGTTTCGAATTAGTGATTTTATACTAAAAGTATAATGATTTGTTAGTAAATAAAAAGTTACTAACTCTGATTAATGAACAGTTAAAAATAAATAAATTAACAAATAAATAACAATAATTAAATAAATTATTCAAAAATTTAACAATTACTTGAACAAAGACACTATAAAACGAATATTAAGATAGTCTAACAGTTATGTATGTAATAAGTATATAAATAAATGACATAATTTTTGACAATAATAACAATGAAGATTATATGTTTAATATTGGTAGAAAAATGGTTAAAATATTATTTGGTTTATCAATGGATTTTCAGAAAATTCACATTTTGCAAAAAAAGTTGTTATTTAGCTTTTCGATTCTATCACAAATCATTTCAACATTCGCTCTTGCATGTAGGTCAGAAGTAGAATGATAACGAGGGAGATTGAGAATCATTTTAAGTAATTTATTTTGGGATACTTGCAGTTTGTTAATATGACATTTTGCACTATTTCCCCATATTTGACAACCATGCAATAGAATTTCCTGAAAGATTACTTTGTAAATAATAATCTTATTATCGTTACTGAGTCCTGATTTTCTATTTATAAAGGGATAAAGTACTTTAATTGCAATACCTATTTTTGCTAACGGTTTGGTGATATGTTCCTTGAAGGCAAGTTTCTGGTCTAGATAGATCCCTAGATATTTAACATTTGTTTCCCAATTAATGTTAACACCATTTACATTCAACTGATTGCTGGGAAGATAACAAAACTTTCTTTTTCTAGTAAAAAAGATAGCTTGTACCTTATTTGAGTTCAGTTTGATTTTCCATTTGGAGTAATACTGGGTTATAATTTCAATTGCATTGGTTAAGTTTGCCTCTATGTTCAGACTTAATTCATGTGATGAAAAAATTCCAGTATCATCGGCAAATATAGCCAGTTCACATTCGGGAAGCCTAGGAATATCGGACGTATAGAGGTTGCAGAGAAATGGCCCTAGCACAGAACCTTGTGGTACACCATGTTCAACTTGATAGGAATTTGAGTTACTGTTATTGACAAAAACACTGAAACATCTATTTGACAAAAAACTTTGAATAATTTTTACTATATAAGCAGGGAAGCCCAAGCTTTTCTATTTTCGAATTATTCTTTTTGATTTGATTTCATTAACTTCATTGAAATTGAAGAGTCAGTTATGTTTTTACAAAATCGTAGGCAAAAGAGTGTTTTGTTTTCAAATTTTTAAAAACATAACGACAAAAATAACGTTATGTTCACTTTGCAAGAAATTATATTTATAGACTACGCTTCTCAAGACTTTAAAACTGAGACAATTGATGGTATGTAGAATGGATTTGCTTAGTCTCATGAGATAAAGACCTGAGAATGAGCTCAAGGTAATTAGATTGAGCATTTGCAATGGTACAAAACTAAATTTGGTATGCAAAAGGTTTGTCTCATCTTCCGATATCAGTCTCAAAAAACTATTCATAACCAAGATGTCTTCTTCAAGCAAAAGCAGTGATCAAATAAAACTGAGTTTGCCACTGATGATTCCCAGAATACCACAATTATGGATAATCCTTTTTTGGATTCAACTTGATTCGTTTTGTTTTTCTATTACTTTATTTGTTAAGATAATATCAATTTGTTTCAACAATATATGGCCTTTCCAATTCTGATTTTCTCTTAAAATGCTTTACCTGTCCCTTTTTTCTGCAATTAACCCACCACTCCGCCAGCGAGAGTGTGAAATTAGTATTCTCTGTTTGTTTTGCCATTGCCAAACCTCCAAGCCCTGCTGAGCGTTTTCCAGCGTCATCTTCACCAGCTCATAAAAATTAAAAATTACGCGCCTATAATAATATATAATATTATTTTGACTTTGTCATATGGAAATGAAACTAAAAGAGAACTGTCAAATTAGTTTTATGAATCTAGTTTCAACGTGTAATATCATATGAGAAACAGGATAGGATAACAAATCACAATCCGAAGATGTTGCAAGATACTAGTTTCAACGTGTAATAGCACACTTAGTAGTGTTCTTTTGATGTGCTTTAGCGTTTAATCGAGTTTTAAACTCGAGTTTTAAATTTTAATGTTTTTTCAGGCTGTTTTCTTACCTGTTTTTTTATGAGTTAAAAAAGAAAATATTTTAGTCCAATCAAACTAATAAATTTTCATATCCAAGACATTGTCTTCTCAGGACGGTAAAAGAGGCTTTTCTGGTTAGCCGCTGCCCAAGGAACACAATCAGCTGTATACTTTTGACATTGACATTGACATTACATTACTTCGCACATGATTCTAACGAACTACAGACACATGTAGCACTGGCGACTGAGGGCATCGGCTATGACTGAAACAAGACATACTATAAAGAGAGACAGATAGACACATAGAAGGAAAGAACACATAACATAAACCCGTGGCACAGAGGAGGAGACATAGATTTTTACTGTCTCATATTATCGCACAGGTGGCCTCAGATAGGCTGGCGATTTTCGTAGAAAAATAATTCTGCCGAAGCTGGGGTTTGAACATGCAGCGTTTGACTTAGCAATCAACTACTCATTCCTCTGAGCCATGGCCACCTGCTGTATACTAGTTGACAATAGAGATTTGAATCATTTAAACTCAATTTAGTTTGTTAAGATAAGGAATTAACTTCTAAATGTTAAAATTTGAGAGTACACTAAGATCGTGTAGGAAAGGAGCACCAAGAGCTATTGTTCAGGCGTTTTGTAGGACCGGGCACTTGCACAAAAAGTACTGAACAGTTTCTCTTTGGTCAATACCGACAAATCGTGTTGTAAGGAAAACCAAGTTCATGGCATGCCGTCCAAGACTCCAACCCTGTTGGATTGAGAAACTCTCGAATCTTAGGTAGACAGCGAGAACTTCTTTCAATTCATGCTATGCACGCAAACAATAACTAACATACAAAACGGTCTTCAAATATATAAAAACGCAATTGTATTAGCTAAAAAAAGAGTCATTTAAGAACTATTGTGAATAAATTGACAACATAAGAGATTCAGACTATTACAAACCCTGTCTAAAGGTTATTCATGTTCTTCGTTCAAGAAGAAAAAAAGATGGTTCTTGAACATTAAATTCTTCAGAAAGATTGGATGTCTGAAATCAAAACCCATTTACAGGCTGCGAAAAATGCATCCCCGAAAACAAAATTCTTAAGGTATAATATTGTAGAAGAGGTAATGAAATCTTCCATCAAAGCTATTCTTGAAAACAATCCCCTATTCCAACATGCCTACCTAAAAGGCACTACTCTTTTGAGTGTGAAGAATACAAACTCACTACCTTTCTTGAAGTGGAACGAATTTTTAATAAAGTTCTCTCTAAAGCTATGAAAGTATCACTGGGCTGGCCAACTTAGGAATAGAAGAGTATATTATTATCTGGACAAATTTTCGAACCAAAAGAGGCAGGGTTATATCTGCTCGCTTCGATAACAGTGGAGTTAAAATAGAAGCATATGCTGATAATCTGGTATTGATAACCTCATGATACATGGGGTCTCCAATTCTGCCGTATGGACAGAAAATCTACTAAAGTTGATGAATGTTACAATGTGTTTAAGGTTAGAAAGTCAAATTTTCCCGAACCTGAGTCCAGATCGAGCATATTTGTTCGGAATAATTTTTTTTACCATTTCTCATACTTTTTTTCGAAAAATTATAGATATAGATAGATCAAGTATTTTTATATTTCCGTCTGAACCAATCTTTCATACCGTTTTGAAGTTTAAAGAGTATTTAAAAATTTACCAAAAGATAATAAAATAACTGTATTTTTCACTTTTCTTTATAATTTTATCGAAAGCTGAATGTTATGTTAGATAAGTCTTACTTTTTTTAATCATCGTTGAAAATCAATTGAAAACTGTTTGATATGAAAACGTTAAGATTATCGACTGCTATTCAGACCAACTGTTTAGCCTGAATTTAAATGGTATTATTCAACAAATTTTCAATTCTTATTTTTTATTCCCTAAAAATTCAGCTTCTGGATTGTATCAAAAAAAAAAAAAATGAATAATCAAATGAACCGAAGTGTGTGAACTCGCCGAACACGAATCAACTATGTCAACGCTCTTATACGTTTCCCGTGTCTAACTGTGCATACGTTAGCATATAACTTAGTATGTATTAAGGTATTCTTTTTGTGTTAAACATTTCGTATACCCATAAGTCTAAAGGAATTTTAGATGCTCTAAATTGTTCCGAAGTTCATTGGCACTTTAATGACTGTGAGTGATATGACATAATCTTATATATAGTTTTTTTTATTGGATTATTCGGTTTCTTGGAGAAAGACCAAAACCTGATTTGGTCTTGAGTAAAATTAAAGAAAACATGACTAAACGATATATATTTTTATTCATTTTGTTTTGTTATCTTCGTTTGCGGTGTTCGTAACGTTGTGCCGCTGCACTTGACCATTCACCCTGAATTCGTTTTTTTTTTTATTCTTCGTACATGTGACAGTTTACTAGATTTATGACAGAAATATGTCACGTAGTCCTAAAAACAACGAACGCTGTCGCAAAAAATAAGAAAAACAAATTAGAAAGCCCTTCACAACCACGACATTTTGCAAACTAACTTTACGATGCGTTTCAGTTGTTATTATTTATTTTAAATCAAATCACGTGCTATAAGTAAAACCAGATATGTCACGACACGAGTGATCTTAAATTATAACACAACTTGCTGCTTTGAATCGTGCAAGTTGCAGCCAATAAATAATAACTGTTACTGATGCACTTGATTGCTTTTTAGCGAATGAGTAAACAAAATTTACAGCTTGGATGCCTATACACATAATATATATAAAAAGCTAACTAAGTTTTTCATACCAACTGCTTTGCTTAGCGGTAGAAAGAACATCTTCATAAAGCACTTCCTTACCGTGACGAAGTCAAGCGTCACCATGAAAAGAATGACTTTATAGGTGTGGAAATTATCATAATCATAAAATAACAACAAAAAGCCCATAAAATTCCAGCTTTTGTTAAGCAAAACTTACATCACGTTGCAAAAATAAAATAAATTAAAAAAGGAAAATGCGCTTATCCTTTCATATTTGTGTTGTAAACATTTTATTTCGTTACGGTTACGACCAAATCGTCATCAGTAATGGCCATAAAACATTTAGGCACCTATTTTGCTATACATACATATTAAAAAAAAAAAAAAATAAATAAAAATTGTCCGTTGAAATTCTGAAATCAGAGGTATTCCCATATGCTTTTGGGACTATAGATTACATGTCAAATGGTAAAAAGAAAAAATACATATCACTCGGTGCGTTGAATTTTTGGATTGAAAACATTTCTATTTGAAATATTTCAATTTATTTTGACTTGATTGAAACAGCTTAATCAGCAAAACAAAAACATTCTGCTAAAAGCGTAAATATAGCTCTCGCCTTTAGACGGAACGTGTTGTTTACTTTTTGCGTATGCAGCAGAACAACAATGTGCTTCGACGTTAAATTGATTGATAAAATAAATTTTTTCGTATAAATTAGTTTTCAACGTGCCAAAATTTCACAAGTGTGTAAAATAACGATACTCTTGGTTTAGTTTTATGCGAGTTCTTATATTATTTTAATGTTTTATTATTTTGTCGACAAGAGAATGATTTTTCCTTACTGTTGCAAGAAAATTACGAATTATATTGCGAATTGATTAATAGGTATTATATTAGTATTAAGGGTTTTATGCCAACTCCAAAAAGCTGAGTTTAGGGCAATCTTACATATCTAAAAATACTATTGGAAGCTTTGTCAGGATCTTGCAACAATGGCTACCTGTTTAGGATGAAATAAAAACATTTTAGTCTCGAGTAGGATTTGACCTTGTATGTAACTGCTAACCACACACAACCATTACACCACGGGTGTACTTCACTTAGAAATTTCGGTGAGCCACGTACCACCTTGAGGTACCCCAAAAAACGGACTCCGTGATAGCCATGAACGACAACGTGACAAAAATCGACCATCTAATAATAGCAGATCGCTGCACTTCCGCCGCATTGTCGCCTTTTGCAGGTGCGATGAGACAGCATAACATTTCAAAAGGTATCCTCCATGAACTTATCGGCATGAGAAAGCTATTGGGAGCCGCTCACTGTTCACTCCGGACAACGTGGGAACCATTTTAGTACAATTCGAAGGAGTTTTCTCCTTGTTTCGTGACAGTGGACGAAACTTGGATCAACTGGAACAGAACCCAGACGCCCAATTGTCTCAATGCCGGAAAGGTAGCCATTTTTTTTCTGAGATTCATTAAGCAAAGCAGAACTCGTTATCAAATCAACTCGACCCTGAATTGAAGAGAAAGTGAACCGACTAGGATCTTTCACCATATTAACGCACTGTCTCACAGCTCTTCAATCGCCACAGCGAAATTGGTCGAATTGGGCTACAAATTCCTATACACAGTCTTTTCCCGATTTGGCCTCGGAAAGAAATTTCACTCGAATCAGGAGGTCATCGCCTTTATTGCAGATATCGTTAAAATGTATTTTTCAGATTGGTATCCTGCATGATATTTTTTTAAGTGTGTTAAGAAGCCTTTCCCATTTTTAATGAGTTACCTCGTAAACATAATTTTTAATGTCTCAAGTGTCTACAAGCATCTGTTGCTTGATCTCAGTGTACAAGAAGAATTAGCAATCATTTAGTTTATCGAAAGGCAAAGGCTTGAGTCCACTTAGTTTCTTATAATTTCCTTGTAGTAATGACGATTAAAATTTTTGAGCAGATTCAGCGGATTCCACCTGAAGCATTAAAGTGTTTTTTAAAATGGATTACAAAACATCCATCATTCAAATATTCTTTTTCCTAAGAGATTTTGTTGAAGATATTGCTGCTAAGCTCATTAGTCTCGAATTCATAAAAACTGTTAAGTGAGGGAAAAACACATATTTATACAGGTTAAAAACGAATATCTGATGGAGCCTGTTTCTAGTTTAACACACTTGTTATAATATTACTGTTTGAAATTTTTTGTATTAATGTTTGTTGTCAACATGCAAAAAATATAAGAAAATGTGCAATATACATTTTTAAGCAGTGTAAATCTATTATTCAGTGGTGCAGATGTGGGGTGTAGCAGCTCAAAAGAGAAACAGCACCCTGATTTCGATAATATGACTGAAGTTGTAATCAAGGTTAACCTAATGGGGATTTTTAGAAGAGCGAATAGTGCTGTGTGTTACGAGTGTATATGTTGCAGAGAGGTTTGGAGCTGGAATTGAAAAAATTGATTTTAGTTTGGATAGTTACCACTGAAAAATAACCGTCGTCATATTGGAGTCCATCTACTAAAAATTGATAAATGGTGTACGGGATTCATCAGATAAAACTGTCATCATCATCAAATTGACGAATTTATTATCATATTGACGAGCTTTCAGTATTTGTAGAAGATTGAAACCACCATCTGTTAGCAGAATGTATCGCTTAGAGTTCAATCTTTAGACGAGAGGCACTAATAAGAGTATACGCTAAATGGATATTAAAGCATATGTCAATAAAATGTAAAATTAAATTCGACCTCGGATTCTAAAAAGAAAATCGAAAATAACAATCTAATGGGTTCAAATTTTTCTCGAGGTAGGAGAGATGTATAAATATACCATGGATAACTGTCAACTGTGATAATCGTGAGTGTTGTTACTCAAATGATAAGAACCTATGAGTTCAGTTAGCAAAACCATAAGAAAGCATTTACGGAATTCAAAAGGGTTCTCGTAAGTCCCAAGGAAATAATTGCCGAGCAGTTTTGTTTTTCGAATAAGTTCAAAAGATCGACACTTTTGAAAGAGAATTTCTTCAACTGATATTCCTTTACGTACCCAGCATGTGGATGAAGTCCAGAGAGCAACAACGCAACGATCAATCGATGGGATGTAACACGACGCTTCAGCCAAGAGCACAAAGTTCAAGACGGCCAACAAAACGGAACTTAAAATACCTATATTGAATTAGCGACTGCAGTTCCCAGAGCACTTGTTTTCTTGCTTTACGACTAATCGAATATGGACACCTAAAATCTTGCATGATAATTTCTTAAGTGTGTTGAGAAGCTTATCAACTTTGTTAATCCATTTTAAATCATTTTAAAACACTTACCGCATTAATATACATTTTTAAAGTTGCAATTCAAGGGTTTGCGCATATTTGTTGCTTGATCCCAAGGTACAGGAAACAATAAGCTAATCGAAAAGTTTATCTCACCAAAAACATTCAGTACAAACTAGCCAAGTCTCCACGGAGCTGCTTGTTTATCTCTAAAAAGTTATGAAATCTATGCAAAGTCGTGCAAATCTAAGGTTCCTTACTCCGTTTTCTTTATTGTTATGGTTATTATTGAGTGGCTTGGCGTTTGAAGGGTACACAAGGTTACCGTTGAATCAACAAGTAGCAAGTCAATTTTAGGCTTTATAAAGCTGCTGATATTGCAATAATGTATATAGGCGAGCCTAAAACAAACATACTGTTTGTTTTATTTCCAGTACTGACGAAATTTTAATCGGTAAAGTCACACAATATTAACAAAAATAATAAATAAATCGGAGTAAGAAACCTTAAACTTGGGACGACTTTGCCTAGATTTCATTATTTTTTTAGAAATAAACAAGCAGTTCCGTCAAGAATGTTTTTGGTGGGATTTCACTTCTTTTTGTAGAAACGTGGGCATATTGATTTATTTTATTAGATTTTCATATTTAACAAAATTTCTTTCGTTTTATTAGTAGTTTATTTTTATTTTTATTTAACAATTATTTCTTTTATTTTTTTTTCCGGTTCTAATTCTTGAACAGCAGCAACAGTTTTTCGTATTGCCCATTCGCGTTCTTTATTTATTCTTTCAAACGGGTTAGTATCTGGAAAATTGGCGCTTTATTTACGGCTAAGCGGATTGTATTCGATGATCGCTGCGCTGAAGCTTGAGTGCAAAGTTTATGGGGTGCACCCCATGAATAACTTACTCGTGTAAGGGCATCATAGGCTTGGCCTTTGTATACAAATTTCACAGGTATAATCGAAATGGAATTCGACTGAAGCGTCAACTGTATTGGGCAAAAAAAATTGTTTGTTGAAGCCGAATAAATTAAAAATCTTCAATCTTGATAATACTAGGAGGTTTCATGGACTTAGACCTTGGCTCTTGTGAATTTTTAGGGTACACATCACATAAATTGTTAATTGTTTCCTGTACACATATGCCCGTTGTATATCGATCTCTAATATTTTGGTCAAGATCATCGACTATCCTGGTTTTTTAAGTTTTTTCTTTATGTGGCCATTAAACCAAATTTCAGCTCTCTGAATATGAAATTTACAGACTTGAAATTTTAGATTTTTAGTATGTAATTGTAGCTTACTGAATGGCGTTGTGGTCTTATACGAAAGCCTGAAAATGCGGCGAAATGGTTCCAGTAAAGGATGATGCGGCAGTTTTTTTTTATAATTTGCACCCACTAAAGGGATGTTTATACCCTATTTATGCCAAAGACACAGTGAGTGCATTGGCAGTGTTTGTTTCGCACTCGATTTGGCGGGGCACTGCCGGCCGTGCCACCCGATGATGGTGCCAAGTTCACTTAATTTCTTGTGATTTTTTATAGGAAAACGGCTATAATTATTTGTGAAGAATAAGAGTTTTTTTTTTATAAATAAAGAAGATTCATTATTTGAATATTTCTGACATTTTAGTTTACAAGAGATTTCATTGACTTTTTTGTTAGAAAAATTGAAAGACATACCTAGTTGCTCATTAGTATTGAATTCATATTTATGGACACCCATTTCATAAGCCGGCACGGAAAAATATTTAGTATTTTGACGAATATTTGTTGATAATTTGTGCCGCAGGTTAGGCTTCTCTTATCCCTTTCTGAAAAATAACCAGTATACATCCGAGTGAACCTTCTCAAAGAATGTTAATTTCAATGACTGGATTAATCCTCGTGGAGATTTATTCAAAGAGATAACATGAACAAGAAGAAAGCCTAATTCATAATAATTTTTTGATCAAAATACACATACTAAAACTACCAAAATGGATTTTAGTTTTTCTCTAGGTAGGAGAGTTCTATAAAAATGAAATATGCATAACATATTGAAGGTTGAAGAACGAAACATTTATAATATTTCATGGGTTTTAGTTACCCATGTAGGTATACAATTTCTCATAAAATGTTAATTCTGTTTTTTTTTTTTTTTTACAGAATATGAAGCTAATATCAAAGTGTTTTGGAGAATTGACATTACAGTACTTTGCAAATGAATATAACAAACTACAGATACATAGAACAAAACATTAATATTAGTCAATGTACAAAAACAACGTTGCTACTGACCGACAATGGGTTGAAAACTGTAAGCACTTCGAGAAAAGCCATAATAAAAAAATAATAGAGTGGCACCACAGCTCTTGAAGAGCCAAGGGCTTAGTGGCTTACATTCTTCAACAGTTCTTTGAGTGCGTGTGAAAAATTGAGAGGACCTGCAATTTAACACCGATTCCGAATGGTTAAGTTGAGAAGCACTTTTTTCATGACAGATTGATACTCTAGGAAGTTTTTTCAGTTCTTTATGGACACGAGCTGGATTCGATTCCACGCGTTCTCCGTACAGCCAACGCACATAACCACTACGCCACGGGCACTACAAAAAAGCAATTTTCCCTAAAATTATTTGGTAAAAACCATATGGTACATTCTTTGTTTGCTAGGTACTTCAGTAACCGTTGAAAGAGAATTCACTTGAATAAAGGAAATATGGCGAACAGATAAAATCCAATTGAACATTGCGTCAATAAAAGGTATTCTATGCATCAGGTACAATACAAAAATATCGTATCTTGAATTGAAGAAATAGAGTTTGATAGAAAGTTTGCATTTAAGAAACCTGACAGAGATTAATTGCTAAAACTTAATCTAAATATATAAAAATGTAATGTTGGTTTGTGTATGCTCGAAAAACTCGACAACCGTTTGACCGATTTTCTTAATTTTTGTTTTAAACTAAAGAGGAATAAGGGTAAAAGGTTGTTAACAAACAAAATGTAAACTTTTCAATCACAAACGGCGTAAATGTTAAAAAATAAGGCTTTTCTTACTTCAGCAAAATATACCAATATAGCTACGAATATTCGATTTTGTCAAATATTTTTATTTTCAGATTTAAGTCAAAAAAAAAATGTCAGTGAAGAAAAATATTATTTTTCAAAATTTTTTTTTATCGACAATAAAAAAAACTATACACTTGACATTTTTAGTTGTCGATTTTTTTCTTTTTTTAGATTTGTTGCTGAGTTCGACTCACTACTTTTGTACCAGTGGAGCGTTTCTCATCGTATTTTGAGGGAACGTTTGAGTAGTGGCGTAAATGAGTTTTAAGTATTTTATATAAAATCGACCAAGCCATTTATGAGATATAGAGTAAAGCTGGTAGTGGAGCAGCGAGGTAGTGGGGTGACGGGTAGTGGGTAGCAGGTAGTGGGGTGATGGGTAGCGTATAGAAGTAGCGGGTAGCGGGTAACGGGGTACCGAGTGGAAAGAAGCAGGTAGCGGGTAGCGGATAACAGGTAGAGGGTAGTAGGGCCCTGGATAGAGTTTAGCGGGTAGGTCTTAAAGCTGGTAGTGGAGTAGTAAGGTAGTGGGTAACAGGTAGTGGGGTGACGTGTAGCGTGTAGAAGCAGCGGGTAGCGTGAGCGTATAGTAGGTTAACGGGGTACCGAGTGGTAGGAAGCAGGTAGCGGATAAACGGGTAGAGGGTAGTAGGGCTGTGGATAGAGTTTAGTGGGTAGTTCGATAGCGGGTGCAAAAGTTAAAGTCTTACTTTTGTCAAACGAGGAAGTACGAAGTCTGCAAGGTCTGATTTTTTAGATTCGTTGCTTTTGATTTGTTGAATTGCTTGCAGCAAATTCTTTAAAAATGTAAGATTATTTTTGTTAAAAAAATGACTGAAAATGTTAAATTTCATTGAACAACCTGTATTTGGTTTATATGTCATTAAATTATGATCATACTGAATATTTAATATCATTTCATATCGTGTGTCATGAAAATTTCAATTGTTGGTACTGTAGAGTTTATTTCAAATTTTTACCGGATTATTTGATGCACATTTATTTTTGATTGTTTCTGTGGTATTGAGTTCGACTCATTTATTTTGTACCAGTGCAGTGTTCTGCACCGAATTTTGACAGAATGTTCGGGTAGTGGCGTGAATAGGTTTTTAAGTATTTTGTGAAAAATCGACCAAGTCGTTAATGACATATGAGCAGGGTAGTAGAGTAGCGGGGTAGCGGAGTGACAGGAAACAGAAGTATGTAGAGGGCATCCGGGTAGCAATTAGCGTGTAGGGTAACGAGGTACCGGGGTTGCGGGAAACGGATAGCAGTTTAGGTCTTTATAAATTTGCAATCACAATCAATAAAGCTCAAGTTCAATTTTTAGAATTGTGTGGCTTAGATTTAGATGCGACGCAGACAGAAAAACAAAACATATTGAAAAATTAAATTTGTATGAAATGTAATCTTTGTTTTGGTCTTCATTTCTCAACCATCCAATCACATGTGCCACTGCGAAGTGTGGCAGGGTACAGCTAGTATCTATATAATTTAAAGACAATGAAAATGAACAGTAAATAAAACTAACTCTTTTTATATGATATCGGCTTTGTAAAAGGCGGTCACTCTATTACCTCATATTACGCAGAGGTGGCCTTGGCAGTCAAATATTCATTCCTTTGAGCCATGGCCACCAGCATGTTTTGGAGAAATCATGTTGTTTAGTTACTTAGACTTACTTAGATCATCTGACTCTTTATTACATCAGCCGTACGTTAAACAGGAAAACATCTTATTCAAGTCTTAATCAAGGAACAAGAGAGCTCTGTTGTAGCAATTTGGCTAGTTTTCACATAGGAACTATATAATAGCCTACGCAAGTTTTATGGCTGTAAGTTCTTATTTTATTCTTCCGATAATATTTCATGCATACGTAGTACATAACTTTTCTTCTATATCTTGTTATTCATTCTCCAATTCCATACACATATCTCTGGGACATTATAATCAAATTATAACAGTTTGCAATATATTGATCATCATTCTTCATGCTCAGACTTATAGGCAAAACAAGAAAAAATTGAAGATAGATATAATTTTAACAGTGATGTGTGAACTTAATTAGGTGTCAAGTTTGTCAATAAAAAAAAGATAGATACGAAAATAGGTTTACTTTGCTAACGTATGTTGTTTACACAAATTGCAAACACTTGTTTTTGTTTTTCGATTTTGATTTGGTTAAGCATAAAACTTTATGAACTTTCATTTATCTGGTAAACAGAAAAAAAGGAATACTTTCCTTGACGGCTGAAAATATCAGTCAACCTACATGGATCCAGTTGTTTGAAACTTGTTTGATTTTTTTTTTTTAATTTGAATCCCCCGAGTCTGGTTTAGAAAGGAAGTAGGTACCTAATTCTGTTTTAACCTAACTATTTCTTAATGAACTAAGAACATTAGTTCGACCGCCACTAACTTTGTAACCTTTGTCAATTTCTTATGAATTAAAAAGCTGATTTCCTTAAAAGCTTTCGCAAAACATGCACGCTTCTAGTCTAACAAGAGTAACAAGCATGTACAAACAAGAAAGCTCCTTACGTTAATATCTAATTCTGTTTCTGTATAGTCTAAAAATACACTTGAATCCTCAGAAGCTTGTGCCATAATGATGCAATTGCCAGAGCTGTTAACAAGAACCCTCGGGGCGAAACAACATCATTATATTTACTCTTGGGATACGAATCAAACAAGTATAATAACTAAGAATTGCAATTTCCTCTTAATTTATAAAAATAAAACTTAGCACAGGTTTCTATCAGAATTGAGACGACATCGGCGGACGGTTGATGAAGCCTGAATGATGTTAGGGTGTTTCAAAAAATTAAATTGTATCTCTTTGAGAATCCTTGATTGGTAGCACTGTTTTGTCAAATACCCTGTGATTAATCTTTGAATTAGCTTTTGAAAGATCTGCCTGTAAAATGGCCACTTGTGTATTTCTTTAATTTCGTAACATCCAAGCCTTCTTTTCTCTAAAAACAACTACGACTTGACGAATGCGTCCTTAATTCAAATTTCGATTCAGCAGCCATCACTCATGATAGGAAGGCACGACAAGTCCGATGACCTGTAAGTCTTACACTCTTGAAAAATTCTTTGCGTGCGTAAAATGAACTGAAGAGACCTACAGTTTTATGCCGATTCCGAACGCCTCTTTGAAGCTTTATCATTAATTCTTTAGCGGCAGTACCCATGAAAGATGGTATAAAAACATATGGTTTAGGTACAAAAGACAAAAAACGACAACAATTAAACAAACTGTTTCATAAACTGCTTATACTTTAAAAGAAGGCCACCCGAACATAAATACAAAATAAGCATGACAGCTTAAATTGGATTATGCGCAATGTCCCAACCGAAGAGAAAACAACTGACGTACCTAATTGTCACTAAGAAACGGTTCTAGTGAACCTGTCACCACCCACACCAATGACATCTCCCACACAACAAATATTTAATTAAATTGAAATGATAATAATAGACCTTCATCACCAGACTTTTATATGTAGGTAATATGTAACTCAAGAGGTTACTATTTTGTTTCAATCCCCAGTTTTATTCAAATAACAGGGCAGAGGAAATAAACCCCTCATCCAACAATCAAACAGAGCTTAAAACTTACCTTTTGAATGACGTTTTAAAAAAGTTCTGTTTACACTGCTGAGCGCTGAATGATGATTTCCAATTTATAACACACACAATCCTCCTGGTTTCAACACTTAATTTTATTGCACATTAACGACAACTCAAATAATTTGTCTAAAATTTATTGTTTCGCTAAATAACACTGCACTGCATCAAGAAATAAAAAAATTAAAAAACACAACCTCGACCGACCGACGAATGGAGGGCTGAGCTAAATCGATTAGAAATATTGCACACAGAGGATACAACTAATAGTAGCAGAGAGTAAAAAAAAAAAACACAAACACAATTTTTGTTTTATTCAGAAAAGAAAATAAAAGCGGCAGTGGTCTTTAGTAAGATTAAGAATTAGTTTCTTATCGCTCCCACTGACTGGGAGGACTGAATGCTTTTTTTCACACCCACACAGGATATAGTATTAAATCAATCAAATTCACATGAAAACGATACCGATTGGGACAAATTGCGATGGTTATTTATTTGTTTAAAATTTCTGATTGTAGCACACCAACGAACGATTTATCTACACGTTTGATTATTAATCCGCGCGTTGTCAGAAGTCAGATACTTTTTTTTTTTTAATCGGGAACGAAAATAAAACTTCAAACAGATAACAACAATCGTTTAGGTAAGTGAAGGCCGTTCGAGAATTTTATAGGGAAAAAAGAGAACACATCAAACAAATACTGCTCAGCCCGAGAGAATGAGAGCGCTCCAAAAGTGCGCAGAATGCGTGTCTATTAGCATTTGTCTATTATTATTTGTCTATTATGACAAAACAACCAACCACCTTTCCGCTGACAGTTGATGTGACAGTGTAAAATCGAAATCGAAACTCGTCTTCACTCTTTTCACTAAAGTGTTCGTGGTATGAGCATAAACCGTCTCCAAAATGATAACAGAGAGAACACAACATACATTGACGAACGAAGAGGCAATAAAAATTCCTCAACTCGACTCGAACTCAATCCGCCACCGCGTTTTCCAAGTATTATTTATTATTATTTTTATTGGGACACCGACAAGCGACAATGAAAGCAACGGCTAAAGCGAGTTCATAGATACTAAGCTACGAAAGTGGGTATCTCTATCATCCAGACAAAGAGGTTTCACAAGATTGTGGGAAATATCATTTTTATGGAACAAGGATGAACAGCAAAACAATAACAAACCCAAAAATTTCGAGAGTCTGCTGGCTATGTGAACTGTTCAGGTGGGTATACGATGAACTTTGGCAGATTAAAAGGTTTTTCTTTTTCGTATGTTACTGTAAAAAGGCTGTTATACGTTTTTCTTGCATACAAGTTTCCTTGAGATACTTTTACACATGAAAAAATCTATGGAAATCGACACATTTTTCAAACAAAAACATTAAGAAGGAAAAACTAGCAAGTTATTTTTTGTTTTTTTTTTTCATACGAAGAAGACGACGACGGACGAGTAAAGCTACACACTTTTGAGTAGTAGCAAGTTCCGATATCAACTGTTTGAGTTTTGTGGCCAAAAGCGCACAGAAACAGAATGAGTGTTGTCGACTGTCGAGTGTGTATCTTCTCGATTCACTTTTCACTTTGACTGTTGTTTGTTGTTTTTCTTATTGTTGTTGGTGTCTTTTTGTTACGATTTTCTTTTTTTTTTAAATTTATTTTGTCGTTTTCGTTTGCTATAGTGACAGTGGAGAAGCTAAGTGAATTTATTCTTTGCTCAGTATAATGTTGCCCATGTTTGTTGATAATATTTTCCTTCTTTATGCTCTTCTTCAGGTTTTCTTGTTCGTTCATCTTTCGTTACTTTGTTTTAGCTTTTTTAAGCTATGAAAAACATTAAAGATTCGTCGTCGTCGTGTCGTGGGGGGATTGAGAGAACAATATTGGAAGATTTCAAATTTTATGTTGTATAACTATAGATTGACACAGAAACAGATACACAAGAAGGAAAATAAAAGCTATTTTATATTTTACTCTCTCATTCGTTGAATCAACCGAATAACAGTGGATTGTGAGATAAACAAAAACAGAGAGCAGATTCTCTGGGCGAAGGGAAAATGCAAATTTTGGGTGGGAGTGGGATGGACTGATGGAGAGAAAAAAGTTGAATATTATTTCATGCTTGCCACTGTGGGAAAAGTACAAATAGTTCGAAATTGGAAAAGATGTTAATGCTTTATTTATCTGAATGTTTATTAATATTATTGTGGTGCATATTTTCGAGGGCTGTTGACTGGGGTATACTCGTCGGAATCGGAAATCTGCCTGAATTAAGTACAGTTTTCGAAGAAAACACTTCACACTGTAGCCATAGCCTCATGGTGAGGGGGAAACTCAGAAGGAGAGTAAAGCAAAAATAGTGATTTTTAACTAGCAGTGGTGGGAGAACCACCTACTTCTTACAATTGCAATTTTACTGCTACTTGACAACTTGTCAGCAAAAACCACCAGCGAATTATAAAATGTTAAAAATGCTTAAATTCAAAGAATACGAAAAATATATCTTGCTGTCTCAGTTGATGTTAACTATATTATTGTTTAATTTGCAATGTTATAGTCCGGGCGGTACGGCTGTAAGTTGTTTCGTAGTCTGGAAGTTCGATATTGTATTTTTGTTGGCTGGATAGACGTTAATCGGGCTAGTAGTGTAGTGTGCCGGCTCGTTACATTACGATTAATTTAGATTTAAAAGCGTTTTTAACTCTACACGTTAAATACAGAAATCTAAATTTATGCATCAAATATCAATTTAAACAAAAAGCTAGATCTACCTTTTATCAAACTTGAGTAGTTTGGAACGTTTCTTCACTCCTTGTTGAAGAATTTAAGAGTGGAGTATTGTGATCTAGCTTGATTGCTATTAGACCTTTCTCTTGAGCAAACGATAAACGCTGAAACAGAAAACACTCTGTCTTGTATTTCTCACTTTACAAACTCAATATTAGCAAGACAACGATATTGGCTGTGAGTCACGCAAAGAGAACTAAGGTGATATCTCATATATTTCAAATGATTCCACTTTTTAATGGTGACAATACCTCATACTAAATACAAAAAGGTCGCAAGGTTGAAAGGGACCAAAATCATCTTGCAAGCATAATATCTATCGTAAGAGACTCGAAAATCTATTTGCTTCTTACCTTGACAAGGCCACTCTCTTGAATGTCTTTACCGGTAACTCAGCTTCGACAGAAGTAGCGGAGTTTCTACTGAAAATTGTGTCTCTGGGCAAACATCAGATATGTACTAATTTTAATGGGTTTCGAAAACCCTATCAAGCGCAAAAGGACTATAAATTTAGCATTTTAGTGTGAAGAAGAAATTTGGAAGACGTGTGGTAGAGGCAAAACAGATTTGCTCAAAATGGAGGGAGATGAGGGAGATATCTTTGGTATGCTTTTGGGGATAGCTGTTTAAAAGAAAGTCAACATCGAGTTTTGCTCACTTTTCCTCTTGCCTCGGTTCCTATAGCTTTATTTCACTATTTCGGAGATATGTATAAGACTGAAAAATCCACCTCGTTTCGCTTGGAGCCATCCTTGCTCAAACATTCGGAAAAGCAGCTGAGTCCATTATTCAAACAATTTAAAGCACTTTTCTATATCATTTTCGATCAATTCTTCTAGCTTTTAACAAATTGAAAGACAGAGTTGCAATGAAGTTGACGTCCAATCTGCCGTACATATATTCCGCTTAACCTCGTGCATATCATCTAAGGATTGTTTGAACAATGTTCGTCTCAAAGAATCTTTAGTACATTTTGTAGCCATTCACTAGGCAAATGATGAAATGGCTCCAATTTTAGGTGACAAGAAAGTATTCAAAACAATTGATGAATAGTATTTTTCGTTCTCAGTTTCAAATTAACGTGGTATCAAAGAGTTATTGAGAGTAACAATGAATGCCAGCATGAAGAGATAGATACAAGGGTTTTGTTTTACATATCAAATTTGGCAATGTCATGTTATTCAAAAGTTGTCGTGAAAGCCTCGTTCACTGACATACTAACAATCTGACTTCTTCCTGTTAATTTCTTGTTACCTTCTCCTGATTTTTCAGCGTCTTTTTTCAATTGAGGAAAAGTGGAACCTTTATGAATTTTATCGTTTCCTTTCAAGAAGTGTTCGCTTTCCGGACTGATCCAGCTGGTATCTTTGACGAAGACAAAATTGAAACGTTTTAAAAAGGGAAGATGAAGAGGATTCATTCGGAAACCTGAATCATTCGAAAATAGGTAAATCATAGAAATTATAAAGAAGTAAACATTAGGTGTGATTTTTTGGCAAACATATCTAAAGAAAAGTAAGATTTTACACGTATTACAAAAACAAACTTCTTACTTCTTACTCTGGATAAAAGCAGAAGTGGGATCCGACTCTGAATAGAATAGAATAGAATTTCTATTTTCGTTCGACTCTCGAACATCTAACCAGTTGTTTTATTGATCCATGGCGCTGAAAACACATGGATATGAAGTTTAATTGCCAAAAAGGTTACATAATTGTTGTTTGAAAGAATCGTTTCAAAGTTTGGAAGAGTCTTTTACAAAATGGACGATGTTAAAGATTCACTTGTTTAATGTATAGCTTGAAAGGTTGAAAAAGCGTCAACAATACTCGATTTCAGATAAAATACGGTAGAACGAAGCACAATGAAAAATTCATGAAAAAAGTGAAAAGTTTCGATTCAAGTACAATTACAATCCAGCCATGCTGGGCATCTTTGAAACAAAAAATGTTGAGAACAGTAATGTTAATTCTATGTTGTTAAATGCGACAGATGCATTCTGCGTAAAATTTTTGCGGTAAGACGTAAGACTGTAGTTCATTGAAAACGAGGTTGTTAAACAACGCTGGTTTTTCAGCGAGTCAACCTCTCTTGAGTATATTATTTAAATAGTCTGTACTGTACCGAAATTGTTGACAATATTAAATTAAAATAAAAAACAAAAAATCACAGTTTTGTCGAACAACTCTGGTTTGCAGGGTATGTTCACGAAGAAGCAGAAATGTCATTTAGAATTAAGAATTAAGGTGGATTCACATTAAACAAATCTGCCGACACAACAAGTAAATAAACATGTTGTGGAATGTGAACTCTTTAAATGAAAAATCAACGCATTCCAAATACGAGAATTGGGTCAAAGGCAAATACGATCAACGATCAGAAAGAAGGATACGCAGAAGCAAATTAGCAAAGAAAACTGGAATGAAATAAACATCCGTTGATAAGAAAAGTACTCGTTTTGTTATTAGAAACCCTTCTGTTGGTCTATTCTATTCTAAAAGTCCGTTTAGCTGACCTTGAAATCATTAATAGATTTGTAAGAATGCAAGATTAAAATATCTTTTGCCTTTCACTTTTGTTAAGAGATGATTTCTACAAAAGTTCAATAATCTTGTAATAACAAATATTTACATCATTTAGTCTGCTGAGTATTACAAACATGTACAGAAATGACCCACACCAAACTAGAAAGTGGATAAAATAACATATGAAAAATAATAGTGTAAGTCTCTTATGGACACCGATCAAGCAAGTAAACAACCAAAGAAGACACAAAACAAAAAAGAATTATGATAATTATCAATCATAAGCAATTTCTCTCATGGAAAGTACCAACAAGACACATTGAAATTTGAAATGACACATCTTTTCAAAACAGCTGATGGTAGTTACTTATGCGGATTGCAAACCTCTCTATAATTTCAACCAAAAGAAAATCTTGTTTGTATGCTCTTTAGGATAAGCCTTGAAAGAAAAGTCAAAATATGTCCATTGGCGCGAAGCGGAAAATCAATGACATTGCCATCAAACTCTTTTGGCTGCTTGTTTGACTGCCTTGCCTTGCCTGTGAGGTTTTCACTTTGAAGTATCAATATCAACTCAAGTACCGCAATGATAACCTACAAAACTCAAGAACCAGTTAATGTTGCTGTCAATACAAATAAACAAAAATACACAAAGAAAGCAATTCATAAGGAAAATCCATAAACAAAAAGAGAAGACACTCGATCAAAGATCGAAGACCCGCACCCGGCCGCCCGGCAAATTGAAGCCACTGAACTGGCCACCAAATTATGCACAAAATGTATCTTAAAGATTAAAGATTCTCTGGCTTACTTAAACTCGTCGTGCGTTCAACGAATGGTCTGATGGATATACCGTCTACTCAAGTTGTCAGCCAAATGTTTTGTTTTTAGGTCATGCGGAGCACGTGTGTGTTTGTTGTATCTTGAGTAGGTATATTTTGATATTTCAAGAGAGGAGTTGAAAAAAAAAACACAACTTTGAGTAAAACTGGTGAGGGGTTTTGGGGGCAAGTGGCAATTAGGTGGCTAAATGACGAGACAACATGCTTGAATTGAAGTGGCGATCGGCAAAGTCTTATGGATATGGAAGTCGGAAATTGATTATGTGTGTCAAATGTTCGCGCCTTATGCTGTCGAATAAATTTATGGATATGAAAAACGTTCGATGTTGACAGTTTCGATTCGTAGGTGGTTTCTGGGCGATGTATTTATTGTGAATAAGATGTTTATTATTGTTGCTGGGCGGTTAATTGGATTCAAGATATAAGGATTACTCATTCATAGCGACAATAGGCGAATACAAGTTTGAATAACAACAACAAGAAATCATCAATTAGAAATTACTTTTATGACAAGTGCTTGGTCTTTAAATCTATTTCTTATATACCTCAGGGTGGACGTAATGGACCAATGATAAATTCTTATACAAATCTTATCTTTGCAACGAAGGCTTGATGTCCCAAGGCTACAGTAAACTTTCCTTTACTACCTACTACTTCTTATTATTTTATCTCTCATTTTCATCTTACTCCTTGAGAAGAACTTACAAATTTCAAAGAAATCTGTCACGAAAGAAGTACGTTCAAAATCGGCATAAGACGAGGTTCAACTTTTAAACATTATGTACGTCTGTGCTTGTATTTATTTTCAAATTACAGAATTTCAACAAACAGAAAAATAATTTGCTCATAAAAGAAATGCGTTCACAAAAATGCGCACGATTGGGTCGTACGAACTTGCTCCTGTATATATATATATTCAGTCCTATCGAGGTATTTTTCGCAGCGGACAATTTTCCGCAACGCAAATATGGTCGGAGCTTAAATTTGTATTCGAGCTAATTGTCATCGGACAAAAATATGGCAACCAAAATTGTTCAGTCTGCCCAGCTTTAAACACAATTAAAAAAAAATCCGCAAACAATTTTCTGCGTACAAATCGGAAATCAAACTATCAAAAATAAAGGAAAATAAAGCTAGTAATCGCACCACATTGTTACTCATCGTATTGCGTTACTTCATATCGGAAAAAAATCTGAATTGTAAGTCGGAAGAATACCTCGAGGCAAAACATGTCCGAAACGTACGAAATCGGATAAAATTCCGCTCCGAAAAATACCTCGATAGGGCAGATTATATTTGAATTTCGATTTTAAATATTGATCGGTTTTTGAGATACAGAATTTAAAATTTTTTTTTTTTTTTAATTCAAACAAATTTTTTAAAATACGCTGATCGAAAATTTATTTTTCGAGAAAAACTGATAGCAAAAAAAAGCGGTTCTATGAGACGTACCGTTTTGGAGCTATAACAATATTTTTTCCCATAAAATAATAAATAATAATAATAAATCAGTCTTTCGAAAAAAAAATCGAGGAAGTTTAAGAAAATGTGTATGCGCTGTTTTTGAGAAAATTGAAACCCTAAATTTTGATCTTAAAATGAAAAAGAAACCACACACGCGAATTCGCTCAAACCTCTAATTTTCAGGTTTGAAGTCAACCGGACCAGTGGTTAAGAATGTAGGTGCACTTACAGATCAGACAGACGGACACTTGTTTGGACTTCTCTATCATCGTAATGTCATATTGCACCAAAATATCAACTTTTTTTTTAAGAATTCAAGACTTCCCATATATTCTATACGTGTCGTCGCAAGTAAAAAGTACACCGTATTTTTATCGAGCAAAAGTCATTTTGTTTATTTTGAAAACTTCAAATTAATGCCTAGTCCTCTTAATCTCAACACATCTCCCAAAAGCTTTGACATTGAATGGACTAATTTTTTCACCTCGGAACTTGCCATTTACAATGCTGGCTTCAACAATGTTTGTATTAATTTTCCAATGAAGAATAATGTGCATTTGCACAAACGAGCTAGATTCAAAAGAACGGAGATTCACCCTTCAGTTCTAAATTATTATGCGGCGGAATGGCTGACAAATCCAATGAGTTCAAAAAATCTGTTAATAATTACAGCTTCGGTAGTATTACCAACTGTAGTTCCCTGATGTGTCCTTAGATTGAAATAATTGTTGTTTCCATTTGCATGGCAAATTGTCAATTGAAAAAGAATCGACAGATTTGCCTCGATCATCGTAAAAATTGGACTGATTTGGAACAGTCGCTTATCCCCATTAAGTCTGCAAATAGTAGAAGCATTACGATAGATTTAGGTATCAATTCGATTGTCAGAAGTTTGCAGATTTAATCTCGAATTCCCCTATTTTTCGCATCCCATGAGACTGACCATCTTACTGTTCATGTGTTCTTATATACTATCTTCGATGTATACTTTTTTCCAAAATTTTGTTTCTCGAAAACGGATAGTAATATGTATGTGGGATATTAATTAAAAAGCAAACTGTTCGTTGAAACAAAATATTATAATTCAATAATTTAAAGAAATTACAGTAATTAAAGATTTAAGTACAAATTGACTGAGAGTCATTTAAGAAAAAGAGTATTAAAAAAGTATTTTAAAGTAAGGCAGACGATGTCGACGTTCTGGCGGTCAAACTTCTAATCAATCTTTATTTCATTTCTTCTTAATCGCCGTCTTCGTCTTTTCATCATCTTCTTCTTTTAGGTCAGAATCAGCTGTAAGTAAGCTGTAAGCTGATTCGGAATACGTCTGGGTTTACACTTAATAGGGTGACCCTACATGTTCTTGAACAGTGTACATCCATTTTAGAACAATTTTGTGTATAAATACTATTGAACACCTAGTTAACCGTGCACATTAGTACAACTGACAATGCTCAGAAGTCCAAAGATAATGTGAATCACTTGTTTCTTTAGTATATGCAACTGTTGTGACCTGCAAATCCCAACCAATCTCAATCATATTGATTATTATCAATTGAGGGTTTAGTCTTATGCTGATTTCGAAGCACCTTTTTGAGACGAATAATACTCCTGGTAGCATTGTCAGTACTTCGTGAAAGGCAGTACCCATATGAAAAATTAAACAAAAACAGGCACGCCTTCCATGTTGATCGTGAATGGAAATAACTTCAATAATTAAAACAAATACAAATTAATTATATACATACATATGTATTTCGAGCAAATTTTAAGAACATCTCCATTATCATTTCATGACCACATCCCTTAATAAATCCGCATTTCGCACCCCGACCACAAATTTGCCACTGTGGCGTATACTTACCATTTTCGGATTTTGCATACAAAATTGTTTTCTGAAATAAGATTAGTGTGTATTCACGCTGAAATTTCATGTAGCAAGTCAAGTTTGTTATGTGGCCAGTATTTCTTTAACCTTGCTCTATAAAAATCGATAAAAGAACACAAAATATATACGAATTGCAATGGACATCCAAATATTGCATTGTTCTCTTCGAAACGATATCATGTAAGAAAAAAAAATAGCGGATGCATGATATTGCATCACAATTTCAAGTTTGCACTCAACCAAACCACCGTGTTCAACCTCCGTAAGACCACGCCCACCCACAATAGCAAAGTTACGACCACACTTTGTAATGCCACATGCAATGAATGCCAAAAGGACTGTTAGATGTTTACCCATCAGAAACCCCAAAACACACACTTCGAAACACACAAAATCGCAAAGTTGTATGCAAATACTTCCTGTTTGATATGATAAGACTTTCAATGCAGCCTTAACTCAACTGCATTATTTTCTGGAGCACAATATTGCTATGGTTTTTACATATTTACAAGAAAAACATGTGTTTTACTTAACAAAAGTTTAAGAAACGTACAAAAGAACAAATAAGTGCATGGAGTTTGCTTTTATTCGCACGACGTAGATATCACAGTTTAAATGCAACAAAGTCTCGAATAGAAAAACATTCAATTCACTTTGACATTCACGTTCTAGTGTGTCGTGTGTTAGAAACTACTGACACATATTTTCTATTTTCCATTCTCTCGTTCGTCTTTTTTTTTTGCATACGTCCCTCTTTTCTGAGGAAAAAGCAATCTCATATAATTGAATAATCGAAAGAAATATAAAAGAGTGAACAGTCTTTACGAGGAAAAGTGTGAACTTGAGGTTAATAAAAAGCTAGATGAATGTGATTAGATGACTTTGAGAGATAATAGTATTATGATAGACGAGTTGCGTTGGATTTGCAAATGAATTGTTCAAAAAGTGTACGAAGCAGCAAAGGTCATACATCAGCAATAATATTAAAATCGTTTTCAATTTCTTCGGTAGTAACTATGTACACTTGAATGTTTATTTTTGTAAGAAACTAGGTTTCAATCTGAACCATTCCCTGTCAGTGAATAAATATGTTGCCGGAAGAGCAAACTACTCTAACAAGTGAAGAAAATATTAAATTCGAAAACACATGCTAAAAAACAGTAGTAGATAGATGTCAAATATTTAGTTAACAAATGGTCACAACTTTGAAACGGAAAAAAGTAAACAAACAAAATTTAAAAATTGATATTTGTTTTGCCTTCAAAAAAATTGTTGAAACTAAAAAAACTAAAAAAACAAAAAAAACGATCTTTTTTTCAGAAGAATAACTATAGTGTCCGTAGCTTAGTGGTTAGGTGCGTTGGCTGCTAAGCAGACCGTCGTGAATTCCAGTCCTACTCGTGCCCTTAGTTTTTATTTCATCTTTCACGGGCACTGCCTCTTGCGAAGAACTGACAAAATTTCCGAGACTATCAAAATCTGTCATGAAAAAGTGCTTCTCAACTTTGCCGTTCGGAATCGGCGTTAAATTGTAGGTCCCCCCAATTCTTCTTCACACGCACCCAGAGAAGTGTTGATGAGAGTAAGCCACTTAGACGTTGGCTCTTCAAGAGTTGTCGCGCCACTCTATTTATATATTTATTTAATTAAAAATATTGAGTTTCTTTTTGATCTGAACATAAAACATATTACCTACATATTTTGAAATCCGTCACAGATTTTTTTCTTTCATTAAATGTTACGAATCATTCAGTTTTCGGTTTCGAAAGTAAAGCTAAATAAAACACACGATACATTTTCAATTGACATTTTATTAATTTCCCATATGAAGTTATTGTAATGGGGCCGATTTTGTTTATCTCCAATTTTCGAATACCTCCATTCGTTTCGAGGTCATTAGAATTCGATTCAACCCATTTTAAAATGATGTCTATGTGTGCGTATATCCGTATGTACGCATGTGCGTATGAAGGTTAGGTTTTTTCTGCTCGATTATCTTGCGAACTACTGCTCATAGCATTGACATGTAATTAGCCTCATTCGACGCGGAATCGCTTTGTTAAGAACTGATTAGGTTTTCAGGGTGTTTTTAATGGAAATGAAAAATGTACATGTAGTAAAAAGTCGCCATTTATGCATGAAAATTGTGATTATCTCGCGAACCACTAATAGAGGCGGAATCGCTTGATTGAGGACTGATTCAGAGAAATCGGTTTAGCGTGTTTTTTTTAAGAAAAAACTAAACATAGATCCTAACAAAAAGCTGAAAGAATTCATCATTTATTCATGAAAATAATGATCATTTCAGCATTACTTGCGGCAAAAAAGAAATTATTATAGGTGTTAGAAAATACATTTTGTCAATAACTTGTTATGCACAATTGATAATGTTTAGATGTGGACAGTGGAAATATTGAATAACCTTGACAGATTTCAACTGATTAGCTTCGTCCAACACTTTTTGGAAAGGTTATTGCATTACAATTGTAACCATGAATCGGTTCACGAACACAAAATGAGCGAAAATAGTGACAATGTTCATTAAATGTAATCGTTCAATTGTTGGATTACGGTCGTTCTTAGCCTAAAAGGAAATTATTCATCACTTAGCTTCGTATTTCGAGACGGTCTGTAACTGAACGTTGACATTCAAATCGACAGAATTCTCAAGCTCCCGAGCCTCGTGGCCAGAAGATATTGAATGGCCACCAAGACCGCCCGATTTAACGGCACTTGGCTTTTTCTTTTCTTTGAAAAGCAAAGTGTTTGTTAACAAACCAAAGAATTTAGTCGAGCTTAAGGACATTATTCGATAAAAAATCACTGCGATATTGCCCGAGATACTGGAAAATGTCATGTAAAATGCCAAAAATAGGTGAATTTAGTATTCGCAATGAATATGGTCGACCAAATATCGACGTTGTTTTTCATAACTGAATGGACTCTCTTCAGTCGTCAAAACCAAGCGCTCTTGAATCCACAGTCCATTGGTCCTTATGCCGTAGGTTCAGTCTTCATTGTCGTCTCGAACAGAGGGGCTACGATGAGAAGACTTTCTTGGCTGGAGCGTTTTCGTCCATTCGCTCCATGTGGCCGAGCCAATGCAGTCGTCTTTTCTTGGCATTCTAGACTGCATCCACATCTTGGTACATCTCGTACAGTTCGCGGTTGAACATTTTCCACCATTTTTCTATCGAAAGTGCCCAGTATCATTTCCCCTTTTTTACTTACCGTCCAATACTCGGCGCCGTAGAGTAGGACTGATAAAATCAATGTTTTGTGTAGCAGACACTTTTTCATTCGAGTGAAGAGTTTTGAACCCAGCTGTTTTGCCAAACCGAAGCAGCAGCGGTTCGCTAGGGTAATTATTCTTCGGATCTCCACGAGGGTGTCGTTTGTTGGATTGATGTTTGTTCCAAGGTAAGTGAACTCCTTAACTACCTCAAAATTGCTGCTACCAACAGTGACGTTTTGTCCTAGGCGGTGGACAGATGTTGCTTTGTTTGTTGATAACATGTACTTTGTTATGTCCTCATTCACTTCAAGACCAACGAGTTTCGACTGTTCTTCAATCGCTGTGAAGTCCCCAAGCACAGCTCTCTTGGATCGACCGATGATGTCTGTGTCGTCCTGGAAGCTAGGTGGATTTGTTGCAGATAGTGTTTTCCGTGCTCTCACCTGCCTTGCGTAGTAATAGCTCCATGACTACGTTGAAGAAATCACATGACAATGCATCCCCTTGTTTAAATATTTCGCGTGTTTGAAACGATTCGGATGGGCTGTTACCCATTTGTATAGTTGAGCGTCATGCGGCACAGCTGGATCAGCTTGTTCGGGATCTCGAATTTAGACATCGCCATCATAAGCTGGCGGTAGATGCAATATCATAAGCAGCTTTGAAGTCAATGAAAAGATGCTTAGTTTCGACTTCAAATTCATTGATCTTTTCCAGGATTTGGTCTTTCGTTGTTCTGCCTGGCCTAAAGCCACACTGGTACGTGTCGATTATTGTGTTGCAGAACGGTTAAACACGCTCGCACAGTACGTTAGATAGGATTTTGTATGTAGCATTTAGCAGGGATATGCCTCGGTATAGTTTTTGAATGACATAGAATCGCTGGAGATGGAGCTTAAAGACGAGTCAATGGGCATGCATTCTTCCTTCCACACTTTGTTGATGACCTGGTGCATGCGGGTCATCGACACACCTCCTATATATTTAAATAGTTCCGCAGGTATGCAATGCGACCCGGCGAACTTATTATTTTTTAGCTTTTGGATGACTCTTTCTACTTCTTCTGTGCTGGGGGCTGAGACTGGTCTTGCTTCTCTTTCGTCATTGGCTCGTTCTACATTATGCGCATTCAGCAGCTGTTGGAAGTGCTGCTTGAAAACATCTACAATTCTCTGGTGCTTCGGTGACTAAGATTCCTAAACTGTGTCAAAGAGCTTGTGTCACGGTTCTGAAACCAGAAGCTAATTTGCACTAGCCGCATTTATGTATTGAGAAGCCAACGAGTGGCAGATATTAAAAAAAAAAAGTACTGATCAAAATTCCGATTGAAAAATGGATTTTAACAGATGTGACTTTAATGAATGACCAACGCCCGCTAACAAGCAAGACAATCGACCGCCTATAATTTCTCAAAATATTTCATTACATTTTACATTTTGTTATTTTCAAAATGATTCAAATTCGTGCTTAATGAAAAGTAACAAGATAAAAACCGGACTTGTACACAAATCACAGAAGAAATCTCACTGTATAAGCTTGATATAGCATTTCAAGTCTTAACCCCTAAGGAAATGCAAAATTGTTTCAATTGTTTGCATTCATTCATCCATGAAAATGCATGAAATTATCTTAAAAATTATTTCCTTCGACTCGTACACGATTTGCTCACTTTTTTTTTTGTTTCTTAATTCTCAGAATAAAACAATGGATTTTAACAAACATTCCCACATCAAGCTGAAAACAATTTGCAGTTTGGGATTTCACATAGTTTTGTTAAGTTGATGTTGTTGTCGTCGTCTGCATTGTTATTGTACTGTGTGAGAGACTTTCGTTTTCAGATTTGTGATTTATTTGCTTTTTTTGCCTGTCTGGTTTGTTTTTTTTTTTTTGCAATTTCTTCTTTCACGGAAACAGCTTTAATGCATTCATTTGCATCGAAAACATCTCTTAGCAAAGGGTATTTCACTAAAATTGTTTAATAACAAACAAGCAGTTGGGTATATTCTTGTTTCACTCAAACAAAAGGACACCCTGTAGATTTGTAATAAATTCAGACGAATATAATTTATCACTTGCGAAAGTGCAATAGATCGGTGTCATGAGAACGTTGTGTTCATGTCTGGGATGCCAAAAAATGCCCCACATTCGTTTCGATTGACTCATTTGGCAAGTAAATCGCCCAATCGGCTGAACCACCATCCGCAATCGAACAACTGACACAACGACGATAGACTTAACGCCTCAGTTTCTCGTGTCGTTGATTTGTATATTTTTAGAATTAGGTGATGTAGACGATTTGTGCTAAGTGACAAGTTGAATTGCCACCCAAATACGCTCTCAATGTCAGGGAGAAGCCAGAGAAGCGTTTGGTTTCAAAATTAAAAATAAACAAAAATGTATTTCGTGAGTATACCTCGAGTTCCTGCAAGTTTTAGCAGGTAGTAAAATAAGGGTGTTTTTGTTTGCTTGTGAGGCATTGAGCTTGTACATTTCGATAGAGGTGTTGTGCCATGACAGCTTATTGAAACTATGAAACTAATGAGACCTGGGGTGGAATCGTGTAAGGTGATTTGTGATCGGTGATAGTCACAAATCACAAATTTTGTCTGCGTAAGGTGATAGTCACTTGTGACAATCACCAAATTGATACTTTTTCTTGTGACAACTATTTTGTTATCACATTCAAATACAATTGTTCGCGCTTTTAAATTATTATGTGTTGCACTTTTTATTAATTAAACTATTCTTAATCAAACTAATCCCGGATAAAACCTTGCGAAAATCGCGACAACAATAAAAATTTTCCCACGCAAGTATGAAAAGGAAAACTGAAACCAACCACGAGAAAGATGTGATGAGTTGTCAATTGAAATGGGCAAGTTCACAATAAAGTGCAACAGGCAACAAATAAAGTGCTGCCACCACGACGAGCTCAGTGAGGGGTGAGTTCGAGGATTTATTAATCGGCTAATCGATTAATCGAAAGTTGATTGTATCTGATTATGATTTTATATCAAGTTGAT
>CAKKXW010000003.1:47971183-47988161 GCA_920937365.1 Sphaerophoria rueppellii
TTCAAGTACTTCGGCGGTGGCGGTGTCGGTAGCGTGTTATACACGCGTCTGTGATTAATTTTTTTTTTTGGCCATGATGATAAATTAGCTTTTATGAGGGAACCCGCCTGATGTGCGTTACATTTTTATGGCCTTTATCTAAAAATACTAAAGGAAATTACCTCTAAAAATCAATTGAGAAAGTTTATGTTAAAAACAGATGCTCGTGTTTATTTTTCAAACTGAAAATTTGAAATAAAACACTGTCAACAGCACTGATCAATTATAAATCGGTTATAAATCGGTTTAAGACAAGCAGTGTTGCCGGACAAAAAAATTTGAAGGTAGTACTGATGCAAAAAAAGGGAGTATTTTCGATTAAATAGTAGTACCGGTTTTTTTTTTTAATTAGTGTCTGCGCACATATTGTGCGATGGCTGTGGCGGTGGCGGCTTCATGAACTTTGAATGTCGTCCTTTTTTCAGCATTTGATAACTCAACATTGTTGGCTCTTGCTGCAGGGGATTTAAGTGCAGAATGTAAGGACTCTACATCATATTTATTTGTTTTTGAACCTTCAGCAATAACGGAAACATTTACATCTTTTTTGCCTTTAAGGCCGTGTGCGTGTGCTGCCCCGCAGCTAGTCTAATTTTAAACACCTTTTATTCAATGCCAAGTGTCAAAATTTGACGAAACGTCAAGTTTTAACCACATTTTAACCCAATTCTCTCACGGCCTTAGCTTCAAAGGTTTTTTTTCACTAAAAACTACATAAATGTATCAAATTAATGTACTTTGAATTAACTAAACGAAAGATATTTTCACCATCAATTTAACAATACTTTTCATTTTACTGAAAAGTTACAAATTGCTGTGCTGGACTCAACGCGAAAAAACAACCACTAAACCACAATCTTCGAGTAACAATAGGTTTGTTCGATGTGCGCTCTGGATCGCTCTGTGGCGCCCTGATGTCGCACTAAGGTGTTCGATGTCGCTCTTTTTTCGCCCCGGTGCGTTCCCAGTGTTCGATGTGTATTCAGTGCTCGCACCGCTCTTAATCATCCCATGTTTCTTTCGGGGCAATAATTTTGGACCTGTTCCAATCAGCTGTTGCTATACAACAAAGGGAAAAAACAGGGCACTACTAATGCGTTCGATGTGAAATTTGTATTGTATTGTATTTATTTCGTATTAATTTTCTGTACAAAAAGAATACAATTATTCCTTAAACCAGTACAGTATTACAAAGCAATTTGGAATTTATAATTACATATTTAAGTAGTTACAAAAAAAATAAAATGTATAACAATTAAAACAATTTGGTTAAAAATCAAACCCAGAGACATTTTTCAGTTTTTTGACAGCTCCGTTCAGGTTAATGACAACCACTGGAGCACCCCGGGGCTGGTTACATCGAACGAAGCTAATGAAATAAATAACGAACGGCGAACAGTGTTGGTGTGTGGTATGTTTTTCACATACACAACGAAAAACAAAAGAAGGAAAACAATAATGAGGGAAATTCCCTTTTCAAAGACAGTTTTGAAGGCAAAAAAGCTGACGAATTTGCAATAAATTTAAAGTGAATTGAATTTATTCAGGTTGACATTACACTTTTACTATAGAAGTGGAAGATATTTTAGGACTTTTAAAAAATAGGAGTACGAATGTGAAAGGAGGAGTACGAGAGTACGGTAGTGCTGAAAGGAGTACAATACTCCGAAGGGAGTACTTTCGGCAACACTGAAGACAAGGCAATGCGCTGTCATGCGGTTTCTTCAACATCATTCTTGAAATGATTGTGCAAAACTCCAATGTCAACACCAGAGGCACAATCTTTCAAAAGTCCATCCAGCTACTGGAAAAGCAGACGACATTGGCATAATTGCAAGAACACAGCGTGATGTCAGTGAAGCGTTTAGGAGTCTTGAGACTCCTTGGAGGCCAGGAAGATGGGTATAGCGGTTAACGAGGGCAAGACCAAGTTTATGCTGTCGACAAGAAAGGACTACCAACATCGACGTCATGGACCAAAAGTCAACAATGACAGATTTAACTTCGAGGTAGTTAAGGACTTTGTCTTCCTGGGATCCGCTATCAATTCAGACAACAACACCAGTGCTGAAATCAAACGAAGAATCACTCTTGAAAATTGCTGCTTATTAGAAGGCAATTGAGTAGAAAACGTCCTCTCCCGAGCAACTTAATTGGCACTCTACAAAACTCTCATCATCCCGGTCCTCATGTATGGTGCAAAGACATGGACCATGACAACATCAGATGAAAACGTTTTAGGCTGCTTTGAGAGAAAAATTCTTCCAGTGACTTTTGGTCCTGTCTGCATTAATGGTGAATGGAGACTAAGACTCAACCAAGAACTGTACAAGCTGTACAGCGACACTGACCTAGCCTGAAAAGTTAAGGTCCAACGACTGAGATGGTTTAGTAGTGTTAAGAGATGGAAAATAATACTCCGGCTCATAGAGTCTTCGAATCTAAACCGGAAGGAATTCACAGAAGAGGAAGATTGCTACTCAGGTGGAGCACACAGGTGGTAGAGGACCTGAACCAACTTGGAGTGAGAAACTGGAGACAGCTAGCTGGGGACCGAGCTGGCTGGAGAAGTTTGTCGGGTGAGGCCCTGGTCTGACCTGGACTGTAGCGCCACCATAAGTAAGTAAGTAAGTAGGATGAGGATTAAAAATTATCCTTTAAAGCTATGGAAAGAAAATATTCTTGAATAATAATGGAGCACTTAAGTAAGGAACAAAAGACTTTCACAGCATACCACAGCATCAATACTCCATGCCAACTGGCGTTCCTGTAGTTTCACCTTGTTTTCATGGAATTCACCACACCATTTGTTCAATCAAAGATATGTGGATGTGGATGAGCAGTGGTTCTAACGAAGAACAATTAATACTCCAACTTATTTACACACAGGCCTTATCGATTTTCTTGGCCAACACTGCAACGGAAATATTTCTTTGCTAGCAATGATCATATCATTATCATGAACACAGTGCAATTGCAGTGAAAGTTTTCCATTTGTGTAAAAAGATTATTGGAAACTCACGCTGCTCCTTATACCTAACCCAGGAATCAAAAGAAGCATCATCTTGACAATTGCTCATTAGGGCCGAAGTACAACTTTGACTACTCATGATAGGTATCTGAAAGTTAATTAAGGAAAAGTGGGTTCACATGGAGCAACATGCTCTACAACATGGCTCGTTGGCCATCAATGCTCGATCATGTGAACACAAAGACAACTGCTGGACCAACATGTTGGACGGATTTCAAAATTTTTTGATAACTTGGGTGGCTCGTCCAACCAACCAACTTGTGCAAACAGATGCTCGACAACTTCGGTGTTAATTTTCATTTCGTAATTGTCTCGGTCGCGTTCATATCATGCGGGAATAATGGAAATAATTGCAAAAAACCTCCACCCTTCAGTCCCATATCTATTTCTTTATTCTCATTTTTTTTTTTCGTTTCCCTTTCTTCCTAACTTCATTTATGATTTAATGAGCCCAATTTTGTTTCGACATATTGCGTCTGCTTGCTATACAAATTTTAAAATAATAATGTTCGACAACATCAGAATTCATGTGAACGCAAAGTCGGATGTTGGGTTCGTTTTGACCCCGAGCCAATGTTGTCGAGCATGTAGTATTGAGGCAAATTTATTGTCACCTCCTAATAATCAGGGGTGGAATCGGCTAAGGTGATGATAATCACATATCACAAATTTTGTCTGTGTAAGGTGATTATCACTTGTGACAATCACTTTTTTGTGATTTTTTTCTGTGACAGTCTATTAGTAGTCACTTTCATACAAAATTTTCTTCTGTTTTCATGAAATCAAAAAAAAAAAAAAAAAAAATGAATATTTTTGTGCCCAAACAAATGTTAATTTTGTATGTGTTTATTGAATAGTTTGTATTGCAATAAGCAATGCGTTATTGATAAACAATATTTTTGGTCGTATGGTTAACTAACACGTTATATGACAACATTCGCAGTATAAACTGCGTACATTTGATGCAAGGCGATTTAATCATTTCTATCAACATATATCGTATTGGATTTAAGTATCTTAAAATTGAACGCTTTTAATAAGCAAAAACAAACAGAAATAATAATTTTTTTGTGATAACTTTACGCAGAAGGAAAATTTCAATCTATCACATGTGACTGTCACAAAAGTGATAGTCATTTTTGAATTTAGCCGATTCCACCCCAGATAAGTTTAGTAGTTACTAGTTAAAACCATTGTTCGCTAATTATATGTCTTACATTAATTTGTTAATAACTTCTAAGCTGTGATTCACCAAATTATAATATTGTCTTACTTAATTTCACCAAACTCCCACTGAATTATTTGCATCAAAAAATTGTAATTCCGGACAAAGTGCGCCCAGTTTTACTTTAGAGGGTAAACTCTGAACCACGGATCGGAAAATAACAAATGGATAAGAAACTTGACGTTTGGTTAAATTTTTACACTTCGCATTGAATAAAGTGTGTTAAAAATTAGACTAGCTGTGAAGCAGGTGAAGCAGGCTTGGCGAGCCTGAGATTAACCATTCAACTGCAGACCAGCCCTGTTGTAATGCGTATGTGTTTGTGAAACTCACACTACTTAGAAAAATGCTTCATTTGATCATTTCTTTTTCATAAGACCCCTTCCTATACTTCTTATTCAATGTGTAACCCTGATATCGACTGACAACCATTGAATAAGAAGTACAGGAAGGGGTCTTATGAACAAGAATTGAAGCATTTTTCTAAGTAGTGGGAGTTTCACAAACACAAACGCATTACAACAGGGCTGGTCTGCAGTTGAATGGTTAATCTCAGGGGCACCAAGCGAAATTTGACTATATCAAGATTTCATCGATTTTGCTTCATTTTTTTTCAATCTCAATTCTTTTTTTAGGAAGCATGGTGTTTTAACACTAAAGGTGCGCTTCATGGTTTTAGTGATTAATTTTTTTTTAAGTACATTTTCTTGATTTTTCATCCGTAATTCATCACGTTTTATTACGCCTATTGTAATACAACCGTCAAATAAAAACTTTTCGAAACACGATGGAAGAACTATTCGAAACAACCGTGCACACTACGGGAACTCAACGAATTGCAGAGCTTTACCATCACGAACAGAAATAATACACCCCTGAACTCGACTGACAACACAGTCAAAGTTTGACAGCACATACCCTAAAAATGGACATCATCAGACATTTTTGTTGCTTCACTCACGTACACTGACTGCTTTTTGGTATAGGTACTCATTCTAGTTAATAAACTTAAGAGCCTTAGGGCCGTTTGCTCAATCGGAACATAAATTTAGGTTCTACTTAAAGTTCTCCTTTTGTATGGGGATTTTATGTCGAACTTAAGAATTCCGGAACGTCCCATATAAAAATGAAAACTTTAAGTTGAACATAAATTTATGTTCCGAATCAGCAAATGGGCCTAATATTTAAAATAAACGCTTTTTCTTTAAATGAACTTGTTTTTCATTGTCAAAATTATTCGCAAATCAAATGACGTTTTGACAAGATATTTCACTGGACTTGACTTTTGATTTGATTTTGATTAATACAACACTCCTTTCTAAAATAAATAACATTTTCCAGGAATCTAAAGAACAACAACGTGATAACAGAAATAGTCAATACAAGTTTTTCCAGTAAAACTTGTATTGATAGTCAATACAAGTTTTTCCAGTAAAACTAATTGCAATCCCAAGGTTTAACCGTCAACAAAATAAGATGAATTCAGGTGAATTCGTTGAGACTTCCATTATCCATCGGCATTATTTTCAATTTATAAGAAATTTCATTAGCAGTTCTACTTAACTTTGCATTTAAAAAGGCAAATAATGTCAAAGTTAAAACGGATTAAGAGAGTTCCACAGAAATTTCCACCCTCTACAAGATACTCAGATGGCTTGGTCATTAAGAGCGAATGGACACCAATGTTCGGGCCCGGAAAGCCTTCGAGTCGACGATATTCTCGAGAGATGTAGATGGAGAGGAAGATCGCGACTCGGGTGGCGCACACAAGTGGAAGAGAACAAGCTGGGGACAGCTAGCTAGAGACCAAGCTGGCTGTCGGAGACTGTTGATTGATGCGGCCCAAGTCCACAACGGACTGAAGCGCCACCTTAAGAAAGTAAGTAAGTTATACCCAGTCCACAGTGATCAGCCCATCTTGTGAGCATATTAAGTGATTTTCGGAGGCGGTAGCTATCACACCTTTCTCCTAGAATGTAAACAGTTCGTTTACTACGATGTTCAGTGTATTTAGGTTTATTGAGTCTTTTAACATTTCTGATTTCATAATACAATCTTATATCTATCTCTTACTTGCTAGCATGTTATGGCGGAGCCTGTAATGTATGGCCATCCTTCTCTATATTGTTTTGTTGAACATGGCTTGTCATTTTCTTGAAAGATAAAAATATATGCTACTCTTGCTCATGGAGCTCTGGGGATTTTTGTTTAGTCGGTTGTCTTTATTCTAACTTATACTATTTATTTACATTTATATACAGGAATATGATACAAAAGGCTTTGTATATGAAATAGACTAGTACTACCAAGATTGATGATTCCAATTATAGATGGGTAAATTGAGTTCGACCACGAACATTTTTGCTGTTTTTTCTTTATCAAATCGTTTTCTGAGGAGCTCATTTTTTCTATGGATTTTCTTAAAAGGTCTGAGTTATATTTAATAAATGGAACGATACTTGATTCCTTGTAAACGGAGGAGTTAGAGTTTCTTTTATTTCTAGACACTTTTTGTTTACATAAAGACGAACCTTTTTCTTTCGAGGACCTCGAGGTCTTTTAGAACGGAGGGGGAGATACTAAACCAGATCGGGAACGCGTAGTTTTGGACGAGTCTTATGAGTTCTATTCTCCGACTATGCTCAATTAAGGACTGAATGTTTTACGTTATAATTTACATCCACTATAATTGTATTATAATGTATTTATAAGAACTTCGCTAAGAAGATTTAAATAACTAGTCTTTTTGCTTGCGTTGAGCCAGAGTTGTGAATGTTCTTAACAAAATTCTTCACTTTGAGCAACAGCTCAATGACTTCCACTCCGAAGAGTTCCTATAACATGTCCAAGAATTGACCAAGGAAATTTTGTTTGCCTCCGGTTACTAAGTTCGGGGCTGTGGACGGTTTTGGCTGAAAGAAACTTAGGTATGGTATGTGTGGAGACACGACAGTAGAAACGACTTTCGTCAAGACTGCACCAATTTTTTTTTTTTATTTTTGCCTCTAGGACTAAGATTTTACGGGCCTGGACATAAGATTTGTATTTTTTGCATCCCCTGAAGTTGGCGGGGTGAGGGCCTTTACAGTTTACGCAGAAGGCTTTTGTGTATATGGCTTTTACCACTGGGCATTGGCCAGTTTCGTGCTAGTCTTTGCATTTCACACACCGCAGTTCTTGGCCAGATGACCAAAACTTTGGCATTGTCTGCATTGAAGCGCCTTGGTGATTCCTCTGGGTCTCTCCCAAAAGATTTTGGTATTGAAAATGAAGTTTATCTTAGAAATTTCGGTTGGCTTAAGGCCGGTTTAAGTCTTACTAAAAAGAGGTTGGTATTGATACATTTACTTCTGGACCTTTCGGTCGAAAAAAATGGTACACTGTCCACAAGATCTGGGACTAGGAGATCCAACTCCGTTTTGATCTCCTCTGAGGAGAAGTCGGTTATTAATCCTCGAAGGATTAGATTTTGCGTTTTGTTTATTTAAAGCGTGAAGCTGTAACCTTGTATGTCTTTACTGCTTTACATTTTTTTCCATTATCGCTTGGTTGAAGTCCTCCCTGTCTACGTATAGTGTGGAGACTCCGTCCCTAATTTTCCCTAAATAAAATTTAAAGTTTCCTGCAGGCGCCATTGGGCCGTCAACTAATTCTCTAATGTTAGTATCAAAAAGAAAAATGGAAGTTGGGGCCTTCGAGTTGAGATGGTGGTACTTCGATTCCTTTGTTAGTCGAGGCTGCTGCTTGCTCTTGGATTGCTTCTTCATCTGGTGGTTGGTCAGGTAGATTTCTACGCTACGCCTTGTGCCTTTAATCAGTTTGATGTTGTTCAATATAGCGAACTTGTTGCTGTTGTAAATTGCGTCTTCCAGTTTTGAAATTGTAACTTGGTGTTTTGAGGGAGCTGCTTGGCGTCCTCCGACCTGAAGCCAATTTTGGTTGTTTGGTTCAAGGTCCTCTTCCAAGCCCATTTGGTTGCTGGAGCTCGCTCGTCAATTTTTATGTTTGACTTTGAGTTCCATTAAGATCCTAGCAGCGTGTGCGCTTTGGGCGCTGTCGGGGGTTGCGGCCCCGTGGGGGCTCTCATCCTCCGTTCCGGCTTCGTCCAATCGCTTTATTTTAGGCGTGAGGCGTGCTGTTCATTTCTTTTGCATCAAGTCTTCAAAATGACTGAATTTGATGAGTGAAAGTGAGTGAACCACTAGCCTCGTGGCTTCTAGCGTGGGAATGATTGATTGTTGTTGATTTTTTTTTTAATTTTCAAAAAGACTGATTAAATTTTATAATGGCTGGATTCCACGTTTTCTACGGTGGATTAACACTATTTTTTAATGTAAGATGGCTTGGAAACAACTGGATTTAATTTCTGATTTTTTATATCTTTCTGTTCTTTGTACGTCTTTACTCGCCGGAGGTCGTTTTAATAGTATACTACGTTCAACAGAAGAGGAGATAGAACACCACCATGCGGAGTGTTCCTGCTAAAAGGTATATTTAAGTTGATTCTGCTTTTCAGCATGAGTGAGTTTTCAACGTTCATAGTATTCTCCTTTTGCTCTAAAGAGTATCCGATAGTGCTTAGCATAGCATGTGACGCTGTTTCGACCGATTTTCGTTTACAGTAAGCATGCTGAGAAATAGAAAGCATTTTTTCAATACTATTACATAAATTGATTTCCTCCGACCGCCCCCTCAAAGGTCTTATATATACAATAATTAAATACTAAGATGTAAGTTAAATACATAGTTTTAAGATTTTGAAAACATTTTTAATGTTTTGATCAGAGGTAATACTAAGAAGATTTTTTTAGTTGTTGCTAAAAAGTTTATTACAAGTTTCATTGATTTTCGTGCATTCTGTAGTAATATGATTTATAGAGAGCTGGATATTGAGGTCACAAAGGTGGCATGTAGGTGGGGGGTCGTTGTTAAGTAAGTAGCTGTGGGTTAGCTGGGTATATCCAATTCTCAATCGGATAAAGCATTTAATCTTGTTTGCAGACGTCGAGGTTGGATAGATGGCTGGACTACGGTTTTGATTGATGGAAGAGTAGAAGTGATTGTATTGAGACCAACGCACAAGCTTACGATTGTGTAAGTAAGAGCTTGTCAGCTAATATTTTGGCTTCTCGGTCAACGTGTTCATTGCCTTTTACACCAATATGACCTGGCACCCAGAAAATTTTTTGACGTTTCCCAAGTTTAATGACATTACCTGATTTTTGCAATAATTGATGATCGGTTGTTTACATTTTGGATGGCAGTTAAAGTTGAGAGACTATCCGTGCATATGACTGTATTCTTCTTGGATTTGATTGCAGTTACTGAGGCTTTTAATACAGAGAAGATTGAGAAAAATGAAGGTAGTTTTTCCGATAAAATGAGGTTGCTGTTGGAGTCAACGATTGCGAAAGAAGTGCCTTCTTCAGTAAGTTATTTTCTATGTAAGGGCTCAATATTTGGTGAAAATGCTGAAGATATACATATACCAAATTCGGAGTTGAATCTTTTTTAAATCGGGTGAGGTCTATGTTGATAGATTCCTTCAAGAATAGCCAAGGAAGATAGTTCTCAAGATTTCTTTTTAATTTTTATTTCAATGCCGATTTTCCTCGAAACATCAGAGATATACAGGGTAATTCACGAGCGTTGTGCCAAAAAGCTAGAGCGTGTAGGTTGAGTTGAGACAAGAAAAAAATCGTATGGGAGCGGGGGGATCTATTCCCCCCGTTAAGCCAGGAGGGGCAATTTCCTGAAAAATTGACTTATTTTATTAAAAAAATATTAAAAATCAACGGCTTCGTTTACAACACTGTGTTGTACCTTTTTGAAAAGCCAGAAACATCTTCTTTCATTTTGTTTTTAAATTTAATAGTTTAAAAACGAATAGTTTAAAAATATTAATTTTCAAACTCAAAATTTTCAAAAACAAAAAAAACAAAAAAATCATTTTTGGACTAAATTTTTAAAAAAATTTTATGTAATTAAGTACTGATTTTGTTTTAAAAATTCAATGCCATTGTTAATTTTTAGTTTAAAACAGAAAACCGGATGCAAAAATGTCTTTTCGTTTTTGAGAAATAAAAAAAAACCAGAACCACTTTGATAAATTTTCCCGCAATTTTACTCCAGCGACTTCAATTCGTTCCTTAAGCTGTTCCACTTCGTACTCATAATTCTTCATGAATCCCCATGCATAGAAATCTAAGGGTGTTAAATCTGCTGATCTAGGAGGCCATTCTGTTGGGTCTCTTCTCCCAATCCATCGGTCACTAAAATGATCATCCAGCCAGTTTCTCACTTGTGAGCTATAAGTGTGCTGGAGCACCATCTTGTTGATAGATTAAACTATCGGTTTTAGCCAATGAAACGTTGTCCAACAAATTGGGCAAAAGGTCTCGTAAGAACTCTAGGTATGATTCTCCATTAATAATGGAATTCAGAAATCGGTGTACGATCACGGTGTTGCATCTCTATGCAGCAATGATCTACAAAATTCTGCTCTCAATAACCTGTCGGTTGCTATGAGTTCCCGAACTGGCGTGAAGTGGTAAGGGTGGAAGTGTTCCGGTGCAAGCACTCTCCATGCTCCAGATTGGGACACTCCAAGCATTGTAGCTATCCTCCTTGCACTAATGGAGGGATTACGTCGGACCGTATCTAAAATTCCTTAATCTATGATTGCGGGTCCTGCAATTGACCTTTCACTTCTTCTAAGCTCTACCTATCCGTGCTCTCTTAGACGTCGGTGGTTTCTTGAAAACATGCTACCACTCAGGCACCTTCTATTGGAATATCTTTCAGCGTAAAGTCTTTCAGCCTCTCGATCTTGACCATTAGCTAAACCGTAGCAGAAGTGCATGTCCGCTAACTCTTCTCTTGACATTGTTATGTGTTGATGAGTCAATATTTCAATTGGTTTAATCATCTTCAGCTCCTAACAAGTAGAACCCTTCACCGACAGGTTGCCGCGGCCCCCAGGCAAAATAAGAAACATTTCAGATCAGTTTTCAGTCGTTATGAATATGATTAATCCAGGGAAAATCCAATACTTTTCTACTTTATTGAGGCCTCATAAAATTCCAATTACAGGACAAATATTAAAAGAAAGGTTAATTTTTCATAAATTAATAAGACTAAAAGTCGAGATAGGTAAAAATAAAATAAAAATTTTCTTAGAAAAAAGTGGTTCTGCTTTTTTTCTTTTTCAAAAACGAAAAGACATTTTTGCATCCGGTTTTCCGTTTTCGACTAAAAATAAAACAAAATCAGTACTTAATTACATAAAATTTTGAAAAAAACTTAGTTCAAAAATGATTTTTTTGTGTTTTTTTTTTTTTTTGAAAATTTTGAGTTGGAAAACTAATGTGTATTTTTTAAACTATTCGTAAAAACAATTTAATTTAAAAACAAAATGAAGAAGATGTTGCTGGCTTTTCAAAAAGGTACAACACGGTGTTGTAAACGAAGCCGTTGATTTTAAATATTTTTTTTTATAAAATAAGTCAATTTTTCAGAAAATTGTCCCTCCCGGCTAAACGAGGGGGAATAGACCCCCTCTCCTATACGATTTTTTTCTTGTCTCAACTCAACCTACACGCTGTGACTTTTTGGCACAACGCTCGTGAATCACCCTGTTTAGAGGGCTGATGGTTTTTTTGGTGACTTAGAGCGTTTTAGATTTTGGTACAGTCAGAGATTAGTGGGGAGTCGTATGATTCAAGTATTTTTCCAACAAGTCTTGAAGTAAGAACTTCTTTTCTTTCCTCGATTGATGAGAAACCTCCCTCTACGAGGATATTTTTTATTTGACTGGTCTTGAAAGCTTTTAGGCTGGTCCTGATTGCAGCATGATACGATATGATTGGATTGGTCTAATGTAAGATTTAGCACATTTACCATAAATAATAAGACCGTAGTCGATTTTAGACAGTATGATGGCTTTTTTTACGCTGATCAATGAGTTGGTGTGTGTCAAACTATTTTTTGATGCTAAATATCTAATACTGTTAAGGCTGGTAGCCAGATTTGTACTTAATGCTAAACAATGTTCCTTAAAACTAAATTTACAATCGAAAACGATTCCAAGTATGCTCAATTTATTTACAGAAGGAATTTGAGTATCATTAATGTTAATAGCAGGACGAGAACACGTATATTTTCTACAAATGTGTAATAGTTTGCTTTTGTTTAAAGAGATTAGCGCGCCTGATTGAGAGCACCAGGAATTGATTCTTTCAAGGATTTCTTTGAATAAGTTTACAGTGCGAGAGTTGTCACTAAATTTTGAAAGAATGTAGAGATCGTCTGCGTAAAGACAAAGAGTGTGGTCAATATTTTTTGATTGCAGGATTAATTCAATTATATCGTTGTAAGCTATCATGAAAATAACTACTGAAAGAGGCGATCCCTGAGATATACCGTTATTCAGGTTGTAGATGTCTGAATTGTTGTTATTTACTCTAACTCTAAACTTAGGATTCGTTAAGAAAGATTTGACAAAAACTTGTATATCTTAGTTCCAATTTTCCCTTTTATTAATTTGTTTAACACAACATGGATACCTATACGGTCAAAGGCTTTCTGGAAGTAGATAGATAGGATTGATAGTAGGGTTTTGTTTATGTTTGGGGATGAGAATTAAGGTCGCAGTTTTCCATGCTTGTGTGATCGATCACGCCAGAGTTAAGTAAATTTTTAAAGAGATCAATTATACGTTTTTTTTTACACCTGGTGGGGAGTTTTGGATCATTGGGTAAGAGACTCTATCGTAACCTGGAGTCTTACCTCTTACGGCACTGATGCAACTTTCAAATTCAATTCACGGGTGGCAAGCCGATCATCAGACTCCTTTATTAGTGGTGCAGCAGTCTAGTTGTTTTTCATTTAAATAAAAAAAAATGTTTGGGATTTGTTTTTCGATTAAAATGAAAAACAACTTGACAGCACCAATGAAAAGGAGTCTGATGATCAGCTTGGCAACTGTGAAATAGCTATAACTCCAGCCAAATAAAGGAATTGACGGAAAAAGCCATTGGTGGAAGCACCTCTAAGTTATTATCGTTGTTCGAATACATACAAAATTATTAAATTTTTTGCCTAATTTATTCCTAAAAAAATGTAAATTTATACAAAATTAAGTTAATATCTCAATTAATTCTAAATTGGAAAAAAAAATAAATTAATTCATAAGCCAAATACTTTTGTAATTTTCAAATTTAAATAACTTGTTGAAAAACACTTAAATAAACATTTCTAAGTGGCTGTAATGTCATTTTAGTACCTTAATTACTTCAATCAAATTTATGGAGTGCAGCTGATGGCATTTATTTCGATTGGCAAACAAAAAACGAATTCAGATTGCAGTTTATGTTTTTTATGATTTTCCTCAATAGCTTAAATTGTGTTCATTTAGTTTGGATTGACCAATTTCAAATTGCAATTATTTGACATTTGTAAATGGCCCAACTCTATCGCTGTTCCAAAAGCTTATAATCGTTCTTGTTTATTTTTTAAATTTTTTTTACGCTGTTTGAATTAACGCTAATGACTATTTGCAGTGCCCCATCTCATGACAAATTTGGTATACGTTGTTTTTTTTTTTTTTTTGTGTTGCTATTTGTGAATTTTTTTGTGTTGAGTTAGTTCAACTGTCAATGGGTTGAAGATTAATTGCAGTTTTTATGAGTAAATGAGTTCAACTTGTGTTTACTGATTGCGCTTTCGAGTCGGTCGGGTATTTAGTAGACTTGCAGCAGGTACCTGGGTGTTGATGATGCTATGTTGCAATCACAAGAGTGATGAAAAGCTTAAACATAATTTGGCACAAAAGATGACATACAAATAAAGTACAGTTGTTATGACTCGTGTGCATAGAGTTTTAATTGGGTTGGGGTCGGAATTCTGTATGGGCCAAAATTCGGATTCCAAAATTCTGTATTCCAAAATTCTGTATTTTAAAATTCTGTAAATTCAAAATTCTGTATTCTGAAATTCTGTAAATACAAAATTCTGGATTTCAAAATTCTGTATTCCAAAATTCTGTATTTTATCATTTACAGAATTTAGGAGTACAGATTTTTGATGTTTTCTATGCAGAACCTTGAAGCAACTAAATTGCATATGGTTTACATGAATCAAATATCTTGATAACACATTTTGCGTTCGACAGCTTAAGGTTAGTGTTATAAGTTAATCGTGATAAATTGAATTCCGAAAAAATGGCAAATATTAAATTATTAAAATCTAATAAAGGAAAGGATAAATTTTGTGTCGATGGTCTTATGTTCTACAACGAAAGAACAACGAAAAAAAAGCATTTAATTGGGCGTGCGCTAAGCGAATAAAAAATAAATGTTAAGCTCGTGTTGTAACAAAATTGATTGATAATGTGCACACTAGAATTATAATCTATGCTTCACTGTTCTGCATAGAAAACATCAAAAATCTGTACTCCTAAATTCTGTTAATGATAAAAGAAAAATTGTTTTGATAATGAAAAAAAGTGCGCACTTTTTTTCATTATCAAAACAATCTTTCATTTACAGAATTTTAGAGTACAGAATTTTGGAATACAGAATTTTGAATTTACAGAATTTTAGAATACAGAATTTTGAATTTACAGAATTTTAAAATACAGAATTTTGGAATACAGAATTTTGGAATCCGAATTTTGGCCCATACAGAATTTCGACCCCAACCCAATTTTTATTTTTTTTGTACTGAGATTTGAGAGCACCGGGAATCGATAATATTGAAAAATACATGTTCTTATGAAACTCGTCCCATAAGCAACGCATGTGACAGATACGACGGATAGAGTTGGTTAACTTTATACTTTTTGCGTCCACTGATTCGTTGACAATTGAATTTGACGTGCATTCAATACAATGTGTTCCCACAGCAATAAGGAAAATCAATGAATGATCAAAATTTTGTGCAAAAAAATAATTTTGACACGATTTTGATATTTTAATTTAAAAATAATATGTGGATTAAAAATGTTTGTTCAGATTTGCGGTTTTGTAAATAATTTTTACACCAAGCAAATGAGAACGTCCATGGTCAAAGCATACAACGTTTTCTATGGGACGATTCCATCCGGCAAATACGTCGGCAGCAACGCATGCATTGACACTGACGGATTGAAGAGTTTTATGGGTCGATACATTTATTTATATGAAAATAAGCGAGTTCTGGAGTCGGAATAACCTAAAACTGTTTCATAGGAGGTTTGAAGCCAGTATAAGTCCATTTAGTATCGATTGAATGGCAAGTGTTGGATAAGTAAAAAAAAGTTGAAGTTTTGACATTACGAAAAAAGTGGGTCCGTCGGTTCCGTCCTACAGCATTATTCAAAGATCCGATTGACTTCAAACGTGATCTGAGGTTTAAGCGAATTCGCGTGGGTCATTTTTTTATTTATTTATTATTATTTTTTTCAAAAGATCAAAATTTATGGTGACAACATACAATTTTTTTTTGGCCAAAAACAAAACGTTTCAGTTTTCTGAAAAACAGCTTTAACAATTTTAATTTCTTACTTCCTCAGAAGTTTTTTTTTTAAAACATTAAAAAAATAGAATCTTTTTTTATTTACCTATCAGATTTTCTCGAAAAAAAAGTCCGATCAGCGTATTCTTTTCTTCAAGTACGTATATATCGCCCAAATATTATTTTGTGTTCATTCAAAATTCTGTTTGGACTTAAAATAAATGTTTTTAAACTTTTATTTTCAAAATGCAGTTTCTTGAAAAATGATTGACATTAAAAATCAGAATTCAAATGTAATGTGTATATTAGTATGTTCTGGATTACTGCATATTCAGGTTAATTTAAGGAATTTTTTTTAAAAATTAATTTCTTATATATAACATATAAGAAATTAATTCAAAAAGAAAAAATATTTTGAAAAAATCAACAATTTCTTTCAAAAAATTTATGTTATTAGTTTTATTCAGATAAAATGTATTTTTCAGAATCATATTTCAATTTACATTTTTATTTGTGAGTTTTTAATTACAAGTTCTCATTTTTAAATATTTTTTATTAGTTCAATTTTGGAACACAGGAGCAAGCTCGTACGATCAATTCGTGCATATCTTTTTTAAAAATGGTTCTCTCGCTTTTACTTCTTGTTAATGGGTTTGAATGTCAAGTTTAGAATTCAAAAACAAAAACAAAACAAAACTAAGGAAAAGAGAAATGTTGTTTTTTCGACGCTTCTTACACTGATTTGAATTTAACTTGTTCATGATTATTTTTAATTTATTCGAGAAAAATTACTACGATTCATAAAGAATAGTTGGAAAATGTAACCCGTGTCTTATGTTAAAAACATGCTTGCCTGGGTCACCCGAACTTGCTCAAATGCCTTAAAATCTTCTAAATAAAACAAAGTTGTACGTGTCAGCTCCGACGCTGGAGTTCACTGAATAAGAATGATTATCTTAAAATATATATAATACGCAAGGGATCATTCACTCAAATATCTATTTATAATAATTTGATAATAAAATATATTACTCGTACAAAAATTGTATTCTGTGCCCAATGTAAAAGGTTGATAAGAAATACTTAGCATCATTAAAAAGAGCTTATTTAATTTTTATTAGTACTTGTTCAATTTAAGTTTAGTCACATTCTTCGCAGCTTTTTTGTTGTAAAGAGAAAAGGAATCAAAA
>CAKKXW010000003.1:47993135-48004787 GCA_920937365.1 Sphaerophoria rueppellii
CATTTTATTAAATTGTTCTACAGGCAATTAAAAAACCTGTTCATAACTGTAAGTTTTAATGTAGAGATTTGGAATTACAGAATTTCTAAAAGCAGAATAATGGGTTTGCAGAATTTTGAAAAAAACAGAATTTTGGATTTACAGAATTTTGACATACAGAATAATAGAAAAGCATAATAATCGAATACAGAATTATGTTCATACTGAATTTTTTCTTCAGATACAGAATTTTGGAATACAAAATAACGACCTGTTCCCGTTTTAATTTCATCTTTGAAGGGAACAAAACTTCCAAGAGTTCTGTCATTAAAAATTGCTTCTCAACTTTGCCGATCGGAATCGGTGTTAAATTGTAGGTTCCTCAATTCTTCAAACGCAATCCAGAGAATTCTTGATGAGAGTAAGCCACTTAGGCCTTGGCTCTTCAAGAGCTGTCGCGCCACTTTTTATTTTATTTTTATTTTTTTGTACTGAGATTTGAGAGCACTGGGAATTCTATGGGACGATTCCATCCGGCAAACACGTTGGCAGCAACGCATGCATTGACGCTGACGGATTGACGAATTCTATGGGTCGACACAGATTTTCTCGAAAAAAAAGTCCGATCAGCGTAATTCTTTTCTTCAAGTACGTATATATCGTCCAAATATTATTTTGTGTTCATTCGAAATTCTGTTTGGACTTAAAATAAATGTTTTTAAACTTTTATTTTCAAAATGCAGTTTCTTGAAAAATGATCGACATTAAAAATCATAATTCAAATGTAATGTGTATATTAGTATGTTCTTGATTACTGCATATTCAGGTTAATTTAAGGAAATTTTTTTAAAAATGTTATATATAAGAAATTAATTTAAAAAGAAAAAAATATTTTGAAAAGATCAACAATTTCTTTCAAAAAATGTATGTTATTAATTTTATTCAGATAAAATGTATTTTTCAGAAACATATTTCAATTTACATTTTTATTTATGAGTTTTTAATTACAAGTTCTTATTTTTAAATATTTTTTGTTAGTTCAATTTTGGAACACAGGAGCAAGCTCGTACGATCAATTCGTGCATATCTTTTTTAAAAATGGTTCTCTCGCTTTTACTTCTTGTTAATGGGTTTGAATGTCAAGTTTAGAATTCAAAAACAAAAACAAAACAAAACTAAGGAAAAGAGAAATGTTGTTTTTTCGACGCTTCTTACACTGATTTGAATTTAACTTGTTAATGATTATTTTTAATTTATTCGAGAAAAATTACTACGATTCATAAAGAATAGTTGGAAAATGTAACCCGTGTCTTATGTTAAAAACATGCCTGCCTGGGTCACCTGAACTTGCTCAAATGCCTTAAAATCTTCTAAATAAAACAAAGTTGTACTAGTAGGAGAGCCACTGAAGGCCGACCTTCACCGAACTGTTAACCGGCTGAAACTTTTTTTTATGAAATTTAGTTTGAAAACATATATGAATATGATAGCTTGCCTAACGAAAAGTGTGCCACTCTATATTAAATTTAACTTTATTTTAATCAATTACTAACTCCTCCTTCACCCATACATTAAAATAAAACGTTCTAACACATAGCCATATGTGTAAGTAGGGTTGAGACAAGAAAAAAATTGTATTCGAGAGGGGGGCCTATTCCCCCCGTTTAGCCAGGAGGGGCAGTTTTCTGAAAAATTGGCTAATTTTTTTCTAAAAAATATTAAAATTCAACGGCTTCATCTACAACAACGTGTTTTACCTTTCTGCAAAGCCAAAAACATAGGCTTTCATTTTGTATTTAAATTTATTTGTTTAAAATAATAGTTTTAGAAAAAATACTTTTCAAACTCAAAATTTTGCAAAAAAAAAAAAATTGTTAAATTTTTAGCTAATTTTTTTCAAAATTTTATGTGATTAAGTACTTATTTTGCATTCAACATTCAATACTGTCAATAATTTTGAATATAAAAAACAGTAACGTAAAAATAAAAAAGTTTTTTTTAAAAGCAAAAAGTGATTTTGGTTTTTTCTTTATATCTCGACAATGGCAAGGTATTTTTCAATCCGGTTTACTGTGTTCGACTAAAAATTAAAAACAGCATTGAATGTTGAAAACAAAATTAGTACTTAGTACCATAAAATTTTGAAAAATTTGGTTCGAAATTTAAGAAAATTTTTTTTTCAAAATTTTAAGTTTGAAAATTAATTTTTCTAAAACTATTATTTAAAACAATTAAATTTAAATACAAAATGCAAGCCTATGTTTTTGGCTTTGTAGAAAGGTATATCACGTTGTTGTAGATGAAGCCGTTGATTTTTAATATTTTTTTTTTAAATAAGCCAATTTTTCAGAAAACTGCCCCTCCTGGCTACACGGGGGGAATAGGCCCCCCTCTCCCATACAATTTTTTTCTTGTCTCAAGCCTACTTACACGATATGGCTATTTGACACAACGTTTTATTTTAACATATGGGTGAAGGAGGAGTTAGTTATTGATTAAAATATAAAGTCAAATTTAATATAGCCTGGCACACTTTTCGTTAGGCAAGCTATCATATTCATATATGTTTTCAAACTAAATTTCATAAAAAAAAGTTTCAGCCGGTTAACAGTTGGGTGAAGGTCGCCCTTCAGCGGCTCTTAGACTATACGTGTCAGCTCCGACGCTGGAGTTCACTGAATAAGAATGATTATCTTAAAATATATATAATACGCAAGGGATCATTCACTCAAATATCTATTTATAATAATTTGATAATAAAATATATTACTTAAATTCTTATGGTAAGCAATATGAATGTCAACAACTTTGTTTAAACTGTTCTTACGTTTTTTTTTTTTTTTTGAATGAATCAATGTAGTTACTACTACAAACATTTTTGTAAAGAATGAATAAATCTCCCAAACTGCATCATAACATTTTCATAACAGTTACATTTTTTATCAAATTATCATTACCTAATTAATGATGTTAATATAATTGGTCTCTCATTTATGTAGTTTAAATCAGAACACAATTATTTTGATCAATGATCATTTAATTCATTTTATTCAGTTTAAACTTTAACACTTGAAATTAGTTTTTTCAGTAATTTAATTTAAAAATCCAAACATTATTTTAATTAATTTTGTAAGGATATAAAAAAAATATGTAGCACGCAAATTTGCATAACTGACTTGACTTTACATTGCGGCTTTCCCAATAAGAGGGCCTTTTTTGATTCAATAAAAAAAGCTGTAGTATGGACATAAGCTTAACGGACGCAAAGGAACTTCACTTCTTGGCATTTTCTTTCTTACATTTATCTTGCATTATTGCATATAAAATTTAATTATATGTTGATAAATTCTATATCGAGTTAAAGCCTCAAGCCTTGTGCTTCTAAAGGGTCCTTAATCCAAAGCAGGATTCTCACACAGGTGATGTGTCCTTTCGAACGCAACAAGCTGGTCGTTTGTGTGCAAAAATCAAGATTGTGATGCTTGTATGAGACGTATCCCAAATGAGGTAGATATCATTATTTCATGTAGATTACGCATATTGAATATTTAACAAGTTGTCTATAGGATTAAAACTTGTAGGCAAATTTATGTGGAAATGTCCGCATTGACCATATGTATGAGGTACCGTTATAATAAAAGTATTATAAATTTAAGAGCATGAAATTCTGTATCATGTGTGACAATTTCATCGTTCTACGTTGAAATCTCTGTTCAATAATAAATAGTTTCGACGTGACTATAATACTTTCACCCCCTATTTTCACCAACCCCCCTCCCACCACTCAGTTAATTTTTTTTTTAACTTTGAATGTCGTACTTAGTCAAAAGCCATAAACAAAGGTTTTAAACTTCAAACCATATCGACCTCCATACAAACTTTGACCTAATATTTCAACCCTTTCTACCTCTTTAATTGCATTAAAAAATACTGTATGCCCTTTCTCAGGTTCAGGCAATAAATTTGATCTAAATCGATTCAATAGGTTATATAGACGTTATTAAGTGCTGAAACGCTTTTTTCAATTTTTGATTTTCCTATCCATATTTTTTTCATACCGGGGTCTATATATGAATCGATTCTAAAAATATAAGGTAGTCTAAAATAATATCGGCATCACTGTCACACTACAACCACACACCGGTCCGAGCCTCCTTCAGGAAGTTCTTCCACCTATTCCAATTGTTGGTCGACTGCATTCAGTTTCGCACCCTAAGAATTCAAACGCAATATGTCATACTTCCAGTTACCGTGCTACCTTTCCAGGTCAGTTCTTTTAAGCTTAATTTTTGTCATCACATATGCTTTGCTTTTCAGTGAAATGCATCTAAGAGTTCAGAATGCCAGTGGCCAAGCTACCAACTCCTGTACCTGAACGGCTGTTGTGGCCAGCAGTACTTTCATAAATAAAGTAGGATCTATTGGATTAGAGCTATATTTATTTGACCTGTAAGAGCTGTATCAAGACAAACATGTGGATGAAGTCCAGAAAGCTAAGAGAAGACGACTACATTAGCTCGGCCACATCGAGCGAATGGGCGACAACCTCCAGCTAAGACAGTCTTCTCATCGCAGCCCCCAAGTTCGAGATGACAAGGAAGACCAAACCTACGTTACAAGGACCAAGTGACTGTCAGCTAATGCATCGTTACACTTACAGTCTACTATTACTGACCAAAGGTAATTGAATAACGACTGCTTCGGACTTGTGCTTGTTTTCTTTTGTCTGTGTGGCTTCTTTTATTCATACAAGATTTTCACGTTGATTCGCTTTATTGCATTCATTATCAAAACAGTCGCTCTGAAATCTGCGACTTCTATACCTAAGATGCAGTTGGCAGTGTTTGATAAGATACCGTTTTTGAGGCCTGCTCACTACTGGTCTTCCACACCCGGTAGATAATGTGGTTTTACGACCTTCTCACTCTCAACATCGCGCCCTTGTGATGAGAAACCTACTCCGAACAACTGTATAGGATGACACCTGAGGCACATTTTCATTTTTGCAAGACACCATTTCTTGACCATAATTATCTTTCTTAAAGCTGTTATGTCAGCTTAATATGTGGCAAAGACAAATCGACTAGATGCTGCGCAGTTCTGCCTATATGTAGCGATCGAACGTTCTTTGTTTTGGCATACCAAATTTTCGTTGACCATGTTTATGGCATTGCTTTTTTCACAGCGGCGGTTACCAGATCTTCCCGGTCTCAAACCACCTGCTTATTGGCAAACAACTATAGATTTTCAAATAATATGACGCGCAAGTCTTCAGATGAAGTAGGCGATATTAGCATTTAACAAATTCATCTTTATTGAGATTGAAATATTTTTGTTGTCTGTTCAAAATTTTGTTAATGTTTTAGAAATTAGAAGGTCAGGACTTTAGTTTGAAATTCTGTAAGTCTTTCTATAGTTTCTGTTCAAACTATTGTAAGGAAGGTCTTCTGTCTGTCATTTTAAATCCGATCTAAGCACGCTTCATTGAGAAAGACCTTGTTTAAAAAAAAAATTTCCCAACATATTTCATACAAAATACCTACAGAATCAAGGCTAGCTTATTAAAATAACAAAATATATGCACTTCTTAAAAGTAATAACCGTGAAAAATGTACTGCATTCCAAATAAAAAATACGATTAACGGACGCTGTTTACCGAAGCGTTTGAACATAAAAACAAACATCCTCCGATAAACGCCTACAAAATCCTCTGCAAAACGTTTATATCACCCAGCTATCGCATTTGAAATCTTTCAAGAATCAAGCCCCCGTGAACGACATGAACAACACTCTGCACATTGTCTCTTGTTTTTATCTTACAGCCATCAAGACACACATAATTAATTTCTATTTTCTATGTTAAGAGGGTATAACCTGAAATGCGGTAACTCTTAACCTTGTTCTTGAAAATCAAGTTCTGTCATTTTCCCGAGCTGCTGTAGCTAGGTGCAAGATGGATGGCATGGCGCACCTGCTTGTACGGATTATGCATTCAGTAAAAGAGTCCACAAGAAAGCGTATCAATAGTGCAGCTACGATAGGTAGCATACTTTTATCAGGCTTAAGAAGGAGTATGTGTTCTGTTCATGGCATGCAGCACCAAGCCTACTTACCTCTAGTTATAAATTCCAACAAATCGGTGACAGTGCATGGTGCGGATCAAGCATTTGTCGCACTACCATGTCACTCACCATCATGCGTCGAATTCCAAAAAAAGAAATGAAAAGAAACCGGAAATTTTCAGGTTCCTTATTATTTTCATTATTCGTACGTCTGTCGTCGTCACTAAAGTTGTGATATTTTTTATAGAACAGTTTAAAGCACTGTCACTGCAGGTGAATAAGGTGGAATAGACAAAGTATGCCTATACATACCTCATTAATTCAACGCCGGGCAAGCCGCTTGGTCAGTCACCTAAAGTTATTGACCCCGAAGTTATCAACTGTCAGCAGGTTTATAGAATCACAGAGGTTGTCACCACTACAGCCAGCCAACAGCGGTGTGGTTATGGAATGGTGGCTGCCTGGCTGTAGCTGTCAGAAATCACCAGTTTGTCCGCCTGCAATGTGGGGTTCGATTAGGATTTCGGCATTGGGCAGTGCTCGCGGCTTTATTAAATAACTTGTATACTTGGTATTCATTTGAGTGTGGATTTCGTGATGTGGGGCGGTTGGTTTCTTGTGGTAACACTTAATTCGATTCGATGCACAATTAACGCTCGGAGCGCATTTTAAGTGCAATAGTGCATTCTTCTAAAATAGTTTGAGCGTTAAGGTTGTAACACAAAATGTAACCCTTCAATGTTGTATTTTACTTTAATGTGCAGTTCAATTTCATGCTTATTTTTGAGAAAAATAATTCTTTACCTTGCTCCGTTTGAAAGTCAATACACCAAACAGTGACTTTTTGTAGATGTATTGGCCACTCTTCAATTACTTGAGGATTCTGAGAACCCCAAATACCATAATTTTGTTTATTAACATACCCCACCGAGTGAGAAATCTGCTTCTTCGCTGAAGGAAATTTCGTTCGAAAAATCGCTTTACACCGCTTGTTGTTCAAGCACCAATTTGACACGTATCTGCGACGCCGACGTTGTGTTATGTGAGCTGGACTTTATATGGATGTAGATGTAGATCCGAATGCAAAATATGCTATAATGTGCCGTAAGACAGTCCTTATTCCTGAGAATAACGAGGAATATACACATTCGGGTCTTCGGCAACACATTCATTTACAGCAGTGATAATTTCAGTGGTACGGGCGAAACGATGATGCACAGGCCTTACAGAATCTTTAACCAAACCCATTTTCTGTAACTTATCACTCGCAAGAAAAAAGTGATAAACGCGCGGAATCGAAACAAATTTCAAGTTATCACTTATAACTTTGAAAATCGTTAATTTTATCACCCGGAACTAACTCAACAGAAACACTGGAAAATTATCGATAACTGGTGTTCTGTATTTTAAAAGTTCGATAATTTTGTCAGATGAAGAACATAATATTATCACTTGCAATTTTGTTGGTGATAAGAAAAATCTTGTCGAAGATTTTTTGATTTACTTGAGAGTAAAAATGTTCTAGGTAATTCCAATTATAGAATTTGCTGACAAAAGTAAATGAACTTTCCAATTTTGTAAATTTTTTTTACGAACAAGAGACAATTATGCTACACAAATGTTGCCTTCTATTTGTGTCTGAAATCGGAGAGAATTTCAATCAAGAATCATACAATTATCAAGCGTTTGGTTACACTCAAAATGAACATACCCAAGATGAGAAGAAAAGCGAAGCAGCAGAAGCCGATGAGGAAGGCGAACGTCGTCGTGGCATCACAGCAAATAGCAACAAACAAAGGTCTCATGCTCATACAGGAACTTTGGAATTCTCGTTCATCCTTCGTAAGTAAGGGAGTTGTCCGTTGCAAAGAGAGTCAACGCTATGCCAAAGAAGTGTATCGTGTCAAGCCTACCAGCAAAAAGGGTATCAAAATCAAAGCACTAACAAAATGCTTTATTTCTTTTGCTATTTTATTTTTAACGTTGTTTTAATAAAATAATCTTTAAAGAACGAGCAACAGCGAAGATGTTTTGACTATTCTGTATGAGTCTTCAGTCCTTTTTTGTATCTACATTCATTTTACAGTGAAGTTCTCCCATGAAAACAAACAAAAGTAGGTACATGTTACTTACTTACAAAATTAAAATGTTCAAAAATCAACTTTAAAATTCTTTGATAGGAATAAGAAATATACATGCTTAAAAATAAACAAAATGGTGAAGTTAACAAATTTCTAGTGCCAAATTTACCACATTCCACTGGACTTACCATTGGAAGTTTTAAGTTATCACTCTCAGTTACAGAAACCCTATTTTTAGCAAATGTGATAAAAGTGGAATTTTCTGTTTCATTTTTATCACTGCGATAAGTTATCACCTAAGTTACAGAACATGGGTCCAGTCTTTTCAAACTTCTTCACTTTTTTGTCATCGCTGTTCTTTCATTTTTTACTTGGTTGGCAGAATGTTGCGCGTCGAATTTTCCAAGGCACTGAAGATGCCAGTAAGTTCATCGAGTGTATTGGGAGTTACAGTCGCAAGTTTGCTGGCAGGTGCTTCATTCGGGTTAAACAAGTAAGCTGGAAAAACGATCCAAACTTGTGATCGCGTTTGAAAACCCAAAGCAACTGGTGTTGTTCGATTACTGCCTGCAGATAAAAGCTTAACTCCTAGAAACCATCTGTAAAAACAGCAAAGTTATTGGATGTTCGGCTGTAGATTTAGATATTTGAAAAGCTTCAACTCACCTATAAGTTTTTCATTTGTTATTCAATCAGTTCCGGAAGTTTCTAAAAAACGGGAATATAATTTTCATTAGATTCGCTGACAGATGAATGCTTTTCATAAATATTTGGCACTTGGCCTAGGAAAGATGTGGTGTTGTTGATTTATTGCAGTTCCGATTTATGTCGGCACATGAGTTCCATTTATTTGGCTTCCTTCTACAGCCTGAAAAAAAAAATCATTCTAGTGAGAATCACTTTTTTTCCAAAATATAACCTATTTCACTCTTCATAAAAAAATAGAATTTTCTTCAAAACTGTAAAATCCACCAAGATTAATGTTGCTGCCACACAAATTCACAATTAAAAATGTAATCTAACAAATCACTTTGACACATCAACACTTTTAACTCACCTCCTAGAGATGAGTTGGGAATAGTTACGAATCGTAATACATTGACACCAAAAACGACTTGATGATGTCATTTTGGTTAGGAATCGTAACTATTTGTGTGCAAAAATGACAAATAGTTGACGATGGTAAACAATAGTTGACTATTGTAAATGCAAAAACGCACCACAGCTCTCTGCTTTGGATATCCATTTCTTATGGTCCTATCATTCAAACGACGCACGATAGTAGCCACCACAAAATTTGAACCCTTCGACCAAGCAAGTCGTTGAAGAGTTTGTTTTATAGGTGTCGACTTACCCGTTTGGTTTTTTTTTTTTAATTCAGAATTTTCAATAAATCTCACCATCATTAGCCAAATTATCTCCCGGACTATAGCTAATCGCTTAAAATTGTATTACAGTTACATTATATCTCTAGGTTGGTGTGATTACAAAACCCTTAAGTGGGCGAGCTAATGCGTTTTATTTGTCAACAGCAGCAGTTGCTCACAATAACCGAATCGATGCCGATAACTGCAATAAAATGCCGTATTATTATTCATCAGAGAGTCACGATTAGCCTTTAGCGAGAATTGTGTTTTTGTTGCACCAAGATAACAAACAATAAACAACTTAAATAATATGCAATTTAATTGAAGAATGATTGATTGTAGCGAGTTTATAATATTTTCATTTGCAATTTGAAACATGATAACGACCGACGCGACGGTGGAATGAATGAAATTATCATGATCATGCAATCGGTTTGGAGAGGTTCATGTTCAAAATAATGCAATTTTCATATAAGTATCTACATACTTAAATTATATTAACTTGGTAAATGGGAAATTACTAACGATAAGATTTCTGCAACTAAAAGATATGATAAAAGATGTTTCCGCAACTTATTTCCGTCTGATTTAGTAGAATAACAAGTTTTGTTTATCTTTTCCAGACATCTCAAAGAAAATTTTGTCTGAAGTTCAAATAATTATGACAAAAGAACTGTAGATTCGAAAACAAACAAATCCAATTGTTTCAAAATTCTGCCAAATTAAATGGAAAACAAATGGTCATCGTTTATGGACAAGGACGTGACTATTTTATTTTTACGATCAATTAAAGAAGATGATTTCGACGGAGAACGTTGCATTACCCAAGGAAGTGTTAATCGTTGGTCATGGTTGTTAGTCAAAGTTTTCAATTGTTCAGATTTTATTGCTTAAGCCCAAAAACAGTTATTTTAGTTGATTTATAGGGTGCAATTCAAAGAAAATGAAACAGACCGAACACCGAAGGTCATATAGAATAAATTTAAAAATTCATAAATTTAGTGATGAAATCAAGGCCATCATCAAAAAATATTATTAATTTTATATAGTAGGAGTGCCGGCTGCTCATTCCCACTTTACATGTCGTCCCGAAACGAAATGTTGAAAAACTATTTCTTGGTGTCTTGGTGTGGATAACTCTAAGGCTAAACACAAACCGAAGCGGACAAACTGTATGCTTGTCGCAAGACAAAAAAATCGTGTCGTACTTCACCCCACACCGAAGACGACAAAGACAAAATATTTTGTGCTTGTCGCATTCGGTGTGTTTTGCCAGCGGACAAACAAAGAAGACAAAAATTGAAAAAATAAAATAGGTTGCGTTTTCCCTTGGTTTTATTTTGCTTCTTTATTCCTCGATGAATGGCACAAACACATTTATCGAGAAACAGACAAACTGTTGGAATTTCATGTGTATAATATACAGTATACATACATTGCCGTCTTTTTCTCGTGTACGTGAGACCTAACGGGATCCAAAAGTGTAAACAAAAATGAACCACATGGAGAGCGTCCCTACTAGGTATACTCTGCAGACACATTTTGGAATTACATGTGTTTATACAATTTACATACATTTGTATACATATACGAAAAAATTTAGTCGAGTTTTCATGCACACCTCTTTGAAACCTCAAACATCCACACATAAGAAATCTCTACTTTTTTCTTAATTCTTCTTTTTCTTAATTCTCTTTACCATTACAACAACATCCATAACAAATTGCACAAAATACAACAAGAAATATAGCATTTAATACAAATCCAAGTATGAGCAACCGACATGTCCGTTTGTCGAAATCTGTTTGTTTGGCTTGTTCACTTTGGTCTGTGGTTCTTCATAAGACGGTGTGTGCCTTTAGGCGTCGACATTTTGTCCGGGACTTTTTGTCTTCTTTGGTGTGGTTTGCTCCTATACAACCCCATGTATTTACTGCAACTGACGAGCGGACAAGACTTTTTATCGTGTCGTGTCTGTTTCTGTGTGTGTTGCCTCATAAGAGCAATGGACCTGTGTCCGGGGAAGAGCGAACAAACGTTTTGTCCGCTTCGGTTTGTTTTTAGCCTAACGATAATAAATTCTAAAAAAAAAAAATAAATAGAGTGGCGCGACAGCTCTTAAAGAGCCAACTCCTAAGTGGCTTATTCTCATCAACAATTCTC
>CAKKXW010000003.1:48028391-48046512 GCA_920937365.1 Sphaerophoria rueppellii
ATTCGTTAAGACTAATGTGTGAATGAATGTCGAATGTGAATTGAGGTTTTTTTTTTATATATTTACATGGTCTTGAAAACTGCATACCCAAATTAATTTTAAGATATTTTTGAAAAATTTTATATATAAAAAATTCATTTAAAAAAAAAAAACGGCTCCGACGATTTTCAAAAAAAATTCAGTAAATCAAGAATAAGGTTTGAATTTGTTCGGCATTTAAATTTTTGGAATGAAATGTATATACGAGGTACATTTCCAAATTTTAATTTTTTTAATAAATTCTAATTATTTTTATATATGTATATATATTTTTTTTTTGGAGTTAAGTGTAAGCTGTAAGTAAGTGTGTAATCAGAATTGCTTAAAGTATATCTCTTATTTTAACACTACCTTTTGCAATTTAAGTAATCATAAATATTTAGTTTTAGCATGCAGGAGCAAGTTCGTACGACCCAGTCGTGCACATTTTTTCTTGTGAATTCATACTAGAGCTATTAAATTTTTATTGATATTAAACCGTGATGAATTGTGATGTTTTGTCATGTATTAAATAGAGCGCCATTGGGCGTTAGCATGAACCTGAAGTCGTCAATATTCCTGTCTTCGAAACGTTGTTTCCAGCCTCTTTTTCGAAGAAAAATCCGAACCGAACTGTAAATCTATTTGGATGTATTGAGTTCTATCCAACCACCAGCACTGTGTTGGTTGGCCGATTCCCTCGTGTTTTGTTTTTATAAACGTTCATACCTGTAGAGATGAAAACGTACTTTCTCTTACTTACTTACTAATGGTAGCGCTACTGTCCAGGTCGGGCCAGGGCCTCATCCAACAAGCTTCTCCAATCCAGAGTTTCGATCTTATTCTTCAGCGACGTCTTTCAGGTTTGGATTCGAAAAATCTACAAGCCGGAGTATTATTTTCCATTCGCTCTACATGACCCAACCATCTAAGTCGTTGGGCCTTATCTTTTCTGGCTAGGTCAGTCGCTGAACAGCTCGTACACTTCTTGATTGAACCATCATCTCCATTCTCCATTTATGCAGACAGGACCAACATTCCCTCGAACAATTTTTCTCTCGAAGCAGCCCAATGCGTTTTCATCGGATATTGTCATGGTCCATGTCTCTGTACCATACATTAGGACTGGGATGATGAGGGTTTGGTACAGTGACACTTAAGTTGCTCGAGAGAGGACTTTACTACGTAATTGCCTTCTAAGTCAAAAGAAGCAGCGATTGGCAAGAATTATTTTTCGTTTGATTTCATCGCTGGTTTGTTGTCTGAGCTTATAGCAGATAGTAGGTAGACGAAGTCCTTAACTACCTCGAAGTTAAATCTGTCTATGCTGACGTTTGTTCCAAGACGTCGATGTTGGTTGTCCTTTCTTGTTGACAGCATTAGCTTAGTCTTGCCCTCGTTAACCGCTAGACCCATCTTCCTGGCCTCCATCTCATAAGACTGTGTTCTTCCAATTATGTCAATGTCGTCTGCATATCCTAGTAGCTGGACGGACTTTTGAAAGATTGTGCCTCTGGTGTTGACGTTGGAGTTTTGCTCAATCTTTTCAAGAATGATTTTGAGACTTCGCATGACAACGCATCGCCTTGCCTAAAACTTTTCTTGACATCAAATGCATGAGTTTGGTTTTTACTGACCATGATGAAACAGCGTGAGTTTTCAACTGTCATCTTCCACAGACGAACGAGTTTTTCTATGACGCCAAAACTAGACATTGCTCTATATAATTGGTCTCTATAGACGATGTCATACGCAGCCTTGAAATCGATGAAAAGATGACAGGTATCGATTTGTAGTTCCAGGGTCTTCTCCAAGATCTGCTGTAGAGTGAATATTTGATCGATGGTGGACTTTCCGGGTCTGAAGCCACACTGATAGGACCTATCAGGTTGTTGACGAAGGGCTTCAAACGTTCACACAGCAGGGAAGACAAGATCTTGTAGGTAATGTTGGTGCAGTTGAGGGGATCTCCTTTCGTGAGGATCGGTCATACGGTGCTGAGGTTCCAATCATCAGGCATGCTTTTCCTCCGAACCAAATCATCTCCAGCTGCTTTCTTCAGTTCGGCAGCGGCTAGGCCGTCTGCTCCAGCGGTTTTGTTCGACTTAAGTTTAGATATCGCTATCTTCACTTCGTCAATGTCGGGTGGATGGAATTGTTGGCCTGCTTCATCCAAATTGAATGGTTCTGTATTGCTGGTCATCGCAATTATACAGCTTGAAAAAGTAGTCTTTCTAATATCCTCAGCACTGACTGTGGTTCCACTACGCTGTTCCAAAATGATGGGTCTCTACAGGCTTCGGTTCGGGGAGTATAAGCCCTGGTGGTTTGTTTTTCCTTTTTGTAAAACTTTAGAACCTCGTTCCTGTTCCTTTTATCTCCTTGATCGCGTGCTTCTCATGCTCTCTTTTTTCTTTGTTTCTGCTCCTCTCCCCTTTTCTCGTCGTAAAGCTCACGAGCTGATCTTGTCCTTCTTTGCAGTGCCGCTTTGTATAGGTATGCGTCTTGTTGAGCTGCATGTGCTCGCCGGCACTCTTCGTCAAACCAGGCGTTTCATTGTGTTTTCGACCGAAAGTCGAAACTAGTTTAAATATTGACATTTTTTAAATACCTTATAATGAAAATTGTCAACTGTCAACAATATCAGGGCATAGAAAAAGTTCAAACTCTCCAGAATACATTTTACTTACTTACTTACTTAAGGTCCGTTGTGGACCTGGGCCTCCGCCAGCTAGCTGGATCCTTAGCTAGTCGTCTCCAGTTTTGCACAGCAAGTTGATTGAGGTCCTCTTCCACTTGAGTCCGCCACCTGAGTCGCGGTCTTCCTCTCCTCCTACGTCCCTCGGGAATAGTGTGGAAGGCTTTCCGGGCCGGAGCATTGGTGTCCATTCGCTCTAAATGACCGAGCCATCTGAGTCTCTGGACCTTGGACCTTCTGGCTAGGTCCATATCGTTGTACAACCCGTAAAGTTCGCTGTTGTATCTTCTTTGCCATTCACATACTTGGCCTCAGTGTGAAAATCCTTGCATTAATAGATAGTCATCGAAAAATAATACCTCTTGAAAAAAATCCTTTATTATATACTTGATTTTTGTGATGTGATGAAACCATGTTCTCCTTCAAGTTGCCTGTACTTTGGTATATAAAATAGCTATTGTTGGAGAACATCTTTATAAAAGTCCAATGAATCAATTTCAGCCTGAAGGACAATTTCGTGTTTACATCTCGTACGGCTACTAGGTATAGTGAATTACCTTGATTTTTTTCCAATATTGAGTTTGCGTATTTATTTTCGAACATTGGGGTAGTCCAAAAAGATGTACCTGTGCTTCTGATTGATCTTAAATCCATATTTATAATGGGTTATCCAATTTACGGTTTCAAAAGTATACGGCTCTAATTCGACATCTGTCAAACTAAGTTGTGACACTATTTTTTTTTTTTTTTTCAGTTGAAAGTCTGACATTTACGCTTAGTTATCGAACAACGCATAGAAATTGTTAAAACCTAAGACAAAAATGGTGATTCTGCCACAGCCACATATCGTGCTTCAAGAGGAGATTAAGGTTTACATAATCGTCCAACTGCGCAAGCAATTGGCAAAATTGCGAAGAAATTTGAAAAGTCTGGATTGAATACAGGTATTTTAAGGCCTGTGCATCATCGTTTCGCTCGTACTACTGAAAATATCGCTGCTATAAGTGAAAGTGTTGCCGAAGACCCGAATGTGTCGATTCCTCGTCATTCTCAGGAATAAGGACTGTCTTACGGCACATTATGGCGTATTTTGCATTTGGATCTACACCTACATCCATATTAAGTCCAGCTCACACAAAAACTGAAGCCAGCTGACCATTCATAACATCGTATCGATCAGTCGAATGGATGCTTGAACAAGAGGGGGTGGACGGCGATTTTTCGAACAACATTTTCTTCAGCGACATTTCATGGCCGCGTAGTATCTCGTCATGCAATTTGACATCGCTGGACTTTTTTTGAAGGGCTACGCGAAAGATCGTGTTATTGTAGATAAATCTTTAACCTCTAATGATGTAGTGTTTCACCTATAATCTCAACGTTTAAACTTTATAATAAAAAAGAAATATCATTAAACAAAATCTTTTATTTATATGTGTTTTATTTGCTTTTACTTCTGCAACCGCAAAATGGATAACCCCGTATTTACATTTTTTTAAAATCTAAACGCCTATGAAACTCGGCTATTTTCTTAGGAAACCTGAAGAAAATAAGAATGACGTTTAACATAAGTAAATTTGTTTTCATTTTCAAAAGGAACATCACGGACCACACTATATTGCATTGTAATGCGCCCGGCTGCCCCTGCCATCATGTTCATTGTTTTGCCTGTACCCAAGACTACGTAATATGTTGTACCCTTCGTATTGGCATACACCACAGGAACTCTGCACTCAAATCAATTGAATTGCAACGATTGATTTTTCTTGTATTGGCAGAGTTCAAATATATTGCCTCAACAAAGTGTGTTTAGAGTCTTATTCAAATAAAGGATTTTAGGATAAAAACAGACTCGAAGATAGATTAACAATCAATTGAGTTTTCCCTTGAATGACGAACGATGAGTGGAATTGAAGAATTATATATTTAAAAATGTGCATTTAAGAACTTAGCCAAGTACGTAATTAGTATTAAAAAGGTGTAATAAAACCAATACGAAGTAGGTATAGGAGCTGTTGCGATGGGCATTTTGAAAAGGCTTAGAGCAGTAAAAATGGTTGTTGGGTGTTGTAGAATCTGGGGGCAAATGCTGTATCTTTTCCTACACACCAAGTGCTTACTTTAATTCATATAACCACCAGGCACTGGTATATATCACTGATATAACTTGCGAAACTTGTAAGCGCGAGTGCAAAATAGAAAAACAGAAGAATTTAAACAACGGCCCTACAAATTTGTAGGTTAGTGCGAGGTGCTAGCAACCCTTCCACAATTAAAAGCTGAAGTTGTGAGAGAGATAGGCAGAGCATTGGATAATGACCCACCTCTAATAGCACCAGACCAGACCCAAAACGAAAACGGAATACGAATCGAGTATTTGTACCTGAAATTTAAAAACACTCTACACTCCAGGTGCAACTCAAAAACTTGAATCTGTCCTCACGCAGTATAAGGCTGACCTTACTGATATCCCGGAAATACTGTCCAGAGTACGACGTCAAAATCGTTCTCAGAGACATCAATGCAAAAATCGGGAACTAAGACATATTTGGCGGATTACTTCGAAAGCACAGTCTCCACGAAGTTGTATTGTAATAGCTAACGTCTTCTGACTAATCGACTTTGCTACAGCGCTAACAAATAAAAAATCGGCGGATCGGATGGCATAACTGCGGAACTCTTTAAACATGGAGGAGGTGTTTTGATGAACCGCATGCAGCAGGCCATCAACAAAATGGAGGAGGAAGAATGCATACCAACTGACTGGTCGATAAGCTTCATATGCCCCATCAACAAAAAAGGCGATCCTATGTCATGCAAAAACTACCGAGGATATCCCCGCATGATGCTGTTCTGCTACATAATAATCGGCATATACCACAGTTGCCTTAGGCCAGACAGAACAACGATAAGCCAAATATTCACACTGAGGCAGATCCTGTAAAAGACCAACGAATTTCAAGTCGAAAGGGATTACGATGGCGATGTCTGTGAGCACGGAAAGCACTGTCTTCAACAAATCCACCCAGATCCTAGGCTATGCGGACGATATAGATATCATCGATCGCTTTCACAGAGCAATGCTAGAGGCATTCACAGCGATTTAATGAGGACAACTCAAATACATTCTATCAGCAAAGAAGAGAACACCTATCCACCGCCTAGGACAATTTCGAGATAGTTAAGGAGTTCACCTACCTTGGAGCAAACATCAATCCGACAACCGACACCTTAGTGGAGATCCGACAAAAAATTACCATAGCAAACCGCAGATACTTCGGTCTGGCAAAACAACTGAATTCAAAACTCCTCACTCGAAAGACAAAGTGTTTGCTATAAAAAACTTTGATTTTACCAATCTAACTCTACGGCCGGGGCCGAGTGTTGGTCGATATGTAAAAAAGGGGAAATGATACTGGGCACTTTCGAAAGGAAAATTCTTCGACGGATTTTCGGTCGCGTATGCGACGATGGCAAATGGAGAAAAAGGTTCAATCGCGAACAGTACTAGCTGCACCAAGATGTAGATGTAGTCCAAAAAACAAAGAAAAGACGACTTCATTGGCTCGGCCACATTGAGCGGATGGACGACAACGCTTTAGCCAAGAAAGTGTTCTCATCGCAGCCCTCAGGTTCGAGACGACAAAGAAAACTGAATGAGTGGTAAAAAGATCAAGTGACTGCGGATGCCAGAGCGCTGCTGGAGAGGGACCGCTCCCAATGGAAAGCTGCAATATTTTAGGCGGAGATCCTTCATGGATTGGGAGTCAACCGCAGTAAACATAAGGAAATTCTATGTACATTTTATATTTTAAAAATATAAACCCGTGAATCCTCAAGGGATTTGCGTTATATTTTTATATAATATAAGAAAGATAAATTCAAGCTTTTGCTGGTCGTTAGCTACACTGATAGTGATAAAGCAACATAACATTGCTCAGGAACTCTTTCCTTTGTCTTCTTCAGACGACAGTTTCATAATTTTATCGATGAACTGATAGGAATTCTATTTTGAACGTTGGATGGTCAGATTTCTCCCACCGTCATTTTCCATGTATCGAGCGGATTTCAAAATATCCACTCCTGGTGCATGCCGTTGCGAAGTAACGCGTCGTGGTTCACTATTTTAAATCGATTAGCTCGTGTTCTTAAAAATGTTAATCCTTTTCCTTATTGTTATCTAAATATGTACGTGAAAATTCAGTTACACGTTACCATCATGCTAAAAACCAAACAACGGCAGCCAGCACAAGACATGCTATCTAAGCGTGTAAATTAAGTGCGCACACATCACAACTTATTTCACAAATGTCTGTCAAAACTGCCATTCCAAATAAAACCGATATACAGGTTTAGGTACCTAATTTGCTTCAAATGGCATTAAGGAATCAAATAATGCCACATAACCGTCGCCCGATGAAGCGACCTCTTGCCTTAGAGGGCTCACATTAGCTAGGATCTATATTCCCATCTCCATCTCCACAGCAACATCGAAAAGTACCATAGCATTGTTGCCTACATTTACTCACACACACAGTCACACACAGTTTTGATATCCGGATCCCGACAAAATAAACTCATCCTTAATCCATCACCTTGTGTATACCCCGTGTGCATGTATGTTTTCTGGTCATGTTGGACTTGACGGTTACATATATTATGTGCCACAGCTCCAATCTGCCGCCAGCCCCCCATCGACACCACTACATATATCCACTTCCGTTTTGTGCGCTTGGCAAAACTAGGGCGCTGTTCTGGCAAATAGAATTGGCACCCATCGAGGGCGCAACAAGAAGGAAAATTCGATTTCAAGTTAATTGAAACCAAAAAGGGCAATAAATTCCGGACTAATTTGATAATGGACAGGTGGAGGTGAGTAATTTGTTTTATGTTCTTGTTCGCTTTATGTATTATGCTTGAACTTACTTTGGTTTGCTTTATTTGCTTTTGTTCAGTTTGTGATTCCTTGGAGCGTTTGTAATGCATGATGCATGTGGGTGAGAGCCGTTTATTCTTTTTTTTATGTGTATAAGAGCTTTGTTTTCACCTAACTTTGATTTTGAAAAAAAAAAATGGAGTCTACGGCCCTGTCTTTTTGATAAATCTTCCACAAAACACTATGCACTTCAATATTATGTGTGACGTGAAGGTGTTTTTTCAAAGCAACATTTCCAAATTTCAGGAAAAAGAAAATTCTGTTTTGATTGGAGAGGGGGCAGCACTGCCGTTCATCCATCCAAACTGCAACCGTCAAATAATATAAAATATTAAAACAAATTGAATTTAATCGAAATGGCTACAAACCTGTTTCCGTCTAGGTCATTTCATTCGTTTCTACTCCAAAGCATTTTTTCCTTCCTTAAACCAATAAGATAAAACCTCCTCCCCCTCATCTCTTTTGTACGAAACAAAATATTCAATGCCAACGGAAGACATAGGGATACCGACCTACATGAATGGAGATGTTGTGTTTTTTCCGCTAGAGCTGTCATTGTCGTTTCGTTTCCTATTTCCTATATGTTGGTATTAGCGGATTAGTTCCGAGATTAATGAAATCAAGAACTGAAGTTGACAACTAAGGTTGTCGGAATCGCAATCCTCATTGGTATCGAAATAGCAAAAGCAGTCGAACCTAAAACCAAAACAATGGGCGTTTAGAAAACAAAGAATTTAATCTGAGCGAAATAATTTGCTAAGCGAGAGAGAGAGAGAGAGAGAGAGACAAGACATTGCTTTGGAACGCGATGAGATGATGCTTTATTGTTCTCCCGGGGGAATATGGCATGGGTAAAGGGCTGCGGAGCTTTATTAAAGGTATTAATCGGCAACCAAACCAGATAAGTGGCTGGAAAATTGAATTTGATATCAGTGTGGATGTGGGTAGTTGTTGTGTATTCGAGGCTGGAATAATACATAATGAATTGAAATCTATGTTTGTGTGCTAAGTCTTTCAACGATAGGGATTGTGAAGATTATTTAGCAATTTGGGCCTTGGCACTTTAGATCCCGCGCTTAAGAAATTAATTGTCCTGATTTTTTTTATCCATACACATGTTCGTATGTGTACTATTGGGTTTTTATTTTCTGTTCTTTTTCTGTGGGACCACAAAAAAGCGGATTCATTATTCAAAGTGTATAGGATTGAATAATTAATGATTTAATTGTCGGTAATGGAAAATATGTTTTCCTTGCAAAACAAAAAAATGATTGTTAATGCGGCTCCGATAATTGCTTTCTTAGATTTGTTTTGTCTAAGGTTTGCTGAATATGTTTCTCGGGTTATTAAGCGGTAAATTCAAGCTTCATGTCAGTAGAAAAAGGAAAACAACTCTACGCTCTGCTATTCAAGTGTTAAGAATTCTAATCGATAATGCTGTTCGTGTAAAATTTTGGGAAGTGAGGGCATAATGTTCATAGCTTGAAAAAAGAATAAATTCTTGAAAACCTCGGGGATGTAAAAACGTCTAGAAAAATTAATTTATATTTTATCTGTTAACTAACTTATCAATGTAATGTTTGGAAATGGATTCCACTCGATTGTGGAGGTGATAAGCTTAGACTCTTCGAAGTAATAACTGATAGCATCAGCTTTCGACCATTCCACACAGCATTCGACTCGTCCTTTTCGAGTGGCATATTATGTCTTTTATGATTGTAGCGGAAAAGTTCAGAGATGGATTATCTGAAGAGAATTCCTTATAGAATTAAAGTTTCGTGTAATTTCTTCAACACTGTTTTCTAGGGGAATGCATGGGCAAGGTGTCAGCACGGAAAGCATTACGATAATAACATCAATCTCTAAATCAGCTTTAAAGCCTTAAAAGCAATTTGACTAAGAACTAAGGGTTGATGGTTAAGCAAAATACAAGCCTAATAGCATACAAAGTAGCATCTGCTCACTGCCTAGGACAAAAAGGTCATTCGTGGTAATCACAGACTCACTCACGTTGAAGAATTTTTGAAGAGGATACAAGACACCTATTTTAAGTCAGAAGCCTGAAAACTTTGAACTTGGTATCACAAATCGAATTGCATTGGACCAATCGATGACAAATGTTTGCAATACGATGGCAACTCCAGATTCAGTAGCGACAAATTAAACTAATTGAAAGGAATCGCTCGTAAGAATTGTTAACGAATTGCAACTGAAAAATTGCTTTAGCAATGGTTGAAGAATATAGGGGTTGTATGATATTCTCTCGCTTGCTTATCGTTGGAGAATGAGTAATGCGGTCAAATGAACTTTTCAATTTTAAATATTTTTTTTTTTAAACAACATCAACACGATAGTGGAATTTGCCGATCAAAATATTAGTTTGTTTTGGATTGGTATCTCAATTTCAGCAACACGATCACTTTGGAGAACTCATAAACCTGTTTGAAGTAGCAAATTCCGCGAGTGTTAATGTATGGTAACACCAGCGGTTTTCTTCGCACTAATTGGCCAAGTGGAAATCAACTTGCTTACTTACTTAACCGGCTCACAATCCATGAACGATCTCAGTCTGAGATTCTGCAGCCTTCCAACGGGAACGGTCACTCTCCAGTCGTTCACTAGGGTAATTCTACTTCCGATATCCACTAAGGTGTCATTTGTGGGATTAATGTTTGTTCCAAAGTGGGTGAACTCCTTAACTACCTCGAAATTGCTGCTACCCACAGTGAAGTTTTGTCCTAGGCGGTGGACATCAGATGTTGCTTTGCTTTTTGATAGCATGTACTTATAGTTTTATTCTAATTCACTTCAAGACCAACGAGTTTCGCGTGTTCTTCAATCGCTGTGAAGGCGTCAAGCACAGCTCTCTTGGATCGACCGATGATGTCTATGTCGTCCGCATAGCATAGGAGCTGGGTGGATTTGTTGAAGATTGTGTTTTCGGTGCTCACACCTGCCTTGCGCACTATCTGCTCCAGGACTATGTTGAAGAAATCGCATAACAGCGCATGTTTGAAACAAATCGGATGAGATGTTACCAGTTTGCACACTGCACTGCGCATTGCTTAGCATCGTGAGGCACAGCTGGATCAGTTTTTTCGGGATCCCGAATTCAGACATCGCCATCACAAGCTCTTGGCGGTGGATGCTATCATAAGTAGCTTTGAAGTCGATGATAAGATAGTGGGTTTCGCCTTGAAATTCGTTGGTATTTTCCAGAATTTGCCTCAGTGTGAATATTTGGTCTATCGTTCTGCCTGGCCTAAGGCCACAATGGTACGTGTCGATTATTATGTTAAAAGAACGGTTTAAATGCTCACACAGTGCGTTGGATAGGATTTTGTATGCAACATTAAGCAGGTAGTTTTTGCAGGACAAAAGAATATAGGATCGCCTTCTTGTAAATGAATCTTCTTTCCACACTTTGTTGATGACCTCGTTCATGCGGTTCATCAAATCACCTCCTCCATATTTAAAGTGTTCCATCCGACACGGCGGATGCGCATTAAGCAGCTGTTGTAAGTGCTACTTGAAAACATCTACAATTCCCTGTGCTTCGGTGACTAGGTTTCCTTCAATATCGAGGAGCCTGTGTCCCGGTTCTGAAACCAGAAGCTAATTGCTTCGACCTTTTAAAGAAACGTGTTGTTCCTGGCCCGAGTCCGAGACTCTTCTAGATCTTTGAGTTGAGAAATTGTGTATGCTGTTTTCTTTCTTCGAAGGGTAATTTTCTCATTTCTTCTCTTTGTTCGGCACTCTTTTCTTGCTGCTCTTGTTTTCCGTTGCAGTATCTGCAAACGTGCATTTTCCGTCTCTCTTTTCAATAACATGGCTGGTAATCTATGGTGGTCTCAGCTATATTTTAAACTTTTTCGCAATATTGGTTTCATATGGTGTTAAGATCTGTGGTATTTCGGAAGAAAAGAGTAAGTCCTTCACTCAGGCAATCACTGCAGACTTTGGCATTCTCCGGGGTGCTAGGGAAACCGATGTTAAACTTCTTTCTTTGGGCCGCACATTTTTTTTTTTTTCTTTTTTTTCTGTTTGATAATAATCGAGCTACTTATCCACAACCGAAAAGTGGTCAGAGTCGGCATTTGTTCCTCGGATAGCAAGCACGTTCAAGATGTTGGATGCGTGCCTTGCAACGATTATCACATGGTCGATTTGATTGGTGGTTCAACCATCCAGAGATCGCTAGGTTACTATGCAGCAACCTAGCTTGGAGACCTAGTGCTACTTATCACCGTATTATACGCGCTGCTCTTGTTATGTGTTACATATCTGTTGTAACTTCGAGGAGGCTGTGCTTTCTAACTAATCTGCCAAAGATGTTTTCCTTCCCGATTTTCGCATTCAAGTTTCCGAGTACGATTTTGACGTCATACTCTAGAGAGGATCCGTAGACTCTATCCATGAGGTCGTAAAAATCCTCCTTCCTAGACTCCTTACCATCATCGGTAGCGGCGCGCGTGTGCACATATTACACATATTTTTTGTTGTGTGGCCTTGATGCGGATCACAGCCAAGCAATAACTAATTGGCTTGAAATCCATTACTTTCGATATTAGCGGATTTCCGATGAATCCGCATGCAAATATGTGCATTTGACGACAGCTGTAATAAATGTCACACATTTTTCTTTTCAATGTCCCTGGTCCTATTTATCGTATATTTCCTGGATCGCAGTAATGTCTGCCTTATACTGCCGCTGAGGACAGATTCAAGTTTTTGAGTTGTATGTACCTCGACCCTCTAGTGTAGAGTGTTCTTGTATTCTAGATATAAAACTCTAAATGCATTGTCCGTTATCGTTCTGAGTCTGTTTTCCATAAGAGAGGGGTCATTCTCATTATCCAAGGCTCTGCCTGTTTCTCTCATAACTTCATGTGGAGGAGTTGTTAGCCCCTCGCACTCACCTCCAAAACCAACCACCATGGACTTAACATTATCAAATCATAATTTTCATATTGTTCCCGTTAGGAAAACATAGAAGGAACAAACAAAGCTGCATTTTAATATCACCATGATCTGCTCTATATCAAATCAAGAAAATAAAACAGCTTAAATCATCAGTTTGTTTTTTACTTCAAGTTTGGCAGCTGTTTGAAATTGGTTCATTCTGACAATTAGATCGGATAATTTTGTTGAACGATTACTAACTAAACATTAAGAATACCTGGAAAAGACTCAATATTTTGACACGTGCGCTGCATTTTTTCTACTCGATTATTTTGCGATGCACCCATCGTTTTTAGCGAAATCAGCTTAGCGGGTTTTTACCACAGTACCTACTATCTTGTCATTTTCATCGATTTCAAAAAAGATTTTGACACCTTAAGACATGAAAAATGGTTTGAAATATTGGACTGGTTTAAAAACTATTTAACAAACAGGACAATGAAAGTGAAGATATGCAGTTCAATGAGCCAAGAAATTAACGTGCAGTATGGAGTTCCTCAAGGATCTATCCTGGGGCCTATTCTATGCATTATATATGTTAACCAAATCCTTACGATTTTGAAAAGCAGAGGTTTTGCTTTCGCAGATGATACTGCAATAGTTGTCAGCCACAGCGACTTATCAGCAGCAACCAGCATTATGTTAACAGAATTTGATTTTTTGATTGTCACGATTTTGGTCAAAAAAACAAAATTTATGCATAGCGCATGTACTAAAATTCCATGAAACAAAATGAGTACATTGGAACGCAAACAATGAAAACATCAACTACGATGATATCTGTCATGAAATGATTGAAAATGTTCAACATTTTAAAAATGTGGACTGTTTTTTCAAATGGGACTTAATGCAGAATCTAATTGCAGAGACCAAGCAAAGAGATGTTCTATATAGAAGATGGAAAAACAACAGTAGGAATGTGACATACGAAAAAGAGTACAAGATGATGCGTAATAAAGTCAACAAAAACATGAATGCACAGAAATCAAACTATTTTAAAAATAAGTTTATTCAACTGAAACATGATTCTAGAAAAACATGGGGACTAATTAATGAAGTACTAGGAAGAAAGAAAACTTGCATCGACAAAACCATAGAAAAAAACTTTAAAACAGAAATTTCACTTGTCAATGATTTTGCAGTGTTTTATGCATCTCAGACTGAAAGCATTATTCACAAATGCAATGAAATCACATCAACTAATGACAAGGAAGCGATTGCATATTACTATATTTGCGTATGATACAAACGTCACTGAGATAAAAAACATAATAAGAACTATTGGATCAGACAAATCACCTGGATCGGACACATACCGATGTTTTTGTTCCCATTCTCTGCAAAAATCCCTTCGAATCTAAAGATAGGAGTTGTACGACCAATTTACAAGGGTGGAGTTAAAAACCAAATAATCAACTATAGGCCTATTTCAATTCTACCAGTAATAGAAAAGTGTATGGAAGGTGTTATAGCTAACAGACTACATGGATTCATTGAAAAAGAAGCGTTGATACATAGGAGTCAATACGGATACCAAAAAAAACAAAAATGCTGGACAATTACTAGGGGAATTCGCTAATTGTGTGAATGAGAGTTTGGATAGATGTCATCATGTGTTAGTTATATATATGGACTTTAGTAAAGCCTTTGACACACTAAGTCATTCGCATCTCATAGACGCATTAAGAAGAATAGAAATTCGTGGGATAATGGCTGATTGGCTTACTCACTACCTGAAAAACAGAACTTTTTGTGTGAAAATTAAAGACGAAATAAGTGACAAAAAGATAATGAAACATGGAGTTCCCCAGGGTTCGAAATTAGGACCAATATTATTGATTTTATACACCAACGAACTCCTTAGAATATTTAAGCAAAGTACACCCTTCGCCTTTGCGGACGATACGTCTATTGTTGTGAGTCATCGCTCTGTAGACACATCATTTAGTATAATGCAAGAAGAATTCAATTTAGCAGTGAGGTGGTGTCACGACAATGGATTGGTTATAAACGCCTCCAAAACTAAAATGATGCACATCCGAAGTCCACAACTTAAACAAACAGACCAAAGAATCTACTTCAAAAATGACGCTTGTCCAAAAACTGAAGACAAATGCATCGAATTAGTTGATAATTACAAATATCTGGGAGTAATAATTGTCTGAAATTTTCTGTGGATAAAGCATATAAACAAATTAAGAAACGATTTAAAGAAGGCATTATTTGCAATCTCTCATTTAAAATACTATGCTACAGAGGATGTATTAAGGCAAGTTTATTATGACTTAATGGAGTCCAAAATAAGGTACGGGATACTTGCTTGGGGGAGTGCAGCAAAAACTCACATCGACAAAATTTAGAGACTACACAACGCAGCTGTTAAAGCAATTAACTTCAAAAACAGTCAAAGAATAGACACAAATCTTAAACCAATGCACGTTGAACATATTTTTAAAATGACGACCATCATTCAATATTTTGAGGACAACCGTTTAACGAAACCAATTCAACATCAAATCAACACCAGAAGAAGGGCCCAAGGAATGCTACATACACCGCGAAACTCTTATGGTAGACGCAAACTTGAATATTCTGTTCCAAGTATAACAAACGAACTCCCTAGAGAAATAATCAATATCCAAAACTTAAAAAAAAAGAAAAAAAGAACTAAAGAAGTATTTTCTCAATAGTATAAAATAAAATTGCAAATTCTTAATTAAAATTCAATAGATTTTCCAAGAAAAAAAAATTGTATTTGTATTATGTATTATTAAAATTAATTTTAACTTCGCTTACCCAATTGAAACATTATAAAGATAAATAACCTTCTGCAGACAAGCTTCGGCTTCGCAGATACTATTTTATAGTATTGTTAATATGAAATAAATAAACTTAAAAAAACATGCAAAAGGCTTCTACATCATTTGAGTAAAAATACCCCATATAATGTACTCAAACAAGCTTATATCTCGTTTATTAGCGTGGGGAAATACAACGCCTACATATTTACAAGAGCTTCAAGAAATACAAAATCGCACTATAAGAATTTTGAGCAAATCAAAACATTTAATAAACTTCAGAGAACATACAAAGAACTCCGACTATTAAACATAAAACAGCTATTTGAGTTAAACATCCTTTGTCGTTTATACGACAAATCGATCACCAATTTAACACGAGAAGAAGAGCACAGTGTTACTTGCAAACTCCAAGGTTCAAGACAACATTTTCAATTAAGGAATTGAAAATGAATTTCAAAGGTCATACTTTATTTTACTAATTTTTCAACTCTGGGAAGTTAGTTCGTGTGGACTGACATGGGTCGCACTCATATTTTTAAATATTTTTTTTTTTTTTTCAATATATTTTATTATTATTACTCTTTTGTAAAAATGACAATTTCGACTAAATTAGGGTACACTACACACTATCATTTTTTTTAAATCATTCCATAACTGGAAATGATCCTAACATTTCATTTGATGCTACGCATTTTCATTTTAACTAGGTCATTTTTACAAGCTTTTTTGACTAATTTTCATTTACTACATATAAACGTTCTTTGAGTACTGAATTGTAGTAAATCAAATTTTAAAAATTATATACAGTAGATAGTAATATGAGTTAAGGTTCACTTAATCGCACAACGCATACAAATTGTTAAAACCCACTACAACTAGCAACCAAGATCATGCTATTTGATATGGCGGCTTGACTTTTTTAGTGGTGCTACGTGTTAATGCAGATAAACCTTTCATTCTTGTGCATTTAAAAACCAACATTCATCAAGTTATGGCTGAGATACCGCCCAATATGTGTCAAAAAGTTATAGAAAATTACCTCAAACGAATCGATGTTCGCGTGATGATCATTTAAATGATGTAGGTATTCACACATCACACATAATGTAAACGTTCAAGCTTTATAATAAAAAAGAAATATCATGAAAAAAGTATCTTAAATGTGTTTTATTTGTATTTATTTTGGAAACCTCAAAATGGATAACCCAATTTTATGACCACCGACATTACTTACCAACAACCAAAAAGATTCGTTCAAGCCATTGATACTCTTTTGGCAGTAACATAACCTATGACAACATTTATGCATTTATTTTTAAAAACATAGAATTCGCCCATAACAAACATAAAAGCAAGAAAGAATATCAGTGTTCCTTCAAAGGTAAGTTATTAATTATATTGGTAAGTTATGATTTTTCGGGGAAGGGGACGGTCGAGATTTGAAAAATTACAGAAAATATGACGTGGAAATTAGAAGATGCTCTACGAGGGAAAACATTACGTTTATTTTATATTTTTCATTATTAACCACGGATGCAATTGAAATGTACACTCGGGCGTATGCGTGTTTCTTATAGATTTTATTTTACTTACCCTTTTTTCATTTTTGTTTGTGAAACTAACGTTGTTTTTTCTGGTATCTATTGTCTGAGAAGTAGTTAGTTTAAGACGCATCTAATGTTGTTTTTGATGACAACATATTTATCTAAACACGTATTTTATGCTGGATTATTAGTAAGGCCCCTAAAGGCTTAGTAAATTTTAAAGCTAGCGTATTTCTTCAATCATCTTTGTAGCTTACCTATTGTTTCAAAGAATCAACGTATACGACGCATTTTCGCAAAGTCTTACAGCAGCCAAGAACGCACTTTGTAAACTTTCTAACAGGAATTTTTTAATTGATAGCACTTAAAAATGTTTTCCAAGTCCATCGGCAATAAGATCCAAAACCATAACTTGGTAAATTCTTTTCCTTAAACCATCTCTTCTTGGGCTTTAACCAAACTTCATTCACCATTTTACCATTTGAGTCAAAATGTAAAAAGCTTTTATCATTAAAAATGCCTTAAATTAGTCAAAATGTTTGAAAATGATTTTGTTTTGCGTTTTGCAAATGCAATCATTTTTATTTATTATTTGCTAATGAATGACTTCCTCCTCGGTAGGCCTGTCCAATGTCTGTTCTTTTCTTAAGATATTTGAATAGTTTCGCTAACGGTGTGCTAGAACTTTCTCTTGAGTTGTAAAATTGTACTGCATTTTAAGCCTTTATTGGCTATAATTTCAATTTTAGATTTCAATTCAGTTGTTTTCACTTAATAAGCCCAGCATAACCCCATAAAAAGTAGTATTGCCAAGAAATGTCACTAAACATTTCAGCTCCTTCTGAGTTTGGGAAGAGATTACGCCTAAAATTTGTATACTTACTTACTTAAGGTGGCGCTACAGTCCGTTGTGGACTTGGGCCTCAATCAACAGGCTCCGCCAGCTAGCTCGATCCTTAGCTAGTCGTCTCCAGTTTTGCACTCCGAGTTGATTGCTTCCTCGACTTTACAAATCACTGTAAAGAACCGTTATGATGAAAAATACCCCAATACGACCCGAATAATTCACTTTTGTTGACTTAACTTTAGATTTTAACTTTAATATCGGTTATTTCCGAATTTTACGTCATGTTAAAATGTTGAGTTCTCTTTCAAGATCGTG
>CAKKXW010000003.1:48062794-48075237 GCA_920937365.1 Sphaerophoria rueppellii
GACGTCTTATACAAGCCTTCACTCGTACAGACTACTTAATTTGAAGTCGTAACAAACGGGATAGGACTTCTTCCCTCTGGGAGATTTGACGTCTTTGATATCTCCTTAGTCCTTTGGGATATTCTAGAAAAGACGTCATCATATACTCTTGGAAACTTCGGCATTATTTTACTATCCACCGAGTAGTCGCACCGACTAAGACTGGATATGGCTTCATATAGTTCTTCTCTATAGATGCTCTTATAAACGCGGCCTGAAAATCGACAAAATGATTGTAGATGCTCTTGAAAGCTTTTCCCATGATGTGCCGTAGTGTCAAAATTTTATGAATCAGCCACGCTGATGAGCCACCTATCATTTTATTACGGCTTCAAAGGTTCTCATATACTACTGCAGAAAAGATCTTATAGGGTTTCCTGATTCCTCTATAGTTTCTGCAGTTTAGAGGGTCTCCCTTCTTCAGGATAGGGCAAACAATGCTGAAGTTTAATTCATCAGACATGCTCACTTCCGAACATATTCTGCAGATAAGTTGGTGCATTTTCCTTTCCAAGTCATCGCCGGTCGATTTAAAGAGTTTGGCAGTGATGCCGTCAGCTCCCTTGGGTTTGTTGTTTTTAAACATAGACATTGCTATCATGATTTCTTTAGGGTCGGGAAGACGGAAACGTTGGCTTGCGTTTTCTTCATTAAATGGTTCAATCTGCCTCATAGCGGAATTTGATCCGTCATTGACGGTGTATCTACTATATAAAAAATTCAAAAGTGGTCTTTCCATATCCTCAGCATTGACTGTGCTGTGAATCTACTACGGTATTCCACTGTTGTTCTTTTCATGCTTCAGTTCCTTTTAGGTAACTTTAACATTAAGTCATTCGTTGTACCTCTTGGAAAAACTTTCAAGCTTCATTCCTGAACGCTTCAGCTTCGTCTGCGTTAAGGATGTTTCACAATTATAGAGCGGTTGCACTTGTCTCGTGTTGACATTTCATATAGAATACATGTGAGTAGATGCTTGCACACAAAATAGAGCCGCTCTCGTGGCACGTAACGTAACCTTGAATGTAATCTTAGGCCGTGTCCGAATTGGGTTAAAAAGTGGTTAAAACTTGACGTTTGGTTAAATTTTGACATTTCGCATTGAATGAAATGTGTTAAAAATTAGACTAGCTGGGGAGCAGGTTAAAATATGACAGTAGTGGTTGAAAATTCATCCATTTTTAACCACAATTCATCGAATTCGGACACGGCCTTAAATAGAATTGTGTTCTATTTTTCATTCGCGTCTTGAACTTCATCACATATTTGTTCGCGGCTATTGAATGTTTATGAAATTGAACAGTAAAGTTTGTTCAAGTTTCAAGTATTTTTGAATAATATTTTCTAACTGTTTAAATAGTAATTGAGCTTGTCTCTCATTTCCAAAGCCTTTTTTGAGGGGTGATTTGATCCAAAGAATTTCCTCTTTCTAAGCGGTTAAATTTCTAAGTGCCTATGTCCTCTGGTTACTACGTAGTACATGCGAAATATCCCATCCAAGACTCTTGTTTCGGTACGCTTGGCGAAAAGTATCTGTTCAAAGAAATGATATAAATAAAAATAAGCGGCAAGTGGTTTGTATGTTCTCTCTACTTTCACGTTTTTTTCTTGATACATTTCAATCAGACATTGAAGAAGCTCAAAAGTATTTGAAGGTATTCTAGACATTTTTGTGAAGTGTTCTGTGTCTTGGGTTCTCATTGATTCAAAGATTTTTGAAACCAATAACAAAGGAAACTTTTATATAAATAAGAAGACTAATGTTTGAAAGAATCGCTGATAAAAATTGTCATTTGCAAGAATGAACGCGTAATTGTGAGTTGAAGTTGGAAGCACCTGCATTTTACTGTCAAAACTACCAGACGCTTACGTAAAGCTTGAAACACACGAACGACTGAACGCTCTGTTGTTAAACAGTCTTTACAATGCATCCACCCCGAGTTTGCTTTGAATGACAGTTCGCCTTCCATCATCATCATCCCTCCAAAAACAAACAACTGTTTAACAGCTGTTAAGCTGTCAGACAACGCAAATGTTCAGCATTACATATGAAACGTGAAGTCGAATCTTGATTGTGATAGCATAAGCTTAAGTGTGTTTGTGTTTCAGCCATTAGTATCTCAATAACTTCAATCGATATCATTTCATGCTCGCCCTCACATACAATACTATTGTTGAAAAACGATACATCACAACGTCAAGCATACAGAATATATAATATTATTATATATTCTCTATTATATATTCTCTATGACGTCAAGTTTTAACCACTTTTTAAAAAATGAATTCGCACACGGCCTAAAGTACTATTCACATGAGCACGCCCAACGAACGATGAATTAATAAAGAAAAGTGATTTTAGATACGTTTGAAGTCGTATTTCCTTACAACAAAACAATAAAAGTAGGTATAGTTTATTTTTGATTTGTGATGCACAAATTAACCTTATAGACCTTAAAAATGGATGAATTTTTAACCACCCGTCATATTTTAACCTGCTCCGTTCGTATCAACTACAATTATTTTCGCTGCGAATAGATTTTTTTTTCTCAAATTTATTAACATTTGAAATTAAGGCCATGTGCGAATTGGGTTAAAAAGTGGTTAAAACTTGACGTTTGGTTAAATTTTGACACTTTGCATTGAATAAAATGTTTTAAAAATTAGACTAGCTGCGGAGCAGGTTAAAATATGACAGTAGTGGTTAATAATTTATCCATTTTTAACCACATTCATCCAATTCTCACACGAATTAAGAACTAAGGCAATTCGATCCTTGTGTGCGTTAGCGATCTGGCAATTGAATGTCGGAACTATGATCTTATCTTTCGTAAAATGCAAGTGAATGGTATTCTTGTCTGGTAAGCATTAAACAAAAAAAAAAGCTTTTCAACTTGATTAAACATAACAATATTCCAGAGGGCTTTTCCAACAATTCCATTGTGTTGATTTCGACACTCGTACCGCAGCTGGAATGGTTGCCGAAGATATAGTTAAAAAGGGAATGTTTGAAGATGCCGTTAAATTTCAATAAATTGCTGTGGTAAGTCGAAGTAACCCAGAATGTGTTTGTGTTCCTTTTTTCTAACAATTTTCTGTTTAAATAGATGCAAGGAGGGTGGTGGCTTTATTGACAGTGGAAAAGATAGGCAACTGGCGCATTTGAGAGGCAAAGGTGATTTCCAGTTTAAATGCTTTAACAGCAGCACAAATGGCCACTGCTGCGGCTATAGAAAAAGCACAAATGGCCACTGCTGCGGCTATAGAAAAAGCACAAATGGCCACTGCTGCGGCCATAGCAAAATTGGCTACTGCCATTGAAAATAAAATAACAAAATAAATGTATTTTCAATATAAAGAATAAATTAAAATTAAGTATTTATTTGTCCTTTTAAAAATGAATTCTATTTTACTCAAAATCTATATTCATATCTCTTATTGATTTTTCAGTGGCCCTCAAAAGGACCTTTTTGTTTGGTTCAATTTCAGTTCAAGTTGGCAACATAGCGTTCTCGAACTCGAGACCCAAGGGTGTGCCATTGGTTACGATCCCTGATGTTGTGTCCGTCATTTTCATTTGCACCTGTTTCTGCTGCATCCTCAACAAATTGCTCTGCTCCCATGGTAAACAGGTTATGGGTGCAAAATATCGCATAAACTATTTTTGCGGCCATTCCATTGGAATAGTGCAATGTCCTTTGGCGTGATAAGCATCTTAATCTGCTTTTTATCACCCCAAACGTGCGTTCCACCGAGTTTCTTGTCGTTAAGAAGCGCTTGTTGAAAGCAGCTTCTAGTGAACCTTGTGGTGGGTTGTTGATTGGAGTGAATAACCACGGTTCCAGTGGAAAACCAGAATCACCTATTGAAGAAAAGAAAAAAAAATTAATCACATAGCAAACATGTTCGTACTTTGGTATTTACGTACCAATGAGATGGGATCTTTGATTATCTGCAGATGTACCGCCCATAGAACCGTTTTTTTTTTTTTGTTATTAGATTTTCTCGAAAACCGAAAGTCCGATCAGCGTAAGTTTATTTTTTTCAAAAGTACGTATATATTGTTCAAATACTATTTTGTATTCAAAAAAATTTCAAATTTTTTTTTTGGATTTTTAAAAAATATTTTTAATTTTTTTTTTTCAAAATTCTGTATCTAAAAAACAGATCAATTTTAAAAATCCAAATTGAAGTGTAATATGTGTATTAGGATGGTCTTGAAAACTGCATACCCAAATTAATTTTGAGACATTTTTGAAAAATTTGATATATAAAAAATTAATTAAAAAAAAAAAAACGGCTCAGACGATTTTAAAAAAAAAAAAAAAATTCAATGAATCAAGAATAAGGTTTGAATTTGTTTGGCATTTAAATTTTTGGAATTAAATGTATTCAAAAAAAAAAAAAATTGAAAATGTACCTCACATTTTCAAATTTTTTTGTTTATAAATTCTAATTATTTTTATATATTGAGTTTTTTTTTGTGAGTTAAGTGTAAGCTGCAAGTAAGAGTGTAATCAGAATTGCTTAAAGTATATCTCTTATTTAAACACTACTATTTGCAATTTTTGAAACATAAAAGTAATCATAAATATTTAGTTTTAGCATGCAGGAGCATGTTCGTACGACCCAGTCGTGCACATTTTATTTTAATTTTTTTTTTTTTGGTTTGCTTGCTTTTTCCCCATTTCTTATATCGGTGGACACGGATTAGTGCAGTGCGTACATATATTTTTCTTTTGAGATTCAGATTGCTTATCCCGAAGCATCATAAATGTATCCATGAAAGAAGATGCAAACATATAAATTAATTGAATAGTACGTTTTAAGGTATGTGTATACATATCTTCTGTATCTAATCTAATCTATTATGATATGTTTATTTATTTTAAAATGCATATATGCTTACCTTTGTCTCCTTTTTATGATATTTCTGTAAAGTAAATGTCGATAAGTTTCCATTTTTCTCACAATCCTTGTTGCTTTTTCAAAATCTTTTATGATAAAAGTGCCGAAAAGTTGCCTGTTATTCTTTTATGATTCTTAACAGATTTCTTAAAAGATTTTGGCTTGCTGAATACCAAATCTGTTATTCATAAAAGATTTTCAGTATGTTCGAATTTTTTGACAGTCAATAACAGATTTCTCAACAGATTTTATAACAGATTTGGCTTGCCGAATACCAAATCTGTTATTCATAAAAGATTTTTTGACAACTTAAACTTTTGTATGGGAATTCATAACAGAATAACAGAATAAAAGATTTCGCCGAATAGCCCTGATTATGTCTATTGAGAAACAAATTGCTATCTTGCTTAAAACTTTTTTGTTTTGAAAAATATATAAAAAAAAAAAATCACCCTTTAAATAATTTCCTGTGGGGTAGTCCACAATGTACTTGAGGTCCAATTTAAAAGAAAATAATTTATTTCTACTAAGCTTTATTGCAAAGAACAATTCAGAATCAAAATCTTACAACGAATAATAAGGACAATGAAAAAAATATGAAAATATTATTATAATGAAAAGTCAATTAAAATTAAATATGTTTTTTCAAAGTGTTTTTAAATAAAGTGTGTTGTTGATGTATGTTTGTAATTGTTTGGGGTTGCTACATTCCTAAGATTATACTGCCATCTAGCTATTAAACTACGAAACAATTAATTTGCTTTCAAGAATAAATTTTTACATGGCAATACCATCAACGACATCAACTGTCAAAGTGTCAACTCATTTCTTTTTTTCCGTCAACTTTCTGAATTTGTCACGTCAACTTTTTCAGAAAACATTTTTAAGTAAAAATTCAACCCAAAATAGTTCAAAATTAATATTTAAACGTTATTAAATACTTGCAGCAATGGGTGAACCAATATCTACAGCGACAACTTTTCCGATTTTCGAGAAACCCGTTCTTCAATTCAATGAAAACGGATGGGGACCATGCGAGTTGCCCGAAACATTCAAGGATATGCCCTACCAGCCGTTTAGCAAAAGCGATCGTTTGGGTAAAATCTGCGATTGGACCGGCTCATCGGCTAACGATAAGAAATACCAAGGTAAGTTTTGCTTTATGAAAAACATTGTTAAAAGTGGTTTTAACAATAATTAATGTGTAAATTATAAGTGAGGTTAAGAACGATGAACCTTGCGTCGTGTGCGGTGTGTCACAAAAAAGGAGAGTAGCCATCTTGGCAAAAATTATTCCCAAACAAATTTCCCAGTGCAAATGTCAAAAATTTGTAAACAACTAAAATCAAATTTTTGCTTACAGCTAAATACCAGTCGAGCTTCGGAACCGGCAGCCAATACGCCTACTTCCACGAAGAAGATGAAACTACGTTCCATTTAGTGGACACTGCCCGTGTTCAGAAGCCACCCCATCAACGAGGTCGCTTCCGTGGAAACTTGAGAAATGCAAGGTAACTAGTTTGCTATCCAATGCAAAGGTCAATCTCTATTGTTGATTTTTCTTTTCCCAACTACTGATTCATGAACAGAGGACGGAATGCCCGTGGCGGGCTCCAATCTGGCATGACCACCCTTGGTGGCAAAAATGTGAAATCACGCGACAATCGCCGTGGAATGGGCAAGAAATTTGGCATGCGTAATGCCCCACCCAAGATTCGTGACGCTTCAGTAGCTGTCCGGGCTGATTGGTCGACCGTTGAGTCCATGGACTTCCCACGTCTGATCAAGTTGTCGTTGCCTAATATCAAGGAAGGCGAGGATATCGTTACTTGCGGAACATTGGAGTACTACGACAAGAGTTACGATCGTGTGAATGTGAAGAACGAACGTCCCCTGCAGAAGATCGACCGTATTGTCCATACTGTCACCACAACCGACGATCCAATCATCCGTCGTCTGTCCAAGACTGTCGGTAATGTGTTTGCTACAGATGCAATTCTGGCAACTATCATGTGCTGCACTAGGTCTAACTATTCCTGGGATATTGTGGTGGAAAAGTTCGGCGACAAGATCTTCATGGACAAGCGTGACAATACTGAGTTTGATTTATTGACTGTGAATGAGACATCTGTAGAGCCGCCAACAGACGATGATGCTTCACCCAACTCTCCAAGGAACTTGGCCATTGAGGCTACATTCATCAACCATAACTTCAGCCAGCAAGTTCTAAAGACTGGCGAGAAGGAGCCGAAGTACAAGTTCGAGGAGCCCAATCCGTTTATTGGCGAAGACGAGGATGTCGAGATCGCCAGTGTGGGCTACCGCTACAGAAAATGGGATCTAGGTGGTGGAATCGTGAGTCAAAATAAAAAATTGTGCCTTTCGGTATATGATTTTTAAAGATTATTTTTGCAGGTTCTTGTTGCCCGTTGCGAGCATGACGCTGTCCTGCAAACTCCCAACACCGAGACACCACAATTCCTGACCATTAAGGCCCTCAATGAATGGGATTCGAAACTGGCTAATGGTGTCGAATGGCGACAGAAGCTAGACACCCAACGTGGTGCCGTCCTAGCCAACGAACTGCGCAACAACGCCTGCAAACTGGCCAAATGGACCGTTCAGGCTGTCCTCTCCGGCTCCGATCAACTCAAATTCGGTTATGTTTCACGTGCTCACATTCGTGATCCGTCCCGTCATGTCATCTTGGGTACACAGCAATTTAAACCTCACGAGTTTGCAACCCAAATCAATCTTAGCATGGACAACGCCTGGGGTATCCTACGTTGCATCATCGATATTGTGATGAAACAAAAGGATGGCAAGTATTTGATCATGAAAGATCCCAACAAGCAGATGATCCGTTTGTATGATATTCCCGATAATACATTCGAGAGCGATGGTTCCGAGGAGTGTGACGATGATAATGAAACTTTCCAACCTGTTTACTCTTATGGCAGCAGCAGCAAGAGAATTTAAACATCCCCCAGCAAGTTACTTGAGTTTTTTAAACATTTTTCAATCGATAGACATTTGAAAGCATAAAAATCGTAAAGTGAGAGAAAAGTGTTTCAAGAAATAGAAAAAAAAAAATCATTAATAATAATATTCTGGTATTTGTATCTACTACTACGAGCGAACAAACACTGAGTTCAATAATATGATAGTTTGTGGCAAAATTAATAATTATTCGAAAAGTCTTACCTTCTTCAATAAAAAACATCATAGGAGAATGTGTTTGTTTGTATTTCAATTTGATTTTCCGGAGAAAGGGGTATGTCAGTCACCGTATGGGTAAGAGGGTTCCGGTATCTGATACAAACCGAGACAGCGCCTCTCGAACACCCAAATCTTCTTCATTTGAGATGTTGCAACATTGAATCACACTGAACAACCATAAATGATCATCGGCGGTGACCCTCATACTTTACTGGAGTCATGCCGATTGCTGTATAACAGCCATTTCGTCAGAGTCAAGGTTCCTCTGGCCCTGGTCAGAGCAGCATTTATGTCTGTCGAAATATGATATTACTAATCTATCCAGATACCGAGATACTTCACTTCGCTACTGCTCGTTAATCGCTGTCCGTGCGGCTCAACGATACCCATCTTACGCATATCCCTAGTGCCCCAGCCAACGAGGTCCGGAATAGAATTGTCTTGCATTTCTGGAAGTTTATTTTCAGTTCCAGTGGCATCCGCAGTTACTTGGTTATTTGGTCTTTGTAGCGCAGGTTCACTCTTCCTGGTTGTCTGAAACCTGGGGGCTGCGAAGAGAAGAGTTTCTTAGCTGGAGCGGTTTTGTCCATTAGCTCGATGTAGCCGAGCCAATGTAGTCGTTTTTTCTTGGCTTTCTGGACAACATCCACATCTTGGATCAGCTCATACAGTTCGCGGTTGAACCTCTTCTCCATTCGCCATTGTCGCATACAGGAAAGTGCCCAGTATCAATTCCCCTATTTTACTTATCGATCGTCCAGCACTCGCATCGTCGGAGTGGTAAAATCAAAGTTTTTTATAGCAGACACGTCTTTCGAGTGAGGAGTTTTGAACCATGTTGTATTGACAAACCAGTACCAGCCAGTACCAGTCAAATATTGCCATCAGAGGCTCTTGGCGGTGGATGCTATCATTAGCAGCTTCTAAGTCGATGGAAAGATGGTAGGTTTAGACTTGAAATTCATTGGTCTTTTCCAGAATTCAGTGTGAATATTTGGTCTATCGTTGTTTTGGCATAAAGCCACACTAGTATGTTCCGACTATAAATCGGTACCTAGCTAGCTATCTTCAATTTCGCACGCCAAGTTGGTTGAGGTCTTCTACCACCTGTGTACTCCACCTGAGTCGCTGTCTTCCTCTTCTGCGACGGCCTTCCGAATTGGATTCGAAGACTAGCCGGAGCATTATTTTCCATACCCTCTACATGACCCAATCATCTGAGTTGTTGGACCTTAACATTTCTGGCTAGACCAGTGTCGCTAAACAGCTCGTACAGTGCTTGGTTGAATCTCCACCTCCATTTCCCATTTATTAAGGCGAGGCCAAAAATCACCGTTAACCGGATCATAATACATCATTGATCTCGCTAGACCCATCTCTCTGGCCTACGTCTCAAGGGTCAATGTCGTCTGCGTATCGTAGTAGCTTCTGACAGCAACATTTAAAATTAAATAAAACCTTTTAAGCTATTAATTTCGCATTTTTATTTGAAAATAAATCGAATAAAATTAATTAAATTCGACATAACCACTAATATTACTTTGGAATTTGCATAATTAATCATTGGCGAATATTTCAAGCAAACCCTTCAAAATCTTTCATACATAATTTAATTACCATTGATAATAATAAATATTTTATAATTAAATAGGTATTATTTAAATATTGCATTTAAAAAAATTAATTTAATTCAATTGAGTTAATTAAATACATAAATATTCATCATTCAAGTTATAAATAGTGTGATAAAGCTTTTCGTTGATTCTTACAAACGTTTTTCCCTTCTTTCTTTCTTCCTTTTTTATTTTTGTTTGTTTTTTTTTTTTAAAGAGATTTTAATAAATAATTTATTTGTAATTCTAAGACTATTTGGACAAAAAATTAATATTTATTCTACTTCATTAATTATATTAAGCAAATGATAATATTAGTATTGCTATAGTTTTCTTTTAAACGAGGATTCTTATATGATTTTATGTTTTGGTTTCATTTTATTTTGAAACTTTGCTGTGAAAATAGGCATACAAGTGCTACTTTTGCTGCTATATTTTTCTTTGGACTAAAGATTTTCCCCGTGTTTTGCTTTAACAAAGAGAGCCTGTAGGGCTTTGGTAAAATATTGATTTTTAATACAAAATTTGAACTGACGAATGACTAAACAAATTTTTATGAGACAAAGAAACAATTTCACAATTAAGTTGATGGAATTTAATGTTTTTGTTTTTATATTTTGTTTGTAAGAGAAATAAATAAATGCCGTTCATAAAATTGTTCTACTCATAATGACTCGCAATAATAATTTAATTTAGAAACAAATAACAAAAAAAAAAAAAAATGTAGAAAAAACAATTAATTAACACAATTTCGAGATAAAAATAATACAATTGTCTTTTTTTGTTTTTAATCGGAATTTTTTTCAGTTTTTTGAATACCGCTTTTATATTTGTTAGCTATATTTTATTTTGATTACGTGAAATTAACTAGAAATGAAAACTTCAATTTGCTAGAAGCTAGTATTGAGGGTTAAGGTTGTTCGACTGTTGCTGTTGGTGGTGGTGCTGCTGCTGGTGCTGTGGTAGTTGTTTGTACTGCGGCGGTATCAAAAGTATCCAACTTCTTGCGGAATGTTTCCAATAAACCGGAGACAGTCAAACAGAAACCACGACTTGCAGGCACAAGTGGAAAATCGGGTGGATTGTGATTTGTTAATGAAGGCCGTTGTTCGGTTTCGGGGGTTTGAGCAATTTCCTGGGACAATTCCATCCAACCTTTGATGCGGTTGTACATTGCCAGACCGTTTTGTTTGAAATGTTCGATAATTTGCTCTCGGAATATTGATGGCGGATTTGAGAGCAATTTGGTTGTGGATTGAACAAGTTTTATAATAGCCATCTCGTTGTACATGCGAGAGTTTTCAATACCTTGTTGTGTACCTTTAAATTGAAAAGCAAATTGTTTTTATTATGAACATTAAATAAATCAGTTTGAAAGTGGTGTTTTGATTGCAGATTTTTTATGGAAAATACAAGTATTCGGTGCATACCATGGCTTGCTCCTCCAGAGTATAGCCAGAGTGCCGATACTAGGGTATGGATCATGCAGAACGCATAGAACGTGCGTTCTATGCACGAAAGAGGCTTCAGGATAGAAGAAAAGAGATTTCACAGATACAACAAAATAAAAATAACAGAAAGTGAGGACCGCAAAAGACGCGGAAGCTCCACCAATCCTTTCGCGACTTGATACAGTACAGCATACCGCTCTCCACCTACTGTAAGATGCAGAGCCAAATCTGATCATCGATCCCAAAGGCATTCTGGAGCGATGATAAGTGTAGTTAAACCCCTTCAAGACGTGAGCTTTGACTTGGCGGAGGGGCTTACGGTGACCATTGCTTAGAACGATACACGAAACTTGTTTTGGCAGGTGTTCCTCCATGGTCGAAGCGGAGTAGGGTATTGCTACTAGAAACGGACGGATTTACTGATGACGACCAATGCAAATAAGGACAACGAATTTTGGTCCTGCTAAAAAGCAGATATTACCGCTATCCAGGGGTGGAATCGTGTAAGGTGATTTGTGACTATCACCTTTGTGACTATCAAATGTGATCACATTTTATTTTCCTTCTGTGTAAGGTGATCACTAAAAATTATTCGCAACTTGGCACTACTTCCAAAAATAAACATTTGACGTTTCGTTTTTGACCTAAGAATCCTTAGTATGTATATGGCAAACTAGCAATCGATCATCGCGCCATCTAGTTACAAGCTGAGAAAGCTATTTTTTGTACATAAGTTGGTATTGAGAAGAAAAGAAACACGATTCTCGATAGTACTAGGTATTTCATATACACAGGCACAGCAGTTGTTGCCTCCGATTTATTCATTGCGAGGTTATATAAATACATAGACATTATACATTCAAATTTCAAATACAAAATTACAAATCCAAAATTTGGGGGATATAATATGAAAACGTTTACATATAGTATATTGTTTTTCAGAAGATATAAACAATCTGCGTAAACACAAAACAAGCTTTGTATTTGGAAGTTCAAACAAATTTATTTTATTTCGCAGTTTAACCCCTTTTTTTGTTAATTTTCTCGCTATTTTAATTTTTTTTAAATAATTGTACTGGAACAGACACGTTCACTTTGTACGAAAATTTTAGAAAAAACCATAATAATTTAAAAGCGCGAACAATTTTATATGAATGTGATAACAAAATAGTTGTCACAAGAAAAAGTATCAATTTGGTGATTGTCACATGTG
>CAKKXW010000003.1:48077742-48090963 GCA_920937365.1 Sphaerophoria rueppellii
CTCGAAATTTATACAGCTTCATCGGGCATCTTTCCACAAGTGGTTCATCAAGCCGGATAGATCTTGGTCCCTTCCATTGTAACTAAGATTTTTTCTTAAGAAGGCGATGGCAGTAAACAACCTTCACGGTTTTCCTAGTTTTATTTAATTTTAAGATAGTGTATAAGTTTAGATTGTTTAAGATTTATTTATAGTTTTTTTTTTTTTTTTAGAAATGCTTGTATTAAGTATCAAATTAAATTAAAATTAAAAATTAGAACGATACACGAAACTTGTTTCGCAGGCGTTCCTCCCATGGTCGAAGCGGAGTAGGGTATTGCTACTAATTACCCCCCAACAAGGACCGATTCCACCAAGGCACTTCCAACAAATGACGGTAGCGGAAGAATTCTTTTTTAGAATCAATGTTACCTTCCCTGGTTCTAGATAGGCCGAACTACTTGGTGAACACCTTTCTACGGGCTACTTCGACATATTTAAAGCTCAGGCCGTTAACAGAAGCGATTATTCCGGCTCTCGCACTTGGAGTTCCAAACGTCTGGTACTTAAGATTGGGGGTTTTTCGTCGGGGCTGATTATCCGGCTAAATAGGAAAACATTTAGTGGCGAAGCAACAACAGGCCTTAGAAACGGACGGATTTACTGATGACGACCAATGCAAATAATAATAATAGGACGAATTTTGGTCCTGCTAAAAAGCAGATATTACCGCTATCCAGGAAATGCTATGAGATGGACCGGACGAAAGGAGGATGAAAAACTGCGACATTTGCAATGGTAATATACCGAGAGCAACAAAAGCGGGATTTTTGTATGCGGATGCGTCGTTGAAGTCTAGTCTAATATGCGCGCATGTCGCCGCACAAGAATAAAAAGACGACACCAAGGAGCCAACGAAGAGTTCTGCGAACTCCTTGACAAAACGTTTGAGCAATGTCTTAGCTATGACATTATTGTTGTCCTCGGTGATTTTCACGCAAAGCTGAGAAATGAGGACATCTATGGTGGAACAGTCCGAAAGCACAGCCTGCACGACACCACTTCTGACAGCGGATTCAGGCTGATCGATTTTGCTGAGGGGCGAAATGCTGTGGTAATAAGCACGTGGTTCACACATCTCAACATCTATAGAGGAAGATGGAGATCTCCCGATCAATCAACCGGCAACCAGATTGATCACATTGAATCGATCGACGGAAGGCACTTGTCCAGCTGTTTAGATGTTCGAACTTTCCGAGGACCCTACATTGACTCGGACCGCTACCTCGTCGTAGCCAAGGTAGTGCTACGAATATCACGAAAACGACCAAAACAAGGAAAAGCAGCGGACGGCTACACTCTCTGATCGAGTGCCAAGTAAGTAACCTCTCAAGGAGTATTTTGCTGCCAACATCAAGAATTGAGAACCAAGTGCAACATTGCCAGAAATCAGTAACAGATGCCGCCTCTGCTGTGCCAGGTTTCAAGTAGCCACCAAAGCGAAACACCTGGTTTGACGAAGAGTGTGGGCAGGTCCATGCAGCCTAGCAGAAGACATACAAATCGGAACTGCAAAGAAAGATAAGAGCTGCTAGTGAGCTACTAGCAAAAGAGGATAGAGGAACATTGGCTTCTCAGGAGAAAAAAGAAGGAGCACGTGAAGCGTCAGATCGAGGATATTGAGAAAGCCAACAGCAGGAGTTCGGAGGTTTTACAGGATAGTAAGATAGCTGGCTCAAGGCCATCAAACAAGACCCGACGACGCGTGGAAAGGTTTGTAAGGGAACATCATATCAGAATCACAGTCGATGCTGGGGAAACGAAAGGAAGACTTCTATAGACTGTATAACGACTATAGACGAAGAACAGAATCCAACTGTCCATGCATGATGAATGCCAAGTTGAATGGAATCTCAGCATTGTTCGCCCAATCCTGAAGGGAGATTCTCTAAAATGCGCTCACTACAGAGCAATCAGCCTCCTTAACATCGCTTACAAGCTCTGAAGTCTTTCGTCAACAATCTGATTGGTCCTTATCAATGTGACTTCAGACCAGGAAAGTCAACCATCGACCAAATTTTCATTTTGCTGCAGATCCTGGAAAAAACCTATGAACTCCAAATCGATATCCACTGCCTTTTCATCGATTTTGAGGCCGCTTATGACAGCATCTACAGAGACGTATTGTATAAAGCTATGTCTAGTTTTGGCATCTTTGCCAGCCAAGCTCGTACGCTTGTGAAAAATGACGATGGAGAACTCACGCTGTGTCATCAAGGTTGATTACGAGTTTACGGAAGGATTCAGACAAGGCGAGCAACAGTCATGTGATTTCCTTAACATTGTGCTTAAAAAGATAGCGCAAAACTCCACCGTTAACACTAGAGGCACTATCTTCCAAAAGTCCGTTCAACTTCTTACGTACGCCGATGATATTGATATAGTGGGATGAACACAGTGTGATGTCAAAAATGAGTTTAGAGGTAAATGAGGGCAAAACGAGTATATGCTGTCTTGGAGGAAGGACCTCAACACCGACGGCTTGGACAGAACGTCCCAATAGAACCACATAACTTCGAGTTAGTTGAGGAGTTTATCTAGCTAGGCTCCGCTGGCTGTTAACAGGCAATAACACTGACGCCGGGATCAAACGATCAGACTCTTGCTAATCGCTGTTTCCTTGGGCTAAGAAAGCAATTGAGTGATGAGGCCCCCTCATCAACTAAGTTAAAACTTTACAACACCCTCATCATCCCAGTCCTTCTGTATGGGGCAGAAGCATGGACCCTGACAAAATCGGATGAATGTGCCTAAGGCTGTTTGGCCCCGTGTACATTGACGAAAAGTGGAGAAGATTCAACAACGAGCTTTACGGGTTGTTGGACCAAACGAGTCAAGGTCAAAGGACTCAGATGGTTTTGTCATTAAGAGCGGACAGACACCAATGCTGAGCCTGAATAACCTTCGACACCATTCCCGAGGGACGAAGAAGTAGAGGAAGACCGTGACTCAGGTGGCGCAACCAAGTGGAAGAGGACCTCAATCAAATTGGAGTGCAAAACTGGAGACAGCTAGGCATCAAGCTGGCTGGCGGAGAAAGTTCTTCAATTTGTTGTAGGAGACACCGCGATTTACAAACGCTGGATGGAAGGATGGTGTAGACCAAAGCACCCGACACTTGTGATACCAAATTAGAAGGCTTCGACCAACGAGCGAAATTTGTGGAAGAAGTTGTTGCAAAAAGCTTGGATCGGGCCACTATTGTTGCGCAGATATAGAATAAAACTTTATCATCCGGCTCAGCTGTCATTAATATGTTTTTATATCAACTCTGCATTTTATTGCTTTCTCACACATTCTTCTTCTTAATTTTTTGTTGAAGTTAAGTTTACAGTTGTAATATTTTGTATAACAAGACTTTCAATTTGATAAATGGTTAAGTTAAACATTTCACTCACCTCTTTGTTTCTCGTAACCGGCTTCATTAAAATACGGTTCGGAAACCAATATCAATCCCTGAATCGAAACAATAACCTGCAACAGTGTACTATTGGGACCCCAAACTTCGGTGTCACGTCCCGACCATGTGCCCAATAACGACACACAAACTTTTCCATCTTCATACAAATTAGGATTCAATCGATCCGAACAGTAGCTGATGTATTGACAAGACGGCGGACTTTTCGGATAATCTCGACCAAGTTGAATGTCGAAAAAGAACATTCCGTCCTCGTAGGGAGTGTTTTTTGGGCCAGCAATCATCACACTCACCAAATCCATTCGATCTTCAAAGACTCTACAAAAGAAAGACAATCAACGAATTCAAAGCGCAATAAAAATAAAATAACAAACTCACCTAACCCAAACACCTGGGGGCAATGCAGAACGTAACATCCTGTGTTCGCGCTGCACAGCTTTGTAGTACTGCGACGGATTGTTTGGCTGCAAAATAGTCATTTCGAACTTGTGTGAATCCGGAGCGACATCCAATACTTGGAAACATTCTAAAGGCACATTGGGTGTCAGCAAGGCTGTCTCGGATTGTTCTTCTACTATCGGTGCCTCTGGCGAACTGAAATATTGCATTTCAATCGGTTTTCGTGGAGGACTTGTTGCAACTTCGACATTTGCATTATTCGTCGCGGGATCAATTACCACACCATCCAGATGTTCGGCAATATCATTCTCAATTATTTCGCTCAAATTCAAACTTTCCACAAAGTATTTTTGTCGAATTTCATTGATACACTTGATTAGTTGCTCCTTGAGTAGAGAACACAAACGAATGCATACAAATTCAGGCGGAGCGTCATCAGTAAACTCGATACTACTACATGAAACCGATTGCTGGTCGTCGTGTGTCTTCAGAAAACTAGAATTCGTTTCGATATTGTTAAGATCATTCGAACTTGCATAGCTAGTCGAGCTGCCGTCACAGTTTTCGGTGCGTGTGTAATTGCCCGAGTCGTCCTGCGACTTGCTGTTGCCCAATTTCAGTTGATTCGTCTTCTCGGCTGCCTTTTCAATGTTCAGCATAACCGAAGTAAGGAGTTTATTCTTCTCCTGGTAGTAGGGATTCTTAGAGGGGTCTGTAGCTGTGACTTTGGTATTATTGATGGGCGTGTTATGGGGTGGCTTTGGAGGCGATTGCAATTCGGTAAATTCGTGCAATGGATTGCTATTCGTGTTGTTTGATGAGGACGAAGTTGAGAGCTCAGATTTGTTTGCTTTTTTCTTGAGACATTTAAATGGAGTGGAGGAAATATTGAATATCACTTTGGGAGCATAGTCTTTGGGTGAGATGAGACCGCTGGCGATTCCTTGTGTACTATTGACTGGAACTACGATACCTATGGCTTGTTGTGAATGTTGGGTTGAAGAGTGACTGAAAAGACGGTTTTTACGGTCTTGGATTGGACGATCATTCATTGAACATAAACTGCTATTCATTGTTTCTGTGCCAACACGTTCTAATAAGCCCTGGCGATTGTACATTTAGTTAGGTACCTATTCTATAGAGACAAACTCATTGTGCAATTAAAAGATTTACCTTGAAATGGCTTTCGTGGAAGAAAGTTGTGTTCATTAAACGATCCAGATATCGACAGTTTTTGTATACTCCGAGGAGCTTTCGCATAACCTACAAATATATTTAGCGGGATTTGAACTTCAGAACTTTTGTTTTTTATCATACTGCTTTAGAGAAGAAATATACTAAGAACATTTAACAAAAACATCCAGACTTAGAAATATTAGGATCGAGGATTTGACACTGGGCATAACGAGCTTTCGGGTAATATTAATGATTAGGATAAAGCGTTTGCAGTCAAACTCATTCAAGACAGAGGTAGTTAAGTCCTTAGATAACTAAGTTGGAAAGCACATCCTCCACGAACTTACAACAGAAAACGGAATGGACTTTGCTGTGGCTCGTTATACGGTGATAAGTAGCAAATGGTCGAACCACCAACCAAATCGACCATGTGCTAATCGGCACGCATCCAACATCTTGAACGTGCGCGCACTTTCCGAGGAGCAAATGTCGATTCTGACCACTTTCTGGTAGTGGCTAAGTTAAGAGCTCGACTATCAAACGACAAAAAACAAGTGCGGCCCAAAGAAAGAAGTTCAACATCGGTTGCCTTGGCACCCCGAAGAATTCCAGAGACTACTACGACTCTCCGCCGTCCTCCTAAATACCACAGATGTCAACACCTTGTGGAACCACTATCGCGAAATAATAAAACAAATGTAGCCGAAACCAACATAGGTTAGCAGTCACCCCCGAAAAAGAATCCGTGGTATGATGATGAGTGCGCGTTTTTGAAAAGAGAGACGGAAAATGCACGTTTGCAGATGCAACGGAAAATAAGAGCAGCAAGAGAGGAGTACCGAACAAAAGGAGAAATGAGAAAATAACCTTGCAAAGCAAGAAAAGAGCATTCACAGTTCCTCAGCTCAAAGATCTTGAAGAGTCACAACAACACCCACAGTTTCTTGAAAAGGTCGAAGCAATTATAATCTGGTTTCAAAGCCGGGACACAGCCTCTTCGAAACAGTGAAGGAAACCTAGTTACCGAAGCACAGGTAATTGAAGATGTTTTTTAGGTAGCTGCTGAATACGCGTGATGTCGAGCGAACCAATGACGAAAGAGAAGCAAATCCCAGTCCCAGCACCCAGCACAGAAGAGGTAGAAAGAGCCATCCAAATGACATACCTGTGGAACTCTTTAAGAGCATTAAGAAAGTATGGGAGGACGAATGCATGTCTACCGACTGGAAAAAGGCAACATTATGTCATGCAAAAATTACCGAGGCATATCCCTGTTAAATTTTGTATACAAAATCCTATCCAGCTTATTGTGTGAGCGTCTTAACCGTTCTGTAAGACAAAAATCGGCCAGGCCAGGCCAGACAAAACAACGAAAGACCAAATTTTCACACTGAGGCAAATCCTGGAAAAGATCAACAAATTTCAAATCGAAACCCACCATCTTTTTATCGAATTCGAATCTGCTAATTATAACATAGACCGCCAAGAGCTTATGATGGCGATGTCTTAATTCGGGATCCCGAACAAACTGATCTTGCTGTCCTGTATTACGCTAAATAATACGCAGTGCAGTGTCCAAATGGGTAATAGCTCTTCGGAGTTGTTTCAAACATGCGCAGGGTTAAGACAAGGAGATGCGTTGTCATGTGATTTCTTCAACATAGTCCTGGAGCAGGTAGTGCGCAAGGCAGGTGTGAGCAGGGAAAACACAAATCAGCAAATCCACCAGCTCCTAGGATCTGCGGACGACATAGACATCATCGGTCGATTCAAGAGAGCTGCGCTTAACGCCTTCACAGCAATTGAAGGACAGGCGAATCTCGTTGGTCTTGAAGTGATTGAGGACAAAAATAAGAACAAACAAAACAACATCTGTCCACTGCCTAGGACATAAAACGTCACTGTTGGTAGCAGCGATTTCGAACAAATATCAATTCCAAAAATGACACCTTAGTGGAGATCCGAAGAAGGTTTGGCAAAACAACTGCATTCAAAACTCCTCACTCGAAAGAACAAGTGTGTGCTATGCAATACTTTGGTTTTACCAGTCCTAGTTTACGGCGCTGACTGCTGGACGATAAGTAAAAAAGGGGAATTGATACTGGGCATTTTCGAAAGAAAAATTTTTCGACGGATTTTCGGTTCTATATGCGACGATGGCGAATGGAGAAGAAGGTTCAACCGCGAACTGTACGGTCTATACCAAGATGTGGATTTAGTCCAAAAAACCAAAAAAACACGACTACATTGGCTGCGCCACATCGAGCGAATGGACAGCAGCACTCCGGCCTATAAAGTCTTCTCTTCGCATCCCCCAAGTTCGTGACGACCAGGTAGACCGAAACTTCGGTACAGAGACTAAGTAACTGCGAATGCCAGAGCGCATGGGAAACTGCTGTGTTTCAGGCTAAGATCCTGCATGGATTGAAAACAGGTTAAATAAATAATCAGCCCTATGATGGTAGCCGATCGGAAGAAAATTTTATCCGATTTGTACGAATTGTTCAATTTTCATATGATTTTAACCCCTCTGACAGTAAAATCGGACAGATCTACGAAACAAAATCTTAGTTGCGTTGGAAATTTAAAATACATGCGATACTATGCAGTGAACTGTCTAAATATTTGCGACGCGTTATGCTTTGCGTTTTATTTCTTTCCGATTCTTCCCGATAGAAAATCAAACGTGAACAATTGTCCGAAAAATATAAAATATATATTTTTGCAAACTAGTAAATGTCAAATGAGTGCGTTGTTTGACGTCAATTTTTCTTCTCAAATTCGGGTATCGTGAATACAAAAATCTTCCGATCGGAACTTTTCTCCGACGGGCTTCCATCATAGGTCTGAATAAATAAACAAATAACTCTTCGGCAAATAATTGTTCCTGTAAGAGCAAATTGAAGACACACAGACACGAGCAAATGTACAGAAATATACATAAAACATTAAAAATATCAAAATATCTAGATCTTAAAAACAATTTAACTTCAAACACTTTGATTTACTTACATCATGATTCTGCAAGTTAGGCTTCAAGTTGAATATCTCCTCCAATCTAGCAATGGCAACTCGTGCCCTCTCGAAATTCGACAAGATATGCGATTCTGAAAATTTCAACTGTGGCGTATCGCCAAATTCACTAGTTTCACTTTCCGTTTCCCACGAGTCATCGGTGTCATGGGCCCAATCGGCATGATCGTACTGGCCGACTTCAAATAAGTCCTGTGGCCAGCACATACTAATATGACCATCGACCCACCAAACCTTAACCCTGCCATCGATGAAGTTGTCAATGATTTGACCAGCAGTACATCCAGCATCCTCACCGACGAAATTTGCCACACGAATGACCATTGTTCCTGGTCGATACTGAAAATCTGGATGATCCTTCAAATCGTAAACACTCACCTCGGACTGACCCTTATAAGTTGGCCTAACAAAGACAAGAGTTGATTGACTTGGTGAACAAATAACCAAGAAATAACATACCGTGGTTCGTCAGAGCATGCGTACGTTGTAAACCATTTGACAACAGCAGTTCTACCATGATGATCGACCGTTTGAACCACACCATAATCTCGGAATGTCGAATCAGTATTCTCCTTACCACAAACAACAAAATCACCTGGGAAGAATTCCTTAAAAAACAAACAAAATATAATAAAACTAATTAAATAGAATTTGAAATCCATACGTGGTCGTCCAAATGATGAATCGGAAATAGTTGTGTCGAAGGTAATCCCGATTCGACAGCTCCATCCTGCCAGACCACTGTTGCCGTGCTATAGACCATCATTGCTTCGGTGACTAATTCATCGCCAATATTAGGAAGTGGTGTTGACGAACTAGCTCCTTTGCTGGTCTTTTTCAATTTTTTAACTTGCTTCTTCTGCAATCTGGACGTATGTTTGGGACTACTTCGTGGAGTTGGACTCGAACAAGTCGATATTGTTGTACCGGTGCTTTCAGTTTCATCGTTGTCATCATCTTCGAGAATTTCTACTTCATCTTCATCAGTTTGCCAGCCATCGGTAGAGACGATTTGATTTTGCTGCTGCTGTTGCTGTTGCTCTCCATCTGATGTTTTTTTCTCAGTCTCACTTCTCTCTTTCGATGTATTGAACTTTTCCAGATTTGCTTTGCTCAGCGGCTTGAGGGACATGCGCGACAGTTGTTTCTCCTGCTGCCCGGGAGCTTCCAATGACGAATTGGAGAATTTGCTTTTACTCTTTTCATTGCGGAATGGAGTTGGGGCTTTGGTATTTCGGCTTTGGTTTTTATTCAAGTTTTCTTCTTTATCTTGCTGACTTAGAAGAAGTTTGTATTTAATAGCTAAAATGAAAATAAAAACAGGAATGTAGGCGATAAATGAGAAAGTAAGTGAGTTGACAACATTACCATGTTCTTTCTCCCATACAGATTTCCGTACAACTACATCACAGTCGGCAAATTTAAGAAAGCTCTTATCGTTGATCTGGAGCATACATGATTCGAAGAGATTCAAGCGTTTAAGGCGGTCTAAATCAGCACCGGTTACGGTTGCATCAGGCTGCTGTAGCAGATTTGTCTTTATGTCACCGTCTGATGAGAGAGCCTTACATTGCCAGTGCACCCAAACGGAATCCACTTGCACAGATTGTACTGTGAACTTAAAAATGCAAATAGCAATAGAGGAATTTTGGATGATCAGAAGGAAACAATAATTCTGAATTCATACTTTTCTTAGCTTCCTAGACAATGGTTTAAAAGTTTTGTTTGTTGGCGATAGAAGTCTAACATTTTCCATAGATTCCAGACGTCCAGTGATAACCTGCCCTGGATAGTATACCATCTCGGCAAAATGACCGTTACGAAATTTCGTATTTGTATCGGTAAAATGTATCAATTCCAAATCAGATACTTCGATTAGAGCACCACATGAGGACCTGCAAAGTGCGAAAAGTTGTTAAGATTTTTTATTTTTTGTGTTAACCTAAAAATACTTACTTCAAGACAATTTTTTCGCTAACTCCCTTAACACTGCCGACCCAAGAGTCCAAACAAACGGCACTATCACGTGGCATTTTGACCATTGGCTGCAGTCGTTCAGCCATAACATTTTTGATAATGTTCTTTGTGCCTAGGATTCGTACATCAGAGCGCATATTGATTTCACGACAATAACCACGTTGGGTGTCTTTGCCAGGAACTAAACGACGAACCACATCTCCGGGCATAAGTGTTCGATCAGCTAGACCAATCTAATGAGTTAAAAAGAAAAAAGAAATAAGAGTTAGAAAATTGAATTTGTTGAAAAAAAGCTGCTGGCTCAAAGCCAACTTCTTGTGGAATGCTACGAGATTATTAACAGGAGGCGACGGCTTTGTGAAGGACTTTTTTGCTAACAATTTTCATGGCTAAACTTTCCAACGGGCCTAGACGAAGTGAAAACGGCAATATTACGGCTGAAGCCAACATAGCTGCTGGAGCAGAAAGTCTGGAGCTGTTCAAAGCATCAACCGACGATCAAGATAGGAGCATGTGCTAAATCATCTGTAGGATATAAAGAATTGCATGCCCTATGAATGGAATATCAGTATTGTTTGCCCAATCTTGAAGAAGGGAGATCCTCTTAACTGCGCCAACTACAGAGAAATCATTCTCCTTAATCGTTTATAAGATCCTCTCTGCCGTAAGAAGCCTTTCGTCAAGAATCTGATTGGTCCTTATGAATGCGCGTCCAGACCAGGAAAATCTTCCATTGATTTTAACTTTGCTGCAGACCCTTGAACTCCAAATCGGCCCCACCACCTTTTTTATCGATTTTAAGGCTGCGTACGACAGCATCTACAGAGACGAACTATATAAAGCTAAGTCTAATTTCGGCAACCCTGCCAAGTTCGTTCGCTTGTGCAAAAAGACGATGGAGAACTCACGCTTCTCCATCAAGATTGGTAACGAGCTTACGGAATCTTTCGATGTCAAAAAAGACGATTTCTTTAACATTGTGCTTGAGAAGATAGTCCACCGTCAACACAGTTGGAAAGAACACAGCGTGATTTCAATGGCGTCTTTGTTAGAACTGAGGCAGAAGCGGCAAAAATGGGTTTAGCGGTAAAAGAGGGCAAAACAAAAAATATGTCTTCGATGAAGGACACCCAACACCGACGGCTAGAACAGAACGTCACAATAGACGCATACAACTTCGAGGTTGTTAAGGAGTTTATCTACCGAGGTTCTGCTATCACCTCGGGCAATACCACCAGCGTCGAGATCAAACGATGAATAACTCCTGCTAATTTCTGTTTCCTTGGGCTAAGAAAACTTTCTCTCGATGAACTAAGTACTAAGGCAAAACAATACCACACCCTGATCATCCTAGTCCTGCGTATGGTGCAGAAGCATGGACCCTGACAAAATAGGATGAATGTGCCTTAGGCTGTTTCGAGAGCAAAATTCTTCAGGTTATCTGTGGGCCCATGTGCATTGATGGAAAATTGAGGAGCGAACTTTACGGATTTTACAACGACACTGACTTAGCAGACGAGAGAAGATCCAGCGACTCAGAACTCTTGGTCATATGGAGGGGGTGGACTGCAATGCTCTGAAAAACCTTCGACACCATTCTCGAGGAACAAAGACGTAGAGGAAGACTGTGACTTAGGTGGTACACCCAAAAGGAAGAGGACCTCAATTAACTTAGAGTGCAAAACTGGCGACAACTAGCCAGGGACCAACTCTGGCTGGCGAACACTGTTGGTTGAGGCCCAAGTCCACAACTGACTGTAGCGCCACATTAAGTAAGTAAGTAAGAAGACAAGATTTTTGGAAGGAAATAAAGATTGAGTAGGTGTCGAAAAACCTAGGGCTTCATATCAATGAAAGAAAAACCATTGTTGGTCCGTCGGCAATGAACGTTGTCAGGAGTAAAACAACTAGATATGAAGTATGCTTTCCGTCAATAACCGTGAGTCAATAGTAGTAGCCCTGAAACAATACGAACGTCGAAATATGCGGGCTGCTGTTCTAATCCAACAGAACCAGTACTTCCAAACTTCTACTATATAAAGTGATAGGTGATTAACTCTTCGCATATTAGGAGAATAGTTGGCCTGTTTGTGAGGAATGAATTTAATGTCTACTGCGAAGCTCGGAAAGTCTTGTGGTACAATTCATGGTTGGAAACAGCGCGGCAGACCAAGTTCCTGCTGGAAGGATGGCGTTGAACAGGCCGACCGAAATCTTGGGGTGTGCCTTCTAACATCACCTAGAATCAGTTTGATGAACTCATGTGGAAACCCGTTGTCCTCGTACTAATGTCGTTTTTCATTGGTCTTTTTTTGACGTTTCTTCTTCTACCCCCAATGGAACGGGTTATGATGAAAATTCCATTCTTCGGACGCTTCTGTTTTCAAAACGGAAGAGTTCTGCTCTTCTCAGAAGCATTCCGTCTGTCAAAGTCAGTGTAATGGAATGGTTTCAAAAGGCTTCTGGACTCTTCCGAATGCTTCTAGACTGCCAATGGAAAACGACATAAGGTTATACAAAAAAAAAAAGTAAGATACGACTCTGATTTGAGTAAAACAGTTTTTCTGTTTTGCTAAATTATTATTTTAAATTGATTTTTCTTCGCAAAACCCTCTTTACAAAAAAGAAGTTTCGTATCACCTTTGTTATTTGTTAAATAACGGGTAATGGATAAGAAATTCAATTACTTAAAATGAAGCGCTTCAACCTCGAAAATTTGTTTTTTTTTTTTTTTTTGTTCCATCAATGAAAAACTAATTAGGGTTGCATAAAAGTTCTATGAAATAATAATAAATAATTGTTTGGTGTTACACAATGTTCAGGCAGTCGACAGAGAAAAAAAGTATAGGTGAAAATTGTTTTCCCACGTGCTGCGACAACTTACCACCCGATCCGTTATGACCTCCTCTTTTCCTTCGGGATGCCAGATAACACGAAGTTCACCCTTGGAAAGTGCCATAAGATCATCGTCTTCATCACCTGAAAATGTTTCAGAATTCTCGAGCACCAGACCGAATTTAACACGACCTTTTTTGTCTATGCGGAATACTTCGTCTTCGTAGAAATATTGATTGTCCACAGAGGTGGATCCTGCTGTTGCGACTGGATTCACACAAACTTTAGGCGGCGGCTGTGGGGGAGGTGTCGACGGTGGTGTCGTTGATTGTGGTGCCGTGTAA
>CAKKXW010000003.1:48207586-48222687 GCA_920937365.1 Sphaerophoria rueppellii
CACATCAGAAGGCGAGGAGAGTATAAAAGATAAATATGCCAAAATGTGGTGAATTGTTGAAGAAAGCTATATAGGCCAGTGAGGGAAGTCCGTCTTCAAATTGCCAATTCATAAATAACCTGACGACTCCGCACCACAAGTGATTTGTTTGACTTTGCTCTACATGAGTCGGAGGCTTTGGTAGACGTTAAAATAGCAAGCACGCGATTCCCATATCTCGATATCTATAAGGAGATCAATCAAAAATCAACCAGATTGCGATCGACTCTACTTAAGCATGCAAGATGACCGCATATTCTGAGGTTGCAAGATTGACTCGGATCACTGCCTTGTTGTAGCGGATATCCCAATCGACATCAAACAGCTACGATCAGAAGAGTTTTCAAAATTTTTTTCCGATCCTGTGTCCGATAACCTCCTAGAAGTTCTTTGCTGAAAGAACTAAATGTAGAGAAATAGCGGCAACGCTACCAAGCAGCTATCAGAAATGTAGCTTCTGAAAGTGCTCGGGCTTACACGGCCACCACAACGAAAGCCCTGGTTTAACTATGAGTGCCGGCGAGCACAAGCAGCTTAAGAACCTCGCGAGCTTTATGAGCAGAAAAGAAGAGAGGAGCACAAACTTCTCGATCGAGGAGATAGAGGGATAACACAACAGGAACGAGGTTTGAAAGTTTTTAAAAAAGGTAAAACAAAACACCAGGGGTCTTACAGCCCGAACCGAAGCCTGCTGAGACCATCATACGAATATCATAGTGGAACCACAATCAGTGCTGGAGGATATGGTTAGACCACACTAAGAAGCTGTATAACAACGATGACGAGCAAAACTCCTCTAGGCATGCAGACCATTCAATATGGGTGAAGCAGACCACCAGTTCCACTAATCCGAAATTGACGAAGTGAATAAAGCGATATTTAAACTTAAGTCGAACATAGCCGCTGGAGCAGATGGCCTAGCCGCCGCCAAACTGAACAAAGCAGCTAGCTGGATATGGTTTGGTTAGGAGTATGCACCAGCTCATCTGCAAGATTTCGTCGGAGGAAAGCATGCTGAACTGAACTGCACCAACTACAACGCCTTAACATCGACTTTGTCCTCTACTACAACACCAGTGCTAAAATCAAATGAAGAATCACTCTTGTCAATCGCTCCTTCTTTGGATTTAAAAGGTGATTGAGTAGTAGGATCCTCTTTTGAGTAACTTAAGTGCCACTGCAGAAAACCCTTATCATCCCAGTCCTTATGTATGATGCAGGGACAAATAATTGGCAACATTGGATGAAAAGGCTTTGAGCTGTACGTCGCTGGGTTGGCCATTTCACTGGCAACTGAATGTCTTAATCATACAAACATTTAAAACATGTGCAGTAAAAGAAAGTCTTTAGAAAAACGATTCGTTTACCAATGGTAAAATAGTAAGTATGGACGCACTATCCTGCTCTTTTACGTTTAAAGGTTGAAACTAAAACAAAATTATTGAAATTGATCTTGTTTAATGTAAACATTATTTTAGATCAATAAGAAGGACTCATTGTAAAAACAAACTGTACGACAAGGTCGTAGAATTACTACAGCGTGTGAGGTGCAAAGAATTTATATAGATATTTGTCATCGCATTTAACAAAGGTCTTAAAAAAACAGTCAGAAAAAGAGTAAGTATATACGTCTAGGTGAACAAACTGTATTTTCTTTTATAAAATTGCTTAAAATTGAACTGACTTTAGCCGTTATGCTAAGGCAACTCCACAGTTTTTCAAGAAATATTTTGAAATGTGCGTCCTGAATCCGTAATTCACCAATATAAGAAATCGAAATCATGTTATAATATCAATATTACATCCAGTGGCGGTGTGGTGGCGTTATGCCCTGTTCGGAGAAAAATTGGTTGTTCAACTGTTGTGAAACGATATGGAGACCAAACGAACTAGCAGTAATAACGAATAGGTCACGTTTTTCATCGTTATGTTCTATCACTCTATCCCTCTCATTTCAATCTTACAATTTTACCGTGTCAAAACAAGCAGGAAAATATTATGAAATGAAAAAAAAACTCGGATCATAGCGAAATTTTAAACTACGAATATCCATTACGCCAGTGTGTAATTGTGTTATTCCAGTCGACGGGTTTCAATTTAAATCAATCAAACGGTGTTGCTGTGTTCCCCAATGCTATCTGGATGATACTGTTATTAAATTTACTTGTTGATGAAGTGTAAAAGTGGACGTGCTTTGATATTGATTCCGATTCTGGATATACCCCTTGCTACAACACAGTGTCTATTGAACATCTTCTCTGATTTTTTTTTTGTGGCGGGGGTATGGCGAAAAAGAATGGGAATCCTTTGAATTTAGGAATTTAATGGTGAAGAGTTGATTCCAAATATGTACTTTATTTCAACATTGTTTTCGGCGTGTTTATGTGGGTTGCAGGATATTTTTGGATAATACGGGGCATCTATTGTTCTTTCTCGGAGAAATTTGAATATGAATTAAAAATCTGGAGAAACCTTTCGGAATGATTCTTAATGTCATCGAAATGTGAATTTTAAAAATTCTTTACACAAGAGTTTTGTTTACACCACTTGTAACAGTGTAGAATTCTCTTTGAAGGAAACCTTATAAATGGGGTTTTGGTATAGGAGGTATTCTTCAAGTAAAACCGATATAGACAAACATTCTAAAAATAGCGAAGCAATGATAAAACAAAATTAGACTGGATTATTTACGCACAAAAAACTGAAAGGCATACACAAATTCTGTCGATGAAAAAGTTTTGAGTTTCAATCATAGGAATGAAATACTCACGAAAATTTACTTCAAAGCCCAATTCAGGAAAAGGATGAAAATACCAACGATAGATTTAATGAGCTCTTCGATAAGACTTAAGTATGAGAAATGACCTTGCTGTGATATTATAATTGTTCTTGGGGATTAAAGAAGACATCTGTCGTAAAAGATTATCTTCCTTAGCTGGTGAAAGCTCAATCACATGACTGCAGGGCGAGACATTTTGGAATCAGGTACACGCACAACTACATACTTCTGCAGCGTGACATGTAGATGACAATTGGCGGAATTTCTAAGTAGTCTTCAGGAATATGGGGTGACAGCGCGTGAACAAACAGAAAAAGAATGAAGTACAAAAAGATAGGCTGTTATTAGTGACTCGATCAGTTCGCTAGCTAAAGGAGCAGCAGTGGGGCGACAAGCACCGATTTCTCTGAAGGAATGTTAAGTGCGCGCGCACTTTTTTACATTATCAAAACCATATTTTTTTTACAGCATTTTTACAGAATTTTGTAATACAGTATTTTGACCAAGCAGAATTTTGCTGTACAGAATATTGACTATCAGAATTTTGCTCGTACAGTATTTTGCACATACAGAATTTTGACATACAGTATTTTGGCATACAGTATTTTGAATACAGAATTTCGCAACATACAGAATTTCGACCCCATACCAGACCAAAGCAAAAATACCTCGTATGACTCATTTACCCATAAAGTGTTTGCATTCATCATCAATTCTTCTCACTTCTTCATAGAATACATAATTCCCACCCACTGTAAGCAGTAAAATTCATATGAGGGTCAGTACTTTCGTAGTAAAATCACCACTGCCACTACTCTTAGCTGCTACTTTGATTTTCATTTCAACTTTTCGGCTTGAATCGAGTGTTTTTGATCATTTTCGACGCTGAACGCCATTTCCTTATTAAAGTTTCCCCCCACCAGTGTTTAGGGGTTTTAGTATTGAAGGAAATTTTCCTCAGTGCCACCAGGGTCCTTAAATTAACCTGCTGATCAACCAGGGCTATTGCCTGCCTTGTAGTGTCACCAGGGGCCTTTAATTAACCTACTGATAAACCAGATCTTTTGCCTGCTGTTTAGTGCCACCAGGGGCCTTAAATTAACCTGCTGAACGACTCGAGCTATTGGCTGCTGTGCCCAGTGCCACCAGGGGCCTTAAATCTACCTGCTGATTTTTGGACGGCCGATTTTATACCGGCCGCGGCTGTCCAAATTCCACCAGTGAACCACATCTGAGATAGGTGCCGGCAAAATAGCGGTGAGCGAAAATGAACAAAGTTCTATATATTGAACTCAGAACGGTAATAAGCATGTTTTTTTTTACAGCAGAAATGTCAATCTAGCAATACTTCAATAAAGTAAATTTTAAACAAATTAAAAAGAAAAAAACAAATATTTTTGCTAACGCTCGATTATCCCAAGCAACAAATTTTGTTTAAAATCCCTGATTTAAGTAGCATGATTGCCATTTACATCACATAGTGAAATATAACTCAATGAATGCACATAAAGTTAGCTAGTGCCACTTTGGAATGTCAAAATTATCGTGAATTTATCGTATATCTGTCGTAAAACAAAACAAATTGTCGCGTACTTTTTTTAAAAGTTATCCCCTGGTAGTGCTTACTTGATGCGAAAAATAGCAACACCACCCATATTAGTTAAACTGGACACCCAGACCGAAAACTGAGTATGCAGATGATTGTGGTGATTTTGCGGCTGAAAAGTAGCAAAACAAAAAAATTCCAAACATTTTTTGGGATTTTTTTTTAATGACCCCTGGTAGTGCTAACTTGAAAAGAAATCCATGACATGATGAACATGATGATGAATTGTGTCACTTAAAGGCTCAGAACGAACATGGTCAAAACTGTAATACATTAACCTTTCCGAAATGTGTTCGACAACGCCAAAGGGTTTAAATCTGTCAAAGTTATTCAATATTTCCACCGACCAGATTTATTTTATCCACTTGAGCTCATTTCCAATTATTTATGGAAAATTATTGACAAATAATATATTTCAATATCAGCATTTTATGCTGAAATTATCATAATTTTCATGAATAAATGATGAATACTTTCACCTTTTACTTATTTATGATGGCACTACAGTCCAGGTCGGACCAGGGCCTCATCCAACAGACGTCTCCAGCCAGCTCGGTACCTGGCTAGCTGTCTCCAGTTTCGCACGTAAAGTTTGTTCAGGTCTTCTACCATCTGTGTGCTCTACCTGAGTCGCGGTCTTCCTCTTCTGCGAGGTCCTACCGGGTTGGATTCAAAGACTCTACGAGCTGGAGCATTGTTTTCCATTCGCTCTACATGTCCCAACCATCTAAGTCACCTTACCTAAACTTTTCTGGCTAGGTCACCTTCGCTGAACAGCTCCTACAATTTTTGGTTGAATCTTCGTCCTTATTCTCCATTAACGCAGACAGGACCAAAAATCACTCGAAGAATTTTTCTCTCAAAGCAGCCCAAAGCGTTTTCATAGGATTTTGTCATTGTCCATGTCTCAGCACCATACATTAGGACCGGGATGATTATGGTTTTATAGAGTGTCACTTTAGTTGCTCGGGAGAGGAAAGAGTGATGCTTCGTCTGATTTCAGCGCTGGTGTTGTTATCTGAGTTAATAGCGGATGCTAGCTATAGATGTCCTTAACTACCTTGAAGTTAAATCTGTCTATGTTGACGTTTGTTCCAAGACGTCAATGTTGGTTGTCCTTTCTTGTTGACAGCATTAACTTGGTCTTGCACTCGTTAACCGCTAGACCCATCTTCCTGGCTTCCGTCTCAAGACTCACGAACACTCCACTGACATCACGCTGTGTTCTTCCAATTATGTCAATGTCGTCTGCGTATCCGAGTAGCTTGACAGACTTTTGAAAGATTGTGTCTCTGGTGTTGACGTTGGAGCTTTGCACAATCTTTTCAAGATTGATTTTGAAAAAATCGCATGACATCGCATCGCCTTATCTAAAGCTTTTTTAGACATCAAATGCGTCCGTAAGGTTTTTTTCGACCATGATGGAAGAGCGTGAGTTTTTCATTATCATCTTACACAGGCGGACGAGTTTTTCTGGGACGACAAAACTAAACATTGCTCTACATAGTTGGTCTCTACAGACGCTGTCATACGTGGCCTTGAAAAGGTGGTAGGTAACGATTTGAAGTTCTTGTGTTTTCTCCAAGTTCTGCCGAAGGGCGAATATTTGATCGATGGTGGACTTTCCGGGTCTGAAGCCACACTGATAAGGACCTATCAGGTTGTTGACGAAGGGCTTCAAACATTTACACAGCACGGTAGACAAGATTTTATAGGCGATGTTAAGGAGACTTATGCATACGATGCTGAGGTTCCATTCATCGGGCATGCTTTCCTCCTACCAAATTTTGCAGATGAGCTGCTGCATGCTCCTAACCAAATCGTCTCCGGCTGCTTTGTACAGTTCGGCGGCTAGCCCGTCTGCTCCAGCGGTTTTGTTCGACTTTAGTTTAGATATCGCTATCTTCACTTCGTCCATGTCGGGTGGGTGGAATTGTTGGCCTTCTGCACCCAAATTGAATGGTTCTGTATTGCTGACGGAGTTTTGCTCGTCATCGCTACTATACAGCTTGGAAAAGTGGTCTTTCTATATCCTCAGCACTGACTGCGGTTCGCCTACGATGTTCCCATGATAGTCTCTACAGGGCTCAGTTCGGGTTGTATATGCCCTGGAGGTTTGTTTCAACATTTTGTAATATTTTCGAATCTCATTCCTGTCGTGACATCCCTCTATCTCCTCGATCGCACACTTCTCATGCTCCCTTTTTTTCTTTCTGAGAAGTTTGTGCTCCCCTCTGCTTTTCTGGTCTTAGAGCTCACGAGCTCCTCGTGTCCTTCTTTTCAGCGCCGTTTTGTATGCCTCTTGTTTAGCTGCATGTGCTCGTAGTCACTCATCGTCAAACCTGGGGTTTCGTTGTGGTGGCCGTGTAAGCCCTAGCATTTCAGAGGCGGCATCTCTGACGGCTGCTTGGCAGTGTTGCCACTGGTTTTCTACATTTTGTGCTGGCAGCAAAGTACTTCTGAGGAGATTTTCGGAGACACGATCAGAAAAGGATCAAGCAATCTCTTGCGATGGATCAGTAGATTTCCATGTTCCCTTGTGGATATGTGAGAAACACGTACTTGCAACCACTTCGTCTCGCCCCACAGCGAAGTCGATTAGCCTAAATCCGTTAACGGAGGTGGTGTCTTCTTCTTTAGCTAGCTCAGCAAGGACGATTTAAATATCATAGCTAGGCATTGCTCATATATGTCTTGTCGAGGAGCTCGTAGAATATGTCTTTGGTGCTTCATCCTTTTCCTCAGTAGGGGCGGGAGCGCAGTTGAGGCTTGATGCGTATTGTCATGATGAGCTCATGCACTGAGTTGAAACTCAAGACCTCCTGAGTCGAGTCCCAACTACAAATCCACACTTAAATAGACGCTGATTTTGTTCCCGGTAGCGGTCGCCATAGTATATAGATATCACAGTTGTTCATTTTACGTAGGCCCGGACCATCCCATCGCATTTCTTGGATTGCGGTTATATCTGCTTTATAGCAGTCAAGGGCTTCCGCTAGTTGTTCTGCTGCACGTGGTCTGTTAAGGGACCTGACATTCCACGTGCAAAACCGAAATTCGTTGTCCTTAAATCGTTTGCGTCGATCGTCATCATTAATTCCGTCCGTATCCGAGTCTTGTTGGTAGTTCGGAACTAAATTTTCTTTATGTGGCCGGGCAGTCACCCCGACGCACTTTCACCTTTTGTTAGATTTTTTTTTAATCTATTGTTTTTTTAGAAACTGCTTAGTCGTTTTCGTTGAAAACTTAATCGGTTCTCAATCAAGCGAGTCCGCAAAGATTGAGACAAATTTCATGTCAATACCAGCAGTGGTTCACGAGATAAATCATAATGCTCATGCTTAAATGACAAATTTTTCCTACTTTCACATTTTTCATTCCAAATAAAGAAAACCCTTAACCGTAATCGTTGAAAACTAAATCAGTGTGTGCTGAAATCTTTGCTGAGTTTAACCACCTTACTCAGCTTGTAACCGAGCCCAGTCGAATATCGGACATTAATGGCCAAGCGGAAAATACTCTTGACTTGTTCCTTACGTCTGACCCTGATAAATACACTATCAATGTTTTAACACCTCTAGGCAGATCTGACCATAGTATCATATCTGCAAATTTCTCGTGTCAAACTAATTCAGTTAAAGAAAAAGCTCCAAAAAGAACCGTATGGCAATACGAGAAAGCCAACTGGGACGGTCTCAATAACTTCTTCCGGATCTTTAACTGGTCACTTTGCTTCCCCGATAGTGACATAGACTCAAGCGCAGATATGATTACTAATATGATTACCTTGGGAATGAAAACTTGTATCCCGAACAGGGTTAAACGCATCAAAGCCAAGCAAAAGTCATGGTTTGATTCAAGCTGTAAAGAGGTTATCAGGGAAAAAGAAGTAAAGTTCCGGCATTTTAGAGCCAACCCAACTGAAGAAAACCGGAACAAGTTAATACAAGCCAGGAAGGCCTCCAATGTCTATATCCGTCGGACCAAATTTTTACATGACCAATAATTAAGGCAAAAATACTGCAATGTCCCAAAGGCAGTAAAAATGTTTGGTCATTTGTAAAAAATATGAAGAATTCTTCTTCTTACTCGCTCCTTACGCTCGTTGATAATTACACTCCAGTTGTTAGCTCTCTCGCGAAAGCGAACCTTTTTGCAAGGCAGTTCGCCGCCAACTCTTGGCTGCCAGAGATTGTCATGACTTCTCCAGTTCTTGAGCGCGTCAATTATTCCATGGGACAAATCTTCTTCCGCACTCGTGCTGTGGCGAGAGTCTTAAAGGATCTCAACATACATAAATCCGCTGGTGCGGATGGTATCCCCGCTATCGTACTGAAGAGGTGTTCTTCCACACTGGCAAAACCCTTGCTTAAGCTTTTCCATCTATCCTATTCTTCTGGGCTTGTTTCGAGCAGTTGGAAAACAGCATTTGTCCAGCCAATCCCAAAAAAAGGCGAATCTTCTTCTCCCTCTAATTATCGTCCGATTGCACTTACGTCCCTTCTTTCTAATGTCATGGAAACGCTGATAAACAATCAGCTCCAGAAATATCTCGAAGACCGAAAGCATGATTCAAAATTATAGTACAGAAGATGTTTATTGTTTGTGATATTAAAATTTTTATATATTCTTATAAGTTCCAACTTTTGTTTTTTTTTTTTTTTTTGCTATTAACTAGTATGATCTCTTCTCATACGATGTGCCCCATCAACACACAAATGAGAAGTCAAAGGCATTTGATAGAGTCTGGCATCTTGCTCTTTTATATAAAATGCTCGCTTTCGGTATCGATGAATCTCTTCTTCGTTGGATTAGAAACTATCTTTCGAACCGTTCAATACAAGTTGTATTGGACGGATTCAAGTCTGAAACCCACAATATGAATGCTGGTGTGCCTCAGGGCTCCGTTTTGTCTCCCACTCTCTTTCTCATTTTTATAAATGATCTCATGTCTGTAACTTCTAATCCAATTCATTGTTTCGCTGACGATAGTACCCTTAGCTTTTTATATTCGTTCCCAGACTCACATCCCTCCTCTTCGGATGTGGAACTGGAACGGCAAAATATGATAAGCTCATTAAACTCTGACTTAAACAGCATTGTACAATGGGGAATAAAATCGCGTAGAGTTTAATGCTTCGAAAACTCAATGCTGTCTTGTATCGTTAAAGCGAGACATGCCCCCTATGCCACTGTCCATGAGTGGCACTTGCATCAATGAGACCGAACATCTCGAGATCGTCGGTATTTGCATCACTGACCACCTCTTGTGGGGGCAGTGTCATAAGTTCGTAAGTCATAAGTCCGTAAAGGACTTTTGATAGGTGGGTCAAAACTTCATAAATCGATTATGAACTTATAACCCACGCAAGTGAGTCAAAAGTACGTCATAATATCTCATGGAATTGTGACCCCAGCTTACGGTGAGTGAAATCGCTAATTTATTTTTTTGTTGCTTATTCCGAGCGGTAGAGGGAAACAACTCCACGGGAACTAACTATACTGAGGGATTAAGTTTCCTCCAAGTGAGGATTTGGTCCACTTTTGTAAAGTGTGGTTAGTTCCCATGTATGGAATTACATTCTTTAATGAATTAGTGGTTCTAGTTCCCTTCGAACGTGAAATAAACTGCAATTCTAACCGAGACAAAATTAAATAAGAATTTAAGTACTGAGCAATGTTATTCGTAAAATTAAAAAAAAATTCATATATAGTCATTCAGAAATTGAGTTTTTAAGACTCTGATTTTTTGTTTTAAATTAAATGACCGTAAACATTCAGGAACTCAGCCATATCGAATTCAGTTCTCAACACAAAATCGCCCGATCTTTTTGTTAATATCATAGCTATTAGATGCTGCATTTCAATGATTCATTCTGAGCATCTTTTGTATTTTGATTGAGGCTGAGGATATAATGATAAGAAAGATTCAAGATCGATTTGGTTTGATTACGAGCGAAGCGAGGGGAAAAAATTTTGCGCAAAAATGAATCTTTTGCGGGGTGAAAATAAAAAAATTCGTGCGAATGTTTTTATTTTCACACCCCAAATTGATTCTCTTTTAGGAATTTTTTCCGCTCACTTCGCATTCTTGTGCTTATAGGATGCCCTACTCCCACCGAACTTTGACATCCCATTGTGCAGAAGAACATTTTATTTCTTCAAAGTTAAATAGATTACTTTTACCAACTAAAAGGGTCGATAACAGAAACGTGTGGACATATTTTGTTTGATCATCAAAAAGAAAAAAATTAATATTCAACGGGCAGTTCAAACAACAATAAAATAAAAAAAATTAATTTTTTGCCTCTCTTGCAAGCATATTGTGACAAAGAAAGCGAAATATTTTGTCTTGTATATTGTTTTTTTTTAGTAAAAAATTTATTAATTTTTGCCATATCTATTAAAATTTGTTTTCTAAGAACTTATGACTCTTTTATTTGCTGACTTTTGACTCACTTATGTGGGTTATAAGTTCATAATCGATTTATGAAATTTTGACCCACCTAAGTGGGTCAAAAGTCCTTTACGGACTTATGACCTATACGGACTCATGACACTGCGCCCCTCTTGTGAACCGAGCACATACTCGATGTCGCCAAAAATGCCGCAAGATGTTTGGGTTTCTTAAGACGATGCAAGAAATTTTGCTCCCCGTCTGATCTGGCTATTATATATAAGACTTATATCCGTCCAAAGCTTGAGTACAATTCTCATCTGAGGGCTGGTGCTCCAGCTACATACTTAAGCCTCTTGGACGGTTACAAAAAAAGAGCCGTTAGAATGATTAGTGATAGAGACATAACCAACTCATTCACATCGTTATACCGTGTGTCTTTCTGTTCTATCGTTACTTTTACGGTATGTGGGCTTATACTCGAGCCCAACTTCGGACGTACCTTTCCTACCCCTTTCCTCCTTCCTAAGGCACTCACTGTGTCTCTGGCATGAAAAGGGTACAAAAAAAACCCCTTGAGTGGGTGCTTATTTAAAAAAAAAAAGTTATTAACATAGCAACTCAGCATCGAATGCGACTAATTTCATGTCAATGCTATAAGTGGTACGCGAAATAATCGAGCAGAAAAAACGTAACGTACATACGCACAGACATAGACACGAACATACACATACACAGACATGATAAAAGACAAAAGGGTTTTCTAGTGACCTAGAAACGTGGAGATATAATAAACTCGAGATTCACAAAATCGGCCCTAGTACAATAACTTCCTATTGAAAGTTATTTAAAAAAATTAAGCTTAGAAATTGTGATTAGCTTTAAGTACCTGTAATAGATAATTATACACATGGACTGTAGGTAATCATTTTCGTATTTTGCAAGCCCTTGAACACATAACAATTTGTTGATTGAAATCTAAAAATTGTTTTTTGAACTTTATTTATGACTGTTTTTGAGACTCAGGAAGCTACACAGGCAATAATGTCCATTAATCCTACTTCTATTATGTAATTCATTTTGAAATTGTGTTTTGCAGATTAAAAAATTTACGTTAGCAAATTTTGTGAGTGTTCAAATTAAAGCTTGTGTGTGGTAAAAAAAATATGAAATCAGTCGCCGTTTTGCTTTGAATAAGGGAAGTCGAAAATTAAGTTCAAATATCAGATCAGTTACTAGATTCCGAAATGAAATTTTCTGTCTCCACCGAGACGTCCGTTATTTTGTTCTTGAGTGCATGCATCAGATTAAGTTGTAAGTTGAAACGGTGCCACTTTAAATTGCAAAATCAAGAGGTTTCAATTCAATTCCAATTAAAAGAAAAGTGTTACTACACTATATTTATATACCAGAACAGTGCTAAAAATAGAGAAATTCGAAATTAAATCCGCTATGTTTCAACGATGGAATTGATGAACTGAGTTTCATTTATTTCGCAATGCTTCTACTGTTTGCGGGTTTAATGCGTGAAATATTTCTTTCGGAAATTCGCAGAAATCGAGTCATATTGGACCAGCCTTCCTCAATGAACAACTTATTGTCCTTTTTTGACAAACAAAAACAAATGTGATCGTCAATATTTTAAATCTCGACAAACAAAAGTTGTTGAAATGGGACTTGGTGTCTTAGAAATCCAATGACAGGTTTAGTTTGCAATGCTCAGAGTTATCCAACAGAGCATGAGACATTACGTCGGTGTTCAAGTGACGTAAATGTCTCAATGATGTTACGGTCACCAATCATCTTAAATGCTCTTCTCTGGATGCTGTCCAAAAGACTTAAATACGTTGCTGGAGCACCAGCCCAAACGTGGGAGTTGTACTCAAGCTTTGAACGTATATATGTTTTGTAGATTGTATCCAGATCAGAAGGGGAAAAAAATTCTTGCATCTTCTTAAAAAACCTAAACATCTTGCGGCATTTTTGGCGACATCGCATATGTGATCATTCCATAAGAGGTGGTCAGTGATGCACACACCGAGAATATCGAGATGTTCGGTTTCACCGATGCGAGTGCCACTCATGGACAGTGGCATATCTCGCTTCAACGATACAAGACAGCATTGAAAGCTACTTACTGGCCCTAATCGGGCGATCTTAGCAATTCATTGTTCTTAAAAATAATGCCTTTCGGCCTACGAACTAGTTTTTTTTCTTTTTACTTCAATTTATTTATTTTTTTATTAGAAAATTTAAAAAGCTAATGACTTTGTCTCTTTTGTGTGTTTGAACAACGAAAGCAACTTAGTGGTGCTTCCACCAATGGATTTTTTCCGTAAATTCCTTTATTTGGCTGGAGTTATAGCTATTTCACGTATGCTGGCTTAGTAGAGGATTTGTGTTACAACGTTTTGTAGAATGTTTTGATGAAATTATAATGTTTTTTAATGATTAAAAAAAAAACGAATTTTCCAACCTAAATGGTTGAATTAATTAATGGTTGAATGAATTAAATATTAAATTCCAAGGTCCCGGAAAATCAATTGATTTAATGTTCGATATTATTGAAGGTTTTGAGTCCAAATTAGAAATATTTAAACACGATATTGACAACAATAATTTTAAGTATTTTCCTTTGTTGAAAGGTCTATGAAATTAATATAAATTTTTAATTTTTTAAAATTATTTTTTTCTGCGTTTTAACGCGCTTATCTCATAGACTGCTTAATCAAATTGAAAAATTCTTTTAATGTTGAATAGTCCATTTATCGTAGAAGGTTTGAAGCTATATAATATTATGCTGCGACCAATAGGAGCGAAGCGTCAGTAAAAAATGTGGAAAAAAATATTCATTTTTGAGATTTGAGATTTGAACTTGCTGATCTCAGGAACTGCTAAATCAATGCGAACAATTCTTTTTGTGTTAAATAGTTCATTAATTAAGGAAGGACTTAGGCTATATAGCAATAGGAATCAGTGGAAAATGTTTAAAAAACAACAACAGATTTCATTTTTCTGATTGTTTGAACGCGCTTATCCTAGCACCTGCTGAATAGTCTATTTATCGAAGAAGGGCTTTAGCTAAACAACGTTACGCTAACAAGTTACGAATAATAAGCGCAAAGCATCAGTGAAAAGTGTAGCTAAAACTGGGAAAATTATGCATACATGAAGGCTTCGAGTTGAGAACAATTTCGATTGAGAGAGAGTCCACTGTTTTAAAATAACTTCGCAACAAAATTCAAATGCGGGCATGATTCAAAAGTCGAAGACGCACCTCTGGCCGGTGGACGAGGTTGAGGCGGAAGAAATCGCGGGCAACTGCTAGTACGGAATATTAATTAATATTAAGCTATTTCTCGTATCTCCATTAATTCTCGGTTCAAAGTCAAACAATTTTTGCATCAATGGTTGTTGCTTCAGCTACAACGAGGGTTGCTCAGCGGTACCACATTTCAGATAAAATTGAATGGAGAAAGTTGCGAATATTCTAAAATTATTATTCAATAAGTTTAAAAGTCAAAAATCGTTTGAATGAACAAATTTATTAAGAGCCACTTAAGCCTTGAGTCTATATTTTAATATAAAAGTAAACAGCCCTGACAGACGTTGTCCTAAAGGGTTTTTCAATAGGGACGCTACAAAAGTTTTCTTAAATAAAACAAAAACGAAGTACATTTGATGCCGTTATGTATGGATCGATTTCTTTTGCATGGCTACCACGTGGGCACTCTTGCAGAAGTGCAGACGCTGAACCCAATTTTCGACGGTTTTTAAGCATAAATCTGCCGATACTGCTGCAATTTCACGTTCGTTATTCGAACGAAGTTCATCAATCGTCGCTGGCTTGTTGGCATAAACCATAGATTTGACGTAGCCCCACAGGAAATAGTCTAACGGCGATAAATCGCATGAACGAGGCGGCCAATTCACAGGTCCATTTCTGGAGATAATGCGGTCATCGAACTTCGTTCTCAATAATTCGATTGATTGGCCCGCTGTGTGACATGTGGCACCGTCCTGTTGAAACCACATATCGTCCAAGTCCATATCATCCAATTCATTCCAAAAATAATCGGTTGACACTTAACCGGCGGAGCAAGTACGCTAAATAGCGGCAATCTGATAAAGGACACCCCGATGCAGTTTAGATACCAAATACGGTTGTTCGGTCGCTGCTAACTACTTGAAGCAAGCTTATTGCTTGCACTTTAACGTCGTCATAGCCGTCTAAATACGAATTTTTGGCAGCTTTTAACCCAAGTCGCAGACGTGAAGAC
>CAKKXW010000003.1:48248069-48409566 GCA_920937365.1 Sphaerophoria rueppellii
TCACTACAATTTAATTTATATTTAGGAAGACTAAACGTGTAATTCTAACTATTATATTTACTTTTTTTTTCTACCTTGTTAAAGCTATCAGACAAGCCTATTTCTTAGAGTACTTTTTGATACGTTTCTTCATTTTCTTTTTAATTTACACCTCGGTAACACTTTACACATTTTATGTCTCCCTTTAAATTGTTTTGACTCTTTAATGCTTCTTCTATCTCACTTGTTGTTAACATTTCACTCATACCCGTTATCAAAATTTGCGGCACTATAAGCTTAGGACTGTCAACAATATAATTTTCATTTAATTTTTCTTTTACTTCTTTGCATAGTTTTTCATGAGATTCTTTATCCGAACAGACTATCGAAATTGTTCCATCTTTTTTTTTCATTTATATTATCAATCTTAATGTGCAAATCAGAAGGATTTATATTTAATTTAACATCACTTTTTGTTTTGTTTATGTCTTGTTTCTCTTTTGGCTTCACTATAACGGTTGATTTCGCGGCATCTGCATAAGACTTTTTTTTGGGAATTTCAACACTATTTCTTTCTTCACTTAAATTTTTTAGAACATTCACAGACTCTTTTAAATCTTTTATAATTTGCTTCAGTTATTTTATGTCATCGATACACTTTACGCAGATGAAATGAATATCATTCCTTTGATTCAACAAATCAAAATTATAATTATTGAGTTTAAGGCACTTTAAATGAAAAATTCCTCCGCATAAACCATTACACAATAGCCATTTTTCTCCCGATTTTACCGGTCGATGGCAATCGAAACAATCAGAACTCATTTTTGTTTTTTCTAAGCCATCCACTAATTGCAAATTAAAAATTCCAATCAATTCAGTTTAACTTCGATTTCGCGATTATTTTTATAATAAGTTCATTAATTATTTAATTTTATTGTAAATAGAATTTCAATAATATTTAGCAGCTATGTTTGAATTCGACTTAACACTTTTCTCTCTCTTTCTTTCTCTCTTTATAGCCGAAGTGTGTAAGTGCTACAGTCTGGGGTTTACTTGGACCTCTAATGTCAGTGCATCGCCTTATCTAAAGCCCTTTTGCCATCGAAGGTGTCGGTTAGGTTGTTACAAACTCTGAACTGCACTCTGTGAATATATGATCGATAGTAGACTGTATCTAACAGTTCGATGCAGAAAATGTCTTACATGCAATGTTTAGGAGGCTGATACCTCTATAGTTGGCACAGTTTAAAGAGTTTACTTTCTTCAGGATCGGACAAACAATGCTGAGTTTCCAATCATCAGGCATGCTCTGTTCCGACCATAAGTTCTGCTGCAGGTGAGCGTGATGTCAATGGCGCCTTTGTGAGAATTGAGACAGAAGCGGCAAAAATGGGTTTAGCGGTAGATGAGGGAAAAACGAAGTATATATGCTGTCTTCGAGGAAGGACACCCAACACCGACGGCTCGGGCACAACGTCACAATAGACACTTATAACTTCGAGGTAGTAGATGAGTTTGTCTACCTAGGCTCCGCTATAAACACGGGCAATAACACCAGCGCCGAGATCAGACTAAGAATAACTCTTGCTAATCGCTGTTTCTTTGGGCTTAGAAAGCAATTGAGTGGAAAAGCCCTCTCTCGAGCAACTAAGTTAAAACTGTACAACACACTCATCATCCCAGTCCTGCTGTATGGTGTGGAAGCATGGACCCTGAAAAAATCGGATGAAAGTGCCTTAAGCTGTTTCGAGAGGAAAGTTCTTCGGTCATCTTTGGCCCCGTGTGCATTGAAGGGGAATGGCGAAGAAGATACAACAGCGAACTTTACGGGTTGTACAACGACATGGACCTAGCCAGAAGGGTCAAGGTCCAGAGACTCAGATGGCTCGGTCATTTAGAGCGAATGAATGGACACAAATGCTCCGGCCCGGAAAGTCTTCGACACTATTCCCGAGGGACGTAGGAGGAGACGAAGGCCACGTCTCAGGTGGCGCACTCAAGTGCAAAAGGACCTCAATCAACTTGGAGTGCAAAACTGGAGACGACTAGCTAAGGAGACTGTTGATTGAGGCCCAAGTCCACAACGGACTGTAGCGCCATCTTAAGTAAGTAAGTAAGAGTTGGTACATACATGCTCCTTACCAAGTAATTGCCGACGAAGGTGTTGGTTGTGTTGGTCGTCGTCTTCATTGAATGGTTCATTCTGCGTGACTGCGAAATTTTATTCGTTATCGCCGTTGTACAGTCTACAGAAGTGGTCCTTTCATATTCTCAGTGTTGACTGTGACTCTACTACGATATTTCAATGTTGGTCTTTACAGGCTTCAACCCATAGAGGAGGTATTACCTAGAGTCGCAACTACTCTCTTTTTTTAAAAACCACCGTTCAAAAAATTTTGCAATTTACTCTTTTTTCTTGTGTCCGTGAATCTGTGTAACTCCATATCAATGTTAATGTACCGGTTCACCCCATTTGAAATGCATTGAGAAACCTACACATTCACATTGATGTGGATATTTTATCAAAAGAGAGCAAAATGCCTTGAGTTGCGACTCTAGGTATACCTCCTCTGTGCTTCAACCGGTGCTCGGTAATTTTCAGTCATACGGTCGATTGATCGATCTCTTTTCATGCTCTCTATCTATTATTCTTTTTGAAGAGCTTGTGTTCTTCTCTCCTCTTCTGCTCGTAGAGCTACCGCCCTGCTCTCGCTCTCCTGTGCATCCATGCTTCTTGCGTCGGTCGGTCGCAATATGATCAATCTGGGTGATAGCTGATTGGTCTGGAGACCTCCAGGACCCATTGTGAATGTTAAGATGTGAGAGACGCGTAAATGCTACAACTTACTATGTTTCACCCCGCAGATAACTCTGAACCAGTTATCGGAGGTTGTTTTTGTGTAGGCTATATTTTCTGACTGTTCCACCATCAAGGACGTCTCCTCTTCCTAGCTTGACAGTAAAATCGCCTAAGACAGTTTTAGCGTCGCAGTTAGGGCATTGTTCATATTTCTTGTGGAGGAGATCGTAAAACTTGTCTTGGATGTCCTCATCTTTCTCTTTTGTAGAGCGCGAATAGCTTATGTTGAGACACTCGTTGACAGCTCTGAAGCTTAGAACGTGATGCTTAAGCCTGCCTCCAACGACGAATCGGATGCCAAACAGACGCTTGCTCTTATTATTCGGTTATACCCTGCATGTAGTCTGTTAAGGGACTTAACATTCCACGTGAAGATTCGAATTGCGTCGTTCTTATTTCATTTGCATGGTTCGTCATCAGTAAATCCGTACGTATTTCCGAGGCTTGTTATTGCTTTGAAACTTTACTTTATTTACTTGAATTGCAAGGCATCCCAAAGCACCACCCTCAATCTGGAGGGCTCCTTACCGGCCTGACCTCTAAATTATGTCGAAGTAGCCCGTATAAGATTTTCACTGAGTAGTTCAACCTAACTGGAACTGTATAGATGCCATCGTTGACTCCATGACTCCATCCAGGAAGATTAGTGCCTAAGTGGAAAACACTCTTTCCGCAACTCTCTCGTTAGCTGTCACCAATTATCTTCCATAAGGTTTTCGCTCTATCTCTAGCTGAGGTACTAGAAACACGTAGAGATGTGAGAGTAGGACTTTTTAGACAAAGGACGCTTATGTCCTCATGAGTGCACGATATCTACCATTTGACACACCACCTTAAGGGGAGCATTGCAACTGGCTATTTCGCATTGACCGTAAGAGATCTTCAGTGAAAGAGTGATAGGTAAGAAACGTTACGACAGTGTTCCATGGTTGTAAACGCTTCGACGAGGTTGTGAAAACAATTTGTTTCCCAGTCTGATCTGGCTATTTTCTATAAAAAGTACATATTACTTTTCCTCGTTCAATTCAATATTTAGCAAATTCAATTACAATGACACCTTTTAAGCCTGTAAGGCTCTTGAGTGTAAGGTAGTTAACAACTGCTCATCATAATAAAAGCATTAACTTCTTCGAAAAGACCATTAACAAACGTGTAGGTTCATACTTAAAGTTTGCTTAGATCTCCTTTGCCTGTGTATACCAATAAATCAATAAAGAATACAGTCCCAGGTTTTCGAAAAATAGATTAAGTTTTTTTTTTTAGATTAACAATCTACTATTTAAGTGTTTTAATTTAGTCAAGTACATGGAAACTGAATGCATTTGTTTTAAAACCTGATAAGGTTACGAAATCTTATAATTATATCAAGTGCATACAATTAATCGCTATCGATAAAAGTACCACAAGAAGCAAATCGAAGTCCCAATACTTAAAAGGTTTTAGTTATTTAATTCATCACCAAGAGTTGGGGTACTTCTCCACTTGCAAGCTTGTGAAGAACTTGTAACTAAGAATGACCAGAGAACTAACACCTGAACTCGCCAAAAGTGCTTACAACAATCTAGGCGAACGGCCAGATCGCTTGCAAGATGACATACAAGCCCTTCGTTCTTGGATTAAAAAGCAACCTCATTTAATTGCCCGCGACGATGATCAGTTCCTTTTAACTTTTTTGCGCGCTTTCAAACATCGCCCCGAGGAAAGTAAGAGACGCCTTGAAGCCTATTTAACTTGCAAGACTTACTACCCGGATATGTTTAGGGATCGACCGATTGACTCCTATATTTTGGATGTTGCTCGAAGTGGGTAAGCTTGAACGTTTGACAGTTCTTTGTCTTGACATTGACACTCTTTGTGTTCTTCTAATAGCTTCTCATGTGTCTTACCACTTGCAAATCCTGTCAGTGGCTCAAGACTGATTATTTCACAGTTTGAGTTCTTCGATGTCAAAAAATTTAAACTCCACGATTTGTTAAAGTTAAATTCCATGATATTTGAAATTTTGGCATTTGAAGATGACGTCACTACCGTAAACGGCCTTGAACAAGTTATTGATTTGAAAAACTGTACTCTGCAACAGACAATGCATGTTTTTCCGACGGATATGAAAAAATTCTACACATATATGGATCAATGCATTCCATTTCGTTTGCGGAGGGTTCATGTTATAAATATGAGGAGTGAGCTGTTTGGAATTTACAGATTTGTCGTTGGAATCCTACCGTCGAATCCATCATTTGAAGTAAGACATAGTATTTGTTTGCTTTTTGGCATTTTGAAGGAATCTATATATATTTTTTTTTTTTATGTTTAGATCATGCTTCATGAGAAAGAAGACGATCTATACAAGTACATACCCCAGGACTTTTTGAACGATTCTTACGGCGGCAAAAATGGCACTAAAACTGTTCTAGTCGACGAACTGGAGAAATCCATTAAGGATCACGAGGAGTATTTTGAGAAAGACGCACTTTTGGGGACAAATGAAAAACTCCGAGTTGAACCTTACTCATATATTCAATCGGATTTTGGTGTAGACGGAAGTTTTAAAAAATTGGAAGTCGATTAAGTGTTTTTAAAATTTTTATTTTACATTTTAATTCTTTCAAAATTAAATACTACATACTTTAGGACTTATTCATACACTATGGAAACTTATTTCTTATATTAACTACATTTTTAACTAATGCTTGAGGCCTACATACATGAGAGATTTTTTTTTTTAATTTTGTATAACATCGTATCCTTTTAAGCTTAAATTAAAATAAATATATTTGTTCGGGATACTAAATTTTTATATTAAAAATGCGAATATAGCAATTTTACTTATATGTTTAATTCTTAAGTTGTACATTTTTGGGCAAATGATTGGTTGAGTGAGGCTGAAGATGACGATGTTGATGATGATCCACTACTGTTTGAAGAAGTATTTTTATTAATACTTTGAACTATTAGATTAAGGCATTCAAGGCTAGACCCATTAGCTGATGAAGTTGAATCGAATTCTTGAAAGAAAAGTATATAAAAAGATTAATAATAAAAATATTAGTTATCGAGACTGACAAAATTGAATGCAACAAGTAGATAAGTAAAACAAGTTAAATATTGACCAAATGTAAAACAAAATGGGGAGAGGCTGAAATATTTCAGTTAGATTCAGTCGAGTTTATGAGACTATATTCAATTATTTCCTTAATGCTTTATATTTAGTTAAAGGTGGACAGTTTGTATAAGGTGTATGTACTTTTTTGAAAGAACTTGGATACGAAACATCAAATTTTGATCTTTTTAGATCACCGACTATACCGAAAAAACCTTCAAAATTTCACCATGAGGTACTCTAAAATACTGTTTTTTCTTATATTGTTATTTTCTAAGGTTCATAACTAACTGTGCAACATGTTGCTCCACCTTGTTGAAACTGCAGGGTCGATTATAGTAAAATTTGTGGATTAACAACGAATTTTCTATCGACGCACGTAACTCCACACTGTTTTAAACAGGCTAGCTGTTTTGGTTTTGGCACTAAGTGAAACCCAAGTAGGTGAGGCTACTGATCCTACTGAATTTTATATTCAAGGGTATAACTTAGTGCCACTATTTTTTTCCCACCATATGATCTCGCCGTTTATATTAGAAGTGATGTTGCTTACCAATTTCAACCATAATATAGCTGTTGTATCTCCACTTGAAAATTTCCAAAGTATAAATATCGATCTGGGTTTTTAAAAGAATATCCAAAAAGAAAGACGACAAACCCAATTTCCAAATTGAATCGATTTTATTTTCTAAATGTAACATATGTTAATGGATGTTATAAATAAGTATGTAAAAAGGATATAAAACTTACAAATTGGTAACAGGAATCAAATTGGAGAACAAATTTCAAATTAAAGAACAAGTCAACAAATAGCTATAGAATATTAACGAAGAATCACAAATATTGAGTATAAATTAGAAAAAACAAATTGACAAACAAGAAAAAGGAACAAATTAATTTTGAAAGGCAAAGTAGATATTTGAAACAAGTAGAAATTTAAATCTAGATATTATTTAATTGAAAATTCAATGGCTTGATGACAATAGCTCTTATTCAAATCCTTTCTTCAATTTTATGTGGTTCAAATTTTCCGTAAATAAGCACATCATCCATTACTGTTTCTCTTATAGAAGCCCAAATTTGGACAGGGTTTCAACTTCAAACGAATTTGACTGACTGTCCCACTCCATCTAAAGAATTGTTTCCTTGTATCCTCGCACTGAAATCGTTATTACGGGCCATATGAATATACACTGGCTTCTCCATTCGAGCAAGACAACCCCCGAAGGAGTGTGTGCTGAGATTTTTGCTGAGTTTAACCATTTTGCTCAGCTAGTCAACGAGCCTACTCGAATACTGGACATTGACGGCCAAGCAGTTAACACTCTTGACTTGTTTCTTACCTCTGACCCTAAAAAATATACAATACAATTCAAGTGTATTATCGCATATGGCTCATCTGACATCATCATTGTGTCATATCTGCAAATTTGTCGTGTCAAAAATTCCCAGTTAAAGAAATAGCTCGTAAGAGAACCGCTTGGCAATACGAGAAAGCCGTCTCAATAATTTTATCGGGATCCCTAACTGGTCACTAAGCTTCTTCAATAGGGTTAAAAACATCACACCCAAAAAGAACGCATGGTTTGATATGAGCTGTAAAGACTTTATCAGTGTTAAAGAGGTAAGCTTCCATTGTTAAAACAGCCAACCCAACGGAAGAAAACCGGAATAAGTTCAAACAAGCCAGGAAGGCCTGCAATGTCCATATTCGACGGACCAAGTGTTTGCATGACCAAATACTAAGGCAAAATATACTGCAATGTCCCTAAGGCAGTAAAAATATTTAGTCAATTGTGAAAAAAAACATGAAGGTTTCTTCTTCTTCTTCGGTCCCAACAGTCGTTGATGATGATACTCCAGTCTATAGCTCTCTCGCGAAAGCTAACCTTTCTGCTAGGCAGTTCGCCTCCAACTCTACGCTGCCAGGGAGTGTCTTGACTCCTCCAGTTCTTGAGCTCGTCAATGATTCCATGGGACAAATCTTCTTTCGCACTCGTGCTGTAGCGAGGGCCTTGCAGATCTCAACATACACAGAGCATGTATCCAGCCTATACCTAAAAAAAAAGCGAATCCTCCCCTCCTTCCAATTATCGTCGGATTGCACTTACGGCCCTTCTCTCCAAGGTCATGGAAACGCCGATAAATTTATCACCTCAAGAAATATCTTCAAGAACGAAAGCTTCTTAATGAACGGCAGTATGGCTTTTGCAGCAGCAGATCCACTGGTGATTTGATGGCATATGTCACTGAACAGTGGAACAAATCCTTACATCACTTTGGAAGAAGTAACATTGTTGCACTTTATATTTCAAAGGCGTTTGATAGAGTTTGGCACCAGGCTCTCTTATCGAAAATGCGTGCTTTCGGTATTGATGAGTCCCTCCTTCGTTGGACTTGATTTTTTTTTTTTCGAACCGTTCAATACAAGTTGTCTGAAACCCGCAAAAGAAATGCTGGTATGCCCCAGGGGTCCGTTTTGTCTCCGACTCTCTTTCTCATTTTTATAAATGATCTCATGTCTGTAACTTCTAATCCAATTCATTGTTTCGCTGACGATTGTACCCTTAGCTTTTCATATTCGTTCCCAGACTCACATCCCTTCCCTTCTTTAATGCGGAACTGCAACGGCAAAATATGATAAGCTCATTAAACTCTGACTTAAACAGCATTGTACAATGGGGAATTAAAAACTGCGTAGAGTTTAATGCTTCGAAAATTCATTTCTTCCATTTCTTAAACCATCTTCCAACCATTTTAGTCATCAGGATCAGATAATATATTTCCAGCCATGCCACAAAAGTAACAAGATGTAATGATTCTATGGGTAAGGGTATTTTTCTTCAACTGCTTAGCACAAACTCACATACCTGAATCCTGGAGAAGAATCAAGGTGGTCTTCATTCCCAAGATCAGGAGTGCGTTTTTGCACTGACTATAGTTGACTTTAGTTGACTATAGTTGACTATTTCTCGTTTTTGCACGCCAATAGTTACGTTTCGTAACCACAATTGTCGTTTTTAAGGTCAGTGTTAAAGTGTCAAATCGTAACTATTTCTAACTATTCCCAACTCTACTCAGGAGGTGAGTTGAAAATGGTTGATGTGTCAAAGTCTTTTTTTTTCTGTTTAATGGTGTTTTTAATGACTATCAATCTGGAATCAAAAAAAAAAAAACATTCTGTTCGTGTTTTTTTTACCGTCGTAGTTGTCCGTATCCGTGCCGCCGCAAATTTAATTCCAATCAAAAGATTTCTGTTCGTCTCCAATTAAAATTATTTCATTTCAAAAATATAAAGAAAATAAGGTTCCCCTTACAAATTTTAAAGCTTCACGAGTCAAACTGAAAATCCTCAGGCACTACGAGGAGATACACAGCAAGGAAATGATCGTATTTCCAAGTGGCTTAAAATTCAGCACCAATTTCAAGAATCATTCTCTCACCGGTCACAAACCCTTCCAATCGAATTGGCTATACTGCAATCCGCAAACACTCCTATTTCAACTGCAACTGCGTGGCGACTTGCAGGCTGCCAAAGATGGCCAAAACAATCAGCGTCTACGTTCGGTTAGTTTACAAAAAGTCATTGAAAAACTCGAGGACATGGACATGGTTTTGAGGAAAAGTTGTCCACTGCCCATGAGCATAATGATTGTCGAACGTCAGTCCGCGCGAACGGCAAATGGAAGTTGCTCTGCATGAGAAGAAATTGACGCAGCGGTGAATGGAGCTGACTGAGGAGAAAATTACGAAGATCACAGGAGAAAAGGACAATTCGGAGAGGAAGCCCAATGACGCTCTCGCAGAAGTCAAGCATAAGGAAACCCAAATCAATGAATGTAGGACGAAATCGGCATACACATTTGAATTCATTGTTTTTATGTTTGTCTGTCAGCAATAAAAAATGTTTAATTAATTTCGGAGAATAAAGACTTTAATCGTTTATTTACATATATAAAATCACGAACTAGATATTGGTATTGAGAGTTTTTCACTGAATCTGGGAGCCGCAATTAGGAGAATATCAGGAGCTGGCTTACTTGGAACAGCTTGAAGATTTCTTTATGGAGGGTGGGCTTCAGTCTCTTTCTTTTTTCTTTTCTTGCTTTGGGTTGTTCAAAAATAAATAAATATTTTCTCATCTCAATTGGCTTTAAAATCTAACCATATCAAGATCAATCTTGAATTTTTGAAATAAATTTAGAGCAACAAAAATTGTTATGATCAAAAGAAAAGAAAAATGTAACCTCAAAAGATTTGTTTTTTTTTTTTCTTGTTTGACAGATCAACCAAACCTAACTAAAAAGCGTTTTTGGATGATTTCAACTATTTCTAACTATTTCAACTATGACACATCAACCATTTTCTTTCTGACATAAAAACTATAGTTGACTATCGTCAGCACAAAAACGCACTTCAGTGGAAGAGGCCATGAAACACCCAATGATTTCAGACCAATTATACCTACTCTCTTCATTTTTGCTCAAAACACTGGAAAGACTATTGGACAAGCATATCAGAGCTAATCTTGTTAATAATCCTCTATCCGAATCTCAATATGCCTTCCTTAAAGGCATCTCCACGGAGACGGCACTACACGCACTAGTACCTACGTACAGTGGTAAGATCTCTAGATTACAAAGAATACATACACCCTCTCCACCTTAATTGACGTAAAACAACCCAAGGCGGGCTTATATTTCCTCTCTAGTGGCAACTAGTTTTGAACGAAATCTTATTGAATTTTTATAACAGTGGAGTTAAGGTAGTAGCAACAGATAATATAGTTACAATAGTATACAGTCATAGTAACTATATTATCTGTGGTAGTAGCGTATGCCGACGATATGGTGCTGAATGTGCTGATGTCATCGGGGATTTGCCTGACTGACTCAGTGATAACATGGAAACAGATCTTAAAAAAGTTAGCAAATGGCCAATTAGATGTGGACTTGGAAATTAAAAAGGACAACCACTTGCTTTATCCAACGAAACTAAATACCTAGTAGTTATCCTAGACTCCAAGTAAAATTGGAAAAGTGACATTAAAGAAAGAGTAAAGAAAGTTTGTATCGGGTTCTACACTTGTAATAAGACTTTTGTTAAAAATGGGGACAAAGGCCTAATATGATCCTTTGGATTTGAATTATGGATCAATTATTTGGTGGCCTGCCCTAGACAAAAAATATAACATTGATAAGCTAAGAGTTCAAAGAACTGCCTGCATTGGTACTACGAGAGCATCTGGCCCAACTGATGCACTCACAGTCATTCTGAATCTTTTCCCCATCGACCTTCACATTCACTAAACAGTCTCCTGTAGTGCTTTCAGACTCAGATAATCGGGTATGTGGTCTGCAAAGTCTTTCGGTCAGAGTTTAAATCTATAACTTAAAAAATAAAACTAGAACCTTCTGATTACACGTTACCAACCTTAAGCTTTGGTAAGCAATTCAAGGTTGAAATTCCAACTAGGCAAAACTGGAAAATGAATAGCCTTACCCCTAAGAAGGATTTCGACATCACAGTTTACACTGATGGTTCCAAGATGAAATACGGTGTTGGGGCTGGTGTCTTTTCCAAAGAACTTGGTTTTTAAAAAATCGTTTAGACTACCCGATAGTTGTAGCGTATTTCAACCTGAAGTTCAAGCGATTAGACAAGGATTCTAAAACAATCTGACGAAATTATAAAAAACATCGCAATCTTTATAAATCTTTTTAGCCAAGCAGCTATCAAGGCTATAAATAGCAACCTGACTAGAAGTCCAGAATCCTTAGATATTGCAAGCAAGAACTCGCAAGTTTCAACGACAATATAAAAATTTATTTAGTCTGGGTACAAGGGCACATTCAAGTAAATGAAATCGCTGATGAAATGGCCGGAAAACTTGGTATTCCCCTAAACGAATTTTTACGAAGCTGTTATACGGTTGAGATACGGCGCAAAGGGAAATACTCCAGCACTTTTTGTGTGATTGCCCAGCCTTTCTGAATGCCAGAACAATGGCCAAACCCATTCTCCCTTCCTACGCGAGCTTAGCAAACACGCAAATATTAAGATAAGGAACTAGATCCTACATCTTAACAAAAATAATTGGATTTAAACTCTTCAAATCTCTATAGTGTGTACTGTATTGTACGTATCTTTTTATAATTTACTAGCAAAACCCCTGCCCGCTTCGCAGGCAATGAGATTTTATTTGCTAATTTTTTTGTTCATAAGGTAAAAATAAGAAAACTTTTTGATCTTTACGTATTATTTAAAAAAAAAAAAAAAAACAAAAAAAAATCTTTAAGAGTGTTCCGGACCAAAACTGCGTTTTTTCAAATGGTATTGTGAAGCGATTAAATGTCGTATTGAAATGATTAAGGTGTCATTGTATAGACAAAAACTGTTTCTAAAAAACTATTGGAGCACAATTTCAATTAAGTACTTCGTTACTCAGTAGTAAAGGCTTAAAAACTCCAAAATGGCTAAAAATCGTACTTTTTCAAAGAGAATTCCATCAAAATAAAAACATTTTTCGCTAACATTTCTTAATGAGCATAACATTCGACATTTAAACTGTATAACTATTGGAGAAAAAATTCACTTTTTAAACAAAAGGAATTAAAAAACTATGAATAAAATTTGTATTTTTGATTAGCAATTTTTCATATGATGCGATATTTATTTTTTTTTGATCTCTTCATATATTTAGCACGTACTTTTTCTCAACACAGAAATCAAAACATTTTGAGAAAAACTTTGATCAAACACATTTTATTTCAAAATTAAGAGATAGCAAAATCTGCCTAAATTTGAAAATTCAAATCAGTAACGGCTGGCGGAAGTCACGATTTTCATAGAAAGGCGATTCTCTCTCTCTTAGTAAGATGCATTTAGTTCAAAATTTGTCGTCTGCAGTTGGGTGGCGCTTAAAGCAGTAAGAATTTTCAGTTTCAGTCCGGAACACTCTTAAGTCAACACTTTGCTCGGGCAAGAAAAATTGAACACCACTTAAGAGTGTTCCGGACTGAAACTGAAAATTCTTACTGCTTTAAGCGCCACCCAACTGCAGACGACAAATTTTGAACTAAATGCATCTTACTAAGAGAGAAAGAATCGCCTTTCTATGAAAATCGTGACTTCCGCCAGCCGTTACTGATTTGAATTTTCAAATTTAGGCAGATTTTGCTATCTCTTAATTTTGAAATAAAATGTGTTTGATCAAAGTTTTTCTCAAAATGTTTTGATTTCTGTGTTGAGAAAAAGTACGTGCTAAATATATGAAGAGATTAAAAAAAAATAAATATCGCATCATATGAAAAATTGCTTATCAAAAATACAAATTTTAGTCATAGCTTTTTAATTCTTTTTTGTTTAAAATGTGAATTTTTTCTCCAATAGTTATACAGTTTAAATGTCGAATGTTATGCTCATTAAGAAATGTTAGCGAAAAATGTTTTTATTTTGATGGAATTCTCTTTGAAAAAGTACGATTTTTAGCCATTTTGGAGTTTTTAAGCCTTTACTACTGAGTAACGAAGTACTTAATTGAAATTGTGCTCCAACAGTTTTTTAGAAACAGTTTTTGTCTACACAATGACACCTTAATCATTTCAATACGACATTTAATCGCTTCACAATACCATTTGAAAAAACGCAGTTTTGGTCCGGAACACTCTTAAATACAAAGTTAGCCTTTTTTTAATCGCCAAAAAGTGATGAAAAATTAACTTTGTCTTAGAAGGATTATTCTCTAAGAATAGCTGCGTTTTATTATCCTCACTAACCCATATAGGTTAATTTTTTGCACACAAAGCAACAACGACCGGTAACCCCGATACCTATCGGGGTTTATTTTTTAACTCTAAAATGTGTTCTAACTATGGCGGATAGATGGCGAGTGTGAGACAAAAAAGAAGTTATTGTAGAAAGATTTATTAATATCAGCCAAATTAACAAAAAATAACACGTATTCCACTCTTAGCTACAGTTTTATAAAGCCATAGGATAAGAGTCAATTCAATTAGAATTAATAAAAACAAGTTGTTTGTGGAAAAGCAAAATAAAATTTATCAGGGTTACGTCTTGGATAAAAACATAGCTTGAACTTCAACCTTCATAACCCAGATCGTTTTATTATCACGAAGTAACCCATAAGGGTTAGTGAGGATAATAAAACGCGGCTAATATGACCAAGAATCACATCCCAAAGTATATGGCAGACAAATTACAGGATACCCTGTATAGTTGACCGTGAGGAAAAACAGACATTTCTAAATCAAAAAAAAACATATTTTTAAAGATTGACCTTGCGTCTTATTTATTTTTCAGTGAATTCAAGTCGAACAGGAAACTAAAGACGTAGATATGCCATTGACTTCTTCACGGCTAGTCTTGTAGTACTGTAAGGTTTAAGTTGATTGATATCCAAAAACATAGTAATGCTCATACCATCAGAGTTAAAAAATGTGGAGGCAGTCCTGGTACATAAATGCATAAATGCAAAAAATTCAAAAACTCCGTCTCTTTGTAAAATTTACTACATCGTTTTCATTTGTAATTGTGTCAAACCACTCAAACGATTTGTGGGCAGAAAAATTAAGCATTTATTTGTCTAGTTCAAAATAAATTGTTGCATCGATTTAAGAAACACTTTAATCTGTACCAGCCATTATTGCACTTCAACTCAATGCTTCAATGCTTGGAAAGACATCTTGAATCAACTCATTCCGTGGATTTGCATTACAATAAAAACTGTATGGAAGAGAAATTCGGCCTTCAGAATCAAGTGAAATTATTCCATTTCCAATGTCCAATAGTGTCCGTGGCTGAGTGCGTTGGCTGCACCTGAAATAGAAGTTTTTAAACGATTCCATTCGTCTGCAGCGGTTGACCGTGGTATAATCGACAAAGTTTGTCCTCAGAAACAAAAAGAATTCAGAGCTCCGAATTCTTTAAGTTGCGGTTAAAGGCTTCAAGTAAATTTTTGTGAGCCATTGTGCTCTCATCCCACACAAAAATTCGACCATTACCAACTTTTTTGAAATATTGTAATGTCAGTTTTATGTCTAATAATGTGCTCACAACTCCAGAAGAAGAAAGAGCCAACTGTTTTTTTAATTTTAGATCATATTGATGCTAAAATTAATGATAACAAAAATGATTTCCCCATTCCACCGTGTGCATCACAAAAATATATACCACCACTCAGACTGATCACACCTTGCATATCTAATGGTGTCATAAGTCATACACATTGGTACTTTTGTTGATCGCTTAACTTCGGCTCAATAGTTTGCGCAAATATTCTGAATCCAATGCAATTTTATTATTGTCCTTAACGTAGTATTGTTGTCGAGCAACCAATTCAATTGTGGCAATGCTTTATTCGCAAAACGGTTTTTTCGTAAGCAACTGGCACATTTCAATTTGAAAACATTCAATTCCCCATCAGATTGGCATTTGCAATGACTATTGGCTCAAAGCTAAATAATATCTGTTTGTGGCTTAAATTTGATATTCATACACATTTTCATACTCCAGAAATTTCATATATCAAAACAACGTTTGCCGGGTCAGCTAGTTCAAATATAATTTTCTAGGTTCACTGACATTTGTTTTGTCGAAGAAAAATTATTATATTTGTCACATATTTTTTTTCTTCACACATTTTTTTTCGATTTTTTATATGGAAAAAAAAAATATTTGACAAAATTTTCAAACTAAATTGAGTGTTCGTATATTGATCAGTTTTTTTTTGTAGTGCGAAATACAAAATTTTTAACATTTCTTAACAATTGAACCATTTGTGATTTGAAAAGTATACATTTTATTTTTGCTAAACCTTCTACCCTAAAACCTCTTGCATTTAGAGAAAAAAATAGAAAAATCGGTCAACCAGTGTGCCCGGTTAGCGAACGAACGCAAAATTTAGGCTGTTCTTTTATATATATAGATAGATAATTTTCTAGGTAACTTCGAGTTTATGGTATCAGAAGGGCGTAATTAAAGCGCAAATTGTGTTCTTGGACAGAAGCTGCCCAGAACAGCCATTCTAACCTCCCTACATGCACCATTAATATACAATAACCTCAATCTTTAAACGGAATGTGATTTTCTTGTAAAGAAACAAAAACATTGATTTAAATTAAACAAATATATTTACCTGAGATTGGAGTGTATCGATCGGAGTCCTTGTTGAAGTGCTGCAATTTCTCACGAAAATATGAATCCGTATATGAATTCTGAAAATAGACCAAAGAAAAATAAATTTAACAAAGAAATTAATTTTGATTTGCAATCAAAGGAAATTCTTACAATTCTTGACAAATTAAAGAATCTAATTAAATCTAACAATTTTTTTTCGGGTGATCTGTTAGTTTTTGACTTGATGCCAAAAGATGTCGCCTTCTTGAAATCCCCAGTCTAGATAACAAAAAACAGTTCCTTGTCATTGTCTTCTTTTGTGACAATTGTGCTTCCTTGATGCAAACTTTTGTAACAAGTTGCACTGCGAAACGGTGGCATGAAAACAGTTTCCATTCTCAAATCAAAACGATCCCAATTAAAATGCACTGAACCGTATTGTTGGCTACACTGCACTGCACCGAATGATCTATATGATCTTATTAGTATTTAAATTAATTTCAAGAAATTACTTAGATTCACCGATGCCACAGACATTCCCAGACGACACAATAACTCAGAAAAATGGCCATAGGCAGGGGGAAAGCGAATGCATTTTTAACTGCAGTGCGTTTCTTGCCAATACCCAGAAACACTTTCCCAGGATCCATTTATCACTGCAGTATGACACTTTATCATTTTAACCCGGCAAAGGAATGCTTCTTTTCGTTTTATAAAGGCAGCTCTCATCGACTTTGACTCTTAATTCTGGGAGGTTGCTTGCATTACTTTGGATACAAGGGCACTTAGCACTTTGTAATGATCATGCGGAACATTCAACTTCTGTTGGATTTCAATGTGAGGAAAGGATGCACGAGAATTAAAGTATTAGCAGAGTAAGTACTTTGAGAAATATTTCCAGTACATGTGCTGCTAGAAATTCGTTGTTTTGAGGAGAATAGCGCTCTGGTGATTCGGGATGGTGGTATACTTGGAACGTATAATGTTTGCATCGTGAACTCATAAATCTTTATGTGGACTGTGGTAGCGGTAGTGGCAGCCGCACATATGGAGGATTTAGAATTCGTGTATGATGTCGTCGCGATGTCTTCATTGTTTTCAGTGAGATCTTTATCAGAAATAATGATATATTGACAAACATGGCTTGATCACACAATCTTGTAGGCTATATAAATATAAATATTATATTTCATTCCACTAGATGCGTAGTTAAGTTATGGAAATTAAGAATATTTTAGTTCGCAATATGCAGCGTGATCTCTTTTCTCTTTCAATTTGTTTTCAAGTCAGGATAAGCTCATAGAGATCAAATCAATCAGACGATATAAAGTAAAAACAAAGACAAAATTTAAGTAAATCCATAAGACTTTCAACCATAATTTCAGCATGTTATTAAAAGAACTCGTACAAAAAATTAAACATGACAATTTCGCTTAACGTACGGACACGATGATGTTGGAGAATGTGAAAAAGTGGATTTCGGTATTACGTGTTTCGGTCTATTCGTCTACGTGAACACTCCGCACCTGCTTTAATAGCTTGAAAGTATTTTTTTTTTGTAGATTCTTCAGAACTTTTATTTTGAAAGATTCTAAAATCGGCTTCAATGATATCGATTAGAAGCAATGTTATTTTTTCACTCACGCTTTTCGGCTCAACGCCTTGAATGTCCAGCAATACAGCTGCCAAAACAAAAACAGAGATGTAAATCTAAGACCATGGAGAAAAGTTTACAAAAAAAAAATTAAAAATCGAATGGGGAAATGGGGATATACACTCAAGGGTCGGCAGAAGTCACGGATGTCAGCAAGAGCATGGCTTCGCATTATGAAGAAATTTGAATAGACTGGATTGGTTACAGGTATTGTAAGGCCTGTGCATCATCGTTTCATTTTTTTTCATTTTCATTTTTTCATTTATTTTATTTTTTTCTTAATAATGAATCATAATTTTCATAACAATAAATAATAATTAAAAGTGAATAAGAGAAAAATATGAGACATTCTATATTTAATTACAATGTAATAAAATAGTATTGAATGCCACTTCAATATTTAAAAAAACAGTGATTTATGTTAAGTATGGGTGGGGTGACCCTTAATACAGATTTCAATTTTTTATTTTAACACATAAATGTGTGTAGTTTAAAAAACAATAAATATTTAATATTAAAGATAATTTCATAATAAAATTAGCTAAATAAATAAACTAATCAAACTAAGTTTAGATATTAATTTAAGAAAGAAGACAAAAAGCAAAAAACGAACTTATTATATTCAAATGATTTAAACCAGAATACCAGAAATAAGAATGTCAAGACTAGAATAATCTAAGTCCAATAACCAGAGCTTTAAGCATCGAGTGAACAGACCAGAGGTAGTAATTGTTCTCAAAGATGATGGAAGCTTATTAAATAGACGACAAGAAGAGATTGAATAGAAATTACGAAACGCAGTTGTACGGAATACAGGAACTGTTATAAGGTTTGAAGCATTTCCACGTAAATTATAATTCGATATAAGCCTAAAATTACGGCTACCCGATTTCATAAAAAAGGATTTCAGGACTTCAGGACTTTGAAACAATATAAATGACTTAAGGGAAGAATTTTCAGGTTACTAAACAATTGGAAACTGGGGTGACTTCTCGGTTTTCGATAGATTTTCCTCACTACTTTTTTTTGTAGAATTAACAAAGGCTTAATTTTATTCAAATGAGTACCACCCCAACATACAATGCCATATTGAATCTTAGAATGAAAGATACCATAATAGATATTCTTTAATAATTCAGCTGATACTAAGTTTTGAAGGTAATAAAAGTATCTTATCGTAGAGCGTAAATACTTTCCTAAATTCATCGTGTGCTTAAAGAAATTCATATTAGCGTCAATAGTAAGTCCTAAATATTTAAAATCATTTACCCTTTCAACTGGGAAACAGTTATCACAGCAATTACTGTTACTTATAAAAGAATAGTTTGATACAACGTCAGGTGAGCAATTTTTAGAAGGCAGTTTGAATCTTTGACACTCAGAAGCGTGAAAATAGAACTCGACATCAAAATTTTGAGTTGAGGTTAGACTGAAAAACATGATCTTCGTTTTTGAGCTTATAATTAAATTATGTTCAGCAAACCAAGTTCTCAAAAGATCTAGATCCCAATTTATGTCAGATGCTAGATCCAAACGACTGTTTGAACCATACGACAAGGCAATATCATCTGCAAACGCAGTAGGCCTACCTCTGAAATTAAGTGAAAAGAGTGAATTTATGTAAACCAGAAACAAAATCGGACCCAAAACCGAACCTTGGGGAACACCCAGGTTAAGGTAACCAATATCACTCTTGGACTCATTTAATTTCACTCTTTGACTTCGATTCCCAAGATACGACCTGAGCCAATTAAACATGAAACCACGAAAACCAGCTTTGTGTAATTTTCTCAATAAAAAGTTATGGTTAACCATATCAAAGGCTTTTGTTATATCTACAAATAAGCCCGCTGTGCACTTCTTTCTGTCTAGATTTGTCATAATTTGGTCGCAGAATTGCAACAATGCATCTTCCGTTGATTTTCCGTTTAAAAATCCAAATTGCACAGGACTAAAGAAATTTGTTTTTGATAAAAAACTTATCATTTTAGTCTTAATTAATTTTTCAAAAACCTTACTGAAAACCGGAAGAAGGGAAATAGGCCTGTAATTACACATATCACTTACGGATCCTTTTTTAAACAACGGAATTACATCAGCACATTTCATAGATTCAGGAAATACACCTGCGAAAACACAGCTGTTAAAAATGAAAGCCAAGACATCAGCTATTAAAAAGGCAATTTGTTTGACAACCAAATTAGATATATTATCGGCACCAGACGAGTTAGAGTTTTTCAGGCTGCTAATACTTTTTAGAATCTCTAAAGGGGAAATCGACTCAAAAACAAAACTGGATCTTAGAATTGGCTCATTCAACTCGAGAAAAGGTTCACAAGGATAGGGTTGTAATCTGCCAGCAACACCAATAAAATATTTATTAAACGCATTCGCAACCAAAACTTTGTCTGTGACTTTGCACTCATCAACCACTATATATTCCGGCATTTTAGACATGGTGGAATTATTAAGTATGCTGTTAACTATACTCCACTCTTTTTTTAAGTCACCTTTGACAGAATTGAACTGATTCATGTAAAAATTATTTTGGCAAATCGGAATTTCTTTCTTCAATTCATTACACAGGATTTTGTATTTGCGTTTTAACGTAGTATTGTTAGGATTCTTATAGCATTTATGCCTTAATTTGTATTAATATAATTAATAACACCTTATTTTGACTTCATTGAGTCGATACACATGTGTTAAATTTAATTTTACAAAAAACACTACATTTAACGCAAAACGAAATAAACAAACACGTAACTAACCTGAATGCATTTCAGAGCGTATGCACTCCATCATCAGCAATCGCGACTAAGCTTAGTAGCATCAACATTGAAAGCGGTACTTTTCTCTTCTTTTAATTTTGTCTTTGGCACATTATATTAAGCAGGCAAGACTCAATATTACCGTTGTCTAAATTTAGTGCATTTGTGTCTTTTTGTATGTAAAACGATTCAAATGCATCCAATCGTCTATGGTCATTTACTTGTTTTAGTAGGGTTACATTTTCGATGTTTATGTTGTTATGGTCATCATTTAAAATGTGTGACGCAATCGCAGATTTTTGTGGCTGATTGAGACGGACACAATTCATATGTTCTTTGAATCTTGTCTCTATGCTTCGTTTTGTTTGTCCATAGTATTTACGTTTGCAATCACCACATTCAACCATGTAAATCCCGGACTTACTCAAAGTTGTTGTTTTGTCCTTTGTAGAACCAAGTAAATTCGTTAATTTTTTGTCATTTTTATAGACCACATCCATTTCATGGTTCTTAAACACTTGTTTTAATTTATTTGTTATAGATGGTTCAAAGGACAATGCTACTCTTTTATTTTTATTTTGTTCTACTTGTGAGAAAAAAGTTGTCATGTTGAAGTTTTTTACTTTCCGCGTATGCTTATAGATTAGTTTATCAATCATTTGTTCACTGAAACCATTTACACACGCAGTTGTTTTTATATACTCGTATTCTTTTTTATAATTGGATATTGAAAGGGGTAAACGGCATAATCTATGAACCATTGAGTGATATGCGGCTAATTTATGTTGTATTGGGCAAAAAGAATCACTAGTAATGGTTCTCATAGTGCTTGTTGGCTTATGAAATACACTAAATTCAACTTTCTCATTTTTATATTGCACTTCTAAATCAAGAAACGCGATTTTTCTTTCTACTTCAACTTCATAAGTGAACTTTATTGTTTTAAATTGGTTATTTAAAATTTCCAACGTTTTTTCAACTTGGTCTTTATGCACTACGGAAAACACATCATCAACATAGCGATGCCAAACTCGCGGAAGAAGGTTTTTATCTTTTAAACTAATTTCAAAAGCCGACATGAAGAGTTCCGATATCAGAGGGCTGAGCTGAGCTGAAATGCATTCAGGTTAGTTACGTGTTTGTTTATTTCGTTTTGCGTTAAATGTAGTGTTTTTTGTAAAATTAAATTAAGCAAATGTGTATCGACTCAATGAAGTCAAAATAAGGTGTTATTAATTATATTAATATAATTTATCGGACTTCATGGCGTTCAACGTCGAACTGTTATGCCTTAATTTATTTTTTAATGTTACTTTGTTAATTAAATAACTAGTCATCCAGGGTTTAAGTCTTTTGATTTGCTTCTTAGGTTGAATCATCTCCGTAGAGTTTGCGATATGATTACTTAAGCTACTACCACTGAAAATATCGCAGCTGTAAGTGAAAGTGTTGGCGAAAACCCGAATGTGTCGATTCCTCGTCGTTCTCAGGAATTAGGGCTGTCTTACGGCTCATTATGTTATGGCATTTTTTGCATTTGGAGATCTACACCTATATCCATATAAAGTCCAGCTCACACAAAAACTGAAGCCAGCTGACCATTCACAACGTCGTTGATACGTCGAATGGGTGCTTGAACAACAGGCGGTGGATGGTGATTTTTCGAAAAAAAAAAAACATTTCTTCAGCGACAAAGCACTTTTCTCACTTTCGGGGTTCTGAAGAGAGGCCTTTACATCCATAAAGGTCCCTGTTTGGTGCACTCGTTCTCTTCTTCGAATACGACGATGGAACGTCAATTCGGAGCGTTATGGTCATATGATAACTGACTTTTTTTGGCAGCTATTAAAGAATACGACTTGAAAAATATGTGGTTTCAACAAGATAGTGCCACATGCCACACAACTCGAGCGAATATATCTTTATTGCATGAGACATTTCCTGGTCGCGTAGTTTCTCGTCGTGGCAATATCAACTGGCCATCATAATCACGCGATTTGACACCGCTAGACTTTTTTGTGTGGGGCTACGCGAAAGGCCGTATTTATGCCAATAAATCATAAAATCGTGAGCACTTTAAAATCAACATTCTTCAAGTTATGGCTGAGATACTACCCAATATGTGACAAAAAGTGGTCGAAAATTACCTCAAAAGAATCGATGCTTGCAGCAATTCGCGTGGTGGTCATTTAAGTGATCTAGTGTTCTATACATAATTTCAACGTTCAAACTTTATAATAAAAAAGAAATATCATGAAAAGAAAAATATTTTAAACATATGTTTGTGTGTGTTTAATTTGCTTCTACTTCTGCAACCGCAAAATGGATAACCCTGTATTTTGACTAGAAGTTTATGGTCTTAGCGATTGAAAAACAATTTCGGTATTTCTTATCGGTGAGTAAAAAGAACATAAAAATCTTAATAAGTGTACTAACAGATCATTGAGCCATTGAAATGATGGCCACTATAAGCAGTATCTACATTTGGTCCAGATTTCTGTAGGAGCTGTTAGGATGAGGAGGAAACAGAAACCTTTAAATACCTGCTCTGGGACATTCACAAAGCTGCACCAATCTCAACGTCTCAGTTATTTTGGAAACAGATTTGTAAGAATTGGACGGTATAACGCAGGTCCTAATGGTAAACATAGAGAAGGTATACCTCCTCTGTGATATTAAACATTTCGAATTTTTGTAAGATAAAAAGACTTGCCTATGTATATGGCATTTGCGTTTGATTTATAATAGATTTATAGTATATTTTTTGTATGATTTAAGGACAAGCGGACCTTGAATTCTTGATAAACGACTTGTTATGTTTTCAACAGCTCGATAATAGCCCGGCATCGTTATTTCAAATTAATATCTTAGACAATTTAAATTATTACATTAACCTTTCTACTAAATGTCTCCGATATGTTTCCTGTCACACTTCTTAAACACCAACCGCTTAAAATATTCAACAGCTAAAACAATATTATTTGTTTTTCTTGATAAAATAAATTTATTCTCAAGATTAGAAAAAAGAACAACATTTTAAAATACTTTGTAGATAATTTCATGAATAATATAAATACATATACGAAAATGTGCATCCAACACAATAAATCCTCCCAACAGTCCCGTCCCAACACTCCCACAATCGGTTATGTCAAAATAATATTAAAAACACTTCTCTCGCGTTTTTCTTCTGTTTTAAATGACATTTAAAAAGCTAAACGAAGACAAAATCCAAAACAAAGCATTAATCAAACTCGTCAGCCCACATTAGTCTTTTAGAAAATTATCACGTCGCCCGATGCCTAAGGCTGAAATTGAATGAATTTTCGACTATGGTTTTTCAACATCAATTAGTTGAAAGGAAAGTCTCACAATAAATTGAGACAAAAACAAAATCACTTGAAAATTCAAATATCTTTGAAAATTCCTTTTTCTTACTCGACGCAATTCATCTCAGAAACGTCATAGAAAATTTCCCTACCTATTTTCCCATATCTAAAAAATGATTCCAGCTCATGTAATTTCAGGGGAGACAGCAATTGTCACTTTGACGTTTCTTGCATACCAAAGCCAAACCAATTCACAGAAATATGTGAATTAATGGAAGCTTATATAAATGCACTCAATTTATAACATCAACGTAAGTTTTTGGTTATTTTTATAAAAGCAAGAGACCCAGAATGCATTTTTTAGGGAGTCACAAGCCTCATTGACTTGTGTGGCCTCTGATATAGTCGATCCAACCAACAGCCAAATGAAAAACAAAAGTCAAACAATTTTTCATGACATTTTTCTCATCGCCCTTAAGTTTCACTTCTAGAATATATGTAGATCTTTGCGTTTTGACGCGAATTAGACCTGTACGGTTGGTTGCGATCCCTGCGTTGCGTTTGTATCAAAAGAAACACCAAGACAAATTACCACGAAAAACATGACACCAGAAATGGATTGCATGTCCGTATTTCTAGCTTGACACGAAATGCGCTGCTGCTTCCTTTGGTTACAACAAATTTTGTGCTGGGAATGTCCGTGAATAGTTTTTTTTTTGGTGCCACCTAAATTGGGGCACTCTATAAAAGAAGATGTTCGTTTGGTATTTTGGTTGTATGACATTAGGTGACAGGCGAACATATTATCGCATGGTTATTATAAATGTTCTGACTGATGATTGGTGGGTTGGTATGGCTTTAAGAATGAGATTGTGCTTTTTGTTGTGTTGTTTAACAATATTTATGATGGATGAAGAAAGATAATAATAATTAATGGACTGTGAAATGGCTGATTAAAGTTAAGAGACATTCAAAACCCGATAAAAAAAGTTCTTTTTCTCATGGAGAAACAACAGCGCATATACCTTCCAGCTTTTAATTGGGATGAAAGGGAAAACAAACATTATTTTATAATTAATATACCGAAGGTAAATTACGAATTACAAATCGAAAAAAAAACTGAAAATGAAACTGGAGACAAATACTGGGTTTCAAATGCTCAACTGATATTAGTAAACCTTTGTGTGCTCTGCTTAACTCTTAACTGACCCCGAAAGTACCTTTTAACCCTACAGTTATCCATCTGGCAATCTTCTATAACATGCTTATAAAAGGTTTTTCAATATGGGTGGGTTGATGTGATTCGAAGCCCAGTCAGCGAACAAACGGCGGCGTCATATGGTCAGGAACTTGGAGCTCCTGGGTCAGTTGGATCTTATACGGGTGTAGGCGCAAGTTCCGACGCAAAATTCGCCAAGTTGAAGCCTGCGAAAGACCGAGTACGGGTGTTGGCCGTATCTTATCACCTCTTAAGGAGTTCACTCCTCCAGCATCTTGTGCATAAGGATAAGAAGTAGCATTGCCTGATTCAGATAGCCATTTTCTCGAAACCTCTGGTTTGAGCAGGAATTTTTCCGTACAGCAGCAGTTAAATGAGACTAACACACATGGTCAGGGAATACACTGCCATATCTCCAGCTTACATTAAGTTCCCCTTACAACTATATGAGTTTTGATGTAACAAGGAAAAGGATGAAAACACAAAGGACAGTTTCTATGAGCTTCTCGACAAGCCCTATCAGCATTGCTCTAGCTATGACATTAAAATTATTCTAGGAGATTTTAATGCCAAGCTGGGCAAAGAAGAAATCTTTGGGGAATAATCGGATGGCATACCTATAGCCTTAATGGTCACACCTACTTCGACACCGGATTCACGCTTACCGGCTTCGCTGCTGGGCGAGAAACCTAGTGGCAATATTATTAGGGTGTACATAGCCACCACAACGAAATACCTGGTTTCACTATATGAGTGCCGGTGAGCTGCACATGGAGCTAAACGAGAGGCATGCAAAGTGGCGAAAAAAAAGCATGAGAAACGCGCGACCGAGGAGATAGAGGGATGTCATAACAGGAATAAAGTTTGAAAGTTTTACATAAAGGTAAAAAATACAATAGAGGTTGAAAGAGCACTCTTACTAAATTTTATAACAGCGATGACGAGCGAAAATCCGCCAGTTATGCAAAACCATTCAATTTAGTTGAAGAAGGCAACCAATTCCACCCACCTATAAGAAAACTTAGTTTAACAATACTTTGCAGATACTTTTACACACCCAACATTGATTAAGTAAGATATAGTCATATCTAAATTTTAGTTTAACAAAACCGCTAGACTACACGGCCTAAACCGCCGTACTGCTTAAAGCAACTGGAAATGATTAGATGCACTAGCTCATCTGTAAGATTTGGTCGGAAGAAAGCATGCCCGACGAAAAGAACCTCGGCATTGAATGCCCGATCCTCAAGAAAGGAGATTATCTAAACTGCACCAACTAGAAAGGTATAAATCTCCTAAACATCGCCTTCAAGATCTTGTCTGCAGTCTGTGGGAACGTTTTAAGCATTTCCTAAGAAACCTGATACCTACCACCTTTTCATCGATTTAAAGGCCGCGTTGACGGCGTATAGACTTACTGTATCTCATAGAGCAAATTCATCCCAGAAAAACTCGTTCGTCTGTGTAAGATGACAATGTGATATGGCAAACTCGCGCTGTTTCATTATGGTCGGAAAAACCTTGCGGATGCATTTGATGTCATAAAAGGTTTTAGACCAGACATAATGCACTGTCATGTGATTTCTTCAACATAGTTCGTTTGTCAGCCCTGAGATGGAGGCTAGAAGATGGGTCTGGTGGTTCCCGAGAGGAAGGCCAAGTTAATGTTATCAACAAGAAAGGACACCCCATATCTACGTCTTGGAGTCATCGTCAACGGCTTTGTCTACCTAGGATCCGCAAAATAAACTCAGACAACGACCCCAATGCTGAAATCAACTGCAGAATCACTTGCCAATCGCTGCTCTTTTGGACTTAGAAGGAAATAGAGTATTAAAGTCCTCGCTCGAGCAACTAAAGTGTCAGTAGACAAAACTATCATCATCCGGGTCCTCATGTATTGTGAGACATGAACATTGGTAACATCGGATGAAAACGCTTTAGGCTGCTTCAAAAGAAAAAGTCTTCAAGTAAATTTGATCCAGTCTGCATAAATGGAGAATGGCGACGAAGATTCAATTAAGAGCTATACGAGCTGTTAAGGTCCAATGACTTAGATTGCCACGGAAGCTTGATAGATGAAGCCCCGGTCCAACCTAGACTGTAGCGCCACCTCAACGATTAACAACTACTAAACAACGCCTCTAAGAATTTGTATACCATGAACAATTGAAACAACCTGATGTGTCCGTACTGTGGTTTCAGACGAGGAAAAATTGACGTCTACACTTTTTTATGAATTTTAAGACAGCTTATGTAACCACCTTTAAGGAGGAGCTTCAAAGACCAAAGTGTCTGATTGAAAAACAAGACGATAAAAATATCATTGAGTGGCAAGACAGCTCTCGAAGAGCCAAGGCGTAAGTGGCTTACTCTCATTAACAATTCTCTAGGTGCGTATGAAGAATTGAGGGGACCTACAATTTAACGCCGATTCCGAACGGCAAAGTTGAGAAGCACTTTTTCATGACAGAAGATACTCTTGGAAGTCTTGTCAGTTCTTCGCAAAAGACAGTGCCCGTGAAAGATGAAATAAATATTATGGGCACGATTAGGATTCGAACCTACGACGACGTTCTGCTTAGCAGCCAACACACCTAACTACTAAGCTATGGACACTACTCTGCTCTATCATGATAGCAGAAAATCTCACGGATTCTTTTAATGTCATAAAAGATTTAATCGCTCAAAAGCTAGAACAGCCTCGCAATAAAATACATATATATTTTACCATCGTTGTTGTATGACTGTACCTGATTCTATCCTTCCTGTGCTCAAGTCCATACATAGTATTTTACTCCCGTAACTATACTAACCAGATAATTTACGAAAACCTGGGGTGGAATCGGCTAAGGTGATTTGTGATAAATGATAATCACATATCACAAATTTTGTCTGTGTAAGGTGATTATCACTTGTGACAATCACATTTTTGTGATTTTTTTCTGTGACAGCCTTTTAGTTATCACTTTCATACAAAATTTTCTCAGTTGTCTAATTGAAATATAAAAGCCTCAAATTAGCATTTTAACAAAAACTCAAAATTTAAAAATGAATATTTTTGTGCTCATAGAAATGTTTATTGAATAAAATAAAGAAAATGAATACCATAATGTTTGCGAGAGTCGGAAAGAGCGACAGAGATTCCGCGACAGAGATTATGCTCCGGGTGTCCACTAGATAGATCTTCAGTTAAATAAGACACCGTCGGTCGTGACGAATAATGTTTTGGATCCATTGAGTAGTAAGGCCTAATTGAAGAACTTAGCATTCTTCAATTATGCACCCTTATGGATTTCAAAAGTTTATTCACGTTTATCATCTTGCCCGTTGCCATTTGCAACAAGGCTTGAAACTTGGTATTCCCCACAATGAATTTTGTAATTTGGAGTAAAAGAATGAATCATGAAAATTGAAAAATGATAAGATTTTTTTCTTTTTATTTAAAAGTTTTGGTTGCAGCCACATTCAAAAAACACACAGACAGATGATGGATGAAATAATTTTTTCCACCGAAATAAAATCAAACTTGAAAAAAAAGTTGACAAAAGTCAGTTTAGCAAAGTGATTACTTTACGTAGAAGGAAAATTTCATTTCATCACATGTGACTATCACAAATGTGATAATCATTTTTGAATTTAGCCGATTCCACCCCTGTTTCTTTTTCTCCATCGTTTTGTCGACATTTTTGCAATTTGAAAATATATCCACAGCTAATGTATTAATAGTGCAATATGCACCACTTAAATCTCCGAGCAATTAATCAGATTTATCTCTGGAGAGGAATTTCTAATGTCAAACAAGTGCATAGCATATTGAACGTGAGCAATACACATCCACTCTTGAACCCCTTACCAAGTGCAAAATGCCGCAACACCATTCATTATGCACAATAAACAAATTCGCTAATTTACCATAAACGTTTGATATTTGCTGAGTTGGTGGATTTGGTGTGGTTTTGATTGAATTTTGGCTAAATGCCATGATATCAAAACTCCGAATCCATAATATCGAGAGTGTGTCGTTCTGAGTCTTCACGGTACTGCACATTGCTGCATTCCTGCTCATACAGATCAGATCTTATGCGTACATCCCATCCCATCCCGTATTCCCAATGCCCTTTTGTAAGATGTAGTCTTAAGTTTTGTTCTCGTTGTTATTCTTTTTATGCTTTTGGATGATTCGTGTGGCATGATCGTCGTGATGTGATATAAATAGACAGAAGCAATCATTAAAATTGAATTCCAAATGACAAATAAAGAAAAATGAAATCTTGCATTCATCTTTCAAGAATCAAGAGGTGATTTAAATTTAATTATAAAAATTTTCACTGCTTGACATTGTTTCGCCGCGTTCCAAAGTGACAGCCCTTTACTTTGGATCGTCTTCAATTATTATTTTTCCCACTTAGAATTTAAGCTGCAGATGCAGTCATTTTAAAAATAATGAACATTTTGACCAATGGGTGAGGTATTTAATACGCAGCTTATTTCTTTGAAAATTCGAGAGCAAGTCATAAGCACCACATGAACATACAGTTAGACAAACCTAGAGTTTACGGAAATGCGCCTTAAGATGCTTAAAAAACGATGACGAATTTCAATACGTGCATATCATAATTTAAGATAATGGAAAGTTCAGAAAATAACTTATCATCCTATTTCTATCAGTAGAACAAAGTTTGCTTTTTTTAATTGAGTTTGTTTTGTAGGTACTTACCAAGTAATCCTGCTGACATGATTTCCCACTTATACTCTCTGATAAGCTGTCTATTGAACGTGATGGTGAGGATTCCTTAAACGAAATTATTTTTGGTTTATTTATTTATAAGATCAAACTTGACAAAAAGAGGGAGATGAACGTTGATATTGATTACCTGTAATAAATCTTCGAGACTTTCAATATACTCGATGGCATTTCTGAGAATTTCAACTTTTGGTAATCTTTGGTTTGGATTTGATGTTGTTCGTCTTTTAAGCACTTCAAAAGCTTCATTTACCTTAAGTAAAATAAAGTTATTGTTATTCAGAGATGCTATTGAAAGTTTGACAAATAACAAAATGACGGAAAATCTAAAGGATAGAATAGCTTGTGTAAGTTTCGATACTTAAACGTGTTTTCATAAAGTATTAACAAGTTGTATGCATATGGCATATCTATGGAAAGTAGGTTCGTTTAGCCCCATGTACATAAATATAATCCTTAGGAAGATAATGTTAAGAAAGATCAATACCAAATCGAATTAAAATATTAAACCGGATTTGGGCCGAAAGACCGAAAACGAAAATTTCGCAAACCGAAAGACCGCAAACTACTTTCCCGTAGTACGTTTGCTCGAATATCATTTGCCGGCAAAAAATCCTACCTTTTTTTCATGACAATGTATGCCTTTTCCTCACTGAAAGTAACGAGAAATAAGGAGATCTAAATATGTTACCTTTTTCAATTTTTCTAAAAGCCCTGAATTAAGCCACAACCTTTTTGAAACACAGACATTTTAGGAGACACTAAATTCTGAGAATCATGGAGAACACAGCAAAATAATTCTTCGTTCAAATAATTCCATAGGGAAAGTGGATTGCCATAAATAATAGTAACTAAGATAAATTAAGTTGTAAATTAATCGTAGCTGTTATTTTTATATAATATTAAAAATACATAATTCCAAATAGCAGTTGAAATTGCGAGGTACAGCTAGTTATTTATAAAAAAAAAAAAAATTATTAAATTTTGGGCGCATGATTTGACAAAAGAAAATATAATTTCAATATATTTTGAACCTTCGCGTTTGAAAAGTTCCACGTAATTCTTGTTAAAAATTTTCTTTTTTTAAGACCTTTTCAGTGGAGGTATATAGTGGGTAGCAAAGCAGCTGGGACGGCACAAAACTGTGAAAGCTTCTTGTGAGTTCTACAAAAATACCTTTAACTGCTTATGAATACACAACTACACACAAGTGCCAGGTCTGATAATGAGTGTTGTAAAAACTGTGCTATAATACAATATCACTTCACTGGACAGCAATCCGGATACTCTCATTCGGATTCCATAGTCCCTTCAATAAATATTGAATGCAATTTGTTTTGTCTCCCTGGCTATTTGGCCTTAGCCTTTTAATAACATTTTTGATTTCTTCATTGCAGGGTAGTTTTTTTTCTAAATTTGCACCCACTTAAGGGATTTTTTATACCCTTTTTATGCCGGAGACACAGTGAGTGCATTAGAAAGAAAGGAAGGGGTAGGAAAGGAGGTGTCGTTGTACATTTTTCTTGAATTCTTAAACATTGTATTGATTGGGAAAGACAGAGTGTGGAAGAGAGTTCCACATTCGCGAAGTACGGCTTAAAAAGGATTCTCTATACTTGAGAGTACGTCCGAAGTTGGGCTCGAGGGTAGACTGATGGGCATTCCTGCAAGCGATGGTATTACGGTTGAATTGTTTACGCGGAGGAATGCAACTGACTATTTCTCTAGAGCATTTACCGTAGAAGTATCGAGAGAGAAACGTTACGACGGTGGTCTAAGGGAGTGAATGAATCAGTGATGTCCCTATCACCGATAATTCTTACGGCTCTTGTATGTTACTGAAGCACCAGCCCAAAAATGGGAATTGTACTCAAGCTTTGGACAGATATAAGTCTTATAGATAATAGTCAGATCAGACGGGGAGAAAAATTTCTTGCACCGTCTTAAGAAACCCAAACATCTTGTGGCATTTTTGCCGATACCTCGTATGTGATCGGTCCACAAGAGGTGGTCAGTGATACACATACCGAGAATCTCTAGATGTTCGGTCTCATTGATGCAAGTTCCACTAATAGAGAGTGGCAACGGGGTATATCTCGCTTCAACGATACAAGGTAGAATTGAATTTTCGAAGCATTAAACTCTACGCGATTTCTTATTCCCCATTGTACAATGCTGTTTAAGTCAGAATTTAATGAGCGTATCATATTTTGCCGTTGGAGTTCCACATCCGAAGAGGAAGAATGTGAGCCTGGAAACGAATATGAGAAACTAAGGGTACTATCATCAGCGAAACAATTTATTGGATTAGAAGTAACAGACAAGAGACAAGAGACCATTAATGAAAATGAGAAAGAGGGTCGGAGAAAAAACGGAGCCCTAGGGGACAACGGCATTTATACTGTGGGTTTCAGACTTTAATCCGTTCAAAACAACTTGTATTGAACGGTTCGAAAGAAAGTTTGTAACCCAACAAAGAAGGCAATCATCGATAGCGAAGGCACGCATTTTCGATAAAAGAGCAAGATGCCAGATTTTATCAAATGCCTTTGAAATATCAAGTGCAACAATCTTACTTTCTCCAAAACGATGTAAACATTTATTCCACTGTTCGGTGAGATAAACCATCAAATCACCAGTGGACCTGTTGCTGATGCGAAAGCCGTACTGCCGGTCATTAAGAAACTTTTGGTCTTTGAGATATTTCTTGAGCTGATAGTTTATCAGCGTTACCATGACCTTAGAAAGAAGGAACGTAAGTGCAATCGGACCGGGATACCATCTGGACCAGCGGGTTTATCTATGTTGAGATCCTTAAGCACTCTCGCCACAGCACGTGTGCGGAAGAAGATTTGTCCCATGCAATCATTGACGCGCTCAAGTACAGGTGGAGTTATGACACTCTCTTTCAGCGAAGAGTTTGCGGTGAACTGCCTAGCAAAAAGCAGACTCAGGCAAAAAGTCTTGAGCTTCAAATGTGTGAGCGAACGCATCACGACAATCCGAATCAAGACTAAATTCGGCAACATCAGCCTAATATGTGCGCATGCCCTCACAGAAGAGAAAAAGGACGACACCAAAGACGAGCTCTACGAGCTCCTCGACAAAACATACGAGCAATGTCCTAGTTATGACATTAAAATTGTCCTCGGCGATTTTAACGCAAAGCTGGGAAAAGAGGACATCTTTGGTGGAACGGTCGGAAAGCACAGCCTGCACGACACCACATCCGATAACGGATTCAGGCTGATCGATTTTGCTGCGGGGCGAAATGTTGTGCTAGCAAGCACCTGGTTCCCTCATCTCAACATCCATAAAGGTACATGGAGATCTCCTGATCAATCAACCGTCAACCAGATTGATCACATTGCGATCGATGGAAGGCACTTGTCCAGCATTTTAGATGTTCGAACTTTCCGAGGAGCTAACATCGACTCGGACCACTACCTCGTCGTAGCCAAGGTAGTGCTACGAATATCCCGACAACGGCCAAAACAAGGAAATGCTGCAAGAAAATTCGATCGCAAGAGATCGCCAGATCATTCTCTGATCGAGTGTCAAGTAACCTCTTAAGGAGTCCTATGCCGCCAACATCAAGTATCGAAGACCAGTGGCAACATTGCCAAAGAGCAATTAGAGATGCCGCCTCTAATGTGCTGGGTTTCACACAGCCACCAAAACGAAACCCCTGGTTTGATGAAGAATGCAGGCAGGCCCATGCAGCCAAGCAGGAGGCATACAAAGCAGCGCTGCATAGAAGGACAAGAGCTGCTCGTGAGCTCTACGAGCAAAAGAGGAGAGAGGAACGCCGGCTTCTCAGGAGGAAAAAGAGAGAGCATGAGAAGCGTCAGATCGAGGATGTTGAGAGAGCCAACAGCAGGAATGAAGTTCGGAGGTTTTACCGAAAGGTTAAACAGCTGGCTCAAGGTCATCGAGCAAGAACTGATGCCTGCAGAGATAAACAAGGGAACATCATAGTAGAATCGCAGTCAATGCTGGGGATTTGGAAAGACCACGTCTGTAGATTGTATAACGGCGACGACGAACAAAATACCGCCGTCAGACAGGAGCCTTTCATCGGACACGATGATAGCCAACAATTCCGTGAACCCGACCTAGAAGAAGTGAAAACCGCAATATCACGGCTGAAATCCAACAAAGCCGCTGGAGCAGATGGACTAGCTGCTGAGTTATTCAAAGCAGCAGGCGACGAGCTAGATAGGAGCATGCACCAAATCATCTGTAAGATATGGTCAGAGGAATGCATGCCCGATGAATGGAACCTCAGCATTGTTTGCCCGATCCTGAAAAAAGGAGATCCTCTAAACTGCGCCAACTATAGAGGAATAAGTCTACTAAACATCGCCTACAAGATCCTCTCTGCCGTAATATGTGAACGTCTGAAGCCTTTCGTCAACAATCTGATTGGTCCTTATCAATGTGGCTTCAGGCCAGGAAAGTCAACCATCGACCAAATTTTCACGTTGCGGCAGATCCTGGAAAAGACCTATGAACTCCAAATCGATACCCACCACCTTTTCATCGATTTTAAGGCCGCGTATGACAGCATCTACAGAGACGAACTGTACAAAGCTATGTCTAGTTTTGGCGTCCCTGCCAAGCTCGTTCGCTTGTGAAAAATGACGATGGAGAACTCACGCTGCTCCATCAAGGTTGGCAACGAGCTCACGGAATCTTTCGACGTCAAAAAAGGATTCAGACAAGGCGATGCACTGTCATGCGATTTCTTTAACATCGTTCTTGAGAAGATAGTGCAGAACTCCACCGTCAACACCAGAGGCACTATCTTCCAAACATCTGTTCAACTTCTCGCGTACGCCGATGATATTGATATAATGGGAAGAACACAGCGTGATGTCAATGGCGCCTTTGTGAGAATTGAGACAGAAGCGGCAAAAATGGGTTTAGCGGTAAATGAGGGAAAAACGAAGTATATGCTGTCTTCGAGGAAGGACACCCAACACCGACGGCTCGGGCAAAACGTCACAATAGACGCGTATAACTTCGAGGTAGTAGAGGAGTTTGTCTACCTAGGCTCCGCTATAAACACGGGCAATAACACCAGCGCCGAGATCAGACGAAGAATAACTCTTGCTAATCGCTGTTTCTTTGGGCTTAGAAAGCAATTGAGTGGAAAAGCCCTCTCTCGAGCAACTAAGGTAAAACTGTACAACACACTCATCATCCCAGTCCTGCTGTATGGTGCAGAAGCATGGACCCTGACAAAATCGGATGAAAGTGCCTTAGGCTATTTCGAGAGGAAAGTTCTTCGCGTTATCCTTGGCCCCGTGTGCATTGAAGGGGAATGGCGAAGAAGATACAACAGCGAACTTTACGGGTTGTACAACGACATGGACCTAGCCAGAATGGTCAAGGTCCAGAGACTCAGATGGCTCGGTCATTTAGAGCGAATGGACACCAATGCTCCGGCCCGGAAAGCCTTCGACACTATTCCCGAGGGACGTAGGAGGAGAGGAAGACCGCGACTCAGGTGGCGCACTCAAGTGGAAGAGGACCTCAATCAACTCGGAGTGCAAAACTGGAGACGACTAGCTAAGGATCGAGCTAGCTGGCGGAGCCTGTTGATTGAGGCCCAAGTCCACAACGGACTGTAGCGTCACCTTAAGTAAGTAAGTAAGCCTAGCAAAAAGGTTAGCTTTCGCGAGAGAGCTAACAACTAGAGTGTCATTGTCAACGAGTGCAGGGACCGAGAAAGAAGAAAAATTCTTCATATTTTTTACAAATGACCAAAAATTCTTACTGCCTCTGGGACATATCCTTGTATTGTATTTTTTGCCTTAATTTTTGGTCATGTAAAAACTTGGTCCGACGGATATGGAAATTGCAGGCTTCCTGGCTTGTATAAACTTGTTCCGGTTTTCCTCAGTTGGGTTGGCTCTAAAAGGCCGGAACTTTACTTCTCTTTCCCTGATAACCTCTTTACAGCTTGAATCAAACCATTACTCTTACTTGGCTTTGATGCGTTTAACCCTATTCGGGATAAAAGTTTTCATTCCCAAAATAATCATATTAGTACCTTATCATATCTGCGCTGGAGTCTACGTCACTATCGAGGAAGCATAGTGACCAGTTAAAGGTCCAGAAAAAGTTGTTGAGACCGTCCCAGTTGGCTTTCTCGTATTGCCACACGGTTCTCTTCGGAGCTCTTTCTCTAACTGGATTAGCTTGACACGAGAAATTTGCAGATATAATACTATGGTCTGATCTGCCTAGAGGCGTTAATACACTGATAGTGTATTTATCAGGGTCAGACGTAAGAAACAAGTCAAGAGTATTTTCCAGTTGGTCATTAATGTCCGATATTCGAGTGGGCTCGGTGACAAGTTGAGTTAGATGGTTAAACTCATCAAAAATATCAGTACACATTCATTCGGGTGTTGTCTGGCCCGAATGGAGAAGCCACGAAGAATTGTGTGCCAATACAGCTGGCCTGTTCGAAACAGTGTGGATATACGCAGCAAGAAAATTAATTCTTAGCCCACGACTATTGCAATAATCGACTCTGAAATTATCAGTCATTACAAGTAAGAAAATAAAAAGACCAACTGTTGCAGCAAGAGACTGTATTCTTGTGATTTTACATGTCTGTAGGAACGCTTAATCAGACATTCTGCATTTTCTGCATTGTAAAAAACAATCAAAGTCATTTCATGGAGAATCAAATACAGATCAAATTAATGTACTAATTTTTCTCGATGGAAAGTTAACTTATTCCATGATTTCAAGCATTTCAAACATGATAACTAGGGCTGACAAATATATTTATTTAAATATTAAATATTTATTTACATATTTCGGTCGGATTTGTATTTCCATACATATTTTTGGGATCGTCAATATTTGAGCCTTTTTCAGTATTTCGAACTCATTTTTAGTAACTGTATATTTGTTTTCAATATTTCAATTTCAATTTCGTTAGTCAAAATAAAATGAATTTGAATTTGAATTTTTGTATGGGTGCAATCAAGTAGGCTTTTGCCTACTTGCCATTTAATTTAATTTTCGCCTCGTTCTCCGATACTATCTGTTATATCTCGTTATCTGTTTGTGAGTAACTTCATATTTTAAACGGGAAAGTATTTGTTTTATTCGATAATGCCAAAAATAAAGGAAAGTCAAGCCGCGTTTAATCGCCGAATGTGTAACGAACATCAGGGAGTTTTCGGCGAAAGCGATTATCGGGAAAAAAATATTTAAAAAGATTTGGCTTTCATCAAGTGCCACTTCTCTCGCATTCCACAAGCAATCAAAATATTGGAAGAGAAAGGAACACCGCTAACTGATGCTATAAAAACATTTATGTCTGTCCGCGAAGAATTTCTCGAAAAATTCGATTTTGTTCACCAGAAGAACAACGGCCTAAAGACTTTGGAGGGCATTGGTGCAATTCTAGAAGGCGGTGTAGTTAGGGAAATAGAACCGGAAAATAAAATAAATGAAATGAACCCAAGTGAGTTGGCGGCATTCAAGTACGCTCCAATAACATCATGCGACGTCGAAAGGTCGTTTTCGGCGTACAAACGATTGCTTGAAGACTGTCGCCATGCTTTTGTTTTTGAAAATTTGAAAAAAAAACATTTAATTATACATTGTAATAGATTTGAATAAATTCTTACAAACAATTTTTTTCTTCGATATTTTGTACATCATTCGACTATTCGTCTATATTTCCACGCGTTTTCGTAAATATTTTTCGTCCATATTTTGACGATTTTTCCTCCATATTTACATACATATTTGGAAATTTTTCGTACATATATTTGTCAGCCCTAATGATAACTATTCAAGTGTTTTTTGTTTTCTAATGATTGATCATATTTAGGCGTTTACAAAACCTTTCCAGTTTACGTAGTCAATATTTGGTTTCTTTTGAGGAACTTACGAAAAAGCTTATGTTTAAGAGTTTACCAGATATATTCAAAGTATGCCAGGTTCACAACAATCAACAGTTGCTGACAATATCCCTCGCAACATAAGACTGCCCATTAAATAATTAAATAAATTTGAAAAAGCCTGTTTCAGAAATTTAATAAGTTTTCTTTAACCATCTAAACTGTCATTAATATAATCACTATAATCTTTATTTCAATAAATTACGATGAAAAAGCTATAAATATTATAGCAGGTCTATGACGATGATGCCGCGACCATCTCTTTTGTTCCATTTAAAATTATCAAAATGTCCCTCAAACACACGAATTTTCGGTACTTTGTTTTTCATAGCGGTGCATCGCCAGCAAAACGATTTTCTATTTTTACAATTTACGATTATTTTATTTGATGATGGCGATGATATGAAAATGCCATTAAAACAAACTGCCAGAGGCCACATTAACCAGCTAAAGATAATTATTGACATCCTAAATCATTCTCTGGACGGTTTCATAAATTAAGCCATTTCGGAAAATTATTTTACAGCGAACACTTGTAAGAGATGTTAGCTTAATTGCCTGTAAAGTGAAAGTTTCCAATGGTACAATGTATAGTTTTATTTTTTAGAAGTGATTGAGACGTTTAAGAAAAACAAAATCATAAAATTTTACAAATTAACAAAAGTTAATTTGTTAATTTGTATTTCGTTTTTATATCTTTTTGTTCGTTTTATTCGCTTCGTTTTTCAAAAAGCTTTCCTTATTTCGTATGGGATCGGAAGAAAATTTGGGAAATAAATTTTGTAAAGGTTAAGTACACATTCGACATATTAGTGTCTTGTTTTCGTATTATATTTCTTTATTTCTCCTACACATACAACTACATATAGAAAAAGTGATAATCAATTTCTTATTAATGATCCTATTGAGTACGCTGTTCGCAGTAGAATAATGGTAGAAAGAATGTAACCAAATTTATTTTTTCTAAAATCCCTCGAAGAAGAACCTGAACATAAACAAAGGTGATTAGCAGCTTTTACTCTGATAAGACGATTTCTTAATTTAAACAATTCAATTCAAAAAGCACGTATACGCCACGATGTTCAATTATGATCTTATTGAATGACACAAAGAAACAATTGAAGCATTGGTTTTTTCAATGGAGAAGAGTATTAAAATACAGGCAGTTATATAGTTGTTTAAATTTATGCTCTACGTTGCGCCATTTAAAGTTAAAGCTGCCAGCATTGCGGTTGTTTTGAAAATCTCACCAAAAAAATTCTGTAAAAAACTAGCCAAGACTCGAAGTAGCCTACTTGTTTATCTCTAAAAAGTAGAATACGAAATCTAGACAAAATAGTGTCAAGTATAAGGTTCCTTACTGCGACTTCTTCATTAATATAGTTAATGTTGTGTAACTTGGCCGATTAGAAATCCGTCTGTGCTGGAAATAGTTGTTTATACTGTTTGCCTTAGGCTCGTCTATACATAAGTATTTTTCAAATACGCAGCTTTATCAAGTCTACAATTGACTGGTTATTGAATCAACACACGTTTCCCAAGTGGCAATGAGTAGCGGTTCTGGCAATAGATTGGAACAATGGTGTCATGGAGCACCTGGTTTTGTACCCTTGTGTGCCCTTCAAAGGCCAAGTCACCCAACAATAACTATAATAATACAGAAATCGGAGTAAGGAACCTTAGACTTGGCACGCCTTTGACATAGTTTTTTTTCTTTTTAGGGGTAGGTTTTTATTATTACAAATCTTTTATTTTTTTTGTCCGGTTCTGATTCTTGTACAGTATAGCGACTGCCCATTCGGGCTAATTATTTGTTCTTTTAGACGGTTTAGACGCACGATTTAATCTCTAAAATATCGGGGCGGTATTCACAAGAGAATATGGAGTTGCCATTGTCCATGAGGGCATTTTTTAGACTCAGACTTAGACAATTGTGGCATACGCCACACTGATTGGGAATAATTGTTCTCTGTACGCGTTTGTGTACATGGTATATGTTTATCTGTAATACTTTGGTTTGGCTCTTTTGTTTTCTAATCAGGGTCACCAGGTACTCCATATCTTCGATTATCCTAGTTTTTATAGTACAAGTTCTATTCTGATGACCATGAGTGAGTGAGTGAGAGTCATTAATGCAAATCTTTGCTCTCGCTTAACTTCGGAACAAAGGGTTAAAAATAACTGCATGACGAAAATGTCTGCATTCTGGTCTTATCCAGAGGTTCTCAAATAGGGGCCTGAAATTGAAAATGCAGCGAAATAGTTCAGTGAAAGAAGATACGGCAGTGTTTGCTTCACGCGTGCTTGACTTGGCGGTAACAACAAAATCGTGAAATAAGGTTTGGCGTTACTTATTTACTTACTTAAGTACTCAAACCCTCTTCATGGAGATCCCTTGCATGAGAAAACGCAAAAAATATCATGTACGCAATCGTAACAATAAAGTCATTTTCCGATCGTTTATATATCTTACTCACTCAATGGCGCAATTTTTTTTCGATCTTTAAATGATGTATACTTACTTACTTACTTATGGTGGCGCTACAGTCCAGGTCGGACCAGGGCCTCACCCAACAAACTTCTCCAGCCAGCTCGGTCCCTGGCTAACTGTCTCCAGTTTCGCACGCCAAGTTGGTTCAGGTCCTCTACCACCTGTGTGCTCCACCGGAGTCGCGGTCTTCCTCTTCTGCGACGTCCTTCCGGATTGGATTCGAAGACTCTACGAGCCGGAGCATTATTTTCCATTCGCTCAACATGACCCAACCATCTAAGTCGTTGGACCTTAACTTTTCTGGCTAGGTCAGTGTCGCTGTACAGCTCGTACAGTTCTTGGTTGAATCTTCTCCTCCATTCCCCATTAATGCAGACAGGACCAAAAATCACTCGAAGAATTTTTCTCTCAAAGCAGCCCAAAGCGTTTTCATCAGATGTTGTCACAGTCCATGTCTCTGCACCATACATGAGGACCGGGATGATGAGGGTTTTGTAGAGTGTCACTTTAGTTGCTCGGGAGAGGACTTTACTACTCAATTGCCTTCTAAGTCCAAAGAAGCAGCGATTGGCAAGAGTGATTCTTCGTTTGATTTCAGCGCTGGTGTTGTTGTCTGAGTTGATAGCGGATCCCAGGTAGACAAAGTCCTTAACTACCTCGAAGTTAAATCTGTCTATGTTGACGTTTGCTCCAAGACGTCGATGTTGGTTGTCCTTTCTTGTCGACAGCATTAACTTGGTCTTGCCCTCGTTAACCGCTAGACCCATCTTCCTGGCCTCCGTCTCAAGGCTCACAAACGCTCCAATGACATCACGCTGTGTTCTTCCAATTATGTCAATGTCGTCTGCGTATCCTAGTAGCTGGACGGACTTTTGAAAGATTGTGCCTCTGGTGTTGACATTGGAGCTTTGCACAATCTTTTCAAGGATGATGTTGAAGAAATCGCATGACAGCGCATCGCCTTGTCTAAAACCTTTTTTGACATCAAAAGCGTCCGTTAGGTTTTTTCCGACCATGATGGAACAGCGTGAATTTTCCATTGTCATCTTACACAGACGGATGAGTTTTTCTGGGATGCCAAAACTAGACATTGCTCTATATAGTTGGTCTCTATAGACGCTGTCATACGCGGCCTTGAAATCGATGAAAAGATGGTAGGTATCGATTTGAAGTTCCTGGGTCTTCTCCAAGATCTGCCGTAGGGTGAATATTTGATCGATGGTGGACTTTCCGGGTCTGAAGCCACACTGATAAGGACCTATCAGGTTGTTGACGAATGGCTTCAAACGTTCACACAGCACGGCAGACAAGATCTTATAGGCGATGTTAAGGAGACTTATACCTCTGTAGTTGGTGCAGTTCAGGGGATCTCCTTTTTTGAGGATCGGGCAAACGATGCTGAGGTTCCATTCATCGGGCATGCTTTCTTCCGACCAAATTTTGCAGATGAGCTGGTGCATGCTCCTAACCAAATCATCTCCGGCTGCTTTGTACAGTTCGGCGGCTAGCCCGTCTGCTCCAGCGGCTTTGTTCGACTTTAGTTTAGATATCGCTATCTTCACTTCGTCCATGTCGGGTGGGTGGAATTGTTGGCCTTCTGCACCCAAATTGAATGGTTCTGTATTGCTGACGGAGTTTTGGTCGTCATCGCCATTATACAGCTTGGAAAAGTGGTCTTTCCATATCCTCAGCACTGACTGCGGTTCAACTACGATATTCCCATGATGGTCTCTACAGGCTTCAGTTCGGGGTGTATAAGCCTTGGAGGTTTGTTTCACCTTTTTGTAGAACTTTCGAACCTCGTTCCTGTTGTGACATCCCTCTATCTCCTCGATCGCGCGCTTCTCATGCTCCCTTTTTTTCTTTCTGAGAAGTTTATGCTCCTCTCTCCTCTTCTGCTCGTAGAGCTCACGAGCTGCTCGTGTCTTTCTTTGCAGCGCCGCTTTGTATGCCTCTTGTTTAGCTGCATGTGCTCGCCGGCATTCATCGTCAAACCAGGGGTTTCGTTGTGGTGGCCTTGTAAACCCTAGCACTTCAGAGGCGGCATCTCTGATGGCTGCTTGGCAGTGTTGCCACTGGTTCTCTATATTTTGTGCTGGCAGCAAAGGACTTCTGAGGAGATTTTCGGAGACACGATCGGAAAAGGATCTAGCAATCTCTTGCGATTGTAACCGCTTGACGTCGAATTTCCTCCTAGCATTTTCGCGTGTTGGCCTTGATCGGGATATCCGCATTCGAACCTTGGCTACAACAAGGTAGTGGTCCGAGTCGATGTTGGCACCTCGGAATGTGCGGACATCTTGCATGCTAGAGAAGTGTCGTGCGTCGATCGCAATGTGATCAATCTGGTTGTATACATAAATACATATTTTAACACTCAAAGTTTCTTATTTGCACAGATGATATAATCTACAAGCCGATAACGTGCTCCAAGGATACTGAACTGCTTCAAATTGGCTTGAATAAGTTTTTCACTTGGTGTGAGCACAACTTTTTAGACATATTGAAAAATGTCAAGCATGTTCCAAGAACATAGTTTCTTAGTAATCTATCCATCGCCATTACAATACAGAGGTCTTATGTGATATCCATCTCAATTTTATTTCCCATATTGACATCCTTAGTAAAAAGGCTTGTTCTACACTAAGATGGAAAGAAATGTTCAGATCCGTACGTTACAAAATTCTTGTACACTACTTTTGTTCGACAAATTATTGAATATTCTTCTCTAGTTTGGTGCCCATATTACAACTTGAAATTTATTGGGCAATCCTGATCAACAACTCTTGCCAAGGGAGCATGATCTTATGGAATCCTTCCTTCGCAAGTTTCTCAGACACCTGAAGCTATAGGGTCAGTATCTTATCAAACATTTATATCTATATGTCCCCTGTTCTCCGTTTTAAGTAGGTACTCATTAGGTGTTCAGTTACACCAGAGCATTCGAACATTTACTGCATGATTCGTAATAAATATAAAATGTATTTTGAAAGCAATCCAATCGTCAATCAACTAGAGTGCAATAGTTGAAGATTGGTTTTGACCTAAGATATTTAGTTTCTCTTATACTGCAAACCAAACTCCTGTTTTGTTGTTCGGTTCTAGCAGACCAAAGTCTCTCTAACTCAGCAAATTGGTGAAATATGTGAACTCAAAATTCATTATTTTTATTTTCAGTATCTCGAATCACAAAACCTTAAAATTCTTAAAACGTTTTTTCCTTCTGTTTCTGTCCTGTGCGAGTCCTGTGTCCAATTTCCCTTAAAGCTAGAGATCTAAAATTGGTCAAAATTTGATAAGATGACACTGCACCTTGTCTTTTATCTTTGAAAAGAAAAAAAAATGATTTTGAAGGGGTTTGTTGGTTGCTATACGGTGCACGCCAAACAAATGAACGGATGTCATAAGACTACATAGGCGCGTAGGCTACTTTTAAACGCAGCAAGAGAGGATGAAAGTGTTGCAAGGGGTTGTTATAGTAGATCAAAGTTTATATCGACGACTTTACGGAATTGGTGATAATAAAAACGTCATTTAAAGCTCTAACAAATTTTGTGCTGAAGGGAGTGAAAATAGCAGATGAATGTTTTTGAGGTGATGTCTTCTTGTTTTATAAACAAGAAATCGCACAGAGATTTCAACCTAGAACAGTGAAACTTTCACACATGATAGATGGAATTTCGGGAGTTTTCAGGACTTGCGGTGCTCTGGTTGGAAGTTTTGTGATTCTGTTCATTTCTATTTGGTGATAGGTGCACCGTATAGCAGTTCCACCTCTTTGGGTAAACTAATCTTACAGTTTTTGTGCTTTTTTCAAAAAATTGTTTTAATTGTAAATAAATATATTGGTCTGTTTTGAACAGTGTTTGTGCTTGTGTTTGCCTGCCGAAACGACTACACGAATGATGAGAGAAAAGGCGAGGTAAGAAACCGACTAACAGTTTAAACTTCCAAATAGCTACTACACAATTTGATTGAAATTTTTGACAATTTGGCACTAGCCTGCAAACTTAATAATTACACTTTCGCCATTCAAAGGGGTTAAAAAAATAAACCATTTGTATCCTCAGCTCTCATGAAAAAATATAAAATTAAGTTAGACTATTATATACTTAAAAAAAAAAAAAATTAAAATAAATAGAGTGGCGCGACAGCTCTTGAAGAGCCAAGGCCTAAGTGGCTTACTCTCATCAACAATTCTCTAGGTGCGTGTGAAGAATTGAAGGGACCTACAATTTTACGCTGATTCCGAACGGCATGACAGATGATACTATTGGAAGTTTTGTCGGTTCTTCGCAAGAGGCAGATGAAATAAAAACTTTGGGGCCGAGTAGGATTCGAACCCACGACGTTCTGCTTAGCAGCCAACGCGCCTAACCACTAAGCTACGGACACTACCTATTATAAACTTAAAGGTAATAAAACTCTGCAAAAAGCTAAATGACCAATTTTATATCGACCAAAGTTCAAAATTTCTTATAAAAATTTTATAAAAATCCGTAGAACGGTTTAGGAGCTTACGCCAGCCTACAATCAAACAAACGAAAATACATCCATTCTTGTGTAAGGTATAGAGAAGAAATTAATGTTCATTTTCCGACGGTGGTGGCGAAAAATGTTTTTTTTTTTTTTTAAGTCAAACTCGTCATTAAAAGAAATTAAAAGTTGTTTTTAAAGGTCAAACGTTAGTCTTGGCCATAATGCTATCACGCCTTTTCAATACCTTTCGCAATCGCCGTCGTTCCCGCATTGTGGCTGCCTTGCGTCTATCCACAGTGACGCTTTTCTTTTTGCACGCCTTGCAGGCCCATGTCAAACAAGGTCTGGACTGACCCGACGAGCAAACTAGTGACGGCGCTAGAACATGTTCTTCCGAACTCAAACTATTATCATCGTAATCCGTAAAAATCGGCGAAGGTGTCAAATTCGAATGCTTATTGGTTCTATGACCGTATCCATTGTTGTGATCGTATCTGGAGTAAAAGTTATGAAAAGGCCTCTGTTGAAATTCACAATCACTTTTGAGGTTTTGATCACTTCCGTAATTCTTACAATTTGTATATTTTGTCATATTTACTAAGCACTTATCACTGATTTCTGATTTTTGAGCAAAAGATTGGTTTCAATATTCAAAACATTCGCCACCAAACCTGAACACGTCCGACACGATCCAAAAACACACTTGAAACTGATTTGCAATCTTTCAAGATCCATGTGTTTTTCAGTGGCAAGTCAATTGAGATTTTTTTCCAAGCAAACAAAAAAGTATTTCTCTTCGATTTTGAGTGGTTTCTATTTTTAAAAAACACACCGTTTTCGACATACAAATAGTTGTGTTGGGATGGTCCCAACTAAGACCCGCCCATTAATATGTTCTTTTTTCTAAATGTGTCTCGTGTCTCCGATATACTTAACAATAATTAAAACGAAGATTTTTAAACATCGGTGATGATATGAGGCTTGTTTATATTTTCAGTGATCGATTGCCTTGCGTAGCATCCACAAATCACTCCGACAAACGAAAACAAAAATGACTGTCTGTAATAATTTTGTCTCTGGATAAATTAAAATAATAAAATTCGTTGATGTGACATTTTCAATGGGCAACATTGTTGGGAACAGGTTTCTTTTCCTTCTTTTTTGTATATTTTGTTGTGTCTACATTTAATTTTTTTTCTTCGAAATAAATTCGGCCTTTCGACATAAGAAACGTGAGAATCTCTGAGAAAATATATTTTCATTTCATTGAGGATTTAAAGATTCTCATATTTATTATAAGCAAAGTAAAACCACTGTGGACATGATGATTTGTTCGTTGGTGATTTATAATTGGCTTAGGAAATTTTTAAAATTAGTTGTAAAGCTATTAGAAAAATATAATTCAGATATTATGTTGCTTGAGTGACATTAAGGTGAAAGTTCTATTCGGATGGACGTAAAAAACACGTCAACAGGAGATATTTGAATTAAGCTCATTTAAAATTGCTCTGTCAGATGAAAATGTATTGTTTTGGCGATTTTTCTTTAAATTTTAAATAGACCTTTTAAGACTTAGATGTTTGCCTACGCAACATTTTCGTGTTGAAAACGGGTTCTGTTAGTGTTTATCCATCTGACTTAATTCGTAAAAATGTTCAATTTAACTCTACCAGGTGAAGTTATAAGTGAAGACTCGTGCGGTAATGATTGAATAGTTGATCAATAAATAAAACGAGTGGGTTCTAGTCCTATTGGTGTTATAAATAGTTTACTTATTACTGCCCCTTTCAAAGAACTGACAAAGCTTCCAAGATTTTAATTTGAAGTTAAAAAGTGGATCTCAATACCGGAATCGGTATTCAATTGCTTCAAATGCCCTCAAGGATTGTTGTTAAAGTTTATAAATCTAAAATGGAGGAGGAATCCTTACACTCAGAGAAAAAATCCCATAAAATCAATAGGAAAACTATTGTTCCAATAGTTTTCTACTATTAAATTTGGTCAATGGGATTTGTACTATTATTTCAATGGTTTGTATACCATTATGTTTAGGCAATGTGAAATAATAAGTTCATACTATAAATTCAATGGTTTATCCTATAAAAGATTCTATTATTCAATTTCGAAATTCGAAGTTTAAATAATTTCGAACACACACCATAATGGTTCAATACTATTGAAACAAAAGTATTATACTATTGATTTAATGGTATAAGACTATTAATTCAATGGTGGTATACTATCAATTTAAAGTTATGTACTATTAATATTATGGTATGTTACTATTAATTTAATGGTAGCATACTATTAATTTAATAGTATCCTACCATCAATTTAATGGTGAAATACTTTTAATTTTATAGTACTGTACTATTAATTTAATAGTATCTTACCATCAATTTAATGGTGTAATACTATTAACTTTATAGTACTGTACTATTAATTTAATAGTATCTTACCATCAATTTAATAGTGTAATACTATGAATTTTATAGTATTGTAGTATTAATTTAATAGTATCTTACGATCAATTTAATGGTGTAATACTATTCATTGGATAGTACTGTACTACTGTTTTTACAGTATCGTACCATTAATTTAATGGTAGTATACTATTAATTTTAAAGTGCTGTCCTATTTATATTATGGTTTCTTTCCATTCAATAATAAGTTATCGTACCATTGATTTTATATAATAATTCTGTTGATTTAAAGACAATCATTAGCATATTGATTTGTATTTTCTGAATAGTATTTTACTATTGGTGACTTTGATTTTAAGCTGAAACCGAAATTGAACTTTTATTAATATTCACTCAGCTTACCAGATGACGAACATGTCCACAAATTTTTCATATATAAACAGCAAAATTTGCAATTTTTTAAATTTCTTTTATTATAATTATGTAACCATAACATTTTCTTAAACAATACTTTTACATGTTAATTCATCAAATTAAATAAATAATATTTTGTTAGTCTCAACACTTTTAAGGTCCTTGAATGAGATTAATTCAAATTAATTCAATTTAGTATATTAAATTTTTTTCAGTCTAAAAACTTTTAAGTTATTTGGTAAGAAATGGATATGAATTGGTGGACTGTCGAAATATGTTATCTACAACATATGCTTGCATATGTTCATTGAAACATAATACGCTCAAATCCTCACAAAGAAAATATAACCTTGACTCATGTAAACAGATTTTTTTAATTTCAAAAAGCAAAACAGTTTGCGCAATTTTAGTCAAAAAAAAGTTTGAATTATAATACGAGCAATTTGAATAAAAATTCAAACATTTGTGTCCACTCTGTCGTATACGTAATTTTTTTATCCTTATTTTGTTTTCATCGTTACTACGAAATATATAGTGGACATTATATAAAATATTGAAAATTAAAAATAATTAATATGTATTTAAAAAGAAGGATGCACTTACTTGCGCTAATACTCTCGAGATCGTTTAATAGAGCCCATGAACCTTTCTCCTTCACTTGTTTTTTTTTATAACGGGAACGATTTGTTTTATGAATGAAGGCCAGAGTTGCAATTGATTATTTGGTTTCAGGATATTATTGTCAATTTCAACCTGAAAGTATGTGTTTTGGAAATAAAAATTTAATGTTACTATTTATTCAGAGTTCTTATCACTTATTCCAAGTGAAATTATATAAATGATAACTTACAAGTGTATGTCCGAGTGGATGCGTGAAAAGTCGCCACTTTTCAAGGATATTTTGATTATCAGTTTGAATATCTGAAAACCTTTGAGGTGCAACAGATTTCCAATTGGGCTGAACTTCTTCCCAGGGTTCCGAATTGTGCTGAAGCCAAAATATCTTTTCGTGAAAATCGGAGCAATTCTCCTCATTTATAAGGGGTACATTAGATTTTGGTTCTTCTACTAACAATAAAAATTGTGTTTTTTTTTATTTCTTTGTTTAAACAAAAATCTGTCAACAATAATTGAAATCAAATTTTGTTTTGCTGCTTCATCTAAATGCTTTTTTTCATCATAAAAGTTAAGTATGCTTTGTCTGTCTGGTTTAACAATTCTTTCAATCTGCTGTAGTCAAAAAGGATCGAATCATTTTCAAAGGATCGATGTGAAGATGAGGGTGAACTTACATTACTATGTATTGAACTGGAATTCGGTTCTAAGTAATTTGATTCAATCCAGTTCTTGCATGCCTCAGAAATATTTTTCGGTGGCTAGTTAAAAAAAAATAAGCTTCAAATCAAGTTATCATTTAAATATATTGTACATACATTCTTTCTCCAGACATTCAAATGAAACTTAAATTTTGCCCTTGTACCTAACAGAGGAGCTGGAAATAAATCGTTTTTTTTCCGATTCGGTTGCAACCAAAAGGCTCTCCATGTCGAAACCATTATCTTAAATGCATGTGAAATGAGTTTATTTTTAAAAATTAGGGAATAGTTTTGAAGGTACCTGCCACGCGCTTAAACACAAATTCGTCGAATCCAAACTTTTCGCAAATTAATTCCTTAAGTTCATTTTGCTCGCTTGCGTTGTTTTGCACTCCAAGATATGATGCATCGAGAATAATGCTTCCTTCCACATGTAAAGTTTGTTCATTTTCTAATTCGCATTCATTTTCAATAAGCAATAAATTGCCAAGTGCACAGGGATCCATAGCTTTTTATAAATGATAATAGAAAAGGGTTTTCAATCGAAAAAAGTTAGATTTTTTTCATGTTTTTCAAGTGGCTTCTAAGCCGTCAATAATGGTCGTTAACAAATTTTTATAAAAAATCCTTAACCTTTGAAACTTCAAATTTTGAGATCCTAAGATGAAAAAAAATTCAGGCAACTTGTGAACCGTCAGTTTAAATAGTTTTTTTATTTAGCTCACTACTATGCTCTGATATTTTCTATAAGTTTGAAAAGGTTTGAAACGAATGTGTAGAATTTCAAGAATTAAAAAAAAATATATTCCACATTTTAATGGGATACCATTAAAGTTAATGGTATATACTATTATAAGTCTGCAGTTATAATGGGATAACTTTAAGGTTAATGGTATATACTATTAAAACTGTACACTAATGGTATTCATACCATGAAAATATAACGGGACTCTGGTGGCGCCTGATATTATAGGATTTTAGATTATCGAAAAATTATTATCAAAAAACATTGCAAAATCTTTTATTTTAAGAAAATTTAAAGTAAGGAATACCTGACTTATTTTCCATTGAAATATGTATGCGTAGTTAAAATTTGTATCACTTTTCTGTATTTAGCTCACTACTATGTTCTGATAAATTCTATAAGTTTTTGGAAAGGTCTGCACTTACGGGCATTAACGAAACGAATGTGGAGAATTTCAAGAATTAAAACAAATATATTCCACATTTTAATGGGATACCATTAAAGTTAATGGTATATACTATTATAAGTCTGCAGTTTTAATGGGATAACTTTAAGGTTAATGGTATATACTATTAAAATTGTACACTTATGGTATTTATACCATGAAAATATAACGGGACTCTTGCGGCGCCTGATATTATAGGATTTTAGATTATCGAAAAATTATTATCAAAAAACATTGCAAAATGTTTTATTTTAAAAAAATTTGGAATATTTGAAATTGAAGTATGTATGCGTAGTTAAAATTATTATCACTTTTTTTCGTATTTAGCTCACTAATATTTTACTTACCTTCCATTACTTACCTATGCAATTTGAGAAAAATTGTAATTTCATTAACATGAACTCCAACAATTCAAAATTCAATGCTTAAGCCCGTCAGCAAAGATAAATTGCGATTAATTTTCGAAAATATACTATTTTTTTTTTGTATTAATTTATATTTTATATTGATTTCTATATATATGTATTACTTTTACTTGCTCAACCTATAGTAGATATAGCCGTAGAGCAAGTATTGCAACTGCAGTTTTTGAGATTTATTTTCCGGAACTCTGCGATGAGTATATTATAGCCCGTCCACCTATGTCTTTTTCTCTTCAAAGGCAAATGAAACGGCTTAGAGGATTTAATTGAGATTAAGTACAGGTGAGATTTTACTTAAATGTTCTCGAATTTAAGGGTCACCATACATCAAAAATGTTTTCTTAAAAACGGCTAAACGATTTTGATGAAATCTTGTGGGTATTCTTAAATCTTTCAAATATACCTTCTTAAAAATTTTGATCAGAATCAGTCTTGACATGTTTGAAAATATTGTTACTTCAGCTTAATTGACAAGCGATGTTTCGGTAGATTACTTGTATGAAGAATTTAACTTGATAAAACCATCCTTGGAAGTACTAGTGAGAAACTGTAAGGACACTGCTGCCATTACCGCACGGAAATGACAGAAGCTTTTTCAACAGTATCCAAGTATCTTTCATATTAATGGCGTTTTTAATTGGCAATCTGGAATCTAAGAAGAAGCATTCTAGTTTTTAATTCAGAAGGAAATTCTCTTCTTTTCAGAATCAGAACTGTCACTTTTTCCCAATTGAACGCATTTAGATTGCTTTTTTTAACTTCCAGATTGCCAATTAAAAACGCCATAAGCATCTCAACATCAAACTGCTTTCCTGAACGCGTTTTTTCCCAGATGAATTTAAAATGGTCGGATACCAGAAAAAAAAGTTTTGGATATTTAATGAAAGCAGAGTTACTCATCCCGTTAAATCAACAGCTATATCCTTGAAGAGTTCTTCATATTAAATTTTAAAAGAAGGACAGTCTTTACAGAAATATCACAAATAAGTACCTAACTCTCTTGTAAATAAACTATTCTAAGTTGCAATTTGTAACACATACTCTTAAGAATGAGACTTTTTTGCTTTTGATTTTTTTTTTTTTAAGAAACGAAAGAATCCCGCTTCCGACGAAAGAATCCCCCCATTTTCACTCAAAAATTTACAAAATCCCAACTTGGAAGAAATAAAATCTGGCAACGCTGCGCCACACATACAGTTTTTATTAATTCGAAAACGGCTCAACATTAGAGAAAACAAAAGTATAAGATGTCATTGAAAACAAAACCGTCAAGAAAATAGTAATTTTTAGGGTGGACTTAAGACAGTATATTTTTTAACTTTACTTTGATATCAAATTCAGGCAATTTTGGCAAAGCTCTTTTATTCAAAAAAAAATTATATGGAATAGCAATTATTAGATAATGAAAATTCTTTCACTAGAAGGAATTTTGGATAATGAAAGCAAGTACGAGTATCAGAGTCGTGCATTTCCTTATTTTCTCATAATTAAATCAAATGTTATTCCTCACTCGCTCATAACTGTTTTAATTATTGAAATATACATATTAAGTAATCTACTGTTAGTCATAGTAGTTTTTCGCCTTAATATTTCTTTTCCTTAAAAAAAATCTTCATATAAATTAAATTTTACTTTATCGAGAAAAACTCACAGTTTTCTATGCATTTGCTTACATTTTCTATATATGATTTTTAATAAAATAAACTATGGCAACACTGTGGTGTTACATTACATTCCTGGCAATCCTGAGATATTTGCAATTCTTTTTATTAGATTAATAATAATTCATACTATCAACAGTGTGAATAATCCTATTTAATTTGTGTAGCTATGTTTGAAAATTTAATATTAATAATATTTTGAGCTGATAATACTTAACAAAAGTATGAACTATAAATTTTAATCTAAAATATTTATGAAACACTCAATATGACTATACTAAAATAAGAATGTATGTTTACAATTGAAGCTAATGGTACTTGTCTTATTAAAACATAAAAAATCTATGAGGATCCACCATTAAAAATTACTTTTCGAATTTAGACAGAGTTAAAAGTATGGTACTATTAAAACTATAGTGTGTACGATTAAAACCAATGGTACTTGTCTTATTAAATCATACAAAATCTAACAGGATCCACCATTAAAAATTACTTTTCGAATTTCGACAGAGTTAAAAGTACGGTACTATTAAAACTATAGTATATATGATTAAAACCAATGATATTTGTCTCATTAAAACGAAAATTATCTAATGGGATCCACCATTACAAAGTATTTTTCGAATCCCAAGATAGTTAATAGTACGATACTATTAAAACAAATGTAAATACCATAAGTTTAAATAGTATTTACTATTAAATCAATATTTTCTGTCCTAAAAATAATAATAGTTTCAAAACTATTAATACAATGGTACAAAATTATTGAAATACTATTTAAAAGAGTCCTTTTTTCATTAATGGTAGTCCCATTACCGACTTATGGTATATTTTTCTCTGAGTGTAGGTAGGGTAGGTAATGGCCTCTCTGCACTTTACACCAGCAGTGCCTCTGACGTGAAGGTATAGTCCGTTTTTGGTTCTTTTTTTCCCTTAAGTGGTTAGGCCTGATATCTGGTTTTTGTTTGCAAGTGAGGTTAGGTTTCGAGGGCAAGATCCCCCCCCCCCGTCCGACGAACTGACAGCAGGAACTTGGCATTCTTTCCTGCTCCTACCCTAGTATAATATTCCTAGTTTCCTTCCGCTTCCAAATCTGACTTGTCAGATTTTCCCAACGCTCCCCTCCTCTTGTCTCGCAAGAAATTGTCCACGAAAGATGAAAAAAAAAAAAAACAGATGCGAGCCCAATTCTGACCTATCTGTACCTTCCAAGCACTTGGGCAACTAAAATTGCTTCGTTAAATTATTTATTAGTATAGTAGGTACAGGTCGTCCCAAACTGTCCCATTATGGAAACAAAAACCAGCTCGGTTGATTATGCTACATAGCTATGCAATATGTATTTATAAAAATGATGCAAAACGATGCAAAATTACACATTTTTCGGTTTTGTAATTAGAATGGAGAAGATTCAATCAAGAACTGTGTGTACGAGCTGTTAAGCGACACTGATCTAGCATTCTAGCCAGAAAAGTCTTCAACGACTTAGATGGTTGAGTCATGTAGAGGGTATGGAAAATAATGCTCCGGCTTGTATTGACTTCGAATCCAACCCGGAAAGACGTCGTAAAAATTGACTTATTTTATAAAAAAAATATTAAAAATTAACGGCTTCGTTCACAACACCGTGTTGTACCTTTTTGAAAAGCCAGATATATCTCCTCTCATTTGGTTTTTAAATTAAATTGTTTTAACGAATAGTTTAAAAAATATTAATTCTCAAACTCAAATTTTTCAAAAAAAAAAAAAACCAAAAAAATCATTTTTGAACCAAGTTTTTTCAAAATTTTATGTAATTAAGTACTAATTTTGTTTTCAAAATTCAATGCCATTGTTAATTTTTAGTCGATAATAGAAAACCGGATGCAAAAATGTCTTTTCGTTTTTGAGAAATAAAAAAAAGACCAGGACCACTTTTTTCTAAGAAAATCTTTGTTTTTATTATTACCTATCTCGACTTTTAGTTTTATTAATTTATTATGACACATTAACCTTTCTTTTAATATTTGTTCTGTAGTTGGAATTTTATGAGGCCTCAATAAAGTAGAAAAGTATTGGATTTTCCCTGGATTAATCATTTTGTTCATTGATAACCACTGAAAACTGACCTGAAATTTTTCTTATTATGCCTGGGGGCCGCGGCCACCTGTCGGTGAAGGGTTCTACCTGCTAGGAGCTTAAGATGATTAAACCGCAATTTTTCTTGAATGAAAAAACAGTAAACCGTAGCAGAAGTGCATGTCCGCTAACTCTTCTCGAGATTATGAGTTTGACATTGTTATGTGTTGATGAGTCAATATTTCAATTGGAAATGGTTACCAAATATGCGATGCCTTTTATTCACCTTTAGGTCTTTTCGTTCAAGAAAAATTGCGGTTTAATCATCTTAAGCTCCTAGCAGGTAGAACCCTTCACCGACAGGTGGCCGCGGCCCCCAGGCATAATAAGAAAATTTTTTTATAAAATAAGTCAATTTTTCAGAAAACTGCCCCTCCCGGCTAAACGGGGGGGAATAGACCCCATACGATTTTTTCCTTGTCTCAACTCAACCTACACGCTCTAGCTTTTTGGCACAACGCTCGTGAATAACCCTGTATAAGAATCTAAGTAATTAGAAAATTTCCATTTTTTTCGCACATCCTAATTTTTTAAATGAAACTCATGATTTCATTTGAAAAAAACATTGTGGAATAGTTGAGGAGTGTTCCACACAAGCAAAGCGATGATTGTTTTATAGGGATCAAAGAGTTTCTAGAAGAATTGTGGCCTTAGTTAAAAGTCGCCTTGAAATCTTTTCTTTTATTTAAGGGGGAAAACTATTTTCTAAAAATGCATGCTGTAGATCACATCTTGGTACGCAAATCACACGACAGTAATGCCAAGATCAAGATAAGACAAATTTCTTGCATAGTTTTAAGAAACCCAAACATTTCGCGACAATTTCGGAGACGTCGCGAAGTAACGTAACGAAGCGTTTCAGTTATTCTATTTTGTTGAGTAACAAGAGAATGCAACAACCAAAAACCACTGACAGATGCACCGAATCCAACAAGAGAATGCAACAACAAGAAATCATGTGATATTCATTTGATTTGTGTGTAATGTAATTCACATGCGCTACCAACTGAAGAATCTATACGAAGCGCCTGAGAGGATAACATTCGCATTACACAGTATGTTTAGGGGTTTGAACTTTGAAGGCACTCTTTATTTATTCGAAATATATCTCCAACTTACCGAGGCTTTTATATTTTTTGATCGATAATTTTTTTATTTTCCGCTCTGGTAAATACACAAAAAGGAGCAACTACTCAACCGTTTTTTTCACAACCGTCAATGTGAAAAGAAGTTTTATTTCAAAGATCAAAGCTACAGTTTATTCAGTGACAATCAACTCTGACGGCTATTGTACGAGATCAGCAGCGTTTATACGGGGCCGAGCCGGGAATGCAGTTTGTCGTTGCTGTTTTTGTAAGTTGATTTTTAACAGCATAAACTCTGTAAAATTTAAGAAATAATTTGGATAGTGAATGTTTGTTGTTTATTAAGTACATAATCAAGCATCAAAGAATAATCCAGTAAAAAATCAACTGAGATATAAGATCCCGCGAACGATTATATCCGACACGTTCAATACAACTATCAATCAATATTCAGTAAATCCTGTGCACATTGTAAGTCATTCAATAAAAAAAATACATTTTCTTGCAGCACAAAAGCTTGTTAATTTATTGTTTCTTCAGAGGACAAACACAGTTTCTTATTTGAAAATTTATTGCTTTCAGCTTTGAAAATATCCGCTTTTCTATAATCTACTCTGCTTTTCACACATCTACAAGTAAAAAAAAAAAACACACACACACACACAAAACCATTCTTTGTCAGGCCGATTATGGTTTTTGGTTCATATAGGTATTAAAGTACGGACAGGAGAAGGTTTGTCCTAGATCTCTATTATCTAAGTATTCAATAACTTGTTTTCGAGGAAGAGAAAAATCGTAAAGCAACATTCTATTAAAGTTATAAAAATGCACACAATTTTCAAATGAACAAAAAAAAAACTATACACAGCTTTTATGGTACAATTTCGAGTAGTTCCTTAATACAATTTTTTGTACTTATTATAAACTGATCGTTACAATAACAAAAATATGAGTGCGACCCATAGAGTCCACACGACTTACTTCCCAGAGAAGAAAAATACGGAAAAACTTTAGTTGTTTTGCAAAATATTCATCCCGTTGTAGTTGTACACGCATGTTGGTTCTAAGTCAAATTCCATAAAACTGATGATTTTATGAAAAACATTAAGTTTATTGAATAACAGTGGTGCCATCTGCCAAAAGTTGATCTTATCATTTTGTGGACTCATTAAAATACAGCCTATATTGCTCCTGAATATTGTAGTTTTCTATTATTGAAGCAATTTTTCTAATCGGATTAGTATTTCCGAAAATTAATATTTATACGGCAAAGCAGCGTTTGGTGGGTCAGCTAGTAATCAAATATAGTCTATGATACTCCTGAATATTGTTTTTTTTCACACTAACTATAAGATTTTTGCATTATTGTTGAAATTATTGCAGAAATTATCATAATTTTCATTATATGTTGTATGTTGTCTTAGATTTTTGATTGTCATTAAAAAACCGCTAAGCCGACAGCTCTTAACAACACAATGCCGCGTCGAATGAGACCAATTTTATGACAATACGATGAGTGGTTCGCGAGATAATTGAGCTGAAAAAACGTAACGCACGTCCGCACATACGCATATACGCACATACGCACATACGCACATACGCACACACATACCTACATCATCATAAAAACGCTTGAATCGGATTCTAGTGACCTCGAAACATGGAGATATGCACACATTAGAGATTCACAGAATCGGACCCATTACAATAACATCCTCTGGGAAGTTAATAATTCCATGTGGGGACAAAGAAATTTAAAATAAGTAAACTAAAAACGAAAATGTTTGTTAATAGAAAAAAATCTTAATTCCACTGCCCATTAGACATACAGATAGGTACAGTATACACACAATATTTCAAAGTTGATTCATTTATGTACCTTAAAAAAGCAGACAGATATTTTTTTTTTATTGAAATACCGTGTATTAAGAACAATTCCCTTTCAAAATCTCGTTAAGCTACAAATCATTTTATAGGAGTGCGGTCGCGGTGGTGTTGTCTACAAAATACCAAAAAGTTTGGTGAAATTCGTCAATCGTCATCAATATTACATCAGATTTTCCATTAAAAATCTCTTAAATTTAAAATGAAATTTAAGAGCCAAATGAAGACGATTAGCTTTAGCATTAGATCGAACTCGACTCACATTTTGCTTTCATCGTTTTTCTTCACTCATTTAACATTTTAAATAATGGATTTTTAGAACAAAGAGAACAAAAATAAGAGGCAGTTCGTAGTTGTTTGCATAAACTCAGCAAAGTCAGCCAGGCCCAGGCCCAGGCCCAGCGCCCAGCACCAAACCATCAGTGGCTCCTTATCAGTATCGTTAATTACCAAAAATAAAACCAATGCTACTTAATTTCCATGCAAACATTTGATTTGCGGTTGTTAAATATTTCTTGCTCTTCAAAAGCTTTCTGAGTTTTCAAACACGAAATTCCGGCTTTTATATATTATATAAAAATCTACTATGCAACAATTGCATCTGAAATTCCATGCATTAGATTATCGGTTATCATTCACAGCACTCTCTGCCCGTAACTTCTTCATACCTACAATGAGTTATTTATTATTTTGTACTAGAAATTGGAAATAACCAGTCAGTTAGTAGGATAAAAAGTATCTTATAGCCAATTCCTGTTATTTGCAGACAAATCGGTTCAGCAGTTCTCGAGTTATAAATAGTGTCACTATAACAGAGACTTTCTTTGATACAGATAACTTCATGTTTTGTAGTTTTTGTATTAATTTATTCAAACTTAAACGATAGTTTCTCAAAAACAATTATTAAAATATATATAAAAATTAAGATTATTCATGTTTGTTTTGTGCATTGCGCACTCAATTTATTAACAAAACAAAACTAGCATACAAGTTCGCTTTTAAGAATCCATATTTTACTATTCGATTCGAATATAAAATTGATTTCGCTCGTAGAGACAAAATTGTGACCGCGACTGTATAAAAGTTAAGAGAATTCTCTTTCCTCTCTTAAGCAAAAAGAGATTTGTAATGTAAAATTTTCATCAAAACATTTCCTTGCTTTCATCCCCGTGTCTTCTTCACCAAAAACTAAAAGAAACCACCACAGGTCCACAGCAGCCACACTGGCGATTCAAGACGAAAATTCAAAGACTACAAGTGCGCCGCCGACAAAAGAGCTAAAATCGTATTCTTTGTGCTTTCAACTTTTCGCCACATGCACATAATTTCCTTTCAGTTTGTTTCATTCATTTTACAAAATTTTATTTTTCAACCAGTGCATTAAATAAAAGTGTAATATTTTGTTTATAACTCAAAGAGTGACAAGTGTGTAAAAAATCAAAATTCTATAAAGAAGTCACCAGAAAACCCCGTCTACAGTGAACACATGAATAAGAAGAGAATTTAACATATTTTAGGTGAAAATAAATTCTCTGTGAAAGGTGTGTATACATTTTTATATTTTGAATGAATTCTGACGACACATCCGATAAAAATTGCGCGATTCATTCTTATTTTCCACTTTAACTTGATTTTAAAGTAATTACCACCATAACTGTTGTATCTATGAAATAAATAGGTTATTTCAAATGACAGCACGAGGTGTATTCGACTTTAAAGCGTGAGGTAGACAACTTGAAATTTAATGCAAAATAAAAAAAGAGAGAAAGATTTCATTGAGCATTGCTGCTCAAGGTCAATGATGTGGGAATGGGAATATCAAAACAACAAACAGCGAGCATGTTTTTCTACCTCTACCAGAGCGGTATTTACCCTATCTTCTACCTGTGGTTAGGTATATTAAGAACAGAAAATAGTGTGAGTTGGATAAAAATGAACAGACAATAAAAGTGTTTTGTCAATAAAAATTCATAATGTGACCTTGGTATTTTGCAAATTATTGGATGGTTGCAAGGATTCAAGTTATGAATATTGAATGAGATGTTGGTTTCCTATACTATTACATACTATATTAATTGATGAGTTCATAAATCAGAAGTTAACGATTAATTCAAATTTTACTGCCATTTTTCCGAACATAATTCTTATAACAATTTCAATCGACAATCAACCGTTTTTGACAATTTCGAAAGGGTTCAGATGGCAAAAGTGACAAAATTCCTTCCTAGATTTGAAATCCAAATAAAAAAGGGTAAGCGTTCGCATTTTGAAGCACAATTTTCACATTCTTCTGTGAGTGTGTATATGACTGAATTTTCGGCTTGACTTTCTTATACGGGCTCCTGAATTTGGACACGAAAATGGTCTCAATCGATAGGTACTAGTTATTTAAGCACAAATAAACTGTTTTTTTTCTTAGGAAATAAATATTTCTATTTTTAATTAATTAAATAAATTTGCACTTTCTGCACAGAATTCACGATTTAATGTCATTTTTAGTACCGGCAGACTGCGTATATTTATGGGATTTTTTTAGAGCGGGAATTTTCTTAAATATTTCCCTTTGAGGACATTTAGAGTTTGCTAGCGTAGCCAGAGTCGTGCATCCCACATCGAGGGTTAAAACCCCTTGAGCGGCGAAGCCGCCGCATATACTCGCTGTTTGCTACAAAAAGCTGCATTGTGTAAAATATTACTCATCTGCCAACACTAACATACTTCAACCTGAAGTTGTTCCTCACTATTTGACAGATAAATCAATGTGTATATCATCAATCAGTGTGTATATGACTGAATTTTCTGAACAATTTGACCGAATTTGATAAAATTTTTTGTGTGTGTCCATTATCCATTTGGTTCGAGAACAGTAGGTACAGATTTACAATTGAGTAATCTTTTTGTAGTGTCAGCGGCTTAGTGGTTAGGTGCGTTGGCTGCTAAGCAGAACGTATTGGGTTCGAGTCCTACTCGTGCCCATAGTTTTTTTTTTCATCTTTTACAGGCACAAGAACTGACTAAACTTCCAAGAGTATCAATCTGTCATGAAAAAGTGCCGTTCGGAATCGGCGTTAAATTGTAGGTCCCCTCAATTCTATTAGACGCACCCAGAGAATTGTTGATGAGAGTAAGTCACTTAGGCCTTGGCTCTTCAAGAGCTGTCGCGCAACTCTATTTATTTATTTTTAATCTTTTCTGACAATCGGCAAAAATCTGTTCTAGAAGATATCCAAATAAATTACATATCTTCTTTCTACTACACGTGTGTATGTTACTGAACGTTTGATTTGCGCCCTGGATGCAGTCGGTATCTAGGTTACTTATCTATGCTACAACTAAACGGCTGAATTGACTTGATTGAATTTTCGTCATGCTTTTATTCTTATCACAAAAATAATTTCTTCGAACGGCTGAACCGATTAGGCTCAAAGTTGGTAGGGAGGTAGGTTAAAACCAAAAGACGGCTAAAGGTTACATTTTATCTTACTAGCTGACTTGTTTTGCTATATAAGTAATATCTAGGGTACAAAACAAAAACTAACTAATTCTAAGTGTTAAGACGTGGTATAGAGGCAGGGAGAGCATTATCTATATAGAGAATATTTCCCCATTTTGGATTCATAATCCTCAGTTATGAGGAAAAAATATGTTTATTATTTAAACGTAGACACTTTCAAAACATAAGAAAACTAATAGAGGCAAACCATTTTTTTACGTTGACGAAAACTACATTTGACGGGCCAGCTAAAGTATAATATCGCATAATGTTGGTTAAAGAATGAGTAAAGATTTTTAAAAATATTGTTATAAATTTATTGACAATCTAAAGTAAATAAATCAATTGATAAAGACAAAAGATTAAACATTCAAATGTTTGCATTAATTTTTTAATTATTTAAAATTTAGCAGCTAAGCATTTATTTATTCTCTATCAGGTTCCACAGTTAATGAATTTTTAATGCACACTACTATGCCTTTACCTATTTGTTTTATAGCCAATCAAGCACGTTTCCTGTTAACCTGTTTTCTTATCAAATAAATCTGTCTGTTAAGTAAGCTAAAGATAAAGATTTATTTTATTAACAATTTAATCAAAAATATCAATTAGGCAACTGCGATACTTGTATTAACCTTTCTGATTGATAATTTAACATACAATCAACTTGATTGCAAAAAAAATCCTTGCCCGTGTATGAATAAATTGTATAAACAGGGTGGTTCTTTTAAGGTTCAGGTAAAAAAAAATAGCCCTTTCTATTTGATGATTTAATTATATCATCGTGTTACTGTTAAAAAGTAGGTCTTGACTATAGAACAAAAATTATTAAAAAACAATATTGCTCGTTTTATTGAACAACCCTGTAATAATAATCTGCCAGACTACTTATTAAATAAAAAACAAATAAATATTTTATAGATAACTAAAGAAAAAAAAAACCCGAATCACTGCCATCTCGCATGTAGAAACTATCTGTAGATTAATTCATATCTTTATGGGTCTTTATAATGTTTGTTATTTTTGCATTATCGCATACAAATTAAACACGTTACACAAATAAGCTTTATATGGCGGTAAAAAACCGAAAAAATGCATTTCAAAAAGGAAAGCATTTTCTTTAGAGGTTAAATAGCTTAAGTTTGAAGTCGGTTTCATTTCGTGACAAATGCGCATTTTTGTATTCTTCGAGCCCTAAAAGGTCGTTATATTTATACGTGAAAAGAATTTAAATTTGAAATCAATTTTGAAATACCATCGTTTTCATTTGTTTTTGTAAATATTTCGTTAAACATCAATCATTTAACTTTAGAATGAGAAAGCGTAATATCAAGATATTGGATCCACTGAATTGATGGAAAATTCATTTATCTTTTGTATAAATTTAATTTAATTTAATTAAAAAACAGCTAAAAAAGTAAAAAGATAGACTTTGTCTTATAAAAAATAATAGCAAACAAAATTCCAAAATGTTTTTGCTTTTTTTTTATCTCCGAATACAAACATAATTTTTGTATGTAGAACTTAAACAATAAACATACAATTAATATGCAAAGGTTGTTCCTATTTTTAGAACATAAGATAAAAGCTAAACATTGGCCACCCGGCTTCAATCGATGTTTTTTTTTTTTTTTTTGTGATAAAAATAAATGAAGGAAATAGTTTATCACAACATCAAAAGTCAATAGTAAAAAAACAGAAAAACAACCAGAAGATAACTTGAAGAAAAAGGAATACTCACCGACAACAGATTGTTTTTTGTTTGTATTTGATATTCGTTCCTCGAATAACTTCTTTTTTTTAGACTTTCAGAGAGAGCCGGAGAGAGCTTAAAGCAAGCAATATCTAACGACCGTTAGTGTTTAACCCAAAAAACTGTGTTAACAGACCGGCTCATCACTTAGTGCAGTGTTAGTGTTGTTAGTAGGCAATCTAAAACAAACGAATACTTAGACAAGAAATGACAAAATTATACGACTACAAACAAATAAAAAACAATACATGAATAAGAGCGTGCCACACTGGTTTTTAGCATAGTATTTAATTTATTCTTATTAATATGAAAGTCAATAACATACGTATTATAATTCAAACGCCTACTCATCCTTGTCAAGGGTTCATGCCTTCTGTAATTGGTCCTATGTCTTAGGGCTTTAATTAGATCGAAGCTGCGAAGGTGATAACCTCCTCCCTGATAGTACAAAAGTATAGCACTAAGAAGGTCTGGTGCATCTGTGATGACTATTATGTGTTGATGAAGGAAAACGATATCATTGTTGGTCCTTCTTTGAGACAACGTTTCCATTTGAAGAAGTGATACTCGATCCTCATAAGAAGGAATATTTTGAGATTCATGCCATTGAATACTTTTTAATGCGATACGAGTAAAATTACGTTGCCCCGATTCTAACCTGTCAATATGAACGTCATAATAAGGACTCCAAACGTATGAAGCATATTCAAGATGCGGACGAACAAGGAAATTATTCAGGGTTATTCATTTGCGGTCTTTCGAGTAGCCCCACACAAAAAAATCCAGTGGTGTCAAATCGCACCAACAGTTGATATCGCCAGGACGAGAAATTACGCGGCCAAGAAATGTTTCTTGCATAATAAAACCATATTCGCTCGAGTTGTGTGGCATGTGGTACTATCTTGTTGGAACCACATTTTCTTTCAGTCGTATTCTTCAATAGCAGGCAAAAAAGGTCGGTTATCATAAGATCATAACACTCCTTCGTCGTTTTCGAAGAGTAAGGTCCAAGCACACCTCCGCTCCGGACCGGACCAACGAGCGCACCAAACAGTGACTTTTTGTGGATGTAATGGCTTCTCAGAACCCCAAATACGACAATTGTTTGAGAAAAGTGCTTCGTCGCTAAGAAAATTTTGTTCGAAAAAAGATTCCTGTTTTCGAACACTGTAATGTAATCCTAATCAAAAAGACGTTAATCGGTTGGAAAGCATTTGCTAACGAAAATGTTCTTATAATACTAGTCATTCCTCGTTCTTATTGTCCGGAGTAGATTGGATATCAGAAGTTGGTATCAAGTTTTCTTTTTTTTTTAACACGCTACTAGGGATTGGGAAGACGAAGTCAGAGGCTTTAGACCATACTTTCCTGAGGACACTCCACCACCTATACCATTAATGAACTTGGGTTTTCATTTAAATAATTGGATTTACGAAAATTTTTATTTTTCCACTGAGATGATGCTGAGAGTGGAGTAACTGTGCTACAAATATTGAGGAGCGATAGATGAAATAATGATGTCTGGTGCCACCACGGGCGTAGATGTGCATAACGCCTCGCTTATGCGTAGGTATGCTGAGAACTCTACTTTGCATAGTTTATTGTAGTTAACTGTCTTTCCCAAGACAACCCATATAATTATAACGATCGGTCGAATAACCGGGGTGTATAGAAAGTGGGTAATGTGAGGTTGAAGATCATAGTTACACCCCATTTTCACAAATACAAAACGTACTGTTATGTAGTTCCTATGTAGCAAGTTGTACTTATACTTACAGAAATTTGAATAAAAATCTGGACGCGTTCGGCTTAACAGTCGTAAATCATTGTTTTTTTTTCATTTTCTGATCAATAATTAATATCTTCATGCTACAAACTCTCACGGGAAAATTAAATTAAAAAATAAATAGAGTGGCGCAACAGCTCTTTAAGAGCCATGGTCTAAGTGGCTTACTCTCATCAACAATTCCCTGAGTGCTTGTGAAGAATTGAGGGGACCTACAATTTGACGCGGATTCCGAACGGCAAAGTTGATAAGCACTTTTTCATGAAAGATTGATACTCTTGCAAGTTTTGTCAGTTCTTCGCAAGAGGCAGTACCCGTTGAAGATGAAATAAAACCTTTATGGGCACGAGTAGGACTCGAACCCACGACGCGACATTCTGCTTAGCAGCAATCGCACCTAACCACTAAGCCATGCAGCAATCACACCTAACCACTAAGCCACGGACACTGCAGAGAAAATTACAGTATCATGCTAAAAAAAGGTAAACTTTACTTCTACTTCTAACTGCCCATTGCATCCCAATTTTAAAATGATACTCAAATGTCACAACTTCTTCATTTGTAAAATATTCAAGAGCATAGGCGCCTGCATCGGAGTTGCAGAGGGGGGGCATTCGATTCAGTGCGCTTTGTATATGCTTTCTTCACATAGAGATCTGTTATCAATTTAAGCCGCGAGAACATTATTTGAAAAAAGCGCGTAAGATAGATTTTCTAGCGAAGCACAAAAAACAACTTCTCTTGTCAGAAAAAAAATAAGTTCAATATTTCACGCAAGGTCTTTTAAAGGTATATTTTACACTTGCTCCATCCCACCCCACCCCCTCGCAAAAATCCTGCGGGCGTCCATCCTTAAGAGCGTAGTTTATAAAAAGAAACTAAATTGTGAACTTTTGAGGCATTACAATACAAATGAAAGCCTTCAGCTATGTTTGCTAGATTATTTCAGAATGTTTTAAGTGCCAGACGCTTAAGATGTTTCAATCATTTCTTATCAATGTCAGAAACCATTCAAGATGGAAACAGTATCAGCATAATGGAGGAGATTACGAAGCTATAATTTCAAAAAATATTTTCGTTTTTTTTTACTTTACCAAATACGTAAGCGCAGTAATTTTTTTATTGCATTATAAATGAATAAAAAGGTAATTTCAGTACTGAATCAGAATCAATTCAAAACTATATAAAATCTTGTATTATTTTTGTTTTATAGTCTAAAGTTCATTTCGTAGTTGTTTTTATAAATAAGAAGTGTATGCATATGCATGTAATAAAAACACTTTCTTAAAATCACTTATATGTAAAGAACAGAACCAACAATCTTAACAGAAACAACTGTTTTATTTTTTTTTTCTTCAATTTTCTCTCTTGCTCATATTTTGAATGCAAACAAATTTTGCACGGATAAGCAATTTTAAAATGGATCTAAACGAACCATAAATGAAAGGCAATTTATAAATGACGAATCAGAATTTATGTATGCGATATGTCAACAAAAATTGCAGCAAACAATAGTTTAACAACACACAAATTGAATGATTGCTATTCCCGTCAAGCGTTATCTTTTAACGCCTTAAGCGAATTTCATCTCAGCATCAGTGCCACAGTATTACGTCTGAAAACTGCAAACAAAAAAATTGTCGTATCAGAAAATAAGTATAAATTGGTCGGAAATACGTAGACTTCATTCTTATTATTATTTTTTTTTTTTAAGCTTCTTATATGTTGTTGAACTTGTGAGGCAGTTTATTAGCGTTCATTTAATAACACGATCTAAATATTTATTTTTTTTTTTTCTGTGTTGGCACCGAATAGCGGCATCGCTTAGAAAACAGACACGTTTTCGTTTCACAGTGTCGTCAAAAAGTTTTTGGTTTGTTTTGTTCTTCTTCATTTTTGAATCATCAACTAGGTGTTATTCTCCTTGATAACATCAAGTTTTTTTCTGTGGCAGCTCTTGCTAAACCTTATTTTCATTGATTACACCCATTACCAGCAAACATATATTTTATACGATGAAAAATTTGTAAAGTATCAGGATAATGCATTGACTTAATCTGAATTAGCTGTTCTATTCATACAAAACAAAATGAAAAACTGAGAATGATTATGAAACTTATTTCAAGCGTCACTACGACGTATACGTACCATTTTTAGGAAACCAAATATTCTTTTTTAAAAGTAGATTTTAACAGCGCCTGTTGCACCCACCCCAAGAAATTAATTTTTATTTATTGTTGATGTTTTCTGCCACACTTTGTGTAGCCACTCGTCGGCCGGCGTTGTTTTTTTGCACACCGAACCGCTTTCATTCTCAATAAAGCTTTTCTGCTCATTTTATTTTGACTGAGCGCTTATAAGAACAATTTTCATTTCATTCCACACAAAGATCGCGAAGCGAGTGGAATCAAAAGTATACTTTGCCATTGTCTATTCTACCTATCGCGTTGTGTCTATAGAATTTCGTTTTCATTATTTCTGATTTGAATAATAAAAGACATATTTAAACAAAAAAGTGTTTCTTGTTTTGTTGTATTTTTTTGCAGAAACGTGAACGTCAATACAAAATTAGAACAACATATTAGAAATGAAGCCTTTGAAAAATATTTAAATTAATTTAAATAATAAATCACTAAGAGAAAAGTCAACACTTTGAGAATGTCTTCCAAATTATCAACAAACAGTATGCGGTATTGAAGCATCAATGTCTTGCAGCGGCAGCAATAAATTTATTAAAACATCTAAACGTGCACGAAGATCTCAACGAAGGCAAATTAATTTAAAAGAAATTTTTAGCTAACAAAAAATTTGTTTAAAAAAAAAAACAAATTTAATATATAATTTTAGTAACAAAATTTACATCCTTTAATAAAACAACAATTTAAACTAATTAATTGAAAAACCAAAAAATTGTAACACAAATTTAATAAGAAACAAAAACATGAATCGACCACCGATGAGATTTGAGGATTTATTTGCCGATGGCAATTTTATAGATGAAAATGAGAATGAAATTATGGATGAACCTGCGCATGGAAGCAATCCTTCCATTTGGGTGTTTGGATATGGATCATTGTGCTGGAATCCTGGATTTGAGTACACGAAATGCGTGACGGGATATATACGAGGATTCGTAAGGCGATTCTGGCAGGGAAACGTAACGCATCGCGGAACACCAAATAAGGTTTGTTAATTTTCATTACCATTCTTATACGTATTTTTTCTTTCCCGTTTTGTGTTTAAAAAAAAATAAAATATTCTCATTTCCCGCAATCGTGAAAATCCTAAGCTCGTCAAAATCAAACTTGTTTTTAAAAACAAAGTTGAATGTAATACTGGAAAATAACTTACTTAGGCCCATTTGCTGATTCGGAACATACATTTATGTTCTACATAAAGTTCATCTTTAGTATAGAGATTTTATGTAAGACTTATCGAATTCCGGAAAACGTCCCAATAAAAATAAAATTTAAGTTGAACATAAATTTGTGTTCCGAATCAGCAAATGGGCCTTAATCTTTTTTTTTACGAATTGTCTCTTTAGTGGTTTGAGAAACAACCAATGTATTTCTTTTTTTTTAATGAATATGACAATGATTTTCAAAATAATAGCGTTTTGGAAGAAACTTGAATCGTAAGAAAACACGCTTATTTCTCTGAAAACAAAGTTTGTTCTCAGTCACCTTCAGAAAACTCAACGTGAATGCTCAGATCAAATGTCCGACAGAAGCCTAAGCCTCGGTTCAGTTTTATCAGTTTTATTTTTAGTGGTACCAAATTCTAAGAAAAATATTGATACTTGATTCATTACATGATTCCAAAACTAACACCCGTTTTTCTGCATAATATTTTATTTTTAAAGATAAAAACAAAAAATAAAACAAATTCACACGCCCTGTTGGGTGCTTTGAATGCAAGTATCAAGATTAAACACAAAACAAATACATCGATCAGTTCTTCGCCATTCAGCAGACAACTTGCCTTTGTTAATACCTTTTGATCTGTCTAGCAATCATCCATTGAAATGATAACAAACATGTTTAATCAACAATTGTGTAAATATTTTTTCAATTCATTTGTGTTGCTAGACTTTAATCAAAAATTAAGATATGAGTAGTAGTTGGCACAAAGTAAAAAGTTGCTATTCAGAGCAGGATTCACAATTACCTATAATTGAGGGCCGTATCATTGCAAAAAGAGAAAAAAATTGTTAATGTGTCAGAAGCATAACAAAAATAATAGACGCATCGATGAGCATTTTTTAAAGCTTTTAAATATTTTTATGATATACTTTATCTAAACGACTCTCAAAAAGCTTTTATTTGGTTGATGCTTTTAAGTCAACGGAAAAACAAAACAAAACGATTGTTGTAGACTGGCACGACAATCTAATCCAGACCTGTCGGCACTGTTTCCTAAAAAAAAAAAAAAAACTAACTGATAAGACGGTCGAAGTCTTAAGCAAACATCAAATAACAACTATTCTAACACAAATAATAATGATTTTTTCCTCATTGGACGCTTCGAATTAGTTCGATTTTTCATTGTTTGTGAACTATTTAGACCAAGAAATCAATAGTACAGTATTCTTCAATTTTCTTTGTTCACAAATGAGCAAGACTTCTTTATTTGTTTTAAAATATTTGTTTTTGTTTATAATCCGCGAAAAACATCTGCGAAAGTAGGTAAAATTTATGCGTATAAATAAGCGCATATGGAAGACAATCTGTACAAAGAAAAACACCACAAAGCTTATATCCTGTTTTGAAGAAAATCAATCAGCCCTGTTCCTATTTTTTAATGAATTTGGAATATTTCTGTTGAGCAAGGTTTTTCGAAAAATACAAATATGAGTAGGTATATTTTTCAAACTTATTTATTCAATTTGATGTTTGAATAAGGAATGTTTATTTCTTGGTAAAAAAATTGAAATGTCGGTTCATGCATGTATTAATACCAAAGAAACGAAAGACGGACAGAATTGCCGGACACACTCTTTTCGATTACAATACTTGCCGTTGCCATATATTCTATATTATGTATGTTAGCAAGTAAACCATCAAAAACCGAGTTTTTATAAAAACGGCTCTTTCGATATTCCATAAACATTTTCATATCTACAATTCGATTTTCAACCAGGATCCGATTTTGGGAATCTCCAATTTTTGCATATCTCCATGTTTCGAGGTCACTAGAATCCAAATCAAGCGTTTTTTTATGTCTGTGTGTATGTATGTGCGTATGTGCCTGTATGCGTTACGTTTTTTTTAGCTCGATTATCTCACGAACCACTCATCGTATTGTCATAAAATTGGTTCATTCGACGCGGTATTGTGTTGTTAAGAGCTGATTAGGTTTTGAGCTAAATCGGCTTAGCGGTTTTTTAATGGCAATCAAAAATCTAAGACAACCCTAATAAAATGAAAATTATGATAATTTCTGCAATAATTTCAACAATAATGCAAAAAATGTTAAAGTTAGTGTGAAAAAAACAATATTCAGGAGTATCATAGACTATATTTGATTACTAGCTGACCCACCAAACGCTGTTTTGCCTTCGGAAATTATAATTCGATTAGAAAAATTCTTTCACTAATAAAAAACTACAATATTCAGGAGTAATTGGCTGTATTTTACTATGCGAAGTAGTTGTACATGAGTCCGCGAGTTGGTACGACCAACTTTTGACAGATGGTGCCACTGTTATTCAATGAACTTAACATATGTCCTCAAATCATCAGTTTTATGGAATTTGAATTTGAAAACCAACATGCGTGTACATTGTCAACTATACAACGAGAACAACTAATCTTTTTACTTAATTTCCTACTCTGAGAAGTTAGTCGTGTGGACCAACAAAATATGCTTTGAAACTACGATTTGTATCACCCCACCATTGTCTATTTTATTCCCTTAAACTTAGGGGTTTCGTATTATTGCTTTTCAATCTTCTGGAACCGATTTAGGTATTGCTTTTTTTACATATTGGTATTTAGTTGTATGTATTAAAAAGTATTAAGAAATATTTTTTTCATAGCTGCTTAAAAAAAAAAACATAGTAGTAACGTCCATACCATATACATAATTTTTTTTTGTTGACGATGTTAGGATTGCCAGCTTCTGCCCAAAAATGTCATAGATTTACCCTTTTTTTATCAAAAGAAAATATTTCTTTAATTATTTATTCAATTAAAATCTCTAGTTGGAAGTTTTTTACAAATTCAATAATTGCCATAAATGTTTCTACATACTTATTGTTAAAAACCACTATTTTGTAAGAAAAATGAAGACTTGAGTTTATTTTTTATATGAACTACCGAATTTCATCAACATTTATAAGAAAATCTAATATTTGTTTGGCAATAATTGAGTAGCTTTCTTTTTTCAAAAATAATGGTAGGTAGTTCATGTTCATACACATTCCTATTCAAATAATAATAAGTATTCAAATAAATTATTTATTGTTTAAACAATAACACCGATATGGGTCTCAAAATAGATTTTGCATTGGAAAATATTATTTCTGTCAAACACATTTGGTTAACCGAAATTTTTGAAAAAAACGCGTTAAAAACAATTTGTTTCATTTTGCACGCAAATAATGTTTTTTTTTTTAAATTTATTTTTCATTAAAAATACCTTATTTCTGAACCATATTTTGGCATATGCGTTTCAATTTTTAGTTTGTTTTTTTTCGCATTTGAATGACATTCTTTAAGGCACGGTCCGTTGATCTATTACGATTATACATATAGCTTGTGTTGGACATAAGGACTTTCAGTGGTTTACCAGCCAGTTTTGTATTTTGATGATGCCAAAATGATTCATTTTTCTGTTCCTCTATCCATTTGATGTCTTAGGTGCCAGTTATAGCTATGTATCATTGGTTTTCATCATTAAAACACATCATTGGATTTTTTCTGATAGGTCGGTTATAGCAATCATTGTCTGTAAGAAGAAATGTAGCTAATGTGGCTTTTCTTACAACCACGAAGAATTGCTACTAAAATTCAATGTTTTTTGGCGTGTAAGAAATGTGCAAAAACGAATCAATCCCTTTTTTGAATGTCTGTGTTGTCTGGTCAGCTGTAAAATCGTTTTGTACATGATAATTACAACAATAGAAAACTCAGCTGTAGTATATGTGTAAAATCTGTGTACAAGTATGTGTAAATCCGTCTCCAAAAAGAGATTCGAGAGAAATCAATCCTTCGGGAAATAAATTCAATTTCTTTGTGAAAGAAATGCGTTTAAGGGGAAAAAATTGCCACTTTTACGTCACGGATCAATTCTTGGGTTGTAAGAAAAGCCACATAAGAACTAGTATACCTAATTATACCAATAGACTCTACATTTTACTTCATAATAGAAAAACAAGAAGAGATTATTCAAAAGAGACTTACGTCTGTTTTTTAATTAAGTACCTACTGCTGGTTCAATGCATAACACTTTCGGAAAGGGCAATAAAAAATTAACGATTTTTTTTTCTAAACAATATAAGAATCCAACGTTTATAAAACATAAGGTATTCCTGGTTAAAAAAAAATAATTTTAAGAATTTTCTCAATTAAATTTTATCCCTGGTGTATTTTCGTAGTTCCTAAATTTTTTCCTTGTTTAACATTAATTTATTTTAACATATTATATTTTTATGTATTAACTTAGCATTAACTTGTTTTTTAATTATTTTTCAGCCAGGAAGAGTGGCAACATTGATGCAAGAAAAAGAGGTAAGTAACATGAACAAGGAACAAATAATAACAAATACATTCACTCCAAAGGTTCATTGGTTCACTTACTTTTTGTTTATATAACAAAAGTAGTAATAAAATTGCTTCAATTTTGCAACAGTCTCACAATTCGTGTGACACAATTTCCTTTGTTTACATTTCCATTCTTTAAATATTCCTGATTTCGTGACGCTCCTCAACTCCCAGCAAAATATAAAAATAGAGAAAAAAGTGGAATATTTTCTGTACGAAAACAAAAGTGATTGCTTGACCATATTTTTATTCATACATTTTTCTTGCTGATCTTATGTTTTATTTTTAATATCTTTTCAACTTGTTTTTTGCTTCGTAATTCGAACATTTCAAGAGAACGTGTTCAAAATGAAATTCAAACAGCCGCCCGTAGATAAGGTATATAACTATTTTTGTTGTATTTTTCAGGTGTGAGTTTAATGTTTATAAACATTCCTATTTAAAAGAAGATATTTGCATAGATATGTGTTTTATATTCCTGGCACAAGTATCAAATGCTTACGTCGCTAAATTTTAAAGCGAATGTGGGTAGTAATAAATATAGTAAATTGAGTGCTACTGACGCTGAGTAAAAGTCAAAATAATAATAAATAAATTTATTTTCATTCAGAATATCAGCGGTAATGGGAAGAAAAGAATCTCAAGAAAAGCAAACTGGATTATTATTGTTTTTTTTTTTTCGTTGGCGTTATTGTGGAAAATTATGTAACACAAGATATTATTGTTCTCCTTTATACATTTTTATATTAAACATGACTCAAGGTTTAATTTTTTCGAAAATATTTGCAAAATTGAGTGACAATGATTTATGAAAACTTGAAGATAAATAAACAGAAGCAATCAAAGTAAATCCCACCTTAAAGTTTTCTGAGTAATTTTTATGATCCCTTAAAAGGGAATATCAAAAATTAGGTAATCCAATGAGTTATTGCATTGTATTAATATTTCAAGAGCAAACAAAAATACCACCTGGTAGCCTGTTCCTGTTGCCATGAACCAGTTCAGACTTCAGATAGCACTTATCATTTTGCGTATGGAAACAACAAGTTCGCATTGACCGAAATACGTATATATGGAGATTACAAATATCGTTCGTTACAATTGTGCTTAAATTTAAATGTTCACTGACATTTGTAACAAACATTTTACAACTATGGACATTCAGAATTGCAGGGATTAAATTTTACTTGCATCATTCCAATGAATTTTGTATTCAAACTGACCCGACATACGTTGCGTAATTTCTTGTCAAAACTGTCAAAAAATATTTTGAAAACATAAAATAAAATCACCTAACACATGGATAGGACATTTTTTGGATTTTTTCAGGCCAAGAACATTTAAGTAGACTTTTTCAATAGGTTTTTAATCATTTTAATTTAGTTAATATAAGTATCAATAAGGAAAAGGGTTCAATAAAAATACCTTTAAGCAAGTTCGTAGTTGGTCATAGCTGACCATCTATAAATTATAAAAATTAATGTAACCCAAATACCGCAATAGTTTCAAGACAATGCATGACTTAATTCCCATATATATGCTATATGCATGACTCACAAGGCCAAAAAAAGACAAGAAATCTGCAAGAAAGCAAGGTTCATAATTATGTAGAATCTTCGGGCTCTAAGGCCTCATGGTTAAATAATATAATCGATGTATGTATAACAATCGGGTAGTCGAAGTAATTAAGTCTTTAGTACTAACGTTTTTTTAATTTTATTCCTCACTATATACATTGTGTTGAGGCTCCTGAGCATAATAACTTATCAAACGAAAGCATTTTTTTGTGCAGATTTGCTATGACTGTATATCTATTATTTTAATATTCTGTACCGAAATCGATTGAAACAGTAAATTAAAATTAAAAAGTGAGTTTATTAAAACAAAAAAAAAAAAAAAACATTGGAAATGTCACATCACAGTGCTTTCAAGCAACTGTTGCGTGTAGGGTGCGTTCGCAAAATTAATGTCGTTTTCCATTGGTCTTTTTTTGACGTTTCTTCTTCAACCTCCAATAGAGTACCGCATTGTATATGGACTCAGGCAGTAGTATCAAGAATGGTGTTTTCGATATTTTGTGCTACATCAAAACCAAAAAAAAAAAAAATCCCTATAGAAAACTTATGTAAAAAATTAGCACTGTGCCAGCTTTCAAGATGGCACCACAATCGATTGCCAGGTCGCAGGTAGGTACTAGCTAGATAGAAATACAATGGAGACGTCTTGTCGTCGTGGAGGGCAAACAATTTCACTTAGGTCGAAATTCATTAAACAAGAATTATAAAACATACCATTTCCTGTAAAATCAATGAAAATTTATCATTAATTGAAGTTAAAAGTTTACTATTTTATCTTCTTTGTTCGTTGTTTGTGTTAAAATGTACAAAAAAAATGCCTCCTTAGTGCTGTGTTTTTGGTTTTTGTTGTCCGATTTCCTTCTTTTTACATCCAATCCCTTGCGTACACTAAAATCTTCATTTCCTGAATAAACAAATTTTTTTAGATAGGTACATTAATTATGGAAATATTAGGAAGAATTAAGAAAAGAATTCAAATTGTATGCAAATCTCACTTTGTTTGCCCTCCACGAACGGTAAAATGACATTTGAGATTGGTCGAAAGGGAAATAGCCCTATGGAACGGGTTATGATGTATGTGTCATTATTTGGACGGTTCTGTTTTCAAAACGGAAGAGTTCAGCTCTTCTCAGAACCATTCCGTCAGACAATGTCAGACTTTTTGGACCCTTCTGAATGTTTCTAAACGTCCAATGGAAAACGGCATAATATGCTGATTCCACTGACGCTAGTCAAGTGATTTAGCAAAGTAGATTAAGAACAAATTTTGACTTTTCTGGGATTTAGAGTGCATATTAGTAGATCAAGACGTAGAATAGTAGTCCGTTTAGTATTTATAATACTTCGTTTTCATCTGCCCTTAATCCGAGAAAATTCGAGATTTGTACTTAATCTTGTAATTACCGTCATTGAAAACAGCATGTAAGTCAGAAATGTAATTCAAAAATTATGTGTCTTGTTCACAAAACAAAGCCCCCAATACGACAGGAGGTAATAAATTCTTTAATAAAACACCTTTTTTAATTTTGTTTTTGATTCTCCGTGTTAAGTAGAAACAGATATTGGTCTGGAGTGTTGTCAGATAAAAACAATTGCAAATGCAATTCTGCATATGAGGTTTCACAAGTACAGAGACATTCAACCATTAGAAGCATACAAATGTGTTTGCATGTTCGTTAGGTATATCCGGAATCAGACAGTTCTAAATCTAAAGCGATTTGAAGTAGGTATAGGTACGTATGATATGACACTATTTATGGAAGGATATCTGTATGGAAGGATATCTGTCAATCCTTCCATAAATACTGCTCTGAAGGAGGCCAAAGTGCATTCGCTCTATGAACTGCTGTTTTACAGCAGTCGACTTGACCCACGAGTGAATAAAATTATGCTAAATAAGCCTTATACGGCCGATTATCTTTTATGGTTGTCCAGTTTAATTCAACGATGCATCATATCAAATGGAGAAAATTCGGGCGTTCGAGAAGCAGAGTTTTCAGCTCTGCGTCGGTTTGCAAAGGACGGCGGAATCTTCTTATGTACATAACTCTCTTAATGAGGTTCTATACAACAGGGCTCTGATCAACAGAATTGACAATTTCTTATAAAACTTGATCAAAGTCACATTGCAAGTGCTTTTACCTCAACAAGTAATTTGAGTCATCGTCTATTTAAATTGATACGGTCTGATATAGGACAGTTTAGAATTTTGTGCACCAGGTAAAAATAAGAAAACTTCACGTTTTCCAACCATTTTTTGAAAAAAAAAAATATATCAAAGGAGGAAGAGGAAAATTAAACACCTTTTAAAATTGAATATCTGGCAAGTGGCAACCCAGGTGTTTTTAACATATCAACACAATTTAAACGTAGTTTTAAAGGTTAATATTTCTACTAAAAAAAATTTCAAAATAAGCTCCCTAACATTAGGTCTGTTTGGGAACATTTTGTAGCAGTTTGCTTGAAATCTGTCAAATTCCGAAAAGAGAAAAAATTCTCTCCGCAAGAGAGAAATTTGCTACAGAATAAACAAACACGTTGAAGTAATTTGTTTCAGTTTGTTTTTATTTTTTTCAAAACGATTGACAATAGTGTACACTGTACGTTACTTATCTGGTACATATATGATTGTATTTTAAATTTCTTCATACATACATACATATGTATATCGAAAAATAATGAATTTTTGATTTTGGTGATGGAGTTGATGAAATTAATTCTTCGCTCAGCGGAGAAGAATACTGTGGTGCAGTTTTAGAGCGAAACTGCTTAACATTCCTGACGACGGCGATGAAGAATTGACGAGCTCTTCAATTTCATTATGGAAACAGGACAACAAAATAGGTGAAATTGTGTAGAAAACTTCTTTCTCAGAACACCGATTTGGAAATAAAAATACACATTCCAATTATATAAAATATTTTTCGATCAGCTTTGAAAAATCACTTCGGAGAAGTATACTTATCTCCCTTTGGCATAAAAGAATTATTGGAATGAACAAGGAAGCACTTAACACTTTTTCTTTGGTTTGTTTATCAAGTCCTTACAAAATAAATTATTAATAACATAAATGAAATCTTAATTGCTGAGCACAAAGCATGTTCTTTCCGAATTTCAGCGAACCGTTTCAATTCAATTTCAAATTCGAAGAGCAAGATACATTTAAAAACAAAATGCAACAAGAGATTTCTGTTGCAAAAAGTTGAACATTTTTCTCTGGAGGGGAAATGTTTTGCTTTCTCGATTTCTCTTTTCTTTTCAACTAATTCGAGTAAACAAACAGAAAATGTAAAAACGTTTTACTTTGTTGTACTTCGTTGCAGTTTGTTGCGGTAAACAAACAGACCTATTAGTACCGACAGAGAAATTTGATCTAAACATGGGTCAGGGGGCACCAATTTAAGCCTTTTTGAAATCGTCAAGAAGTTACGTCAAAGTTCGAAATCAGGCTTTATTAGGCCAGTTCCACCTAACAACATCTCACTGAGATCACAATGTCACTTTGACTGAGACAAAATCATAAGGTGGAACAAAATTCTCAGTTCTCATTGAGATAAAATGGTTACCTTACAAATTGTTGTTGTGCATATGTCAGTCACGCCAAAATAGCTGAGTGAGAAATCGAATCCAAAAAATTTTCATCTCAGAAATCTCAGAAAAAAATCTCAATTCTCAGCTGAGATTTTTTGTTCCACCTAAAAAATCTCTGAGATCTCTGAGATCTCAGTGAGATGTTGTTAGGTGGAACTGGCCTATTGAAAAACAATTTTTTTCTACAACAATCCACCCAGACAAATCCCTATTATTTCCACTAGTCAGAAGACACAAAATTAACCAAATTTAGCCTATAATTTATAGTTTTAAGTTACACTTATTATTAAAAAAAAGAATTTAAAATACATTATATTTTGTAATTCAAACTAATAACGCAGCTGTATGGGCAAAGCTCCCCGGCAATTTTGTATTCCGGACGATACAAATTTATTTGTATTGTAACCTGTGATAATAAAATAAAATAAAATAAAATGTTTTCTTAGAATATGACCAAGAATCAAATCCCAAAGTATGGTACACGAATACAGTAGGTACTATTTTATAAGGACGGCATCAATATTCAACATTCAGTTTTTTGCACACAACTTGTAGGAGAATGCGTATGTACTAAACAACTCAATTCTTGATTTTTGGCTAAGATACCCACATATATCCTCAAAAGTAGCTAACAAGCATAACGTTTTCTTATTTTCGACATAAAAACCAAACAAAGCAATTGACAATAAAGCTCTATTCCACTCAAAGCAAAACACTACCATCTACTTTCTTATTATTAATAACACAAAGCGATCCTTGCATACAAATAAAATAAAAAAATATCGGTGTTGTATCTTCTGAAGTAAGCCCCATTCCGTTGTATGTGTTTCCACCAACTTTTGTCGATATCTCATACCTCTGGCACATTTCCAAGAACACCATTCAGAGTTAAATCATTTTAGCGAATGGTGAGTTTCCCTGGAATATAGGCGTAAATTGCGCCTTGATACTTTCTATCCTAGGCCCGGGGACTTTCCCCAGGGTGATCAAATGAAAATTAACACACAAAGTGAAATTTCCAGAGCTACCAAGAGCCCGTTTGTGACCCCGAAAGACAAGCCTAGAAGACACAAACATTCACCGCCACTGATGGTCAATTCAATTTGTATATACACAAGCACAGTGACGAAAAATAATCTGTGAACTATAAGAATCGTAAGAAAATGAAAATCATGAACCATTGAAGTGATCGTCGAATGTTTTTTGTTTTTTTTTTTGTATCTGAAAATAACTTTTGTTTTTATTTTTTATTTCAGGGTATCACTTGGGGCTGTGCATACAAAATAACTGGAGAGACTGCTTTAGACTATCTCAAACAAAGGGAATGTACCCTCGGAGGCTATATAACTGTCGATACAAAATTCTATCCACGCGTAGCATCCTACGACACGATATTCAGTGGCGAAGCCATTCAAGTTGTCGTCTACATTGCCACCGATCAAAATTGCCACTGGATGGGCGAGAACTGTTTGAAACAGGTCGCCCGTGAAGTCGTCAATGCTCAAGGACCAAGCGGACATAATATTGAATATATTCTGCGATTGGCAAAATTTATGCGCGAAGAAATTCCCGGCGCCGATGATGAGCATTTATTTACATTGGAAAAATATGTACGAGAACTAATTGACCAACAGGAAATACCACTTACAACCGTAATGGGTGTCGATCCGGCCCGGATACGAAGGGATTCGCATGAGGACATCAAGAAACCGCCAACATTTGAGTTCACATCGCGAATACCGGAGAGGAAGTTGCGCTGCTTGAATATTTAAGAACAGATTTCTCAGTTTTATTTTTAATTCTAAACAAACACAACTGTAACTATTACACTATTTAGCTTTTGATATATTTATTTTGTTGTTTTTTTATGTTAAAAATATATTTCGCTGATACCGCATAAGTTTTATAAACTACAAACAGAAGATGATACTAAATTTTATACGAAAGAAGGATGAAGGAAAAAAGAAAAGAAAAGAATAAACATGAAGTATTTTAATGTTGGGTTTTTTATTTTTCTTATTTTGTTTGTTTAGAATGCAAATTGGTTTACAAGGTTTGTTTATTAGTTTGTGTTTACAAAAGAAAAAACGAATATTATGGGAATTGTGAAATTGGATTGGTTTAATTGGTAAGTATTTCCGCAGCTCGGAGCTCCATTAGTTTTTCCATGGAGGTTATCGATTGCATCCAGACGTCAAGGGTTGTTGCCATGTTTGCGATTTGTTTTCGGTCGAGTACTCGAGGTTGCACCTGTAAGAAATAGTGGCAGTTAGCCATGATAAAATGATAGAAGTTATGGGAATATTATTATATTAGAGCCCTACAAGAAAGCGGTCAAGATTTAAGGTTGAAAGTGATGTATGTGTCTATGCAAAAGTCGCTCTTTTTAAGTCGAAACCCACCATCTTTTCATCGATTTCAACGCTGCTTATGATAACATCCATGGCCATGAACTTATGGTGGCGATGTTTGAATTAAGGACGCCGAAAAAAACTGATCCAGTTGTGCCGCGTGACGCTAAACAGTACGCAGTGCAGTGCGCAAATGGGTAACAGCTCATCTGAGTTGTTTCAAATATTCGCAGGGTTTAGACAAGGAAATGCATGGTCATATGACTTCTTCAACATTGTCCTTGAGCCGATAGGGCACAAGGCAGGTGTGTGTACGGAAAACACTATCTTCAGCAAATCCACCCAGCTCCTGAGCTATGCGGACGACATAGACTAGACATCATCGGTCGCTCCCAAAGAGCTGTGCTTGAGGCCTTCAAACCGATTGAAGAACAAACGAAGTCTTGAAGTGAATGAGGACAAAAGAAAGAATATGCTATCAAAAAACAAAAGAACATCTGTCCACCGCCTAGGACAAAACGTCACTGTTGGTAGCAGCAATTTCGACGTAGTTAAGGAGTTCACCTACCTTGGAACAAATATCAATTCCACAAACCACACCTTAGTGGAGATTTGACAAGGAATCACCCCAGCAAACAGCTACAACTTCGGGTTAGCAAAACCGAACTCACTCGAAAGACAAGGTCCTACTCGCCGTGTTGGACGATGAATTAAAAAGGGGAATTGATACTGGACACTTTCGAAAAAAAAAAAATTCTTCAACGGTTTTTCGGTCCCGTATGTGACGATGACGAATGGAGAAGAAGGTTCAACCGCGAACTGTACGAGCTATACCAAGATGTGGATGTAGTCCAGTAAGCCAAGAAAAGGCGACTACTGGACAACAACGTTTTAGGCAAGAAAGTCTTCTCTTCGTAGCTCCCAGGTTCGAGACGACTAGAGGACCGAACCTAAGTAATTCCGGATTCCAGAGCGCTTAATTTTGAAGGAGAATGCATGCGAGGGACCGTTCCCGATGGAAAACTGCCGTGCCTCAGCCAAGATCCTGCATGGGTTGGGAGTCGGCTAAGAAGGAGAAGAAGTATGTGTCTATGAACTTGGCGATTGAAAGCAAGCAAGACATAAAGTTATAATCGTTGACATTGACATTAGAGAACTTCGCACATGAATGTAACGAACTACAGACACATAGTAGCACTGGCGACTGAGGTCATCGGCTGGGACTGAAACAAGACATACAACAAAGAGACAGATAGACACATAGAAGGAAAGAACACTTAACATAAACCTACGTGTCGCAGAGGAGGAGACATAGATTTGTATTGTTTCATATTATCGCACAGATGGCCTCAGATAGGCTTGCGATTTTCGTGGAAAAAGAATGCTGCCGACTGCGGTTTAATCAAAAACTATTTTAACAACGAATTATCTCAAGAATAGCTCTTCTACTTTCTACATGTGAGTTCGAGAAATGATTTTCTTATCAAACTCCACAATCGGCTAAGCATCGTCTACAAAATCTTCTCTGTCGTATACTGAATACAAAAAAAAAAAAAAAGACCTCACACGGGATTCGAACCCCAGCGTCCCGCGCTTCTCATACAAAACAACCGTAAGAGCTTGTGACATGTTTTCATTCAGTTTTGAATAAGAGAGCAAGCGATGACAATTTTACTTACCCACGACATGTTGACTACTCCGGCAACTTGATCAATTTCTCCACGAACAAGACCTTGTGCCAAGGCCTTCATCACCAGAAGTTCAACCTCCTTGATTGGCAGTTGGGTTTCTTTGGCGATATCTTCAAATGAAATAGCTCTCTGTATAGCCGATCGCTTGAAGGTCATTTCCATGAGACACAGCAAAGAGATCTTTTGGCGGAGTTTGATTTCCTTCGCTGCCAAATCTGGAATTTTACTCCAAACTGGTTTCATGGAGTTGAATCTAGAAGAAAGTTGAAGATGAACATTATTCTTGTATAGAGACACAAACATACTTCTCAATGTCTCCAAAGTTGAACGCTTTTAGCAATTCAACAACCCATTCGTTTTCAGTGCCCTTGAGAGACTCCAGGATAGGATGAGCCAGCTGTGGCGAGAAAAATAAAATAAAAGGTGACTCAATAAAAAAATGCAAACATGTTCTTACAAGCTCCCCAATGTTGTAGACTCCATCGCCCAAAAGAGCAGCTAAGCCCAAGAAAAACGCTTGTTGTGACCATTCCTCTTTAGGGTAGTTATCCAGAGAGCACCCCAAGAATTGCAAACCACATCGATAGTAGTCACTATGTTGGCCAACACGACGATAATACTGCGAAGCAAGCAGATAGTATTTCCCGTGGACAGGAGTGACATTTCCGGCTTCTTCAAGGACTTCTCTCAGTTCTTCGATGATTTTTTTTGTGGCGTCGAGATCATTGAGATTTGTAAGATAGATGTTGCCTTGAAGAACCTTTGCAATAGTAGCGCAAAGATTATAAAATGTTTCACATATTAAAATTGGGTAAAGTAAACTTACTTGTGTGTACCAAACAGCTTCATCGCAAATCTTGACTTTTTCTTTTAATTTCTCCAAGAACGCTATTGCTTCTTTTTTGTCTGCAATGTGTTCCACAACAACTTCGAGAATTTCTACCAGACCGTACGGATTAATCCTTGAAACGAAGAACAAGTTTTTTTTATGATGCATCATCGTTAGTTGTGAATTTACTTACTTCATTTCGAATGATGATATAAAGTTCTGGTAAAGTTGCAGCAATGAATCCTCATCCTGAAGAGATTCATGACGAACGAATTTGATCAATTTAATCGTCAGTTCATTCCAGAGCCTGTATTAATTCAAGACAAATGACAAAAGAAAGAGGTTAGTGACCGGTGAAACTGACTCGTCGTAGTATTTAATTATGTTTTGCTAAACATGGGATTTTAGTGTTAAACCTACTTTTCATTGTACAGATCTTCAATAGTTGTCCATTCTGAAGCCAGTTCTTTATTTGTGGTTTTCTTTTGAGTTGATAAATATGTGGAAACAATTGCGGTGGACGCCATCGTGATGACTTTCTGAAAAAATTAAATTTCTTTTTTCTTAAGACTTTGACAGCTAAATTTGTCAAAAAAAACCATTGTAGTTTTCATGACTGATGAGCCTTGCAGGTTGTTAGAGCGTTCAGAATACAACGTTAGGGAAGATACAAAAATAAGGCAATGGCTGACTTTGAATAAAATTGAATTTACAATTTATTTACAATTACAAGGTCATTTGATTATTTGATTATTTAAGATTTGAATAGTAAGCAAGAGAAAATAAAAAAATTCAGATCTCTTCAATAGTGTGGATGACTCTGTTTTCGGGCATTTCACATCGCCTAGATTCCTTCTATTTTGATTATATTCAAAAAGAAAAAAAACTCCACACAAATATATAGGTTATATAAAAAACGAAAATAATTACGTGAATCAAAGCAAGTTCTAAGCTTAGTGAAATTTGGTGCTTAAAATACAAAAAAACGTCTTAAACTTCATTTTTAATTGATCTGTGGCTCATATTTGATCCTTGTATAACTGGTTCCATTCTAAGCCATACAGTCGAGGCCATCAAGTAACATTTGTCGCTAATGAGATTCAAAATTTTGCAAAAAGGTAAAACCACCCTCTTAAGCCCCGTTTCCTTGCGATTCAACACTAGGACTAGGACTACGCAAAGGACCATATCTACATTATTGCCCCGAACTCTAGATGCATACGCAGGTTTTTTGCCGAAATAAAGCCTAATATGAGCGAAAAAGTGGTTAAAATATCCTCAAAATAATCGCGTGCTGCGAAAACTTCGAGTCATCCTTTTGAATGGTACTGTTATCCACACTTAATAAGGGTATTCATGCAACGTCGTAAAACCATCGTAAACGTCGTAAACGTCGGAAAGTTTCCGACGTCGCAAACAAGCCGTCAAAATTTGTATGGGAAATCTTTTTCGACAAATCGTAAACTATCCGACACGAATTTGTCACATTTGTGTAGTAAACTTGGTCGTAAACGTCGGAAAAGTCGGTTACCTTTTGTAACGGTACATACAGTGACGTTTGATTGTGAAAGGTATTTCTAAGTCAGATAAAGTTGGATCAACAAATAAATAATTTTCTTTATTAAAATGGTTGAGGTGAGATAAAATTATAAAGAAATACAAAAATTAAAAAAAAACTTTTTAAATACGTATTCTTTTTAGAACTCCGAGAAAAGCAAAATATTTAAACAACGTTTTCTTTTATTGCTTTTCTTAGGCATTTTTTAACCACGGATAAATATTTTTTATAAAAATAAAAATAAAATAAAAATTCTCAACTGATTAATGCTTAATTTCGTTTGACGTTTAACGTACGATCAGGATACAAACTATGTTTAAGGTATGTGCTGACCTTCTGAGTGGCGTCACAACAGACATCTGATTTCTGTCTGTACAGAAAATAAATAATATTATTTACCGCTTTTTCATATGTTTTGGAAAAAATAATTTTAAATTCTGAGTCTTCACTTAACAAATAAAACAAAACAATAAAAGATATTTGTGACGTCACAAAACACAAAGACACAAACAGTGTACATGCCTGATATTTCTGTGTATCATGACGTTTAACAATCAGCAGATTAAATTACGACATAGTTTACGACATTTTCGGAAGCAGATAAAGGGACGTTCATGAAACGAGCATCGTAAGCTTTCCGATTTTACGACGTCGGAAAGTTTACGACGTTGCATGAATACCCTTAATGACAAAGTCCAAAATTTATAATGAAATAAAATTTTCATTGAAAATGTATCGTTGTGTGTTATTTATTTATTTAGCTTCACTTTGGTAATCGAAAAATGAATGAAAGTTTAGATTGAATTTTTTGTTTCAACATTTATTTATTTATTTATTTATTTTTTTTAACAAATTAAAAATTTGCACGATTTTGTCGCACAAACTTGCTAATGTATACAAAAGTTTAACTGACAAAAAAACATTAAAAAATAAAAACGCGCAATTAAAAATCATACTTAAAAATTTAAATCGATATATGTAGCTCAAAATCAAATTTTATCTGAAAACAAAATCAAGCCATACAATAACTGAAACAATTGTTGATTTTTTAATTGTTTTCTTTTTTAATTCCTTGGATGGTTTTTTTTTAAATACATTTTTTGTGTAGATTTAAAATTTGTCCAAAATGTCCTAAAATTAATCTGAGTATCCAATATTCTGCTTTAAAAACGAAAGTTTTGCTTTCGTAAACGAAAGTCAGAACAGTGGTGATTATGATTGAAATTCGATTTTCAATATTGATCCGTTTTGAAATTTTTTGAACAAAAAGTATAATTTGGGCAGTATATATAAGTCCCTACTCTTTAGAAAAGTAGGATGATCGGCCTTTTATTTTTCGAGAAAATCTTATAACAAAACAAAAATATGAGTGCGACAAACACGACTAACTTCCCAGGATAGAGAAATACTACATACTTACTTAAGTTGGCGCTACAGTCCGTTGTGAACTTGGGCCTCAACCAACAGTCTCCGCCATGCCAGCCAGCTCCTTCCCTAGCTAGCTGTCTCCAGTTTATGTTTTGCACTACAAGTTGATTGAGGTCTTCTTCTTCTTCTTGGGTGCGGTCTTATTCTACTTCCACGTCCTTCGGGGATAGTGTCGAACGCTTTCCGGGCCGGAGCATTGGTGTCCATCCGCTCTAAATGACCGAGCCATCTGAGCCTCTGGACCTTAACTCTTCTGGCTAGGTGTCCATGTCGTTGTACAACCCGTAAAGTTCGCTGTTGAATCTTCTTCTCCATTCCCCATCAATGCACAGGGGGCCGACAATGACCCGAAGAACTTTCCTCTCGAAGTTCTGTCCTAGCCGTCGGTGTTGGGTGTCCTTCCTCGAAGACAGCATATAGGCACATCGTTTTTCCCTCATTTACCGCTAAACCCATTTTTTAATTGAGTAGAGAAATAAGCAAAATAAAATTCCCACAAGAAAAAGCCCGGTGCCGTTAAATCGGGTGAACTCGGTGACTAGTCAATATCCCCCATTTCAATACCACGCGTCCCGGGAACTTGAGGATTGGGTCAATTTGAATATGGGTGGTCGGCTATACACCGTCTAGAAATTCAAAGCTAAGAAGGAAAAACAACTTTACTATTACATTTAATGAACACTGTGACTATTTCCGCATGTTATATGGACAAGAAGCGATTCAGGATTAAAATTGTAATGCAATAACTTTTTGTAGTAATATTTCCAGAGTTCCAGAAGTTCAAGAAAAAGACTTTTTAATATGTGAACAGCTTAAGGAATTTAATTAGAGTGAAAATAAAAAGTTTTCTACAAACAATGTAATAAACAAAAGTTACTTAGATATGAATTGATTAAAATAGGAAAGTATTCAAGAACAAAGTATTTCAACACTTTTACTAAATGTGTTCCACGACGCCAAATGGTTTGAAATCTGTCAAAGGTAATTAATACGGATATTCATGCAACCGTTGCGGAAAAGTCGGATAAACCCTAGAAACATGATAGTTTCATCTCCGCAGAAACGAGCTTTTAAAATTTGTATGGGAAAAATATGTTATCTCACAGATTTGATGTAGAAATAGAAGAAATAACAACATAAGGTTTCGAGAAGTAATTTTTGACGTTTATTGACATTTATATGATAAGATTTGTTATGGGGTGCTCATGCAAACGTCTAGCAGAAAATTGTATTTTTCTGCAATGCGGAAAATTATCTCTTTGCATGAATAACATTAATATTTCCATCGACCACATTTAAATGGCACTCTGTCTATCCGCTTAAACTCATCTTTAACAATATATTTTTTAACAGCGATAAATAATTTTTTTGTCGCAATATATTCTGAAACTATCAACATTTTCATGAATACAAAAATGATGAATACCTACTATCAGCTCTTGTTAGTTTTTTGTTTGTTTCTAAGCTGATTTCGCCGTAAACTTAATCAGTTCTTAGCAAAGCGAAATTCCGCGTCAAATGAGACTAATTTCATGTCAATACTATGAGTGGTTCTCGAGATAAACGAGTAGAAAAAACGCACATACGCACTTAAGAAAATACTTACGTACGTACACACATATATCATGATAAAAAGTGATTCAGATTCTAGTAACTTTGAAACATGGAGATATGCAAAAACTGGAAATCGGCCCCCTTGCAATAACTTCCTCTTGGAAGTTATAGAAAACGGTTCTATGATATGTGCCGTTTTGGAGCAATACAAAAATAATTTTTTACATTAAGAACATCAGCGTCCAGAAGAAAACCTTACGAGGATCTTAAAAAAAAAAAAACGTTGGAGTTGTTTTGAGAAATTCAAACTTTTGGTTTTTGGTTTTGATTTTTAAAATAAATCGAAAACGGCCCTCAGGAATTTGCTCAAAACCTTTAATTTTCAAGTTTGAAATCAATATCGGACCAGTGGTTAAGGCTGCAAGTATTCTTACGAATATGTATGTAGGTACAATACTTACTTACTTACTTAAGGTGGCGCTACAGTTCGTTGTGGACTTAGGCCTCAATCAACAGTCTCCGCCAGACAGCTCGGTCCCGTAGCTAGCTGTCTCCAGTTTTGCACTCCAAGTTGATTGAGGTCCTCTTCCACTTGAGTGCGCCACCTGAGTCGCGGTCTTCCTCTCCTCCTACGTCCCTCGGGAATAGTTTCGAACACCTAGTTGGGAAGTCACCCCGACGTATAACCCCCAACCTGGAGTATTAGGCACTTGATGTGACTCCAAGTGCAAGAGCCGGAAAAACCGCTCCTTTTACGGCCTGGACTTCAAATAAGTCAAAGTAGCCCGAAAAGGTGTTCACCAAGTAGTTCGGCCTAACTGGAACTGAAGACGCCGCCGTTGATTCGAAAAAAGAAATTTATTCGCTGCCGTCCCTCGTTGTGGGGTAATTAGTAGTAACAGCCTACTCCTCTTCGACCTGTCGGCAATGGGATGCTCTTGTCCGAAAACAAGTTTGGCGATCGCATAGCACTAAGCTTCATAGTAGTAGTTACCGTAAGCCGTTCCGCCACGTCAAGGCTTACCCCATGCAGGTACAATACTTGCCACATTATATTTAATTATATGTGTCGCAAGTGAAAATAATGTCCAGAATAAGGTGTTTTCTTTGAAATAGAACACACTTGCATTCTTTATTTAGCATATGGACGCTGTGAATTCAGTAGCGACTAATTAAAACCAAATTTGGCTATAAATACATATTTGCGTACTATTTGCTCATTTGCTTGATCCATTTCCCGAAAATCTGTTTTTCGTTTTGAAGTTCTTGGGTTATAATTATCATCCTGGCCATAAAAAAGCTAACAATATCTGAGGCAAAAAATACATACATAAATAGAAAACATTCCGAAAAATGATAATTGAATAACTTCCTTTAAAATTCAGATACGTGAGCGTATTCAAAATCGCTACCTGAGACAGTTTTCATACAAAAAATAAGAGCCATACATTCGATCAGATAATTTTAAGTAAGAGAAAATAAGTAAAGAGTAAGAAAAATGAAACTCCGATCAAAGTTAATCTCTGAAAGTCTCAAGTCTCAACAAACATAATTTCTCTCTGTTAATTAAAATTGAATTAAGGTCTGAGAATTTCTTGATCTATAATCTTCAACCGGCTGTATTGTTATTAGTCTTGTGTTAGCCGCAGTCGTAGTGTTGTCGTCGTTGTCTTCGTATAGTCAAACAAGTTAAACCCATTTAAAATTTAATTTAATGTCATAAGCAAGTTTATTTATTTAAAAACAAACCAGAACAATAAGTTGGTATTTCCCATCAAGAAATTGATTCATCCGAGAGATAATAATTATGTGGAACAGATTCATGGCGCTAAAGGTGGTTTTGGGAATGGTCCTGATAATAATAACAATATTTCCAGCGAATGCACGTAAGTGGAATTTTTTTTGTTTACTTTGGGCTTATAGAAATTCCAAGGATGTAAAATTCTCATCAATGAAAGAAAATTCGCACAGTAATTTTTTGTACGAAAACAACGACTGAAGCAAGATTTTGCTAATAGTTTTGATGATAGGCTTAAGACGCTGGAAACTTGTTTTTCTCATCAAGTTGAATTAGAAGGCGAAGAATTTAAGGGGTTACTCTTGTTAGCCTTTTATATTGTCATCAAGATGCACAGATAGGTACCTATACATAATTATTTGCTTCTTGAGTGCAGAAGAAGTACTTTCGTGCATATGCAGGTATCAGTTTTGGTAAATTTTGTGTCTTTAGCCCTAACATTTGTTTGTTCTCGTGTAAAACAAAATATTTATTGATTCGCTGTCTTTAGGGCCATATTATAGACTCTTACGTTTTACCCGGTACATTCAGATGAATCATGTCGATTCGTATTTAAAATTGATCAAAAAGTATATCGCTTGTAAGTGACTAAGATATTTATTTGTTCAAGATGCACTCAAAGATAAAAACAAAAATCAAGGTTATTTCAATCAATTTATTGACAAAGAATAGACAAACCAATTGTTATCGTTAATGAGTATTCCATTCTTTAATTTCTATGATGTAAGAACTTCTAGCTCGCATCGCATTAATGTTAAAGTTTAAAACGCCTGTTTTCTTCTTAACCAAAATGTCTTAACATTTTCAGAAGTAGCAAAGCTGACTGAAATTGTGGCAGCAGTACCAGATCCAATATCTCCAATAATAGTGTATCCACCCCCACCAGGAATAAAACATACATCACCTTCTACAGAAGTATCTGCACCTACAACGTCAAACAAACAATCGGCTCTAGATCATGGAACCAAGTTCAGTCCTTCTCTTTCACAACCAAGCATTCCCCCCAAGTTGAATACCATCAGTTCTGACGTACCTAATGACGTTCCAATGATTCAATTCAAGACAGACGAGGCCGCAGCACATTCGGTTGTTGAAGTAACTACCGAACATTTTTTAACAACCGAAGGAATTGAAGAAGTTATGCAGAAGAAGGAAGAAAGTACAACAGTTGTTGTTCCCCAAGCAACAACTAAAATTCCTTTAAAAGATGAATCGAACACATCAACAGAAAATCCATTCCCAGCAAATAATACAACAACCCCAAAGGCAATAATTGAAACAACAACATCGTTCGCGATTCCCAAAGAAAAGCAATGTACAACTCCAATTGGTAAAAATGGCGAATGCAAGGATATCCGACGGTGTTCTTCTTTGTTGGGTTTGCTGATGCGGGAACCCTTGCTGGTGGAAAATAAATTGTATCTTCAGAGAAGCCAATGTGGACTAGAGAATCAAACCGTTTTGGTATGTTTTGTTTTCCTTAGTAGGACAGTTTTATTAATTTATTAAACGTTTTTGACTTTTATCTTTCAAATGGCCACATAATTTTCAATTTCGTTCATGAGTTCGGATTAAACGTCAAAACATTTACAGTGTACTCTCACCTTACGGACACCTCCCATAACCGTACACCTCTAATAAATTAATCGTACGAATTTCAAAAAAGGGAAAGAAATAACCGATTTGTTATATAAATGTTCTCCCACAACCGGACGCTCTCATAACCGGACACGGACACCAATTTTCATAACCGCCTTAGAATGTCGCTCTCCCTTAAAGCGTTTTTTTTTTTTTTTTTAATGGTGGTCCGGAACTGTTCCGAACGATTCTGAATTCGTTCACTTGGCACAAGATGACAGTTCTTGTTCTGCGTAGAACAGAAAAATGATTCCGAATTTGCACATACGTACTCGCCGCCATGTTTACAAACAAAGAAAATAAAAACAATGTCATGTCATCTGCAATTCTTTATATGAGGTTTCACAAATACATAGACATTCAACCATTAGAAGCAAACAAATTTGTTTGCATGTTCCTTTGGTATCCGGAATCGGACAGTTCTGTGTACCAATTCCGGATTACCAAAAAAAAAAAAAAATAAAAAACGCTATTAAACAGACAAAACACATCTATGTATGTCGTTGTATAGTTTTTGCGTCGTGTTGCGTTGTAACCCGACGAAAAAAAAACATGCAAAATGTGAACGGGTACAACGTCGGAAGGCCTGTGTAAAGTTTTTCCTCAGGTGATGCCTTAAGTCAAACCTCATTCAACGATCGTCTCCAGCCCCAGATTACTTTTCTTCAGTTTCGCATGCCCATTAACCGTGTGGTCTACCTGAATCGCGGTCTTTCCCTTCTGCCACGTCCTTCAGAGTTGAATTCGAAAACTCCATTCGCTTTACATGCCTGAATTATGTAAGTCGTTGAGCCTCAACTTCTTTTGGCTAGGTCTTAAACCTTCATCTCCATTCTCCACTTATTTAGACGGGTCAAAAAATCACTTGATGATGGTCAAAGCTCAAAGAGTGATTCCTCGTTTGATTATTCAATGTGTGACATCCTTCTATTTTCTCGATCACACGTTTCTTAGGCAGCAAGATGTTTGGGTTTCTTAAGACCGTGCAAGAAATATTTCTCCCCATCTGATCTGGCTATTATCTATAAGTATGACCTATATCAGTCCAAAGCTTGAGTATAATACACATCTCTGCGCTGGACTTCCAGGTACTTACTTAAGCCTCTTGGATGGAATACAAAAAGGAGCTGTAAGAATGATTAAAATAAATAAAATAGAGTGGCGCGACAGCTCTTGAAGAGCCAAGGCCTAAGTGGCTTACTCTCAACAACAATTCTCTAGGTGCGTGTGAAGAATTGAGGGGACCTACAAATTAACGCCGATTCCGAACGGCAAAGTTGAGAAGCACTTTTTCATGACAGATGATACTCTTGGAAGTTTTGCCAGTTCTTCGCAAGAGGCAGTGTCCGTGAAAGATGAAATAAAAACTTTGGGCCCGAGTAGGATTCGAACCCACGACGTTCTGCTTAGCAGCCAACCACTAAGCTACGGACACTACAAGAATGTACAAGACTGTAAGAATGGTTGGTGATATAGATATCACTGATGCATTCACCCCTTTAGACCACCGTCGTAACGTAGCGTGTCTCTCCTTGTTCTATCGCTACTTTTACGGTAATTGCTCTAGTGAAATAGCCAGTTGCATTCCCTCAAACAATTCACCCGTAATACTCGCGCTTCTAGGAATGCCCATCAGTTTACCCTCGAGCCCAACTTCGGACGTACTCTCAAGTATAGGGAATCATTCTTTAGCCTTACTACGCGAATGTGTAACTCTCTTCCACACTCTGTCTTTCATAGTCATTACAATGTTCAAGAATTTAAGACCAATGTACACCGACACCTCCTTTTCCAACCCCTTCCCTTCTTCCTAATGCACTAACTGTGTCTCTGGCATTAGAAGGGTATAAAAGTCTCTTGAGTGGCAAATTATTAAAAAAAAGCTCTCTCTTTTTCTTCTGATAAGTCCGAAGGACTCTCTGCTTTTCTGCTCATAGAGCTTGCTAGTGGCTCGAGTTCATTTAAGCAGTGCTGTGGCGCTTTGTATGCCTCTTGTTTAGCTCGAGTGTGCTCAGCGGCATTTGTAGTCAAACATGGTGTATCCACTGGTTCTCTGGACTTTGTGCTGGCAACAATGAACTTCTAAGTACTGTTATTGGAAACTTGATCGGAAAAGGATTTAGTGATCTCTTGTGATTGTAGTTGTTTGTCGTCGAATTTCTTCTTAGCATATCCTTGTGTTGGTTTCCGATCGCGATATACTCATTCTTACCCTGGCTCCTCGGAATGTGCGGGAATCATGCATGCCAGAGAAGAGTCGTGCGTGTCGATCGTGATAAGTGCAATGTGATAAATTTGCTTGACAGTTAGTTGATCAGAAGTCTTGCATGTCCCGTTGTTGATATTGGGATGCTGGAATGGCGTACTTGTTACCATAACGTCTCGCCCCGCAACCAAGTCGATTAGCTTGAATCTGTTATCGGAAGTAGTTTCGTGTAGGCTATGTCGGCTGTTAATTCCGTTGATTTTATCAAAACTGTGGCCAAAAGTAGGTATCGTAGTTCTTCATTTTCAATAGCCCGGACCATCCCATAGCAGTAATATATGTTTTATAGCTGTCCTGGCTTCCACGTGGACATAACGTTCCAAGTGTCCTTTAATCATTTGTGTAAGTCGTCATCATTAAACCGTCCGTATCCGAGGTTTGTTGGTGGTCCGTATCTATATTGTTTGCTTATGAGGCCGGCAGTCGACCCGACGGACGCACGTCATCAACCTTGAGAGCCAGGCCAAACCGCGAATGTTGTTGCCCTATAAGATATTCACTTAATAGTTCATCCTGACTCGTAGACGTCTCCGATGATTCCATCTGAGGAATTTTTCAGCTGCCGCCTGTTGAAAAGGAGGCAAGCCTTAGTGAACGCATATTACCACCCCCTTTCTCTCTATGCAGCCACCAACGACTTCCCACTGGCATCTGATGTTTATGGAGATGGAGAGTAAGAGTTGATAGACAGAGGTTGCTGTGGAAGCTTGTGTCCACTTGAATGCACCGCTTCTACCTTTGAACTATCTATTTAAGGAACTTTGAATTATATTACGTATACGCCCTAGTGAACACAACTGATAATTTCTGTAAATTTACTACAACATCGATACAACTTAAAGTGGAAAATAATTTAAAGAACTAAACGATGTTGTTTTCCTCCAAGCCAATAAATTAGTGTAGCCGTCTCTTATAAAAAAAAAAGTTAATAAAATCTGAGCATTTCTGATGAGTGTCGAATTGCAAACTTAATTATCATTTTGATGCTCACGGTTTCACAAATATAGATATCAAATTTTTAAGTAGTAACGTTGATGCATTGATGATTAAATAACGAAATCTTTCTTCAATAGGTGTGCTGTCCCGACAATGTACCGCCACCATTAATTTCACCGAAATTGTCTCTTTTGCCAAGGCCACCCGCATGTGGAATAATGACGGAAAATCGCATTTACGGTGGATACCATACGGAAATTGATTCTTTCAAGTGGATGGCCTTATTGGAATATTCCAAAGGTAAGAATTAAAGTCTACCTAAGCAAGTTTGTTGTTTCCAAAATAACAATACCAATTCTTTTTTTAAGGTGAAAATTCTACGTCAGCTTTCCATTGTGGTGGAGCTCTCATCAACGATCGCTATGTCCTTACCGCAGCTCACTGTGTCAAGGACTTGACAAAATCAATGTCCCTTAAAAGTGTACGTCTTGGAGAATGGAATCTAGCCACTGAAATGGATTGTTCCGATCAAGGTGGTTTCCTAGATTGTACAGATCCAGTAGTAAATGTTGCCGTTGAGGAGATCATTCCTCATAACGACTTTTCAACAACTTCCAGAACATCACTTCATGACATTGCTCTGATTCGATTGGCAACTCCAATAAATAGAACGGACTTCATTGAACCCATCTGTCTGCCTTTTGGTGAAAACACTTTGCATGCATTTGACGAACAAGCCTTGGATATGGTTGGTTGGGGTGCTACTCCGAAAGGCTTATTTAGCAACTTCAAACAGAGAACAAATGCTTATGTCATACCACTGGATAAATGTCGTTTGAAATATGCAGAGAAAAATATCACAATTGAACAGACGCAATTTTGTGTGGAAGGGCGTATAATTGACGACATGTGTCGCATCGATTCTGGAGGACCACTAATAAGCTTTGACACATCAGATCGTGGACTTGGTAGATACTACATTGCTGGAGTGCAGTCGTTCCAGGCGTCTTCATGCTCGGTGCCAGATGTTCCGGGCGTTTATACAAGAGTAGCAGATTATTTGGACTGGATTCTAGAAAATATTCGTGCTTAGATGTAATTGAAAATTACTTGATCTTAAGAAAAAAGAACTGTTTAAATTCAACCTTTTGGTATTAATGTGTTGATGTATGTTTGTAGGTTTGCGGTTTTTGAAAAAAATAACTTTTGAAAAATGTAGTCTTAAGTTAAATTAATACATTTTAATTACATGTTCCATAAGTTTTAAGTTTCGTGTTAAGTTTTTAATACGATCTACAAATAATGTACTTAAACAATTTGAATGGCTTTAATCGTATGAAATTTTAAAAGAATGACGATTTAAATAAACAAGATGAACTGAAGGAATACTTAATTACTTATCCGGCTCCAAATCCATTTAACACAGCAGTTTTCCATTGGTATCGGTCCCTCGCATACATACAGTCGTCGAAACCAAGCGCTCTGGTATCCGCAGTCACTTGGTCTTTGTACTGAAGGTTCCGTCTTCCTGGTCATCTCGAACCTGGGGGCTGCTATAAGGGAAAACTTTCTTGGTTGGAGTGTTGTCGTCTATTCGCTCTATGTGGCCAAGCGAATTTAGTCGCCTTTTAGCTTTTTAGACAGCATTCAAATCTTGTTACAGCTGGCACAGTTCGCGGTTGAACTATATTCTCCAATCAACATTGTAGCAGATAGGACCGAAAATCCCTTGAAATCTTACGAAAGTGCCCAAAAAATCGATGTATTGTATAGCTGGCACTTTTCCAGTGAGAAGTTTTGAACCCAACTGTTTGGTTGGCTAAACCGAAGTAACAGCTGTTCGCTAACGTAATTTTTCGTCGGAGCTCCACAAAGGTATTCATCATTTGTTCATCATTCACTATGAAGGCCTCAAACACAGCTCTTTGGGAGCGATCGGTGATTTCTAGTATATTTCGTCCGCTGGAGCTGGGTGAATTTGTTGAAGATAGTGTTTTCCGTGCTCACACCTGCCTTGCGTACTATCTGCTCCAGGACTATGTTGAAGAAGTCACATGACAGCGCATCTCCTTGTCTAAACCCTGCTCATGTTTGTAAGATCTCGGATGAACTGTTACCCATTTGCACACTGCACTGCGTACTGTTTAGCGTCATGCGGCACAGCTGTATCAGATTATTCGGTATCCCAAATTCAGACATCGCCATCATAAGCTCTTGGCGGTAGATGCTATCATAAGCAGGTGTGAAGTTGTTGAAAAGATATGGTGGGTTTGAAATTCGTTGGTCTTTTCCAGGATCTGCTTCAGTGTGAATATTTGGTCTATCATTGTTCTGCCTGGCCTAAAGCCACACTGGTACCGGTACGTGCCAATTATTGTGTTGCAGAACGGTTTAAGACGCTCACACAGTACGTTGGATAGGATTTTGTATGCAACATTAAGCAAGGATATGCCACGGTCGTTTTTGCATGACATAAGATTGCCCTTTTTTTAAGATGGGGCATATGGAGCTTATCGACCAGTCAGTCAGTCGCGGGTTCTTTTTCGGAGACGTCTGGTAACATATATTGGTCTCGGTTACATTTTTAAAGGCAAAATCATTTGGTGGAACAAAATTCTCAGTTCTCATTGAGATAAAATGGTTACCTTACAAATTGTTGTTGTGCATATGTCAGTCACGTCAAAATAGCTGAGTGAGAAATCGTGTGGCCGATAATTCGCGATATTGGTTCCACAAGGTGTTGACATATGTGGTATTTGGGAAGACGGCGGCAGAAAGTCGCTCACTCCGGCGTTCACTGTAGTCTCTGGCATTACCCAGAGTGCTAAGGCAACCGATGTTGAACTTCTTTTTTTGGGCCGCACGTGTCGTCATTCCATAGTCGAGCTCTAAGCTTATGTGGCTTTTCTTACAACCCAAGAATTGATCCGTGACGTTAAACGCATTTCTTTCACAAAGAAATTGAATTTATTTCCCGAAGGATTGATTTCTCTCGAATCTCTTTTTGGAGACGGATTTACACATACTTGTACACAGATTTTACACATATACTACAGCTGATTTTTTTAATGTTGTAATTATCATGTACGAAACGATTTTACACCTGACCAGACAACACAGACATTCAAAAAAGGGATTGATTCGTTTTTGCACATTTCTTACACGCCAAAAAACATTGAATTTTAGTAGCAATTCTTCGTGGTTGTAAGAAAAGCCACATTAGTCACTACCAGAAAGTGGTCAGAATCGACAGTTGCTCGTCGGAAGGTGCGCACGTTCAAGATGTTGGAAAGTTGGATTCATGCCTTGCGCCAATTAGCACATGGTCGATTTGATTGGACGGTGGTTCGATTGCCAGGTTTCTGTGTAGATCTTTCGTCTTGGAAACCTAGTGGCTAGTGCTACTTATCACCAAATAACGAGTTGCAGCAAAGTCGATTAGTCGGAAGCCGTTATATGTTGTAACTTCGTGGAGGCTGTGCTCTCCAACTAATCCGCCAAAAATATCTTCCTTCCTGATTTTTGCATTGAAGTCTCCAAGGAAGATTTTCACGTCGTACTCTGGACTGGCTTTAACCAGGAGGTTGTAAAATTCCTCCTTGTAAGACTCCTCAGCCTTATCGATATGGGCATGTGCACACGTTATACTGATGTTTTCTAGTGTGGCCTTGCGCCTTGATGCGGATTAGAGCCAGGCGATCACTAATTGGCTTGGATCACTTATACCAAGATTGGAAACCAGGGATGGAAAATGGGACATTTTTTCAATTGTACTCAAAAAATTATTTAAATTGTATTCTTTTGGGTACCAATTCTATCGAGGAATCAATTTCATAGAAAAGAAATATAAGAAAAACATTTTTGTATAAATAATCAAAATATAATAAAGAATATAAATTAATAATAATATATATAAATCCATAAATAAATAACTTCATGAATTAACAAAAATTTCAAAATAAAAATAGAATAATATAAGAAAATTAAATATTAAAACTACAAAGACTTTTAGTCGAGATGTTTATCGACATTGTTTATTTCTTTTGTCACATTTGTTTGTAACCTGCAGTCTGTTTCTACACTTCATTTTAATTAAATTTTCGATAGTGAAAATTCTTTCAACATTCGCCGAAGAATGTGGAACGGAAAGGACAGCTTGCACATAAAAAAAATAGAAAAAAAAAAACAACAAAACCCGAATATCACAATTCTAATATAATAATTTTTAAAATAAAAATTCATTGCATTCAGTTTTTGCTGAGGCCGACCTCAGAGTCCAAAACTCAGAAATTGATTTTGTTTTAAATTGTTTTAATTGTTTCATAGTTCGCGATTTTGACTTGTGTATTACATGTTTATTAGTTTACCCCCCTACTATTTTTTAATTTCGTTTGGAATAGAAATGCAATAATAAAACTTCAAAATTGAATGGAATTCTTCCACAAAACAGCCGCTTCTTTCTGGTGATAGAAATAAACTAATGAAATTTAAGAAAGGATTATTCAAATCGGTTCGTTCTTTTTAATCTTCCAGTAAGCTTATATAATATTTTATCACATTCGTAGCGCTGTGTGCAGAAATGTTGCACATCTTTTTTGAGCACAATGATCTGAGCTTATCTGAGTTATGCTCTCACATAGGTCGAAGTACTTGCAAGCTTCTTTAATTCGAGGTGCAACCCTCAGATCCATTTTGTCGACGTAACAACTGCCATACAAATTGAATTTGACAGATAAAGTGAGTTTTTTATAATTTATTTTTATTTTTTATTTTTATTTATTTCATAAAGAATATTACATTTACAATGACGCATTAAGATTTAAATCTTTTAGAGCATCTATAATTTGAGTTACAAACATTTTCGCAGTATTCAAACAAATAGAAAAATAAAACCAATAAAAAAAAAAAAAAGCTGAAGTAGAGTTAGAAAATTTGTTAAAAAATGTACATATACAAAGTTCGAAGAAAAGTTAAAATAAAGTAAGAATAGTTAGATTTAATTTTGATTCAAAAAGTGCAAAAATAATTTTCTCTTAAAAGCAGGAGGTGCGGCAATATTTTGCAATTCATTAGGAAGTGAATTCCATAAACGAATTGCAGCAACATAAAATGAACGCTCTGCAATGCTGTGTGAGAAGCGCGGTATAATGAGTTTAAGTCCTCTTTGAGACTGGGCAAAATTCAAATTTTCGCTAAGGTATTCAGGGCATCTATAATGGATGATACCATGGAGTTTTAAAAGTAGCCTGAGTTTCAAGTACTCATCCAGACCCATTCCAAAAGAATGTTTCGTAGATGTGAGACACTAGAGAATCTTGGAACACAATAAATAAAACGGATACAGTCGTTCAGGGCAACATTGAGCTTACGTTTGCACTCACAGTCCAGAATGGGATAGACTGAACAGTTATAAGTAAAATAAGGCAAGATTAAAGTTTTAATTAGGTGTATCTTCATGTTCGGTAGCAAGAAACTAGAAGAAGATCTCAAACTACGTAGCCCAAAATAAATTTTCCTAACGGTATCTGAAATTGCACTGCAACAACTTAGACTGCAATCAATTTTATAACCTAGGTATCTAACTTCTTTGACATACATGATAACTTCATTATCAAGAACAACCGAAGGGAAATCTGAAGGGTTGAGTTCATTTCTAGAGCACAACATTGCTACAGACTTTGTTGGATTAAGTTTCATATTATTATCATTGGACCAAGAGAGAATATTGCTTAAATCCTCATTTAATCTTACTATACAATCCTCCCTTAAGCCAGTACTACGAAAAATGTAAAGTATTACATCATCCGCATATAAATGAGTTTGGCAGTTACAGATGACTTCTGGAAGGTCATTTATAAAAAGCGAAAACAACAAAGGACCTAATACCGAGCCTTGGGGGATTCCCATATTAGTAGAAATAGGATTCGAAACACCAATTTGTGTTTTGATTTGTTGAACTCTATCTTGAAGATAATTGGACAGCAACATTATTGATGAGTTTGAGAAATTGAACTTGAACTTTAGTTTAGACATTAGAATTGAATGGTCGATGCAATCAAAAGCCTTGGAAAAGTCTAAAAGTACAACTATACCAAACTTGTCTGAATCAATAGCAAACCGAATGTCAGATGTTACTTTAATTGCTGCAGATTCACAACTGTAGTTATGACGGAACCCAGATTGCCATTTGGAGAGTAGAGCAACAACATTCAAATAGATATGGATTTGATCATGTATTATTTTTTCAAATAGCTTACATCGGAAAGATAAGATACTGATTGGCCTGTACTCTGAAGTGAAGCGTTTTATTCGCACTAGATTACTGTGCTGGCTATTGAGTAGTGAAAAAACACGACTATTGACATTTTTATTTTTGCGGATTTTTAAATTGTATCAAATAGAGGCCAATTGTATTTTCGTACTTCGACAAACTCAATTGTATCGAATTCGATACAATTGTATCCCATTTTCCATGCCTGTTGGAAACCTTGCTGTCAAAATGACATTTGCCTACAAGCTAGGGGAGCAGGTTAGCTGTAACAGTATGCGTGTAATACAAACTTAAAGACACAGGTTAGCTGTAAGAGTATGCGTTTTATTGTAATAATGATACAATTGCCTACTTAATAAAGCAAGTTTGCTGCAAGAGTATGTGTGTATGAAAAAAAATAACTTTTGCGGTAATTGGAGGGTAAAACGTAGGTAGGTTTCCAATCTTGTTATAAAGTGATCACTGGCTCTGCCTATCTCTCTCATAACGATCACGTTTTTTTTTTTTACTGTGGAGGGGTTGTTAGTCCCTCAGACTAACCTGGCATATAATAAGGGAAGTTTTCACCAAATTTCGTAGACATTGAGGTTATGTGAAAAAATTATCAATAACGAAAATTGTAGATCTTTTTATTACTTACAACTTTGCTATTTAATATTTTTACATAGCAGTTGTAGTACCTCCAATTGGGCTCTGTAGAATATGCGCCAAGATGATCGCTACGTTACACCAACGTTATCGCACCAGGATTACCGTTTATGCACCACTCAATTGGCCGCTTCGTCAACTAGATTGATCATATTGCGATCGACAGAAGACCCTCTTGAAAAGTTCCAAAGACTATCTTCTCGTATGCGAGGTACGAATGCGGATATCCACACAATCGCAAAAAATTTAATGTGATGAAGTTAAAAATCTGGCTGATATAATCGCATGCGACTGCCATTGCCTTTTCCGATGAAGTATCCAGGAACACAGTTCATGGAGAAAACACCAATTAAGGCAGACACACAAACACTGGTATACTAGACAAAGGTGCTCTTATGCGCTATATGTTCTGTTGGCACCACTACAGCGACAACCCTTGTTTGATGATGAATTGATGAGTGATATATAGAAAACGTGATGTGAAATTAGGTGTTCTCGGTGCGGGTAAGTATAAATTGGCTCTTCAGCAGCCTGTAAAAACTTCTTTCAAAGTCAACAAGCAATAAGCCCAGTTGGAAATGGTATTTCAGAGTTATGCAACACCAGTCTACGCTTATATAATCAAGAATGGAAACAAAAAACTTAAAGATATTAGAATACTGAGGTTTTAAGAAAAAGAAACACTTATCATCGTTTACTTAAAATATTTGTTTAATGTTCTACTAACAATTTAAAATTGAAATCAACAATATAAAATAAATCGATGCTTTGAGAAACAAAAACAAGGTTAACATTATACTTCCACAAGTGCGTTCACTAACATAAACCTAAAAATTGTCAGCATCGGCTCGTCGTCTCTTCAGGGGACTATCACCGGTGTAGCATTTATCCAGCATTTCCAGCAATGAAGCCTGCTTAAGTTTTGGTTTCTTTTCGTTATTTTTTGGTGACACAGCCGCCGCCGCCTTCGGCGATGAAATATCGTTGGTCTTGCTCGACAAGAGCGTTATGTCGTCATCAGAATTTGTATCGTTCGCAACATGCTTGTTTTCCATTTTCTCAGCCACTGATACTAGCATATCGTCTTCGTCATCCTCATTGAATAAATCTGGTGACAATACGGTGGGAGTACTGCCGCAACTACTACTCGAGTCTTTTTCTTTCCCACGATGGCTGGACTTCGAACTGGAAGCTGCCTCCGCTGTTGATCCATTTTGTTCTTTTGTTGGAGTCTTATGGAGACCTCGTTGTTTGCTGCTGCTCGACGGATGACAACTTGAATTCCGGTCTGTATGACAAGTGCAAATGTAATCGTACAAAGCACTCGGCGCCAGTTTCTGCTCCTGAAATTTTTTCAAGTACCGCCAGAGTTCTTTGATTGTTACATTGTTCTCAATAAAGAACGTATGAATTTGATGTACTGAATCGCGGAGTTTAACGTCTCCGAATGTGAAATAGACGAGCGGCCGCTTTGCCACAGTGCAGGCCATCAACTGCAACAGAGCCTTTAACGTTGGTTCACCACCAAACGCGCCACATCCCCAGTTCCCAGACGCTACTCCAGGAGCGATCGAGTCTAGCGGATGATAGAAGCCAACATAGGCTTTGTTTAATTCTCTGAGCATTAGGTCTTCGCGAAATTGATGCGATGGCTTGGCAAAGGGCAGAGCGTCGATTGCGACAATGTGGACACTTTTCCGACGACTGCTGTCGAGAGGAGTATCGTCCTCATAATTGCCGTCCCAGATAAAAGAATTCGAGTATCCTTTGTATTTGCTATACATTTCACAGCCAACCATTATGAGGGCTTCCGTTGGTCGCAGGCATTCGGTGAAGAGTTTGCTTACAATCAGCTCTGGGCAGATACTAAATCGGATTTCCTCCTGAACACAACCATGACCGAGGATTCCTCCACCGAGGAATTTATTTGCAAAATCAACTTGCAGCAAACCACGTCCCTGATCTTCGATTGTTCCACAGGAGGTTATATGTAGCGGAGTAACCGCCAGCGGCGCTTCGATGTGGGACCATTTTGGAAGTTCTGCAGTTGACATGCTGCGTCTTATGAATGTAACAACTCCCGTTGGAGTTCGGCTGCAGACTCTTTTGAAGTAATGGCAGATGCATTTGATTTTCTCAATAACTGATTGCCCTTTCGATTGAAAGAGCCTATTAAAGTTTATGTCTGGAAAGGTGCTGTATTCAGACTTTCTTTTGGTTGTGTTCCTTCGAGGAAACGTACAGAGGAATGCATTTGCCAGCAGACAGGCCACTTGGAGTTGAGTCAGCGAAATCGAACGGTTTTGACTTTGTTTCAATAGAGGAATTCCACTCTGGACAACTGATGGAAGGCGGAGTGCTAAACGAATAATTTTTGGTAAAAGATGGTCAAAGAATTCTTTCGATTCGGATTCATCGAGTTCCTCTTCGAAAAGTTGATGCAATGAGTGGAAAGTCCATAATTCACTGTATATTGAGTTGTAAGAGAGTATAGCTTCTTCAAGTTCTTTGCTGGTTTTAATTGGTCGTAGTAACGCCTGCTCGACCATATTCCAACGACGTTCGATTGCCACATTGCCATCGTCGCCGGCCACTGGGTATTGGCTTTTGTTTGAACAGGGCAGACGGACGTGATTGGCATCCCATTTATCTTGACCTTTAAGTGGACGCGGTACTTCGTTTGCATCACAGCGAATGGGGAAGTGATAGAGAACAGTATCATGTTCGGACGGGCGCACTGGTGGGACATGCTCTAGTTCGAACTCGTTAAGGTAGCGATGGATTTCATCCATTGAACAACCACGCCATGATACGTTTTGATCAGAAGAATCCATTAAGAAATGATTTAAAAAATATACTTTGTTTTCATAAATTTTTCGAACAAAATTGTACAAAAATACAGCATCTGTCAAATTTTTGTTGGCCTTCGAGCCATCCGTCACATGCTTCAATTTAGAAGTTTCCTTATATTCTAGCAATCGGAAATGATATAAATGTATGGTACCTACAGTGAAGGTGGAAAATGATGGATCTTCATTATGTGCTGTATTTATTCAGTGAAAAAATAGAAAACAAAAACCTACTGCGATTTCACCGATAAAGCTTTGTTTAGAAGAAGCTTATGTCATGCAGTCAGTTCATAGAGTGAATTTTTGCTAAGGAGTTGGTTGTACAATTGAAAGTCAATTTTGAATCTGACATGGAATGGTAAGAACCTTTGTATATATATTGGGGGGTACTATCAAGATTGGTTTTCTGCTTGGTTTGACAGATCTTCTGTCAAACCAAGCAGAGAACACACATTACAAACATGTGTAAAAAAAAAGGTTATCTCGGCTTGGAACCAGTTGGCGCTTCAGTCGAATTCCATTTCGATTATACCTGTTAAATGTATATACAAAGGTAAGAACTACGTAGTTTTGATCTACCAAACGCGAACTAAAGCCGTGTCGTTGTATTTCTATTTAGCTAGTACCCGCGACCTGGCAATCGATTGTAGTGCCATCTTGAGTTGAGACCTGGTACAGTGCTGTTCACCATTCTTGATAATACAAGTTGTGTCTATATACAATACGCATTGAATAAGAAGTACAGGAAGCGGTGTTAGCTACATGTACAGTTTACGTGAGTGAAGCAACAAAAATGTCTGATGATGTCCATTTTTAGGGTATGTGATGTCAATTTTTAGGGTATGTGCTGTCAGTCGAGTTCAGGGGTGTATTATTTCTGTTCGTGATGGTAAGGCGCTGCAATTCGTTGAGTTCCCGTAGTGTGCACGGTTGTTTTGAATAGTTCTTCCATCGTGTTTCGGAACGTTTTTATTTGTTGGTTGTATTACAATAGGCGTAATAAACGTGATGAATTACGGATGAAAAATCAAGAAAATGTACTGGAAAATAAGAAAATTAATCATTAAAAACCGTGCAGTGCATCTTTAGTGTTAAAACACCATGCTTCCTAAAAGAAGAATTGAGATTGAAAAAAAAAGTTGAAGCAAAATCGATGAAATCTTGATTTAATCAAATTTTGCTTGGCGCCCCTGAGATTAACTATTCAACTACAGACCAGCCCTGTTGTAATGAGTTTGTGTTTGTGAAACTCACACTACTTAGAAAAATGCTTCAATTCTTGTTCATAAGACCCCTTCCTGTACTTCTTATTCAATGACAATAGGCCCTGTGTGAATTGCGTTAAAATGTGTAGGTATCAAAACTTGACGTTTGGTAAAAACTTGACATTTGGTTAAAATTTGACGTTTGGTTAAAAATGGGATCAAATTAAGCCATTTGCTGTGTGAAATCCGTTTAAAGGGATTATTTTAACCAACATTTTTGTGTAGAACTAACATTTCCCTCATGATTTAAGAAAATTATCTCACCAAAAAATGATTTTATTCTTCTAGGTAAAATAATTTTGTATACAAAACCAAACTTAAAATAAAAAATTTCACGAAAAGTCACTAAAAATAACCAACAAACTTTGTTTTATTTATTTTTCTCGATTTTGCAGTGGTAATTTTATATAAAGATCCCATTTTGGATGGCTATCGTTCTCTAATGAAAGAACAATAATTTCGCTTTCCGATTTTTAAATATGATAAATTTAAAGTATTTTATTTTAATCTTTTGGAATAACAATGCAACTATTAATTAATTATAACAAGGAACTAAATAAAACTTCTCTATCATTCCTGAGAAAATAAATACACATAAAAATGTTAACCTATTTAACCTCCTCCACACCTCCACACCATGCTGTTGCAAATCTTAACCCATTTTATTCACCACGCTAGTGTCAAGCTTTTACCAAACGTCAAGTTTAAATACACAATTTCACGCAATTCACACATGTCCTAACTTACTGTATTTGGACCTCTATAAAAGTTACATACCAATTGTCCGATTTTCATAGCCCCAATTCGTTTCCTCATATGATAAGCAACATTGTTTACACTTTCGTTGTTTTCTTTATTGAACCAAAATATTCTCTATTGAGGTACTCAAATTGCATTCAGAACTTAAGGTTGTATATTTTGTTGAATCCAATCAGTGTACTCACTGACTCTTGTATAAACCCCTGGCCAGCCCTGCAATCCGCACGGAGTAGGCCCGAACGACACAACTCCAGCAATGAAATAATAAACTCTTTGTTTGTTTGATGAATCCAATCCAATCAGTGGTCCACCAGAATCACCACGGCACGAATCGATTCCCTGCTGACCACCAGCGCACATTTGTGAGTTTGTCAATTCAACACTCCGTTGACTGTATACACGTTGACAATCGCCCAATGTTACCACTGGAACTTCCGCTTTCAGTTTTATATTACTCGATGTTCCATGCTCTGTTTTTCCCCAACCGGAAACATCCATAACACTTCCATCGAAAGATGAACGTTTAAGGATATCCTTGAGTGGCAAGCAAATTGGTCGAATGAAATCGGTGTAAGGAATAGAACGCGCTAAGCGAAGCAATGCAATGTCGAAGGGTTGGCTTTTGGATGAGGCAACATAATTTTCGTGAGGGATGACTTTTTCGATATCAACATCAATGTGAGGATCTGAGCAATCTCTATTACCACGGCTATCGACTTCACAATCTTGGTCTGTTTCTGTGTCCCATTCACCCAAACGAACGCGAACTGGCACCCATGTATCCGGTATGGCACTTATGCAATGAGCAGCTGTCAGAACGTAACGGTCATTGATCAAACTTCCACCGCAGTGATGACCGAAGTTATTGTTAGCTTAAAACAGGGATACAATTTCATTAAAATTATTTGAACTTTGCTAAAAAAAAAAAAATTAGATCTTACTTTTTCTGTACTCAATTAATGCCATCCATGGATATTCGTCGATTTTTGTTACGTTACCACCGTAGATTCGATTCGAGATGACATTACCACAAGTACCGGGTTCGGGAAGATTAACCCCCACTCTTGGTTGGGTAGGATCAACTGGTGCTGGCGTTTGGGGTCCAATATGACGCTCTGGACAGCAAATCTTTTTGAGGATCCAATAAGTCTTAGAAAAATAATAAAATACCAGTACAGCGATCTTACCAAGACTTTTCGATTGTTTGAACCACATTGGCTTCGCTGAAGGAAAGTTCTATCTTCATTAGATAGAGGTTGCTTTTTCAGCAAATTGTATAGATATGTGCACTGTTCCAAATGAATGCACAGGGCACGCTCTGAATTCGGCGTAATGCATCGTCCATAGTTAACAATGTTTTCTACGGGTAGATCGGGCGGATGATAAAATTCTTGTTTTTGAATTGATTAATATGATGGAGCATTCAAAAATACAGAGCAAATAGATTTTACTAGTCAGAAAATTGTTCAAAATGCAATAAGATTTACATATATACATACATGATTTGTTATTTACAAAATTAGGCAAAAGGGTGCTATCGAACTTAAGCATTTAAATAACCATCTTCAGTGCTCTTTAGAATTAAGTTACAATTATTGCTTTTTTTAGTATCTAGTATTGCTCTGACTCTGACAATTTTCGGGTTTAGCTTCACTTAATTGTCTATTTTACTAGTTTTTATTTATTACTTTGAAAGCTATGAATATAAATTTTAGGTCAAGTTGTATTGCAATCAAGTAAGAAATAAATAAGTAACAAAAAATGCTAAACGTTGTACACGTGTAGTATTTTGAAAGTAGTCTGAATCTACAAGGGAGCAACTAACGATTTCCGAATAAGTTTACGTATGCCCCAGCCCATTAGCAAGATTTTGTCGTATTAAAGAATGAATGAAGTTTATCAGATTTTCAAAGCACGATTACCGGATACCCCTGAATTATTGTATAATTAATGTGCCGTACAATTTCTGATCTTGTCTCACGAACATATTGTGGAAAATATAAAGCTGTTCTCGAACAATAGGAAATGGAAACTTTGCATAGAGACAAGGAAATTACTGGCAGACTTTATCAAAAGGAGTCTAGCACTTTCTTATCGATTTGCAAAATAGTAAAGGATCATTCGTTTTTCGGTTCTGAAAATAAATAACACAACGAACCATTTTCAATGCAGATTTTTATTCATTACAAGGTTTGGACTATGCCCAGTGTTGCCATAAAATTATTTGAAGAGATCTGCATTCACAAGCAAAAAAAATCTGCAAGGCAGACTTCTTAAAAACTGTTTTTTAAAGTCAAGGAAAAAAAAAGGAGAACATCGAATCCATTCAGTGTTTTGGTAAAAACTGAATTGAATGCGATGTAAATGACTGCTTTCGAATGTTCAAAATATTTGTATAGAGGGAAAAACTGAACAAAAGAATAACATCAAAATATATTTTTGTTCAATTTTTGAATGCAAACAATTCTGCAGTGCAGCCCGAGGGTTTTTAAAAGTATGGGAGTAGTTGGAAAAACTTAAATGCAGACAAATCTGCACTTCTGGAAACACTTTTGCTATTAAGGCCGTGTGCGAATTGGATGAATTGTGTTTAAAATACAGGTTAAATTTAACCACTACTGAAGGCTTGCTCCGCAGCTTGTCTAATTTTAACACATTTTATTTACACGTAATGTCAAAATTTAACCAAACGTCAAGTTTTAACCACTTTTTAACGCAATTCGCAGACGGCCTCAAATCATTAGATTCATTATATTTGTTCTTAATTTAGCCATCAGCGCTATCTTTTCTCAATAATTGAAAGTTCTGTAGCAAGCACAACTGTCATTTTTGTATTGGCCTTTTTATCGACTGCAATCCAAATTGTCGTTATTTGCAAAGTAAAATTTGCAAAATTTGAAATTTTTGAGTAGTGAAAAAAAACACGACTTTCGTGAGTTCTGTCAAACCATAAAAAGTACATTGCATTTTGTTGAACGTTTGATATAAGTTTGTGCATTTGTGGGATTAAGGCTACCAAGTGTTCTTTTACTTTTTAGGAGAATCAAAAGATTTCATCCCCACTCTTCGAAATTTGACAGTTTTCACAAAACTCCCGGAAAAGTAAAGGACCTATTGATAGTTCTTTAAGTAATGCCACATCAAATTTAAAAGAAAAAAACAAAACAAAACTTATTTATGCAAATAAAATCATATGGGTGGGGTGACCTTCAAAAATCAAACTATTTTTTTCTTATTATTATTGTTAGATAAAAATCTTCAGCTGGCAGAGACTGTTGATTGAGGCCCAAGTCCACCACGGACTGTAGCGCCACCTTAAGTAAGTAAGTAAGTAAAAATCTGCAGAAAAGACAACAATAAACAGCAAGTCAATAAAAAAAAAAAACTAAAATGAGAAGCAATTCAATACTTTTTATATCATGACTAAAAAGCCACTTTTCACGGTTTTTACAAAAGAGTTGAAATTTGTAAGAACTCTCAAATCATATGGAAGTTTGTTGAACAAACGACACGACACGATATCATAGAAGTTTTGGAAAGCAGTAGTGCGATACCTGGGTATGGATACTAATTGATGAGAGTTATGCCCAGTTTCATAAACAAACACTAAAATACTTCTAGCAAAAATCTTTTTAAATTTTATCAGACCCTTAAAACTTTTGAGTTTCACCAACTTAAAATGGGAAATTTCAGGGAATTTTTTGTCAAAATTGACGTCCTTATGAAAATTGTGTGAGAAAAAATGAGAAAGCGTTATTTTCAGTTTTCAAAATATTAAATGACACTTTTAAAATTTAATGATCCCAAAATGGGCATTTAGTTTTAAAGGGTGTTTAAAAGTTTGTTTATTTAAAAAACGCTTGGTAAAACCGAAAAATCTCATTTTACGGTTTAAAAGCTCGTTAAATTTAAAAGTCGTTTATGAAATCGGGCATTAGTCCGTAAAATATAGGTAATTATTGACGAGTCTACAATTAAGATTCCCCGACCTTCTAAAGAAAATGTTAAGCACCTTAAAGCAGTACAAGTGGCGTACCGGAAGAACTTTCAGATCTTTGAACAGTGGAAAACTAAGGTACAGACGATGCTTCTTGCAAATCAATTTTAAAATACTGTTTTGTTATATCAACAGAGGCTGAATTTCGCTGAGTAGCTTTGTTTATCAATTGCTGTAATGCGTGAATCACAAATTAAAAACAAAACACTCAAGCAAATGAACTGTCAAATCTAACAAAACCCATCTTTTATTTTCTGCTGTACACGAAGTAACGGAAAAATAAAATTTGCGATATCCGGAGGGTAAAGAAGGAGGGTCAGTTTCCGATCTCCTTTTGTCTCTGATAGTCACTAGGTTTCGGAATGCACTTACAAACAGAAACGAGAGCTCGAGTTGGATTAGGTTCGAATTTTTGAACTAGGTTTTTCGACGTTTGAGTTGAGCACTCCACTTGGAGTTTAGTTGATGTTGAGATGACAACACTAGCTATTAACATATCCCAGAGGAAGTTATTGTAATGGGTCCGATTATGTGAATCTCCAATTTTTGTATATCTCCATGTTTCAAGGTCACTAGAATCCGAATCAAGCGTTTATATGATGATGTCTGTGAGTGTGTATGTGTGTTCGTATGTGCTTATATGCGTATGTACGGACGTGCGTTACGTTTTTTTAGCTCAATTATCTCATTGTATTGTCATAAAATTTGTCTCATTCAACGCGGTATTGTATTGTGAAGCGCTGATTAGGTTTTGCACTAAATCGGCTCAGCGCTTTTTTAATGGCAACTAAAAATCTAAGACAACCCTAATATAATGAAAATTATTATAATTTTTGCAATCATTTAAATAATAGTGCAAAAATCTTATTGTTAGTAAAAAACTAACAATATTCATTAAAATCCTATGCTTTATTTGATTACAAGCTGACCCACGAAACGCTGCTTTGTCGTATAAATGTTTATTTTCAGAAATACTAGTCCGATTAGAAAAATTGCGTCAATATTAGAAAACTACAATATTCAGGAGCAATATATGTAATCTGTATTTTACTGTGCAAAGTAGTTGTTAATGAGTCCACAAAATGGTAAGATCAGCTTTTGGCAGATGGCGCCACTGTTATTCAATAAACTTAATGTTTTTCATAAACTCATCAGTTTTATGGAATTTGACTTTGAACCAATGTGCGTGTACAACTACAACGGGGTGCATCGGCTGAATATTTTGCAAAACAACTAATGGTTTTACGTATTTTTCTACTCTGGGAAGCTAGTCGTGTGGACTCCATGTGTCGCACTCATATTTTTGTGTTAAAAAATGCACAAGATGGACGAAATTCGTGTGAAAAAATAACACCTAGCTTGTGCTCACTCATCGAACTTCCATGGTTTTTTTTAAGGAATAGAAAATGTGAAAGCAGTAAAAATTCGTCATTTATGCATGAGAATTATGATTTTCTCGTGTATCACTCCTCGTATTGCCATGAAATGAAAATTATGATCATTTAAGCATAAGTTATAAGTTAAGTTATAAGTTACTAGCCGACCCTGCGACCCTCGTCTCGCACCTTAGAATTATGACAATTATCTTCGTGCTCTCGCTGAATTTTGCGAATTCGCGATACAAAATTAATAATTTTTTCTATGAAAAGCAATGAGGTTTCCGAAATTTTCATCAAGAACTTTCTATTTTCAATTCGAAAATCGATTTTGAAATTTTCCAGTTTTCCATTTGAAAACCAATGCACCTGCAATTACATGCAATTTTCCCGTTAAAAACCAATGAGGTTTCCGAGTTTTTCATAAAGATCTTTTTATTTTCAATTCGAAAACCGATTTTGAAATTTTCCAGTTTTCCATTTGAAAAAAAATGCACCTGCAATTACATGCAATTTTCCCGTTAAAAACCAATGAGGTTTCCGAGTTTTTCATAAAGATCTTTTTATTTTCAATTCGAAAACCGATTTTGAAATTTTCCAGTTTTCCATTTGAAAACCAATGCACCTGCAATTACATGCAATTTTCCCGTTAAAAACCAATGAGGTTTCCGAGTTTTTCATAAAGATCTTTTTATTTTCAATTCTAAAACCGATTTTGAAATTTTCCAGTTTTCCATTTGAAAACCAATGCACCTACAGTTACATGCAATTTTCCCTTTAAAAACCAATGAGTGTTCGAGTTTTCATCAAGAACTTTCTATTTTCCATACGAAAACCCATTTTGAAATTTTCCAGTTGTCCGTGAACAGTCCTTAACTCTAGTTTTGGTTTTGACCGAGACCGAAAATGAACGAATCAATCCCGAACGACACAGGCCTAATTTTGACCGAGACCGAGATGTATGTACCTAATATTCAAAATGCAAAATGTACATGCACAGAGATTGGAAACTAAAATCTATGCTTTTTTTTAATATCGATGTTAAAATTTTCTTTTGTACCGAAAATCTTACCCAAGAATTCGCGTGTAAACATTATTGTCTTGGTGTAAAAGCTTAAGTAGGAGTTCAGCCTTAAATATAAAACAAAAGAATGAATAGGAAATGAAATGAAATGAAATGAAAATGGAGAGACATTTCAAAAAACTGATGTCGAGTAAGTAAATTGAAATCAATGTTTTTTGTCCTTAATAATTATTTCTTTTATTTTCAGAACCTCCTACTGCACAATCAGTGCATGGAAGAGCAATTGTCCATCATTTATAAAGTGAGATTTTTGTTTGTTTGTTAGTTTATCGACGACAAACATACAACCGACAAAGAAACAAAAGTCTCACTTTATATATTAGTATAGATAAACAATTGAAAATAAGTTTAAGTGGATAAGCAGGGTGCACCATCTAAGTGTGGTCTATGGAAATATAAAAACTCATTAGTTGAGTTTATAACAAATTGATTTGCTATATAATTTTTAATTGTTTTTATTATTTTTCTCCTTTGGAAAGTTAATCGACAGGTGTCACACTTATATTTGTGATCTATGAACTAGTGTTCAAAGCATAGAGAATATATAATACCTAGAGTCACGACTTCGGGTGTTCGCTCTCTTTTTGCCTACAAGCTGCAACTTGGTCGTTTTGTACTTACCCAGTGAGAATGTGTTAGTTTTATAATGCTTTTTAAATGAGAAACTGCATCCATACATTCGCACTGAGTTAGATACAATGCTCAGGTTGGAGTCGAGGTGGGTTTCATGGGCTCAGATTTCGAAAATAAGATTCCGTTGAGCTCAGCATTTTCAAAAAAAAACTTAAACATACAAAAAATGCATGTAATATGAAAAATAAATACGTTATATTGTTTCTTTGCACTTTTAACATATAATTGCACTATAATTTACCAATATTTGTATCAAAAATCTTAATAAATCTTAAGAAAAAAGTCGTGCGTTTAGTCTCGTATTTGCTGTGGTGGAAGTCTGTCACTTTGGGTTCGTGCATCAGGAAAAAAATTTTGTCACGGCTAAATGCTCACTCTTTTGTCACCTCTTACACAGGTTCACGGACACGAAAAAAAGAGAGGATTGTGAGAGTTCACCTCTTACACAGATTCACGGACACGAAAAAAAGAGATGATTGTGAGAGTTCACCTCACATAAATTTTGAGGGTGTTTTCGGCAAGGGAGGAAAAGGTCGCGACTCTAGGTATTATATATTCTCTATGGTTCAAAGACTGAATCAACAAACTGTAATAAGGGTATTTTTGATTGTAATGACGTAGGAAATTATCGAATGTGAAATTGCTGATTTCTTACATTTTCATAAAAGTAAATTGAACTTGACATTTTCAGCTTGGTTAAGAAAGATAATTAATTGAACATCGAAAAAACCTTCGTTGAGGGTAAATTTATCTTGAGGGAATTTTAAAAGTGCCAAAAAATCCCATTTTAACTCTATTCGCCTTGACTTGATGTTTGGTTAAAATAAGATCTAGCTCGTTGAATAAAATGGGTTAAAATGTTCAATGATGAAAACAAATTATAGCTATAACTGGACTGTTGCAGCATATAAAACTGTCTACTCTTAACACCACTAATTACAAAAAACAAACACTTTTTCATTATGGATGTACATGTACGTTAATACGTTAATATGTATATGTTTCAACAATAATCAAGTAAGTTCTTAAGTCGATAATATTTTTATTTTTGCTCTTCGAAAAGATACTCCAAAGCACTCATATGAAACGAGTTTTCCACTTTGTAATTTCAAAAGTATAGGGCTGGAATTCGACATCTGTCAAACTAAGTTGTTAAACCATTCTTTTTAAGTTGAAAGTCTGAAATTTATGAAAATGGATCGCTAAACTATTGCAAAACGCATAAAAAAGTGTTAAAATCTACTACAAAAATAGTGATTCGACCACAGCCATATATTGTGCATTAAGAGGAGATCATGGTTTACATAATTGTCCAACTACGCAATCAATTGGCAAAATTGTGAAGAAATTTGAAGAAACTGGATTGGTTACAGATATTGCTGTAGGTGTGTCGATTCCTCGTCGTTCTCAGGAATTAGGAATTAGTCTTACGGCACATTATGGCGTATTTTGCATTTGGATCTACACCTACATCCATATAAAGTCCAGCTCACATAAAACCTGAAGCCAGCTGATCATTCACAACGTCGTAGATACGTCGAATGGGTGCTTGAACAACAGGCGGTGGACGTCGATTTTTTCGAACAAAATTTTCTTCAATGACGATAAACAAAATTGTCGTATTGGGGGTTCTGAGAATCCTCAAGTAATTGAACAGAGGCAATTACAACCACTTAAGGCCCCGGTTTAGTGCGTTCTTTGGTCCGGAGGCATGATTGGACCTTACTTCTTCGAAAACGACGGTGGAACGACCATCATCGTCAGCTCGGAGTGTTACGGTCATATAGTAACCGACTTTTTTTGTTTGCAGGCTATTAAAGAATAGGAACGTTTTGGAGAATATATGGTTTCAACAAGACGGTGTCACTTACTACACAACTCGAGCGAATATGACTTCGTTGTAAGGGACATTTCCTGGCCGCGTAATTTCTCGTCGTAGCGATATCAACTGGCCTACATTATCATTCGATTTGACATCGCTGGAATTTTTTTGTGGGGCTTAGCGACAGACCGTGTTTTTAAACATAAAATTTTAACTCTTGAGCACTTAAACAATAACATTCGTCAAGTTATTGCTGAGATAGCGCCCAATATGTGTCAAAAAGTGATCGAAAATTACCTCAAAAGAATCGATGCTTGCAACAATTCGCGTGGTCGTCATTTAAATGATGTATAGTGCTTCACATATAATGTCAACGTTCAAACTTTATAACGTTAACTTTTGAAATCTCAAAATGGATAACCCGGTATATCGAATTCCGAGAAGGGGTACACACAACAATATTCAATTCTTTAAAGCTCACCATATAAACAGTCTTGACAAATTCGGAACAACTTGTTTTATATGTTTTGACAAGACAGTGTTTGGTGTGTCAGCTGGTGATAATATATTAGTAACCTTGTCTTTAAAAGAAGAATATAAAACAAATTTTTTCGATTTTTTTAAAATTCAGCATCAGTTAAAAACAAAAACAATTCCTTATTCCTACAATATCTAAATAAGCATCATTTTAGGTTCTTGCTGTGGGATAAAGTTATAATCTTTTCTGAAACCTCAACCGTAACCAGTTCTTCAAAAAAAAAGCCGGTTTTGTTTTCGTTTATTATGGAATGGAATAACATTATCAACATGCTTAATCTATCTTATTCTTAATCTTGCCTTATGATCTTTGTTTTGTTTGCAGTTTCGGTTTTTTTTTTTTAACCAAGTATCACGTCATTTAAATTATTCAAAGAAGATAGCGCGAATTAAATTAAATTAAATAAAACTTTTGAATGTTGTATTTCTGGTAGATTCACATTTCGATTCCCATTGAACAGGTTATTAATAAATAAGAAAACCACCTTTTTATAAGGTATCTCCTGTGTGTACGTACCTACACATATATGTATGTTTCATGCGGTACTCATCAATCTAGCAAGCAAAACAATGTCATTTTTTGTAATTAATTTGGTTTGACACCTCAGTGACTATTTTCGGTTTGTTTACATTAGGTACTGTATTATGAGACTTTGACAGCCTCAAGCTGTTGTTTCATACACGCGATTCCCACAATTTTGTCTTCTTCCGACTAACACTAAAAAGAAATAGCTCTCAAGACAGGTTTAAACTACAGAACTAAAATTTCCGATGAGTAATATGTACAAACTTAGACCAAAAGTGCTTATTAAAGATTCAAGCAATTGAAAAACCAATATGTTAGTAGTATAAACAAAAAAACAAATCGGCAGCGTAAACTGCAGCATCCTCAAGAACGTCTGATAATCTCGGGGACCTTCTCACGATTATAGAACAACTGATTACAATATTAATACGTTACAATCAAATACATTGAAACTTGAAACACATTTATGTTAATATTTTTCTTTAACTTACGTCCACTGGTCAGTGATATGAGCGTCACAAGTACGAGAAAGGAAATTCCAGGAATCATCCTGCACACTGGTCAAGTGACAAGGTCAAGTAATAAGAAATCTGTATTTATTTTTTGTTCAACTAATTTTGTTTATTTTTATAATTTTAGCTTTGTAATTATGTCCGAAGTCGATCCACACAAGATTGCTCTCACACTTAACACGAACCGTACGAGACTGATGGAGGTGATTCTCTGAGTGGACTGTGGTTAAGAGGTTTTGCTGTCAATTTGCCTAGGGGTCTGACCGGTACGATTACGGTTACCTATCAAGCCTGTCCCCCTCCATATATTTAACATCTTGCAAAGAAGAGAATAGAAAAAACTCTCTTGAATTATGTTCTTTTTCTTGTTCGAATATTTTTTCTCTTTTCGCATTATTTTTGTTATGGATGCGTTAAATATGTTGGTGGAGTCGTGGAGTACTCATTAGTACTGGTTTAGGTATGCGATTAATATTAATATTCTAAACAATTTCAGGGTTCTTATTTCGATAGAATAAATGACTGTTAGGATCCACAACTTTGTTATTGTCAACATCTTTCTTATGATTTAAAATATTCAATATAACACTTTTACATGTAAGAACTTGGCGTACTTTTAGATCTCACTATCACTACTTTTGGTGGCTGACTTTTTACACAGTGTTGTTCGCTCATAAGAGAACTTGGCTCATTTTTTACATTTTATGTTTTTGTTCTGATTTCATATGTTTTTGCACTTTTATTTATGGAAGCATGTACCTCAAAATACACTAAATAAGCTAGCAATTTGCAAATACAATAAACAGAGTGGCGTGACAGCTCTTGAAGAGCCAAGGCCTAAATGGTTTACTCTCATCAACAATTCTCTGGGTGCATGTGAAGAATTGAGGGGACCTTAAACTACAATGTAAACGCCAATTCCGAAGCGCAAAGTTGAGAAGCACTTTCCATGACAGATTGATACTTTTGGAAGACATGTCACTTCTTTGCAAGAGGCAGTGCCCGTGAAAGATAAAATAAAAAGTAAAAGCATGAGTAGGACTCGAACTCACGACGTTCTACCAACTCTACTTACACGCTTTAACAATATTAGTGTTCTGCCAATTTATAAATAAATAATAAGTAGGTTAGGTTAGAGTGGCTCACTCACTCATTTAGACCCCAAAGGTCTATTGTGAAACCACTTGAGAAAGTAACTCATGGGAGTGTTATGAACATAAACAAACCAGAATTCTAAATTTCAACATCCTTTGACCATTCGAAGAAAGTGGGCTGCAACCACGCCCCTTTAATGAATTTACAATTTTATACTTATATTTCCTCTTACATTCAATTGAAACCCTATCAGAATTTCGAATTTAAACGTTTTCGACCATTCTGATAAGATGAGCGGATACCACGCCCCTTAATGGTAATAATATGTAGATTTTCTTCATTTTGTATGTCATTCAACCAATCGTATAAGAATTCCGAATTTCAGATCCTACCACCAATTTAAATTATTGTTAGGGGCCAATAATTTAAAGTGGTGGTAGGATCTGAAATTCGGAATTAACCAAAAATATTTTACTTATATTTTTCCTTATATTCAAATAAAGCCCTATTTGAATTCCGAATTTAAACATCCTACGACCATTTGTAGAAGGTGGGCGGATACCACGCCTCCTGGATGAGCAAATTGAAGTTTTCGATATTTTCCTCTGTATTTATTCAAAAACCTACCACTGTTCCAAATTTCATGATTCTGCTATTGTCAGAAGTGCTTCATAATTTTGATGATCAGTTAGTAAGTGAGTCAGTCCGTGAGTCAATTAAGGTTTTTGAAATGTTTACTGTTCAATATCTCAGCAAGTAGTGGTTCTACAAAATTATATTTTTTATAGGACCTTTGTTTCCATAAAGTTAATACGTAATTTGAAGCTTCAAACTCTATGGGTTCAAAAGTTATGATGCTTAAAAATGTGCTTGGGTTGTATATTGTAAAAAGGGAGTAGTGCTAGAACTTGGCTTTGCCCTTTGATTCTACTTTTACTTTTCTAAATTTGTTTAAATTTCCATTGATTTCGAAAGAATTAAAATATAACTTTCGTAGGAAAAGGGTCAGTGCTCCAACTCCAAGCCTCTTGAAATGTATTATAATTATAATTGACGTTTTTTCCAATTATGAATGCTTGCAAGTAATTCTAATCATTCTTTAAACTTTTTAATTTTTTTGAAAAAAAAAAACCGAGACCTTGATGTTCAGGGGAAATGATTGAAAATCATTGATGAAGCAATTTCGAGAATGTCTAAGGACTTTTGAAATTTTATTATCTGAATCAATGGCCATGGATTATAGAAAGCGCTGGCTGATAGTTTTTCATATTTGCCATAATACAATATACATAAGTTTAAGGTCTTGAGCGAATGGCGTTTAAATTTTTATGTTTGGTTAAATTTTGACAGTAACATGGTGCACAAAATGAGCGCGTTCAAAAATGAATAAACAGCTAAGATAGTAGGCTTTAATATAACGTATCCAAGACGAGACTGAACGTCCAATATGTTAAGACTTAACTCGCTACGGAGCAGGCTAAAGTAGGATACTTTTTTTTTTTTACACACTATCAGAATTGGTCGTATAGGCTTATAGCAAGCACCATATTACGACCAATGGTTTACCAACACAGGGACTGTGTTATACCACCGGCTCATCACTTAGTGTGGTGTTAGTTGTTAGTAAGCACATAACGAAACTAAAACAAATAACACTACACACATAAATAATTAACATTAAAATAGAGACAAAAAAAAACATTACAAAATCAACATAAAACATTAAGAAAGTGGAACACTGGTTTTCAAAATTAATTTGAGTTGAATTTTACTTAAATTAAAATCAAAAAGTTTTGAGTTCCAGTTTTATAAGTCTACCCATACGTGTCAAAGCTCATACTTGGTTATGAATTAGTAATTTTTTAAAGAAAATCCCAATTATTTTAAAACCTTATAATGATTCAAAATTGACAAAAATAATAAAGACGATGTGATTAGATTGATGGTTGGTGCGAGAATAAAGTTATAAGCACAAAACCAATGCATTTTCAAAATTATAATATTAGCAAGTGCTTTGCACGGTGCAGTGCATTAACGCCCATGGTATTAACACCCGCGGGTGTTAATTCCAACAATAAAAGAAACTAACCTACGCGGGTATTAATTCCTTTTTTAAATGCTACTAACACTAACGGTGGTTAATTCCTTTTTTGGTGGGCTTAAATTCCAATTTTAATTGGAAATAAAACCCAGACGTGAAACAAATTTTAAAAAACTCATACTAAAACTTAATATGGTGACGTTTAATAACTCCCGACGAAATAAGGCCGCTTAAATCCTTATTTCCATTTCTTATGGAAATTAGACCCTTACAAGGGTTGCGGTCTTGTTCCATTGCAACTTAGAAATAATGCCTTCGTTAATAAAAAATGCCTTATTTTGGTTTTTCTGTTTTGATTAGAAACTTGGCGCAGGGAAACTCGTCCCGAAGTCAGAAGTCCCGAAAATGGTTTTCGGAACTTCTGACACAATATGGAAGGTCATAAGCGCTGGATTCGATCTAGGAATTATTAGCCCACTACGGTAGGTTAGTAGTCCCAATTAAATTTTATTTTTTATGGGACAAATGAGAAAAAAAGGGAAAAAATATTGTTCATGCTAAAAAAAAAATAAAAAAAATTAAATTCCTGTATGTATACCATTGAATGCAACGATAAGAAATCTTTTAATCCGGCAGACGGCTATCTTGCCATGCTTGTAATTTTTATTTCAATAAAAAAAATTTAATGCCATGGGCATTATTTTTATTATTTCAAAATTTTTGAAAACTTGCCCATACACAGCCAACGTGTTGGCCGTAAGGTCACGGTTTACAAAATATTCATAAACCGTGGATTTGTTGGCCAACATGCCCATACACAAATAATTTTCAGCCCAACCCCAACAAATCACACCAACATGTTCACCGCGTATGCCTAGCTTTACGAATTGAATTCGAAACGAAAATCAGAACAGGAGTGATTGAAACTGAAAATTTCAGTTATTTTTCTATTTTTGTGAAAAAGTAAGAAAAGCAAAAATTATTAATAAATTGAAAGTTGCAAATTTAATAAATTACAAATTAGTTAGTTACATATATGAATGTTTATTTGAAAAGACAAAACAAAAAATAAATGATCGGGCCAGCAAAAGAAGTATTTCCTAAATTTATTATTAATCTTGAAAAATGGAATATGTACGAACTGACTATTTGTTTTCCATTTTTGTTTGACAGCTGTAAACTATCAAATAGTGTTCGAAGACTGAACTGAATTAACAAACTAAGATATTTTTTTTACTTTCAAGACCAGGCGGATTTCGGGTCATAAAAACTGTTATTAAATGTTTCGCCAATCGTTGTTTTTTTTCTTAAATTCTTTTTCTTGCAGTAGTCTGCTAGGTTAGTAGTGTCCGTAGCTTAGTGGTAAGGTGCGTTGGCTGCTAAGCAGAACGTCGTGGGTTCGAATCCTACTCGGGCCCAAAGTTTTTATTTCATCTTTCACGGACACTGCCTCTTGCGAAGAACTGACAAAACTTCCAAGTGTATCATCTGTCATGAAAAAGTGCTTCTCAGCTTTGCCGTTCGGAATCGGCGTAAAATTGTAGGTCCCCTCAATTCTTCACACGCACCTAGAGAATTGTGATGAGAGTAAGCCACTTAGGCCTTGGCTCTTCAAGAGCTGTCGCGCCACTCTATAATAATAGTCTGCTAGGTTAGCTAGTAAATTTGTTTGCCTCTTACGAGGTTTGTTGTTTTCATTTGCTATTATAAAAGCAAATACAAATAATGATAAGAAAAAGGAAGTATACGCCTTGGTGCACATTTTTTTTTGTAACAATTGAAAAATCCGTAAGGTCGCTGAACACACAACAGCATGCTTGACAGGTTTACTTGTAGAATCTTTTGTACAAGCAAAATGTAAACATCTGTAGGGATATTTTGCGCAAGGATCTTACTTGTACAAGCCGCTTGATGATTGATTGATTGATTTCGAATCCTACAAACTTGCACAAGCATAGCTTGCACAGGCAAAACGACACGTGTGTACTTGTATTTTTAGCTTGTACAAATAAATTAGTAAATTCCTGTACTGTAAATAAGCTCTTCGTGACCACATCATCATGTCGAGCGATTTGAAGAAGAACAACCGTAAATTACTAGAAAGATTTTATTCTTCCGAATAGCATGATAGGATGAAGAGGGTTGCAGCGTACAAAATCTTTCTTGATAAGTATACATTAATTGATATCAAGCCGATAAGAATGCCTTTATTTAGATCTTCATAGCTACTTCCGGTTGTGAGGAATCTTAATATTGCTGTTAATCTCTCGTGGCAGTAACAGCTTGTGACATAATCGTATCTTGCTTTTGAATTAAAGGTGTTATGAGTGACAAAAGCTTCAGATATGGTTCTTCACTCATTCTGAGATAATTATGCCAATCACGCGGAAATATCTTCAATACACTCAGTTAATTTATATGGGAGTATTTTCTTCTCTTTAGTAACCACTCTTTACACCACACATCACGTTTCTTTTTTCGTGTTACTTTTTTACGGACAAGATAAAAAGCAGCCAAAGCAAGAAAGCTGTTGTCCGAATCACACATTTTCGCAACATAAACTGAATAATGTTGGAAAATGCTGTGGCGTGTGGAGGCGAAATAAAAAATTAGCACGCTTGTACAAAAAGATTGTTCAAGCAAACTTAGTTAAGCATACTGTTGTGTGTGTAGCGACCTTAAGAAACAATTCAAAAAGCAATGTACATGAATTCGAAATCATTTCTTTAGCGTTACTGTGCTTATCCCTATTTGTCTTAGCACTTGAAAAGCATACATTTGGACTATAACTAAAAGGAGCTGTTTTCTTGCTGCAATTGTGTTTTGCGCATAAAATCCAAGTCATCATATTTTTCTTTCCAGAATAGAGTCCAGTCTAAGAAATTAAATACATGAAAATCGTTTCAGTCATTCTTGAGTTAAAAGTATAGTAAGTTAGAATGTGGAAAGAAAGTTTTTTTTTAGAGTAAACAGTTTGATGAGTGTAAGCCACTTAGACTTTGGCTATTCAAGAGCTGTCGCGCCACTCACATAAAATTTTATTTGAAAATATGAAGGTATTTTAGGAGGCATTTTGCTCTCTTTCGACCTAAAAAATTAAATTTGATAAAATATCCACATCAATGCGAATGTGTAGGTTTCTCAATGCATTTCAAATGGGGTGAACCAATACATTAGCATTGACATGGAGTTACACAGATTCACGGACACAAGAAAAGAGAGTAAACTGCAAAATTTTTTGGACGGTGATTTAAAAAAAAAAGAGAACGAGTTGCGACTCTAGGTAATACCTCCTCTATGGACAAAATGAAGATGATCCTTGCGGTATTTATTGGGCTCTGAACATCTATCTAACACTTCATTTGCCAACATATGTAGGATGCCGAAAAATAATAAGAGAGATGTTTTCTGCTCAATAATTTATTCCAAACTCAAAAACATTCTTCGCTTAACAACTAATGATACCATGGTCAAAGCGATAAGTATGCATTTCTTACATATGAAAGCTTAGAGGGCATACTGTATTATGATTCGATAATACTGTTGAGAACATAATAATTATCATATAAATTAAAACATATTATTTTAAAAACTACAAGGTGTTTCATGCAATACTATTATTACGAAAATAATACAAAATTATAAAAACTTTAATCTTAAAAGATAAGCTTTCTATAGCTCGACCATCATGACAATAAATCGTCCTCGATTTGATCATGCAAATTTTACAATTAAAATCACATTAATAAATAAGAATTAACATTTATAAATTAGAACATAAACGAAACAAAAGTATGTAATACATTTGAATATTATTTCTTTTTACTTCAAATCGTATACGAAAGTATATATATAATACATTTCTTTTGACATCATATGTATAAATACTATGTTATTTTTTTTTTGACAGTATTATGTTGTCAATACATTTAGAAAATATACATATACATAAATGTTGAGTATTTAAGTTAAGATTACAATAAATTTCAGTATATTTAATAAAAGGTCACTAGGGCGTATGAGTGCTTTTTTTAAGTTAATATAAGTGTTACATGCATTATTATTTGTTAAAAGAAAAGTTGATACGTGTGATGATATACTATTACTTATTCATAATTTGAATATATTTTCATATTTTCTGGAGATGCAACTCCTTCGTAAGGAATACGCGAAATTTGATTATTGTCTAAATCTTTTATTAAAAATCTTTCGTTGGGCAGCAATTTAACTACTTCATAGGGCCCTTTGTATTTTGTTATCAGTATTTTTAATCATTACAAGATCACCTATTTTAAATGGATAGGGTGGCTTGTGTCGCTTATCGAAATAAATTTTATTCTTTGACTGACAACGAACAATATTTGCACTTGCCCTCTGCCTCAAAATTTTCAAATTTTCTTGTTTACTTTTGGTTATGTTTTCAGTAAGATATTCACGAACTCTATCATTCACTTCACCTTTTTGAGCAACGCCAAATAACAATAAACTGGGAGAAAAATTTGTACTTTATTTCTACTAGCCGACCCTGCGGCCCTCGTCTCGTACCTTTCAGAGCAACCTTAGAATTATGACAATTATCTTCGTGCTCTCGCTGAATTTTGCGAATTCGCGATACAAAATTAATAATTTTTTCTATGAAAAGCAATGAGGTTTCCGAGATTTTCATCAAGAACTTTCTATTTTCAATTCGAAAACCAGTTTTCCATTTGAAAACCAATGCACCTGCAATTACATGCAATTTTCCCGTTAAAAACCAATGAGGTTTCCGAGTTTTTCATAAAGATCTTTCTATTTTCAATTCGAAAACCGATTTTGAAATTTTCCAGTTTTCCATTTGAAAACCAATGCACCTACAATTACATGCAATTTTCCCTTTAAAAACCAATGAGTGTCCGAGTTTTCATCAAGAACTTTCTATTATCCATACGAAAACCCATTTTGAAATTTCCAGTTGTCCGTGAACAGTCCTTAACTCTAGTTTTGGTTTTGACCGAGACCGAAAATGAACGAATCAATCCCGAACGACACAGGCCTAATTTTGACCGAGACCGAGATGTATGTACCTAATATTCAAAATGCAAAATGTACATGCACAGAGATTGGAAACTAAAATCTATGCTTTTTTTAATATCGATGTTAAAATTTTCTTTTGTACCGAAAATCTTACCCAAGAATTCGCGTGTCAACATTGTCTTGGTGTAAAAGCTTAAATAGGAGTTCAGCCTTAAATATAAAACAAAAGAATGAATAGGAAATGAAATGAAAATGGAGAGACATTTCAAAAAACTGATGTCGGCTTTCAGTTGCCTGAATTTAAAAACAAAATTTCCGAGTAAGTAAATTGAAATCAATGTTTTTTGTCCTTAATAATTATTTCTTTTATTTTCAGAACCTCCTACTGCACAATCAGTGCATGGAAGAGCAATTGTCCATCATTTATAAAGTGAGATTTTTGTTTTGAAGTACAGGGTCTTATGAACAAAGAATTGAAGCAATTTTCTAAGTAGTGTGAGTTTCACAAACACAAACGCATTACAACAGGGCTGGTCTGCAGTTGAATAGTTAATCTCAGGGGCGCCAAGCAAAATTTGATTAAATCAAGATTTCATCGATTTTGCTTCAACTTATTTTTTTCAATCTCAATTCTTTTCTTAGGAAGCATGGTGTTTTAACACTAAAGATGAACTGCACGGTTTTTAATGTTTAATTGTTTTATTTTCCAGTACATTTTCTTGATTTTTCATCCGTAATTCATCACGTTTATTACGCCTATTGTAATACAACCAACAAATAAAAACGTTTCGAAACACGATGGAAGAACTATTCAAAGCAACCGTGCACACTACGGGAACTCAACGAATTGCAGCGCCTTACCATCACGAACAGAAATAATACACCCCTGAACTCGACTGACAACACAGTCAAAGTTTGACAGCACATACCCTAAAAATTGACAGCACATACTCTAGAAATGGACATCATCCAGACATTTTTGTTGCTTCACTCACGTACACTGTGCATGTAGCTAACACCGCTTCCTGTACTTCTTATTCAATGGAATAAACACTTGTTAAACCGTAACTGCAACTGATTTTCCTTAATTATATCAAAAACTTCTTCCGAAATACAAAAATGTTCTTCTAAAGTCTCAGTCGCAATAAGCAAATCGTCAATATATATTCTAACCTTTTCAGATCTCAATAACTTTTTAAATTTTGATTCATAAACCTTTGGAACACAGCTGGGGCGTTTTTAAGCCCACATGGCATAAAAATATACTCAAATTGTCGCAGATGGAGTGACAAAAGAGGTAAGCTTAATTGAATCGTCTTCCATCTTTACATGCTGAAACCCGTTTTTCAAATCTAACAAAGTAAAATATTTTTTATTACGTAAACCGTCAAGAATATCTTCAATTAAAGGCAGTGGAAATTATCTTTAACCGTAATATTATTTAACTACCTGTAGTCCACGCATAATCGCAATTCCCCCGATTCCGTTTTTGCTAAAACTATGGGTGAAGCAAATGGTGAATTACTTTCACGAATTATTTTTCAATTTAAAAGATCATCTTAAATTTTATTTAATTCAAGTTTGTGAGCAAACGGTAACCGCCTAGGCGCGCAACTTAAAACATTGTTCGTGTCTCTGAGAACTATCTTCATCTCAATGTCATTTTTCAAACCGTTGTTATTCATATGATCGATCTTTGAAATGCTTTTCGCAACCATTTTTTGAATTTGTTTTTATCTTCATAATTTAAATTTTCATTGATATTTATATTTAATTGACTATCGCGATCATCAAACGTATCAATTTTCATAATGACCATTATTTCGTCATTTAAAGCATTCCCATTTAAATTTTTCTCGGATGCCTTTTCTTCAAATTAACAATCTTTTTCAAATCTTAATTTCATATTTGTTTTTCTTAAAAAATCCCTTCCTAAAATAATAGCATCACTCATGGTATCATTCTTAACAATATATAACCATTGATTTACATAATTTTTATCAAATTTTATTTTACTTAACACCTTACCATAAATAATCAGTCTACTGTTGTTTATACCAACAAAATTTTCCGAACTGGATTCTATAGATGTTAAATTAAAGAGAGACTCTCTCCGGTGTCATCAACATCTCGAATTAGGCACACTGAAAGTTTTTTCGGGCAATCTTTGACTGAATGCCCCCGCTGTCCGCATCGAAAACACGATCCTCTTTCCCGTGATGGTCTTGGGCATTTGGAAGACACGTGACCGGTTTCATTACAATTATAACATCTTATGATGACTTTATTGTTGGATTGTGATGACGAGTTTGATTGTGATGTGGGTTTATTGAAAACGGTTCCTGATGATACAGATTCTTGCTTCATCTGCTCTTACCTTCTCAAAGCAGTTTTTAACTCAGGAATGGTATTCACTGTGAAGAGAATTTGTTTATTAAATGAAGAATCGGGTATACCTTTAATGATGATATGATATCATTCTCTTGAATATCCGAAGAGCTTGCGATCTCGAGCATTGTGAGGACATAATGTTGAAGGTTTTCCTCTTTTCGTATTTTTCTGTTTCTTAAGGTGTTGCGTATTTCAGAGGCTCACGCGAGATGATGAAACTCCTCCATCAAAACTGTTTTAAAAGCTGTCCATGAATCGCATGAAATTGATCGGAGGAAGAGCTTTGCTGTCCCTTTCAGTAGTCGCTGCGCAAAAATAAAGCACTTCGACTCGTCCAAATTGTAAATTTTCTTACAGTTTTCAAAATTTTCAATCCATTTTGAAATAGGAAAACTGTCGTCGCCAGAAAAAGTTTGCAAGATTCCTCGATGTCCCTAAATGAGCAGGAATTAAAGGTTGACTCACTTGGTTTGTTAAGCTCCGCCAGCCGCCTCTCCAGCGCTAAGATCTCCTCCTTTCTTTCAACTTTCCTCCGCAATTCCTCAAGTCGTTTTTCGTCCTCATCACCATCAGGTTCACCATCTTCACTTTCGTCGCCGATTTCTGGAAAATTTCCTCCAATTCTGTGTCGTCAAGTTGTTGAACTTCTTCTTCAATTCGGACTTTAAGTGCAGTCTTAAGTCCAGACGTTACTAGTCTCAATTCAGAACATTTCTCTTTAAGTTCTTGAATCTTAGCAGAACGTAAGAATTTTAAAACACGTAAATTCATTTTTCGTATAAGAATATTACTTATCTCGACTTCACAACTTTCTTTCTTAATTGTTTTTCATAAACTAATAAATGTTTATTCTTCACCACATGTGATAGAACTTGACATAAAACATAACTTTTAATTTGTAAAAATAAACGTAAAGTCAAACGTACAATAAGCTCATTATTCCCACTTCTGAGCTGTAGGATGCCGAAAAATAATAAGAGAGATGTTTTCTGCTCAATAATTTATTCCAAACTCGAAAACATTCTTCGCTTAACAACTAATGATACCATGGTCAAAGCGATAAGTATGCATTTCTTACATATGAAAGCTTAGAGGGCATACTGTATTATGATTCGATAATACTGTTGAGTACATAATAATTATTATATAAAGCAAAACATATTATTTAAAAAACAACAACGTGTTTCATGCAATACTATTATTACGAAAATAATAAAAAATTATAAAAACTTTAATTTTAAAAGATAAGCTTCCTATACATAGAATATTCCTTCGAATCATTCCGCAAATAGGCTGGCAAATTTTTGTTAGGAAACGGCTTGCTTGTGTTAATATGACCAGTGATTATTCGAAGGGTGTCAATTTTGTTGTGCAATGTATCGAGCTGTTAAAATTGTCTAAACTATCCAATCTATATAAGAGGGCAGTAGCGTTAAGGTAAATTGTATTTTTATCAAACATTTTAAATAGGAGAGTATTAAATAAATAGGGGGTAAAGGGGTACATACATATTCGGGATCTGTTGAAGGACATAACTTAACGTTCACTATATTACACAAAACACTTTGATATACATATGAAACTAAAAAGTTTTGTAATTTAAAATATCAAGTCTTATATTCTAATATTTTCATTCCCAATTTAATTTTCACTAAATAAATACATTATATTAGAGTTCATAGTTCAAAGTTTATTGCTTATTTTTCTTATTGGTATCTGCGTTGAAGCTGTAGGAACTTTTTATTTTTCAATAGATTATGAGACTTATTTTTACCTTAGAAAATCAAGCATTAAAGAATGTAAGAATGGCGGAGGCAGCATATTCCAAGATCGTAGGGGAAATTCACTATGGAATTGTACCTTCATAAGGAAAATCTATGGAAAGCGTTGTCCTGGAAGAAAAACCGAGACCAGTTTTTAATGGAAATGTTGTAACAAACCAAAAAGATATCGACAGTTGGGAACGAATGGATGACGAAGCCAGAGGGACAATTGGTGTATGTGTTAAGGATGACCAGCTTGCTCACATCCGAATGAAGACAACTGCAAAATCAACATGGGATGCCTTAAAGTGTTACCATGAAAGAAAATACTCTCACTAATAAAGTATTTTTAATGAGATCGATTTGCTCGTTAAAAATTAGAGGAAGGTGCTGATGAATGCAAGGTTATTTTACCAAATTGAGTGACATTGGTGAAGAAACACTTTCTGAAAAATGTGCACGACTGGGTCGTACGAACTTGCTCCTGCATGCTAAAACTAAATATTTATGATTACTTAAATTGCAAAAGGTAGTGTTAAAATAAGAGATATCTGATTACACGTTTTTTTTCTTAAATTAATTTTTTATATATAAAATTTTTCAAAAATATCTTAAAATTAATTTGGGTATGCAGTTTTCAAGACTATGTAAATATACATATTATACTCCAATTTGGATTTTTAAAATTGATCCGTTTTGAGATACAGAATTTTGAAAAAAAAGTTAAAAATATTTTTTAATAATCCTAAAAAAAATATTATTTGAACAATATATATGTACGTATTTTCGAAAAAAAACTTACGCTGATCGGACTTTCAGTTTTCGAGAAAATCTAATAACAAAAAAACGGTTCTATGGGAGGTACCGTTTGGAGCAATACAAAAAAATTTTTTTACATAAAACACATGAATGTTTAAAAAAATTAAACTCGAGGAAGTTAAAAAAAAATCGTTCGGGCCGTTTTTGTGAAAAAAAAGTTTTGGTTTTTGGCCAAAAAAATCGTATGGTGGCTACCCTAAATTTTGATCTTAAAACAAAAATAAAAAAAATTGGGATATGACTTTTTGCTCAAACCTCTAATTTTCAAATTTGAAGTCAATCGGACCAGTAGTTAAGCCTGTAGATGCCTGTAAACTTCCGACAGACAGACAGACGGAATCGCCGGACCCACTTTTTTCGACTTCTCTATCATCGTAATATCATACCTCATCCTCATCTCAATTTATTTTTTACGAATTCAATACTTGCCATATACATATGTATTCTATATGTCGCAAGTAAAAAAGGAGTGCTGCAATGCTACTGAGTAGTTTGTCAGAAAGTTAGGATGCCTTGATTACATCGTTGGAATCTCGAAAAGAAGAAGAAATTACTTTCGATTTAGTACAAGAACAAATAATAGCTTAATACGAGCGATATTTTTCTGCAAGTGCAAGTGGTAAATTCAAAAGATGCAGTTTTGAAGAATATTGCGTAAAACCATTGTTTGCTATTCCTGCCGGAAACAGGAACAGGAAACAAATACAAAGAATGGCTAAGAAAACAAAATTTCAAAACAAACGATCCAAAGTTTGCTCACAGAGTTAAAACTGTTGAAGAATCATCAGAAGGCCCAACAAAATTAGATGTTAACTCGAAAGATTATCTGTTTAAGAGTGATCAGTATGGATTGTTGCCTCTGGAGCAACTGGCCATGTTGCAAACCATAAATCATTTATCATAAATAAGAACAACACCTACAAGAGCTCAATAGAAATGGCAAATGGCGATTCAACAAACGTACAAGGAATAGGCACAGGATTGTTGACACTTTTGGACGAAATAACGAATGAGCATCAAATAAAAACTTCTGAAGTCTTCTTCTTCTATGCACCTAGTCTAATAGAAAACATGCTGTCTATCAAGCAACTGACGAAAAACGGTTTTCGAGTCGAATTTGATTACAGAATTTGTGAAATTAAGCATAAAGGTAAGCAGAGAGGTGTTGCAGATGCAACTGGATGCTTGTATGTCATAAGACAGAAAGATGAAGTAAGAAGAAGAACATGAAATTCAGGAAGAGATAGATTTTGAAACGAACGAAAATGATAACCGGTCTATCGAAATACCAGAAAATAAGAAACGAGTTTCAAGTAGAATTACCAAAGGAGTTCCACCAAAACGCTTAATTGAACGAATGAATACCACCAAAGAAATAATAGAACCAAGAAGCTATTTTGAAGCCATTGAATGTGATGAGAAGCAATGGCTTACTGCAATGCAAGAAGAGATGGAGTCACATGAAGAAAATGGTACGTGAGACCTAGTAAATAGGATTTCAAAATCAAAACTGGACTAGACGGACAAATAGAAAGATATAAAGCAAGGTATGTTGCACAAGGTTTTCGCATCGGTCGTAATGCATACCACGTTTAGACTCTTGTTATCAGCCGCAGTGAAAAGAAAATTGCTTGTACATTTGAATGGAAAACTTACAGAAACAATTTATATGAGGCCACCACCGGGATATGAAGATGGTTCTAAGGTTTGTTTGTTAAGAAAAAGTATTTATGGTTTAAAGCAATCAGGGCCGGAATCATGTAACGCGATAGTTGATTATCAAAATTTGTTTATCGTTTTTGATTATCAACTTTACTTTGGTCTATGTAAGCTGATCAAAAAAACCTTTGATTTTTTGGCATCACTGACTTTGACGAAACTATTTTGTTCTGTACTGACATTTGAAATTTGTCTTAACCCCGATACAGACTGGGATTGAAATCTTTTCTTAGGTCTGGGTTACACTTTTCACTAATAACAGTACACAAACGTAGACTGCTATTACACGATGACTCATGAGTCATGACTGGGATTCTCTTTTAAATTTCAATCCTTTGAGTCGAACACTATTACACCATGACTCTTAAGTCACGATTCAAATTTGGCGTGCTCTATAATTTAATTTTCCTTTAAATGAAATGAAAAACATTCTTTCCCACTTTGTCAACTAGAAAAGTATACTCGTGAACTCCAAGCAAGACGAATTTAAATAAAACAAAATTCAAAAATTTTGAATAAGAATTGAAGAACGTCAAAAATGAGTTATATAAAAATTTGAAGAGATAGGGGAAATATTTTTCTCCTTCAAAAGTGACAGTACTAACAAAATTCTTGGGTAAAAGAACAGAAAAGAGTGAGAATTTAAGCGTTTTCGGGAGTTTTCATGAGTTTTAGGGAGTAAATGAACAGACTTAATATAAATTTAATTTTTTTATTTGATTTTATTTTTGCTTCAAACTTGTCAGATAGTGTTTAAATATATATTATAAGCATATGCAATGTTAATATTCATTTGAATTTTTATTAAAACTACATAAATATTTGAAAACGACACCTAAATAGGTATCAAATGAAATTATCGCAAATAACTGACTATCAATTTGATAATCAGCTTACATAGAGCAAAAATCCTGATTTTGATTATCAAGTATCGCTTATCGCGTTACGTGATTCCAGCCCAGGTCTTGGAACCAAACACTTCATAAGGTACTTAAGGATGGCAAATTTCATCAAAGCTAAAACGACCCTTCTCTGTACATAAAGGAAATCGTTGAACAGTTTTCTTATTTAATTGTTTATGTTGACGACATAATTGTGGCATGTTCATCGATGGACCAAATGAAAGAAATTGAACACATCCTACAAGCGCATTTTAAAATAAAAAAAATTGGCTTATAAGACACTATCTCTTGGGATGGAAGTTACAACTGACAAAAATGGTAACTTCTCACTTTGCCAATCAGCATATATAATAAAAACAGCATCAGATTTTGGACTAAAAGATGTAAAATCAGCCATGACACCAATGGATATAAATTATAATAAAACTGAATCAATTGATAGGTTCGAAGACAATTCTCTATACAAGACGTTTGATTGGACGATTACTATACGTATCAATAAATACTAGACCGGACATATCAGCAAGCATTTGTATTTTGGCGCATCTCAAGATTGGAATCAACTCAAGCGGGTTGTTAGATATTTGAAAGAGACAAGTACAATGAAGCTAAAGCTGAGTAAAGTTGAGTCAGAAAATCTTTCATTATTTGGCTATGCTGACGCAACTTGGGCTGAAGATAGATAAAAAGGAACGGAAGTCGAATAATGGAAGGATATTTTTCTTCAATGGAGAAACGATAAGCTGGTCTTGTAATAAGCAAACACTAGTTGGATCTTCAACTTGCGAATCGGAATTTATTTCACTATCAGAAGCAGCAAAATGGATACGATAGCAGTTAGAAGAAATGTATGAACCAACTCAATATCCTACTCTTATCTATGTATGAAGACAACCAGAGTTGCATAGAATTAAATTAGTGCGAGATCATAAATGTTCATATCGGACAAAGCACATTAATACTAAATACAAAACAATCATTGAAATGAGAAATCATTGAGTGCAATTACTGACATTACTTAACGTTCATTATAATATTACACAAAACACTTTGATATACATATGAAACTACAAGGCTTTGTAATTCAAAATATCAAGTTTTATATTCTAAAAGGAGTAGTGTCCGTAGCTTAGTGGTTAGGTGCGTTGGCTGCTAAGCCGAACGTCGTGGGTTCGAATCCTACTCGGGCCCAAAGTTTTTATTTCATCTTTCACGGACACTGCCTCTTGCGAAGAACTGACAAAACTTCCAAGAGTATCAATCTGTCATCAAAAAGTGCTTCTCAACTTTGCCGTTCGGAATCGGCATAAAATTGTAGGTCCCCTCAATTCTTCACACGCATCTAGAGAATTGCTGATGAGAGTAAGCCACTTAGGCCTTGGCTCTTCAAGAGCTGTGCGCCACTCTATTTATTTATTTTTATATTCTAAAAGGGCCGACGGCCGACCCATAGAATCCGTCAGTCCGTCAGCGTCAATGCGTACGTTGCTGCCACCCAAAACCGCAAATTGAACAAACAAATTAAAACAAAATATCAAAATCGTGTCAAAATTATTTTTTTGCACATAATTTTGATAATTCATTGCTTTTCCTTGTTGCTGTGGGAACACATTGAATTGACTGCTCGTCAAATTCAGTTATCAACGGATCAACGGATGCAAAAAGTAGAAAGTTGAGCAACTCTATCCGTCGTATCCGTCACTTGCGTTGCTTATGGGACGAATTTCATTAGAAAATGTATATTCTATTGTGCTGCCAGTTGAAATCGTCAACGCTGACGCACTGAAGGATTCTATGGGTCGGCCCCTTAATATTTTCATTCTCAATTTAATTTTCACTAAATAAATATCTTAGAGTTCATAGTTCAAAGCTTATTGCTTATTTTTCTTACTGGAATCTGCGGTGAAGCTGTAAGAACTTTTATCTTTCAATAGGATCCTCCATTGTCATTAAAGTTCTCAACACCAAAGCAAAGTAAAATCAAAGCGGGAAGAAGCAAGTTTTTCCTTTTCTATCATAAAAAAATTCCACTTTATTGTTTGATCCTCTAATAAAATTTGTACTCAACATGTCAAAACTATTTTATCTTAAAATTAGTAAAATAACTTTTAATATAAAAACTAACTTATAAATTCGGAATATTTATAAATATAAATTTAAGGATTCAATAACTATAACTAAACAAACAAAAATCACACTATCACAATTGAACATTCGCTGTTATCCAATCTAAAAACGATGCCACTCGGGTGTAGACGCCAGGAAAATTCGATACCCCACAAGTTCGCGGGCCAAATGAGACCAAACCGAGCAGCGTGTAACGGAATCTGTTATCAGTCGTTCCATCGTCCATAAGTGGACCTCCACTATCACCTGGAAATAAGATACACTTGAAAACTGAAACAAGCCAAACAAAATTATGAAAAAAAAAGAAAGTACCTTGGCAGGCATCCATATTTTCCCGTCCCTGTACACAAATTTGCGATGGTTGGATAAAAATTGGCGTCCAGGAATTCGCACTGAATTGAGCATACGTGACTGCACACTTGCTTCGATTGACTATTGGCAATCGAACATACTGAAGGGAAGGCTTTTTGTTGCCAATAAGCTCCGAATGATGGACTCCTGTTGGGTTTGAAAAAGGATCTCATAGTAAAAGACTTTTTTGTATAAACAAAATCTAACCTGCAATATTTGAACTCCAACCCGCAACGATTGCCAGATTGCCTGTCAATTCAACATCACGCTTGGCAAGGTTATTGAATGGCAAACAAATTGGCGTAAGGAGAACTGTAACAAAAACAGGATTAAGTTTAAATATTTACAGATAATCTCACAAAATTGAATTACCTCCTTGATCAGGCCTTGCAATGCGAATCAAAGCAATGTCGTTTGCATATTTCGGCGAATCGTAATTGGGATGGGCAATTATCTGTTCTATTTCATAATCCTGATGAACACGACACAAAATTGGATTATTTGCGCAATCTCTCTTCCGTTTTCCACGCACTTCCCCAATTCGAATATGAGAACTAGAAATCATTTTTGATGAATTAAATGTACAAATGTGAATTGTGACAAAATTTTCATCTTACAGCTTTAGATCATCAATTAAGTTGGTTACACAGTGGGCAGCTGTTATCACATATCGGTCACTAATGAGGGATCCTGCGCATCTGTAGCTGACTTTCTGAGAAGCTGTAAAATAAATTGTAAGTAGAAGATTATACCAATTTTAATAATTTATTTAAACGGTTTAAGAACAGTTTTGATAAACTTTGTCTCAAACTTTGTTAAGGACAGCAATGCAACTTTGAAGTATCCTTACAATAAGAAAAAGATTTCGCGTGCTTGAAGTTCAGTTTTGTTTTTTTTTTTTTAGGTTAAGCGATTTCTGATATTGGGGATGCGATGATGCTGAGGAGTCCAGCAAAAAGCAGTTTTACGACCTGTCCAGTGAAGAGTGTGACGTCAAAATTCTACTCGGAGACTTCAATGCGAAAATCGGAAATGAAAATATATTCGTCAAGTTAATTAGAATGCACAGCCTCCACGAAGTTAGAACAGATGACGGCTTAAAACTAACGAATTTTACTGCAGCTCATAATACGGTGACAAGAAGCAATAGGTTTACAAGACGAATGATCTACACAGCAACCTGGCGATCTTCGGATGGTCGAACTACCAACCAAATCGACAATGCGCATGACATGCAGCCGACATTTTAAACTTGTGCATTTACCCAGGGGCAAATGTCAACTATGACCACTGTCTGGTGCTGCAACGGAAAACAAGAGCTGCAAGAGAAGAGTACCAAACAAAAGGAGAAAATGAAAAAAAAAAGAAAAGAGCATCCACATCTTCTCAGCTCAAAGATCTCGAAGAGTAAAGTGCCAGACGTTTCTTTAAAAGATCGAAGCAATTTACTTTTGGTTCCAAAACCGGGACACAGGTTTATCAAAATTGTAAAGGAAAACTAGTCAACGGAGCACAGAATCGTAGATGTATTCAAGCAATTCCGCGCCACTCTATTTTTTAAATACATAAATCGTGTTTGTCCTTAGGCAAGGCAGAACAACGATAGACGAAATATTCGCACTTCTTCATGTGGACACTGAGGCAAATCCTGGAAAAGACCAACGAATTTCTAGTCGAAACCCACCATCTTTTCATCGACTTCAAAGCTGTTTATGGTAGCATCCACCGCCATATGATCTTATGATGACTTCGTCTGACGCATGAAGCTAAACAATTAGCAGTGCAGTGCGCAAATGAGTAACAGCTCATCTGAGTTAATTAAAACATGACAATCAGGGTTAAGACAAGGACATCCGCTGTCATGTGACTTCTTGTTGTCAGCAAGGAAAAAAGTATCTTCAACCAGCTGCCTGGCTAAGCGGACGACATAGACATCATCTATCGTTAGGAGCTGTGCCTGAGCCCTTCACAGCGATTGAAGAACAGGCAAGGCTCGTTCGTCTTGAAGTGAATGATGACCAAACAAAGTACATGCTATCAGTAAACAAAACAATATCTGTCTACTGCCTAGGACAGGTAGTTAAGTAGTTCACCTACCTTGGAACAAACAACAATTCCACAAACAACACCTTAGTGGAGTTCCGACGCAGAATTACTCTAGCTAACCGCTGCTACTTCGGTTTGGAAAAAGAACTGGGATCAAAACATCTTACTGGAAAGAGAAAGTGTCTTCTATACAAAACTTTGATATTAACAGACCTACTCTACGGCGCTGAGTGTTGAACAATAATTAAAAAAGGAGAATTGATACTGGGAACTTTCGAAAGAAAAATTCTTTGACGGGTTTTTGTCCAGTATGCGACGAAGGCGAATGGACAAGTAGGTTCAACCACGAACATGATGTGGATGAAGTCAAGAAAGTCAAGAAAAGACGACTACATTGGCTCAGCCACATCAACCGAATGAACGTCAACGATGTAGCCATAAAAGTCTTCTCTTCGCCGCCCCCAAGTTTGAGACGACCAGGAAGACCGAACTTCTGGAATAAAGACCTAGTAACTGCAGATCTCAGAACGCTTGTTTTCGATGACCTGAGAATTCATGTGAGGGATCGTTCTCGATCTGCTGTGCCTCAGACTGAAATCCTTAGCCTTGTGGCTTCTGTAGTAGTTTCTATCTTTGCACAGAAGTTTCTTCATGAAGACCTCTTACTTTTTTCAATTCTTGCTTGTATTTCTTTAGAAGCTTGTTTGCATAAGTCCCAGTCAGAAGGAGTCTTAGTACAAATTTTAATTTGTATGATCAATTTCATATGGCCACGTACGTTAATTATAAGTTAAAAGTTCTTATTGTGCGAAGGACAAAAGAATTAAACCATTTAAACAAAGGCGGAATTGACCTGAAGAGCTCAATTTTGCACGAAAACCTAGAAATCATTAGCTTTCAAGACCCAAACTAAATACAAAACCAATTCAACTAATCACTGTGGTTTCTCTAATAGAAGTTTCAAGATTTTTGTTCCAATTGCTAGCTAGGCGGAACAGTTTAATATTCACCTCATTTGGGTGCCGGGCCACAGAGACATTCCGGGAAATTGCAAGGCCGATGAGCTCGGCAAAAACGGAACACTTCTGCCTCATGTAAGACAAAAACATAACATAGGAACACCACTTGCTACATGCAAATATCTTCTCAAACAATATGCTCTAGAATCAGCAAATGCTAGATGGTCACAGGGTACCACCTGCCTAGCAACCAAACAAATATGGCCAAGCATAGACCTGAAACGGTCAAAAGGTCTGATTTCACTGAGCAGACAAAATATGGAGTCATAACAGGACACTGCCTCATAGGCAGACATGCCTTTAGGCTTGGGGTCTACGCAAACGACTTCTGTAGAAGCTGCATGGACGAGGAGGAGGAGGAAACAATCCAACACCTTCTGTGTACATGTCCGGCACTCTCCAATAGAAGGAATAAATATCTCGGTAATCCCTTCTTCGATAATACCGGTGAACTGGCAACGATGGACACAAAATGTCTTTCTGACTTCATTAAAAGTACAAAATGGTTTGTTTAATTTCATTACTCTCCCATGAGTAACCTCATTAGTGGTATCACAATGGACCCTTGAGGTTTAAGTGAGTCAATTACATCCAGACAGCCACTCCAACCTAACCTAATTTAGCTAGGCTTTTCAATTGCAACACGAGTGACAACCTGTAGTAATAATACGGTAAGTATTGCTTCACTGCACCTTTCTCAAACCATCCATGTAAATACTACAGTTTCTCGCTCCACTTCAAATCAATGCTCACCGACTTTTTTCACTCAAAATTTATAAAAGCAAAAAATCAAAACAACAAAAATTAAGCAATTATGCCAGACAATTCGAAACAATACATTTAGACAGATCATCATCATCATCTCAATTAAAGAAGTCGATTGTAACATCTTAATTAATCCATTTTCAAATTGCAGTTCAACCAAACACATGTGAACACAGTGAACAAAGAAAAAGCAAGAAAAAAAAGACAATAAAAAATGTGTGATCCATGTACAAAGTTCGGTGCTAAGCCATCAACTTGCGATCCATGTAACATCAGTGCTAACCAATCATCTTGCGGCAGCCCTTCCATGAGTCTGCCAGTTTTTAGCAAAAGCAAGAGGTCGATGGCAAGCACCGACGATTGTACATGTTCTGACTCAATATCTAATTTGAAACCATTCAAAAGCTCATCTAAAACAAAGACACCGGTGATCGTTAGCGGATTTGAAGAATGTTTACCAAAACCAGAGCAATCAAACATCAGCATGAGAAGCTGCAAAAATTATTATGAAAACCTCCTGGAAATGGATGAAACCAAAAAGTCACTACTCAAATGTACTGTAATGTTCGTAGTTAGTGTTTCGCTAATCCGCAAAATGAGATACATCATTGATAGCTTAAATGTATTATGATTGATTTATAATTCAAAATTATGAAACAATAAACACAACTTACTTTTGTTAACATAGCCGACTCGTGCGATCCATGGAAATTGGCCAGGTCCACTATCCTTGCCGCCAACGATTCGTGTGTTCACCGAAAGTCCACAATATTCTGAATTCAATGATTGACTGGGATTAAGGTTGGTATTTTCGGTTATTTCTTTGTTTAATGGCTGAGCTGTTGTTGGTTCGAGTTTGGAAAACTTGAATCCACTTGGAGGTGGATAGCCGTAGAGAGCATCAAAACTGTCATATCCATGGGGATCGATGAAAGGCTTTAATTGTTTCTTTTTGGAGAAGTTGATTTCATCCTCAAATCCATCGTAAAAGGCTGGCGGGCAGTTCTTACGAGTGTGGGGATCTTCGAAATCAACCAAATTTTGTTCGAAACTTGGGAAGTCGTCGAAATCGTAGTTGAATTTTGGTGCGATATGCTTTTTTCCTTTGTCGAGGAAATATTTATTTGTGTTTAATTTGGTGGTCGTGTCCCACACCCAAGCCTTCTCGTCCTCACTTTCCAGCGAGTATCTGGCCTCAGTGTTTGCATTAGGACAGCAAACTAGAGGCTGGTCTTCGATGAAACCGCAAGACGACTTTCGTATTTTGTCAAAGATATATGCTTTTTCGGAAGATTGAGCTTTGATTGCCAAGTTTATCATAATTTTGCAGTCCCTAAGCTTGATGCATTCACAGTCCTTGTGGAAGTTGTGGTACCTCGATTCAGAATTTGAACTTGTTTCTAGAGGTGAAAATCGAAAACCATAAGCGTTGATTACTGCAAGTGGAACAAATAATTGCAATATTGTTGAAATTAAAGATTTTTTATTCAGATTTAAAGGTACATAAACAGGTGCAGGGAATCTGGTACCGAGGTCACAAGTCCCGAAAATGGTTTTCGGGACTAATCAGTGACGTTTATTCTCAAACAAATATAATACTCTATCAAGGGTGTTCTCCTCATGTCAACGCACCGACCGACTACCAAAGCTAAGGTAAAACAAATCTACATCCACACAAAAAATGACAAATGAAGAGACAAAAGTGAAGATAGTTTCTATATGGCTTGGTGTTCACCTTCATCGAGTGCACCACCGCAAACGCACACGGCGCGGCGCACAGTCCTTCATTCGAATGAACAGAAAACAAAAGGAAATAAATTGGTTTGGTTGGTGTTCAACTTCTTTGAGCGCACCATTCTCTTTTTCAATATGGCATCGAGAGAGAATGAACTCTGAACGAAGACGACACTTAAGAGCATATTAGTGTACCATACACATCTCTCATGTCTCATGTCATACTCATAATATCAAAATAACCAGATTTGTAAAATTAAATAAATTTAATACAGTTGTATAGAATTCGATACAATTGAGTTTATTGAATTACAAGACTACAATTTGTCTCGATACTATCTACAATTTCATCAAAACCAAATGTCGAAACAGACTTCAGGTCGATCGCTATAACTGAAACTAAAAATAACAAAACATTTAAGTTTTGAATATGAAATTCTTAGCTGTTTTTTAAAAACAAATTTTACAAGTGAGAAAAATAATATATGCTACAGTTCTGAGTAGTTTGAATCTATATTTTCTTTTCGTTTTTAATTAAAGTTATTTGTTTATTTCTTATACTAAATGAATTATTTATTTATTTTGTGTTATATTTTTCATAATAAACAGAAACAAATGAATTTAATTGTTTTTTTTTTCTATGAAATTGGTTTTTAAAACAACTGGTGTTAATTTAGTACAATTTCAAACTATTTAGTACGATTTTCAAATGTTAATTGATAAAAATAATTCACTGAGTGATGTGGATGCGGTGCTTCGGTCTTCGGTGCACTATTTGTTAGAGTACTATTTGTTTTGATGAATTCAAAATTGTTTTTTTTATTCTCATTACTCATTCTCATCCCGGGCTTTAGATTGAAAAGATCGTTTTTCGAGGACAAAATGAATGATAATTGAATGAATTGCAGGTGCAGGTAAAAAAATTTGCTGAAAATGAAACGAAATTCCCAACTGAAGCCTTCGAATGCCTTAAAAGTTCATATGGTCCGTTTTTTGATTTAGGGAAGCTTTAAGCTTAAGAATGAACTTACTGTGTTTTTGCAATTTGCACAGTCACAAAAAATTTTCCATTAAGAATATTCCAAAACTCCTCGATAATATAGAACTTAAGGACACTTTTTCTGAAATTTTTAAATTAAGCTCAATAATTTTGACTATTCCAGTGTCAAGTAGCTCTGTCGAGCGATCTTTTTCTGCACTTAAACGCATAAAATCATTTGCCAGAAATAAAATGCTGGAGAACAGGTTGTCAGAACTGGCAATTATTTCAATTGAAAAATCGTTTCTTAAGGAAATAAAAGCAAACAAAATTTGTATGATGACGTGCTACAAGTTTTGTTAAAGAAGTCCCGTCGAATCGAACTTATCTACAAGTAAATGTTTATTAGACTCGGTTAATTTAACTTTACTACTATAATAAATATACAATTTACTATTACAAAAAAGGAAAAAAAAAAATAAAAACACAATAATTTATATTTTATAATAAAAAAAAAATAAGATAAACAAAAAATGGGATCTTGTCTACTACATCCCAGTCGTGATCCTGGATTAAACTGAAAATAGACAAATTATTTGTACAAATAATTATAGTGAACACCTTACTGATATCACCACGGCACGTCACTGGGACTAATGACCCACTATGGTGGGTTATAAATGCCGAATTTTATTTTGGGACTACTGGCCCACTATGGTGGGTCATTAGTCCAGAAACTAAATTCCGGGTTTCTGAACTTCGCGATCAATTTTAAAATAATAAATTGTGTGGACAGTTTTTACAAATTTTCAAGGTTTTTTGAGGGCATAACGGTTGAAATATACCGCATGCTCTAAGTCTTTGTGACGTAAAGGAAACTTTCCAATCCAAACGTTCTTCTGAACATTGGTGTTCGGAGAGGGTAGGGCATTCTACAAGAACACTGTACTTGAACCCAGTTCCATCTAATTCCATCTTTTAGTCACCTTCAATAACTAAGACATAATTTTATTGATGGGATGTTCAGTGTTCTTGTATCATATGGATATAGTATTTTTTCAACACTAAACCTTAACTCTACAATCAGTGTCAAATGTTTTAAAAAACATTATTATTATTATTACTAAGCAATCGCCCGTGGCTTAGTGGTTAAGCGCGTATGCTGCCTAGAAGAACGATGTGGGTTGGAGTCCTACTCGTGTCCACAAAGATTTAATTTCATCTTTCATGGATACTGCCTCTTGTGAAGAACTGACAAAACATCCAATAGCATCAATCTGTCATGAGAAAAGTGCTTCTAAATTTTTCCGTTCGGGACCGGCGTTAAATTGGCGGGTTTTTGTAATATGAATCCACCTTAATTCTTATTGACATTTCTGGCACTTCTTCGCGAACACATCCTGTACACAACAGTTGTTCGACACCACTGTTATTTGACTTTGGTATGATAGACACATACATGAAATGGCTTACCAAAGCGGTTAGAAGTTTGGTTTTGATTGTGAATTTCTTATATTATTTCATCTCTATACAAAATCATTAGTTCGCTAGTAACTCAACACCTCCATTAGTCATTTTATAATTTTGTTTGAGTAACAATAAACCAAAAAAAAAAGCAAACCAAAAACAAGAATAAAGAGAATGTAATTAAGAGTGATTAATGTTCACTAAACGGTTGTTTAATTTTGTGTTACAGGTACTCAAGCCATTATGGGTGCACACAAGAAATTGTCATAGGTTCATCAAAATCGTTGACCTCATACATGAATATAACTCTATCCTACTCTGATTTTCGTTCACAAGAAAACGCATAGTTTGAAGAAATGTTGAGTGAGATAATTACGGCTATCATGAAAATGCTGATTTTACAACGTTGTAAACAAATAATACGACTTCAACTGAAAGAACACGGTCAAAAATGGTGCCATAAAATAAGTACAATTGCAATATTTTCATTTCATTCTTAAGAATGTTTTGAAGATCAAATTCTGTTTTGTTTAAAGAAAAAAAAATATTTTAAATATAAAATAAATTATTCATATAAAGCACTATAGTGATTAGTTAAATTTAGAATTTTTGACATTGAACAAATAGCTTCTTTGTTCACGACCATACCCAAGAAAACTGGTTTGCCTTACTGACTTTGGTGTTGTGACTCTTGTGTCTTGTGGTCAGTTATTATTTTAGCTACCCATTTAAAAGATAAAAAAATTCATAAAAAGAATGCAGTGGAAAAAAACTCAATAATAACAAAGAAAAAAACCTCAAAAGTTTAAAATTCAAATTAATATAATTCCCTCCAAACTTTCTTCAAAACCACACAACACTTTTGTTTGGTTAGCCATATCATAATATTTGTGTACGGCTTCTTATAGTTATGTTTTTAATACGTTTAGCAAAATTGTTTGCTATGTATGTACTTTTATGTTCATTCTCTTCCAGTCTAAGCTCTATCACTTACTCAACGGATGTCTATTTATAATTAATGTGAAGATGTCTTTCTTTTACGCCCCTGGGTTTTTGAATGAATGATTTTCATGACCTTGTATTTCATAAGTTATAAAATAGTTTGCCTTAAATTTACTTTAAAAAAAATGCTAGTGTAACTTTTATTAATATCTACTTATTTTGTTTATAATATGTGGAGTTTTTTTGTATTTATGGACATTTCTTTAAATACATAAGAACCCTTTAAATATATGTATTCATGTTCACAATTAATAAGAAAATTATAGCTTGAAATACTGTCAGATATAAACTAGTCAACCCATCAGCTTTTGATATTCAAGTGCGTTGATTCTTCATTTAAGGGGGTTCAAATTCAATAACATGTCAATCAACTTGTCATGTTGGGAAATGTGTGTAATGTGAACACAAAAACGTCGTTATATAAAATTTTTCATTCATAAAAATAATATGTTCCTGGGATAGTAAAGTGAAGTACAAAAACTTATTTAACAAAAACAGCCAAAATGGATGTGTGTCTTCAAATGTATTAAAAATATTACTTTTTAAGCGGGTTCACATTCAACAAACTCTGTTGGCGGAACAAGATAATGTGAACCCACCTTGATTCTTAATGACATTTCTGATTCTTAAGGATACCCTGCACCCCATGTAATTTGGCAGCATTACGGTTTGACATTTGTTTTTGTTTTAGTAACGTCACTTTTTTTTAAATTGTAATTTATTGTTTTAAACAATTTCCGACCAACAACTGAATTTTTCATATTATATTAATAATCATATTAGCTGTCGTTTTGTGGCTGCGGTCATCTTGGATTTTCATTGCTACCGACTTAATAAAAAGAATACTGTCAAGATGTGTACCAAATTTAATGTCAATCCGATAACGGATAAGAGGTCCGATTTCAATAACAAGTTTTGACCTTAAGGCTGGTACGCTAAAATGTATCTTCCATACAAATTTCGTCCAAAGATAAATTTTTGGTACAAACTAAAGTCTCCATCCAAGATAGCATATCCAAATGAAAGTGAACGCGCCAAATAACTGACTGTTTGGTTTGTTGGTTTGTCAAAAAAAAAAAAAAAAATCGTTGAATTGTCATAAATAGAATCCCTTTGAAATATGTAGTTGAAATTTAAATTATTCCAGAACGCGTTGTGGTTGATCTGTCAAACAAGGAAAAAACAAATTCACTGCTTAAAGAAAATGGAATTTCTTCTAAAAGCATAGGCGCAAATTTATATTCAGATAAAGTTCACTTTTAAATTATTTAAGTCGATACTAAGCTGATACTATAGTTTCTGACAATTATAGTCGAAATAGCTCGTGCTAACATTAATACCGAGGAAAGTACCTTTTAACTTTTAATATCGACTTCAAAGTTCTGTGGTGTAGCACAAAATTATAAGATGATTTCAGATAGTTTATTTGAAGATTTTAATATTTTTGTTGATTATGAACTTTTTCGAAATCCGAAAGTGTATAAAAACCGGGCAAATCCTTTTGAAGCGTAGCGTGGACTCGTTATTTTTTTGTAAATGACTCGTTTTTCAAGCTTCTGGGACTCGAAAATATTTTCCCTGTGGAAACACTGGCCCAAAGTGACAGACTTCCACCACAGCAAATACGAGACTAAACGCACGATTGTATGCGTACTATTTCGATTTTCTCTTTTGTTTTTTTTTTTTTTTTTTTAAGATTTATTAAGATTTTTGATACAAATATTGGTAAATTATAATGCATTTATATGTTAAAATTGCAAAGAAACAATATACCGTAATTACATATTTTTTATATTACATGAATTTTTTTGTATGTTTAAGTTTTTTTGAAAATTTTGAGCTTGATCAAGTGCATAGCTTGCGTGCATAGCTGTTTCTTTACAAGTAATCGGATGCACATATTTTAAAAAAGATTTGTGAATGAAAAGGTGTACGGAGTCTTTGATAAGTAAGAATATATCACGCACGTTTTGATCAGTTTCAATTTAAATTTATTTGAGAATGAGAAAAATGCAATAGCTACGCGGAATGAATTTTTCAGAAACTGTTCTAGATGGGTTTTCATTATATCAATTAAGAATTTAATGAAAAATTAATTTTGAAGATAAAAGAATATTTCGTTGTGGGCCAACATAAAGATTTAAGAAAAACAATGCAACGAATTCGGCAAATGAACAAAATTCATACCGAAAAGAGAAAATTGAAGAACACAATGTACTTACTAAGTAGGTAATCATTTGATAATTAAATTTAAATTATAATAGTTCCAATTTCGAATTCAATTCTTGAGGCTGAACAACACAAACAATAATAAACACATTACAACAACTGATGTTATCACTTGTTTCTTACTACATACCTATTTGGAATATTTTACCAACGTCACCGGACATGTGAAATTGCTGATAAGAGTAGGGTTTGTTCTAACAAGAAGTGTTAACTTAAAATAACACAAACCAAAACAAATGAGTTTGAAAAAAATAACAGACAATCGAGTATTCAACGTCACTGTTAAAATCACTTGTATACTCTCTCTAAGACAGAGTACAAAACCTTAAAAAACAACAAAAGATTTGTTAACAAAGGATATAGCACTTACACTGCATTGATAAAAGAAATATCATAGAATTAATAACCGATTTGTTTTGTATTGTCAACATTTTTGTGCATCAAAATTAATTTGAATTTCCTTAATAAAACGGTTAAGTCTAATGTTCATAAAATCTCGTTGTGTCTCCATAAAAGATCACAACTAAAATCACTTTTATTTTAAAACGAATCGGAGCAATATCTATATTATTTTTAACTCTTTACCGTTGGAATGTGCCACAACATTTAACTAATCATGAATTTTATGTTGATCACAATAAAGTCCAAAGCAGACTGAAACCGAAACCGATTTGTAGCTTGTATTCGTTGATCGTCTTAAGCAAATGTTTTTGTTGATCAGATGGCGGTTTCGACTATCAACACTCAACAGGTCGGCTAGGTGCAATCGATAACCTCATTTATCATGCTTGCGAGATCTACATAGTTTAAGGTGTTGTTGTTGTTTCATGAAAACTCAATGTTTTTATTATTTTGGGTATCTTTTCATTCGGAAGTATGTATGTAGGTAAGGTATGTAGATCCTTAAATAATTGACCTTTTTAACGTATGGAATTTTTCCCCGTTCAGAACGCCTACATACATAATATATTGATTAAGCGCAAACAGTCAGTGGTTAATTCATATTTGTATTTTTGAAGTATAAATGTAAAATATACAACAATTTATTAATAGCGTTTTTTTTTCGTAATCCGGAATAGGTACACAGAACTGTCCGATTCCGGATACTAAACGAACATGCAAACACATATTTTTGCTTTTATAATGGTTGAATGTCTATGTATGAGAAACCTCATATAAAGAATTGACATGGCATTGTTTTTATTTCCTTTATTTGTAAACATGTCGGCGAGTACGTATGTGCGAGTGTTTACATGAATGCGTGATTCTGTCCGACTTCAAATTCGGAATCATTTTTCTGTTCTATTCAGAACAAGAACTGTCATCTTGTATCAAGTGAACAAATTCAGAATGGTTCCGGACGACTTTTTCAGTCGCTATAAATAGGTTGAATAAGAACAAGAGGAAGGGGTCTCATGAAAAAGAAGTGAAGCATTTTTCTAAGTAGTACCTATGAGTTTCACAAACACGAACGCATTACAACAGGGCTGGTCTGCAGTTGAATGGTTAATGTCAGGGGCACCAAGCGAAATTTGATTGAATCAAGATTTCATCGATTTTACTTCAACTTTATTTTTCAATCTCAATTCTTTTTTTTAGGACGCATGGTGTTTTAACACTAAAAGTGCACTGCACGGTTTTTAATGATTAATTTTTTTATTTTCCAGTACATTTTCTTGATTTTTCATCCGTAATTCATCACGTTTATTACGCCTATTGTAATACAACCGACAGATAAAAACGTTTCGAAACACGATGGAAGAACTATTCAAAACAACCGTGCACACTACGGGAACTCAACGAATTGCAGCGCCTTACCATCACGAACAGAAATAATACAACCCTGAACTCGACTGACAGCACAGTCAAAGTTTGACAGCACATACCCCAAAAATTGACAGCACATACCTTAAAAATGGACATCATCAGACATTTTTGTTGCTTCACTCACGTACACTGTACATGTAGCTAACACCGCTTCCTGTACTTCTTATTCAATGCTTCGCACTCACGTACACTGTACAGTGTACATGTAGGTACAACCGCTTCCTGTACTTCTTACTCAATGCTAATAACTCACAGACGCATTGAACAAGTGACAGCCAATTTGACAGATGTAGCTTCTTCAAGATTGCGGCCATCAACTGTCAATGTTTGGATCAAATATCAAATTCACAAAATGCGACTGATTTCCAAACTAGCAATCGTTCTACGGGCAAACAGACAGACAGATGATTGAAATTACTTAACACTAATTTTGATGAAATGTGTTTTCTCCGAATACCGCAAACTAATTTTTTCAACACTTCGTGTATTTGAATAAAAACAAAATAAATAGAGTGGCGCGACCGCTCTTGAAGAGCCAAGGCCTAAGTGGCTTACTCTCATCAACAAATCTTTGAGTGCTTGTGAAGAATTGAGGGCACCTACAATTAACGCCGATTCCGAACGGCAAAGTTGAGAAAAAAATGTTCGTGATAGATTGATACTCTGGGAAGTTTTGTCATTTCTTCGCAAGAGGCCGTGTCCGTGAAAGATGAAATAAAAACTATGAGCACGAGTAGGACTCGAACCCACGAGGTTCTGCCAACGCACCTAACCACTAAGTCACGGACACTAAGTGTATTTGAATAAATGGAGGAAAACAGCAAAATATAAGAAGTCGGAATGTTGAGAAAGAATGAGTGAAAAAACCTATACTTTTATAACATCCGCTGGAACAGCAAAATACTATTATCCAAACCCAATGTTTTATTCTGAACTATTAACGGTTCATAAACGTCAACGGATTGAACCGATTCATTCGACTTCGTTTCGAACCCTAATTCAAGATGAGCGATCGAAACAAGAAACGAAAAGCAGAGAGCCAAACAAATTTGAGCAATTCGGAACATTATGGCTACATCCATTATTCATCACAGAGTATTAACAGCCAGTGAGTACTCGTGCATTGCACACCAGACGTTCAGGTAAATTAGAATCGGATAATGATGTTACAAGACGATGACGCACACATTAATCTTCCTGTTTGTGGTAACCGTTTGTTAAAATCTGGTTTTCTTTCAAGATGCTAGACAGTAGACACTTAAATGCTTAAGAGGCCAGTCCTACATTGATTTGAATTGATGTTTTCTTTCGATACAAAAAAACGAAACAGAATTATTGTAGATCGATATAGTTTAAACTCAAACGACTGGGATTTTTGCCGGTCGATTGGTGGTATTTTGGTTTGAATAAATTTGCCTTGCCAGACCTCCTTTGATGCTAATTTAAAGGTTTGTTTTCGTAACTAATTTCTATTATGAATCATCAAAAAAGACTGGTAGAAGTAGTTCGGCTAGCATTTTAATTACTTGTGGTGTTTCCCAAGATATTCCGGAAGAATTGATAGAACAGTTTTATAACAATTTTCTTTTTTTGTTACATGTTACATTGATTTTGGGAATACTGAAAATATTCATAACCACCTTCGGGCTTTTCTCTCTATCTTTATATCTTTTCGCCAGTCAATCTGTCTCAAAAGAAATATCAAAAAATTGCAAAAAAGTAATTTTTTGCTCAAAATGTTTGGGATGCTGGACCGCGTCGCTTCGCGTCGATGAAACGCCCGATCTGACAAAGATATCGTCGTCCGTGAGAGTTGCGTCATATTGAAACTACATAAATACATTATGTATGTAGGTACAATGTACATCTATATGGCAAGCACTGAAATTCGTAGAAAATGTCGGTCTTGAGATTTTGATCAAACATAACATTACCATATATCCGTTTATATCCCTTTATTCCCTTCACCAATTTGTCTATTCGTCTACCGCCGGTCGATAGTCTTCAAACTTGAAAATGTTCGGTAAATTTGCATTCGACGTTTTTCCAATAATAATTTTTAAGACCATAGCTTAGTGTTGCTGTTGCAATTAGATAAACACATTTTCTCAATAACGACTTAGTTAATTTTTTTTGATACTCTGTCATGATAATTAATATGCCTGTATTATTGATTCATTTTGTTTAAATTAAAAGTTTTTAGGTATTGACCATTCTCAATACTAACCTGTAACAGAAGACTGCCTGATTGCTTTGGAAAAGAGGTATACGTCGGGTTTTGGGGAATCACCGCTGATATACCTAAACAACAATAATTTGTTCAGTCAGTTCTAAAATTCCAACTTTACTTACTTGTCCAGTTCTCTAATAGCACACTTTTGTTTGTGTTAATAATTAGTTTTTATATATGGGTTTCTTTATTTGAATAAGTTTTCTCAAGAATGTTAAGTTAAGTGTATCATCCACATTTTTTCCGGTTATTAAAATGCATTTAAAAGATTGGGTGTACGATGTAGTAATCCAAATTTTGCTATCGATTTCTCGATAACGAAAGGAAAACAAATGAAATTAAAAAAAAAAATGGTCATAACTGTCATCTCATCTTTGAACTTTAAACGTCGGGTCATGCTTGAAATAATTGTGCAAGCCCAGTTTGATGAACCCCAGAGAATTTGCTGACAATGGCATATTATTTCATGCAAAATTCAATTATAATACTTATTTACAAAGCGAGAGCAATTTAATGAGGAAGATTATTATTATTCCGTTAGTAAATAATAATTATTTTTAAACGAAATATGGTCAACGACATTTTTGTGCAATTTATGCATAACTCAAAGGTTCCTCCGAAAAAATGTGTACGATAAAATTTGTTTTAAGCTTCAATTTTGAAAAAAAAAACATGTTGAATAATTTGTTGATTAATTAACATACCTCGATACCTTGTGTTTATATAATTGTTCAACTAACTAATAATAGTCGGTCAAAACACAGCATTGAAAGAAACAAATAAATTGTTTACTTAAAAAACAGCACAATCACAAATATAATAACCTGTTAAATGTTTACTTGCAATCAAACATACAATAAGGCAATAAATCTTTTAATAATGACTCGAACACTATTAGATCCTGGTTTTCATGGGCATCCCTTCAGAAAGTTACAAGTAGGGTGACGTGGTCAATTGGTCATGTTTATGTTTATCTATATCTATATCTATATCCCAATCTATCAGCCAAGCGCGGGTTCAAGGGGGGGGGGTCACGGGGGTAATGACCCGGGATATAACCAAATGACCACAACTTACTTTTCTGCCCTCTGAAAAAAATACTAGAACCGGAATTTTTAAGTGTAGAACCAATCCACACAACCAATGGAAAATTTTGAAAAAACTGTAAAACAAATAAAAGTGATAAACAACTGTGTAAATAGTTCAGTCTCCAATAATATACTTTTCATGAGAAGATACAAACATTTTTTTAGAAAGCGAAAAGTTAAATCACAATTCTTTGGACCTTCAGTGCCTTGCATAAGTATAACCGCACACGGAAAAATGCATTTAAAAGAAAACCTACAATAGGAGTGACTCCTTACTATTTTTTTATTGAGTTGCATAGAGAGGAAAATAAAGTACCGTAGTACCGTTATTTTTTCTCCTGGTGTTTAAAAATTATAATATAACCGCATTTATTGTTTTATGTTTTTTCTTTGTTTTAAGTTCATTTTTAACAAAAAATTAGTATGCAATTCTGTTGCCTCTATTTTACACCAATCTTTGAATTCTTTTTATATTCCTATTAACTAGATTTTTCAATATGGAGTCGTCTAAGGCGTTCCATTCTGTCACAACTGCCTCTCGCAGCTCAGCAACACTAATATAAAAATTGCTTATTATGGGCAAAACTTTTTCGAAATAAAATTCCCCAAAGATTTTCGATGGGGTTGCAATCTGGAGAATGTGACGGCCACTCCATCAATTTAATGTTTTTCGATTCGAACCAATCCAAATTTTGACGACTTACACGAATTGGGGCATTATCTTGCTGGAAGGCATGCTCAACTCGGCGAAATCGTCTTAAATAAGGTACCAAATTCTCCTCAAGGACCGAGGTGTAGTTAGAACTGTTCATTCTGATAGAGGTGAAGGCAAGTGGAACCATACCACGCTCGCAGAAGGCCCCCCAAACCATACAATCCCGATTTATGTTTTGGCGGGCAAATTCCAATCTTTTTTTGTTTGTGGGCTGCTGTTAAATTTGGAGCTGGCACAATTTTTCCCCGAACAATCACTCCACTGCTTTTTAAAGCACGAGAAACGGTTGAAACCGAAACTCCTAAACCCAATTCGTTACGAAATTCTGACAAAGAATGCACCGAATTGGATACAGCATTGATTAAACGCCTCTTGTCGCGACGTGTCAGCTTCTGCGGACGCCTGGGTCTTATTTTTGTGCCATAAGATTCTGGATGTTTTAAGCAATTTCGAACGACATGATCCGATCGTGAAATTCGTCTTCCAATAGCCCTAAGACTTAGGCCGTTTGACCGAAAAGCCAAGATTTTGCCTTTTTTTCAATTTCGCTTAAATGCATACCGCGTGGCATTGTTGATTTTTATTTGAAAGCACTTGACTGAATGCAGCTTCAAAGAGATTTGCATTGTGGGGTTATATTTTTGCAATACCTACATAAAAATCTGTTTTTAATTTTTAAACACCAGGAGAGGAAATAACGGTACTTTATTTTCTTCTCAATTTGCTTGATCAGTGATGCAACTCAATAAAAAAATAGTAAAGATTCACTCCTATTGTAGGTTTTCTTCTAAATTCGTTTTTTTCGGGTGCGGTTATACTTATGCAAGGCATTGGGCAGGTTCAGTAGCGTAAGGCACTTGAAGGTAAGGCAAGTCAGGTTCCCTGAACGCTTATTTAACTTAAGACATTTAAAATGTCATTAATTTCAAATTCTGAAATTCACTTCCAAATTTTATTGTAAATTAAAAACGAAAAGTGCCAAGCCTAAGAAAATAAATATTCAGTAACTGCTTCGTGGTTGGAAATTTATATTTCCAACGGCGCGCGTTGCAACATCTTCGTTTTCAACGTTTGCATTGGAAATATAAATTCCTACGAAATTCGCATCTGCAAAATAAAATGAAGCAAACCTTAAATATTTTAAGTTCACTTTAATGTGTGTTCTACAATTTGAAAATCTTTTCCTTCCGAAAGGCGTTTGAAAATCTCTTCGAAGTCTTTAAACTCTTACATTTGACCATTTTGCCAAATATTAAATTTCATTTTTTATAAAAGTCATTTAAAATCAAAGCGTATTCACCGAATAAAGTTCACCTGCGATGTGAATTTTTTGTATGTCACAAGCAAACAAACAGCTGTTACTTGATTTTAAGGCAAATATTTTTGCCTTATTTTCTAGTCTACTTTCCAATGAAACCGACTAAAATGGAAAGATTTTTTTTGACACCTGACCAATCAGATACGCGCATTTTGCCTTAACTTCAAGTGCCTTACGCAGCTGAACCTGCCCATTGTATTTTAAAATGACTGGGTTGGAAATGCCAACAAATGACATCCAATAAACTCGTTTTTTGGAGTGTATTGTTTTTTTACATGTTGCTGATCCATGCGCAAATCAAAAAATTGATGATGTTGGAAATGGTGACCACGCCGAATAAATACAGGAATACAAAAAAAATGCTATCAAATTCATCTTTAGCAAAAAAACAACCCTAAAATCTACCTTGAACGCACGTCGTAGAAATTTAATTTGTTTTGAATTTCAAGTTTTGAAGTAGTCAACTGATTCCGAAAGTCAGAACATTTGATTTTTATTTGGCAATGCCTCTTTTGATTTCGTTCGGGACTTATGATTATGATTTTTTCGTATTCGTAACGGAGCTCTACTTTCAGAATTTCGCTACGAAGAACTCTGTGATAGGGGTGTCTATGAAATACATCACCTCAATTTAAATTTATTTGATTTGCTCCGATCGGGCACGGTAATAATTATAAGCATTGAAGAATCCATCAAATGAATCCTTATTTTATCTTCTTACTTTTGCTGTTTATTTTCTGGTTTTAATTTTGTTACTTTCTTTTTTTTATTGCAAAATTTAATAAAAACTATCTTGATTTCAACGACACTGGAATCAACGACGGACTGTTTGTTATTCTTTCAATTTTTTGATTGCAAACTGTGAAGTTAGCTACGCTACCATAAATGGCGCCAAGTCATTTGAAAACACACGAGAAAATGTTTCAGAAGAAAATTCATAGTAAAAACATTCATTGCCTAAGATATTTCTTAGTTTTGGGAGTACCTACATTTTGTATATACTTAAAAAGTCTATAATAATTGTATTACACAATAAATTTATATGTGTTTTAATGTAATAAACTTTCAAGTAAAACAAAATGGACGATTTTATGCATAAGCTTATTCTGTTAATTGAAGAAATTTACTGCCGTATTTATTAGATTTTCTAAAAATGGTTCTCAAAGAGTGTTTAGTTAAGCTTGCTTAAATATTTAATCTGCCTTTAAACAACGTTAATTAAAATTGGATTTATAATCATTTTTTCTTTGATGCTTATAGCGTTTTTTTTTTTGGTCGTCCGGAACTGTTCTGAACGATTCTGAATTCGTTCACTTGGTACAAGATGACAGTTCTTGTACTGGATAGAACAGAAAAACGATTCCGAATTTGAAGTCGGAATCAAAAACAGAATCACGCATACATGCACACATTTGCACATACGTACTCGCCGCCATGTTTACAAATAAAGAAAATAAAAACAATGTCATGTGCATGTCATCTGCAATTCTGCATATGGTGTTTTACAAATACATAGACATTCAACCATCAGAGGCAAAAAAATGAGTTTGCATGTTCGTGTGGTATCCGGAATCGGACAGTTCTGTGTACCAATTCCGGATTACCAAAAAAAAAAACGCTATTAACTAAACACGGTTAATGTCAAAAAACTAAAGGGAATTCCAAATCTAGTACAAAAAAATACCTTTCAATTTCACTTTTTGACATTCTTAACAAATTTAATTCAAAAATTTTGTGTAAAAAAAAAAAAAAATATGGCTTTTGAAAATCTGTATTTTTGCCTGAACAAATTTTCTTCAAGAACCATTGGGTTGAATCTAGTTTCGTAATATTTTTTTTATTTGTCTTCTTCTTTAGTTCTGAAATCATTAACGATACTTCGGTAATGTGGGTCCAGTTTTTTGGCCCACAGCTTTGTTAATGTGGTTAGATAAAAAAATCTCTGATTTAAAAGCAAATCAAAACGACAGAATCTATATTATGTATATAAAAATGTTTTGTTGGTTTGTGTACGCTCGAAAAACTCAAAAAGTTCTGCACCGATTGAGCTGAAATTTTAACATGATATAAAATCCGTATCAAGGATTGTTTTTATTTATTTTTTGCATCAGTCACAAATCACAAACAGTGCCAATTTTAAAAAATAATGCTTTTCCCACTACAACAAAATTAAAACAAAACTGATCAATTTACAAATACTCAATTTCAATTTATGTACATTGTCAAATATATTATTTTTTTTAATTGTGAGAATAAATACATGTGTCAAGTCAGCAAGAAAATACTTGGCTTAATAAAACGGTAAACTATTGGAGAAGCGTGTCCTTTCTAGAAGACAGCATATATACTTTTTCCCTTACTAACCGCTCAACCCATTTTTGCCGCTTCTGTCTCAATTCTCACAAAGACGCCACTGACATCACGCGTTCTTCCCAATCTATCAATATCATCGGCGTACTCGAGAAGTTGGACAGATTTTTGAAAGATAGTGCCGCTGATGTTGATGGTGTAGTTTTGCACTTTATTCACAAGAACGATGTTAAAGAAATCGCACGACAGCGCATCGCCTTGTCTGAATCCTTTTTTGTCGTCGAAAGATTTCGTGAGAGCAGCGTGAGTTATCCATCGTCATGAGGAGACGAGCTTGGCAGAGATGCCAAGCATCTCAATAGATGCTTTCATAGGCGGCCTTTAAATCGATAAAATGATGGTATGTGTCGGTTTGTTTTTTTCAGGACCTGCCGTAATGTTAATATTTGATCGATGGTGGACTTTCCTGGTCTAAAGCCAGGTCTGATATGGACCTATTAGTTTGTTGACAAACGGCTTCAGGCGTTCACATGGCATTGCAGAAAAGATCTTATAGGCGGTGTTAAGGAGGCCTATATATTTGGTGCAATTTAGAGGGTCTCCTTTCTTCAGGATCAGGTAAACAGTCCTGAAGTTCCATTCATCGGGCATGATCTCTTCCGACCATATTCTGCAGATGAGTAAGTGCATGCTCCTTTCCAAGTCATCGCCGGCTGCTTTGAAGAGTTCGGCAGTGATACCGTCAGCTTCCACTCTTTTGGGTTCGATACATCATTACTTAAAATATTTCAATCCAATATCGTATGTCGTTAGTCACATATGAGCAGGGTAGTATAGAAGCGGGGTAGCGGGGTAACAGGAAGCGGGAGTAAGCAGAGGGTAACGGAGTAGCAGTTAGCGTGAAGGTAGGATAGCGAGAAAAGGGGAACCAGGGTAGCGGGTAGCGGATAGCAGTTTAGGTCTTTTATTTATTACATTTCCAATCACAATCAATAAAGCTCAAGGTCAACCTTTAGAATTGTCTGGTTAGATTTAGATGTTTTTCACATGAACAACTGTATGTTGCGTGTTCCCGAGTCAGCAAACCAGATAATCTCTATATCTACGCAGACAGCGGAAAAACTGTTGCATATTCTCGAGTATTGCAAAATTAAAATTAAACTTAAATTAAATGTATTCTTTGTTTTGTTTCTCATTTCTCAACCATTCAATCACCACTGCGAAGCGTGGCAGGGTACAGCTAGTATATTATATTTTAATTTGTCAATTTAAAAAAAAAAAAAAGGCTTTAAACAATCTCTAAACGAGGTGATTGGCGTTTAAATTAAACAATCGTTAAACAACGTTACTTAAATGTGTAAATTCTTTATAAATACACATTTTGTACTTAAGAGCTATTTAAAAGTTGTTTAAAGTTAAGCAGCCTTAAATATTCTTTTATAAATATGGCTGTTAGTTTGCTTTGTTTATTTGTTTATTCTTGTTATTTTTCTTATTTTTATTCTTTTTTTCTATCCTGTGACCCCCTCCAGAAAAACTTTCTAGATCCACGCCTGCTATCAGCCCTATAGTCGTATCCGATCGTAAATAAATTCTATCCGATTTGTAATTTATACGAATCTAGTACCGTCCTAAAGTACTATTCACATGAGCACGACCAACGAACGACGAATGAATGAAGAAAAGTGATTTTAGATACGTTTGAAGCCATATTTCCTTACAAAGTCTCAACAAAACGATAAAACTGTAGTTTATGTTTGATTTGTGATGTATAAATTAAATTTTTAATCTCAAATGTTAATAAATTTGAGAAAAGAAATTTATTCGTCGCGAAAAGAATTGTAGTTGATACGAACTGCCAAACTCTATTCGCGTTCCACATCATCCACACTCCCAACGAACAAAATGTTCGCGTGCGTCTAACCTCAAAAATCGTTCTTGCCTTGTGTTTTGGTTGTTCATTCGCGACGAATTAAAAACTCTCATGTGAAAGAAATGTCAAAATCGACGAATTTTCGTTCATTCGTTGGTCGTCGTTCGTGCTCATGTGAATAGTGCTTAAGGGTTCCGATTGTTAAATCGTTCATACTCAGAAAATAATTCAAATTTGCGTTGAAATGTCAAACTCAGAATCATAGAGAATATATAATACCTAGAGTCGCGACTTCGGGTGTTCGCTCTCTTTTTGCCTACAAACTGAAATTTGTTCGTTTTATACTAACCCAGTGAGAATGTGTTAGTTTTCCAATGCTTTTTAAATGGGAGACTGCACCAATACATTCGCACTGACCTAGATACAGTGCTCAGGTTGGAGTCGAGGTGGGTGTCCTGGGCTCAGATTTCAAAAATAAGATTCCGTTGTGCTCAAAATTTTCAAAAAAACCTACACATTGAAAAAAATTCATGAAATACATTAAATAAATACATTATATTTTTTCCTTTGCACTTGTAACACATAATTGCACTATTATTTACCAATATTTGTATCAAAAAACTTAATAAATCTTAAAAAGAACACAAGAAAAAGTCGAAATGGTATGCCTACACCTTCGGAGCATACAAGGAAAATGCAATCGCGCCTTAAGTCTCGCATTTGCTGTGGTGAAACTTTTGACAGCTAATGTCAACAATATTTGACATTTTCAATTGATAAGTTTTTGTATTCTCAAATTTTAAGTGTTTTGATTGAAGTGTTTTACTATTTTAGTGAATTGTGCAGTGAAAATTGGAGCAAAATAATATAATAATAATTAATAATAACAAATAATTGAAATTTGTATCTTTCTTAAGTGCTATCTTTTCAGGTTTAAGGTGATTATAAATGTGTAGTCTTTGGTAGTAGAAATATAAATTGTCCCGGGACAAGTTTTTTTTTGCGCGAGTTTCTTAATTTGTTTTTTCGTGTTTTGACCATTGGAATGGTTTCAAAGTGTTATATTATGTGCTTTTACCAAACAATAATTATATTTAAACATGAAATCAGAAATGAAAAAAAGAAAATGCATAAAGAGTCAATCATTCAGGTTCATTGGGTATAACCAAGTTCCGGAATGCCTTATGTGTAGGATTTTTTTTTTTCAATTTTGAGTTTATTGAAAAATTCTATTTTGGAATAGTTGAAGCACATAAATACGGACTCAGAAACGTTCCAATCGTCAAAATCGAGAAAGTAGTTTAGAAATTATAGTGGAATATGTCTTTGAGTTTAAAAGGTTTTCTTCAATTTTTTGAAAAATTGCTGAAACTGCGACACATATTCTGCTGTAATTCCTAATCAACTCACTAGTTTTGGAGATCGCAGCGGTTCTAAATCCGTTATCATGTGCTTCAATTATTATACAATAGAATTTTCCAATAAGATCAAAATTGGAAAAAAATCCAATACAAAAGTCATCACATACTATTACTATTGGGTTTAACCAACTTCCGGAATGACTTTTGTATAGGATTTTTTTCCAGTTTTGATTTTATTGTAAAAAACTAAAGTGTAATTATTGAAGCACATAAAAACTAATTTAGAATCGTTCCAATCGTGAAAATCGAGTAAGTAGATTAGGAATTACAGAAGATTATGTGTCGCACTATCAGCAAGTTTGCAAATAATTGAAGAAAAAATTTGAAACTCCAAGACATATTCTATTGTAATTCATTATTTACTTGCTCGATTTTCACGATTGGAACGGTTTTAAATTAGTTTTTATGTGCTTCAACTATTCCAATATAGAATTTTTCAATAAACTCAAAATTGAAAAAAAATCCTATACAAAAGGCATTCCGGAAGTTGGTTATACCCAATAGTAATAGTACCACCCCTTGAAATGATTTTTGTATAGGATTTTTTTTCAATTTTGATTTTATTGAACAATTCTATTGTGGAATAGTTGAAGCACATAAATATGGACTCAGAAACGTTCCAATCGTCAAAATCGAGAAAGTAGATTAGGAATTACAGCAGAATATGTGTCGCAGTTTCAGCAATTTTTCAAAAAATTGAAGAAAACATTTTAAACTCAAAGACATATTCCATTATAATTTCTAAACTACTTACTCAATTTTGACGATTGGAACGTTTCTGAGTCCATATTTATGTGCTTCAACTATTCCACAATAGAATTGTTCAATAAAATCAAAATTGAAAAAAAATCCTATACAAAAATCATTTCAAGGGGTGGTACTATTACTATTGGGTATAACCAACTTCCGGAATGCCTTTTGTATAGGATTTTTTTTCAATTTTGAGTTTATTGAAAAATTCTATTGTGGAATAGTTCTCAACAATGTAGTTACTATAAACTAACATCCTTTTTTTTTTTTAATTTTAGAACGTTAAGAAGATGGACCCTGACCATGCAATTTGTAAATATATTATAAAAAATAACTCAATTTCATTAAAAAATTATGAAATATATTTTCAGTTTCCAGAAAATGGAAGGTTGGTTACAGCGAGCAAATGGATGTCGCTGATCCTCTTCAGTCCAGCAGCACTCCGAAGCGGGCACGTCAGTGTGTGCTGAAATGCACTGACTATGACACTTTGTACCGTTGTCCCCAAAATTAGAATTAGTTAAGTTAGAATCGGAAAAGTTGCCAATGGATATAAGGACTTTAGTAAATAACAGTATAAGTAATTTAGATAAGCCTCCTCAAGGACGTAGGTATAGTGCAGAAGTTAAGATGTTGGCACTTTCCATACATTTTATATCTCCTGTGGCACATAGGTTTTTGAGGCCCTTGCTAGACCTTCCGTCCGAGACAACTCTTAGGGATTTTATTTCAACGTGGCGGAAAAGACCAGGTAATGTAGATTTTAATATTAAAAGTTTGGCCCTAAAAATGAGTGAAAGTCAGCTACCCAGTATTTATAAATACTGTTCCATTTCTGCTGACGAAATGTCCCTTAAAACTCATTTAGACTATAATAGGAAATTAGATATGATTGTAGGCTTAGAGGATTTTGGCGATGAGGAATCTCGCTCAGCTTACCTTGCAAGTAGTGTCCTTGTGATAATGGCCCAAGGCATTGCAAAAAGGTGGAAGCATCCTCTAGCCTACTATTTTGTTAGACAAAGTTGTCCTCCGTCTGTTTTAAAAAAAATATTATTTAAAACTATTACTGCGTTGCAAGAAAACAATTTATGCCCTGTGCAGTTCGTTTGTGACCAGGGCTCGAACTTTAAGGCATTGGCTAGAGTGCTAGACATTAGTCCAACAAAACCATTTTTCGAGGTTAACAGTTCCAAAATATTCTTTTTTTTTGATGTTCCACATCTTATAAAGAGTGCTCGAAACTGTTTACTTCAAAATGATATCCTTTTTGGGGAACAGGAAAGGGCAACTTGGAGCGATATTGTCCATTTATATGATATAGATTGTGCAAATGAGTTCAAATTGTGTCCAAAATTGACTGCAGACCACATCAACCCGAATAATTTCCAAAAAATGAAAGTTCGTCTTGCAACGCAGGTTTTCAGTAATTCCCTAAACGCAGCGTTCAAAACGCTTGCAAAGTTTAATCATTCAACCCCAACGATGCTTAGTACGTCTAAGCTCCTTCTGTTTTTCGGAGATCTTTTTGATCTCTTTAATTCATCCAAAAAATTGACGCAACAGGAGAAACAGGCAGGATTTATAGGTAGCTCGGAACAAGAAGAACTGTTGACACATGCCGATTCAATCCTTAAATCAATACGCGTTATGAGCATTGGTTCTGAGGGCAAAGATGTTACCAGTAAGTTTTCCTTTTTAAAGGGCTGGTTATTGAATATTCAATCCCTGCGCTCTCTGTGGGAACATCTTCATGCTTGTGGTTTTGAGTTCTTACTTACTCGGCATTTGAATCAGGATTGCTTGGAAAATTTCTTTGGAAAAATAAGATGTGCCAACGGAAATAATTCTCGACCAAGCTGTCAAAATTTCCAAAGCGCTTTCCAAAAAATTTGGGGCATACAATACCTCACAATAGTTAGAGGGGGTAATTGTACTTTAGAAGAGGATATAGGATTAGCTCAAACTTTTTCGTCAGGCAGAAATTTGAGGCAGAATGTAGATTGGTTGCGTTGCGAGCAAGAAGTTGATTCTGATAGCATTTCAAAAATTATACTTTCCAACGACATAAGTGGAGATGAAGACATTAATGAAAACAGCTTTGCTTATGTTTGTGGGTGGTTATATAGGAATTGCTATCAAAAACATACCTGCCTCAATGATTTACCAATATTGTCAGAGTCTGTTCCGCTTGATTGTTTGTATTTTACAATCCAAAAGCAGTTCAGAAATCGAAATCTGGTTGCTCCACCTACCGAATTCCAGAAGTACATAAGACATCTTGATAATGTCTTTGTTGAAAACTTTTCCTGGTTTTGCCGGGCCCAAGGAATTGCAGATTACTTTTTCCAAACTCTCCAATTTGATAATCCTTTTAGTTGTTGTAGTAATTTAGATCCCCATTTGGTGTTAAAATATTTTATTAGAGTTAGAATCAATTTTTTGATGAGGTTTATTAACATAAGATCGAGGGAGCCCAATTTTAGGAACAAAGTTCTCACAATCATGCATTTATAATTTTATTTATTTCATTTACGCTTTAATATATTTGTATATATGTATGTAATATTTGATATTTTAATATAGTTTATTTATTTAAGCGGTGATGATAGGCCTACTGGGGAACCGACACCTTGCCAAAAAAACGGTTAACGCACCAAAAAGCATACCTCTTGGGTGGTGCGGAAATGCTTCATTATTTAATTACGTTCTCATTGATAGATAGTATGGCTCGAACACGACCAGCTTCCGTCTACCAGGATGCAGTTCACAAATTGCCACAAGAAGTCGCCAAGAACGAACCCATTCGTTACAGGAAAGGAAAGTAGACGACGAAGAGGATGTGAAACGGTCAACTCCGACCCAACCCAACACACACAAATCTTTTTTAATGTATGACCTCTTTCCTCAAAATAAACCTTGATGTTAAAATTGAACCAACAGTTAAAATAAAAAGCCACCCATTTTACAAGGTTGTAACGATCGTGTTTTATTTT
>CAKKXW010000003.1:48410066-48477280 GCA_920937365.1 Sphaerophoria rueppellii
TAATCCATCTGTCATGAGAAAAGTGCTTTTTCAATTTTTGCCTTTCGGAACCGCGTTAAATTGGCGGATTTTTGCAATATGACTCCACCTTAATTCTTAATGACCTTTCCTGCCTTCTTCGCAACACCATCTGTACACAACACTTGTTCGACACCACTGTAATTTGACATTTGTATGAATAAATACATACATGAAATGGCTTATACCAAAGCGGTAAGTTAGCAAGTATTGGTTTTTGGATTGTGAATTTCTTATATTATTTCATCTTTATTCAAAATCATTAGTTCGCTAGTAACTCAACATCTCCATTTAGTCACTTCATAATTTTGTTTGAGTAACAATAAACCAAACAAAAGCAAACCAAAAACAAGAATAAAGGAATGTAATTAAGAGTGATTAATTTCACTAAACGGTTTTTTAATTTTGTGTTACAGGTCTCAAGCCATTAATGGTTCACTCAAGAAATTGTCAATATCGTTGACCTCATAAATGATATAACTCTATCTTACTCTCATTTGCATCCATTTGACGGTTCACAAGAAAACCGTACAGTTTGAAGAAATGTTGCTTGAAGATATTACGGCTATCATGAAAAAAGCTGATTTTACAACGTTTGTAAACAAATAATACGACTTCAACTGAAAGAACGGCGGTCAAAAATGGTGCCATAAAAATAAGTACAATTTCAATATTTTAAGTTTATTCCCTTAAGAATGTTTTGAAGATCAAATTCTGTTTATGTTTAAAGGATAAAAAAAATATATTAAATGTAAAATAAATTAATCATATAAAGCACTATAGTGATTAGTTTTAAATTTAGAATTTTTGACATGAACAATACATCTTTGTTCACGACATACCCAAGCAAACTGGTTTGCCTTACTGACTTTGGTGTTGTGACTCTTGTGTCCTTGTGTTCAGTTATTAATTTTAGCTCCCCATTATAAAAGAATAAAGATTAAATCATAAGAAGAATGCCGTGGAAAAAAAAACACTCAATAATAACAATAGAACAAAAAACATCAAAAGTTTAAAATTTAAATTAATATAATTCCCTCCCAAACATTCCTTCAAACCACACAACACTTTGGGTTAGGGTTAGTCATATCCTAATGTTTTTGTACGGCTTCTTATATTATGTTTTGAAAATGTTAATTAAAAATGTTTGTTATGTATGTATGGTCCATTCTCATCCAGTCTAAGCACTATCCACTTACTCAACGGATTCTATTTATAATTAAAGTGAAGATGCTTTTTTTATGAAATCCTACCCGCCCCTGTTTTGAAAATGAAATGCCTTTCATGACCTTCAAAAAAATAACGTTAATGTTTACTTTTATTATGTCTACTTATATTGTTTTAAAATATACGGAGTATTTTTGTGTATTTATGACATTTCTGTAGATAAACCTACTTAGGTATATAAAAACCCTTTAAAAAAATGTTTCATGTTCACTATTAATGAGACATTATAACTTCAGATACTGTCCCATATAAACTAATCAACCAATCAGCTTTTGAAATTCGAGTGCGTTGATTCTTCATATTATCATTTTAAGGGGGTTCAAATTCAAAAACATGTTTATCAACTTGTTGTGTTTGGAGATTTGTGTAATGTGAAACCCAACAACTTCGGTAGTTAAAATGTTTCAGTTCATAAAAATAATATGTTCCCTGATAGTAAAGTGAAGTACAAAAACTTATTTAAACAAAACAGCCATAATTGATGTGTGTCTTCAAATGTAATAAATATTTTCTACTTTTTTAAGCGGGGTCTCCACATACAACACCTCTTTGGCGGAACATGATAATGTAACACCACTGTGAACCTACCCTAATTCTTAATGACATTTACTGATTTTATCGATACTCTAGCACAACGATAAATTTGGCAGCATTTCGATTTGACATTTGTATTTTGTTTTTTGTAACGTCACTCTTTTTTAATTTAATTTATTGTCTTCAACAATTTCCGAACGAGAATATTTAATATATAACAGTCACATCTGCACAAAAAATGTTTTGATATTAATTTATGTCCTTTCGCTTATGTGGGCGCTTAAATGTTACACAAAAACAGTGCTCGCCATTTAATTAATTGTCAATAACAATGTGTTAAAATTCCAATCAAGGTCTTTATAATACAACTATAAATTAACAGTAAGACGGCGTAACCATCAACTATCCAAGTTTGACTTAATAAAAATTTCACACGACCAACAACTAAATTTTTTCATATCAATTAATAATCAATATTACCTGTCGTTTTTTGTGGTGCGTCAACTTTTGGATTTACATTGCTACCGACTAAATAAATAACGATAATAAGTCAAATTTTTCAATAACAAGTTTTGACCTTTTAAATTGCCGTTTAAAGATTAAAGACTTAATTTTAATTATTTTGACTTTTATGTCAGTACTTTTTACATCTAAGGGAAAATTCTCAGTTAATATTGAAGTCTTTAGTAAAAATATCATTTAGAAGGCAGGTAAAAGAAAAACACTAGAAAATCAAAAGGATGCATAACATGTTTACTGCTTGCATTCTTCGAAATCATTGTTAGAGTCTTGTACATTCTTTGCAATCATTAAGTCCTTTTGATTGCATTCAAAGTAATGCAGGTTCTTTTGTACTTTTTTTAACTGCTTGAATTCTTAAAAAACTCTTAAGTCTTTTCAACTATCTCCTTTCTGCACTTCACATTTAAATTAAGTTAGTCTATAGAAACCAAACAGTAAACAAAACTAAATTAAAAAATGCTCTAAAATTAACTGGGATTTCTTTTTCGAAGTCAAAGTATTGCAATAAGGAATGTAAGAGCATTTTCGAAGTTCAGTTAAATGAATGAGACTTTTGACGATGCAATATCAAAAAATTGCATTCTTTTGCAGATCTGTTATTTCGGCAGATTCACCCGTCCGCTAGTTTGTAGTGCGCTCATGTAATTGATATACATATTTCGTGTCCGTTTTCTGAATTAAGAGATAGTTTATCTTTTCGCCACCAAATCAAAAGTCAAAATTTTAAGCTTAAATATCGTTCGATTTCATCCGGAATGATTAATGCCGAATTTTTCGAACAAACCTATTTTTCGCCCGGATTTCTCAATAAGGGAAAAAAGAAAAGGGATTTTTTCCGGGCGGAATGCTGTTCGGGCGGAATTCATGATAAGACTAGATATTCAGTCTTATCATGAATTCCGCCCGAACAGCATTTCATTTAATAAAGGAATATATTCCATTTTGAACTTAACACAAATTCTCGATTTCAAATGAAAAGAAATCACTTTGACAGATCAACACTTTCAACTCACCCCCTAGAGATTTGCTCTTTCCCTTTTGACAGCGCATAAATTTCGACCAATCTCAACTGTCCTTTTATCGGTCGCTGGTAAGGGCGCGATCAAAGACGCGATCTTGCATACAATTCGATTATTTCTTTGTAAATTCTTCGTAATATTTCAATAATTAATGTATCTAAACAAGTTTTGAAATGCAGAAGGAAGCTTGGACGCAAGGATTGGATGCATTTTTTTTTTTTGGTACATTTTTAACACAAACCAAACGAACAAGGGAGATTAAATAGATAACCTTTTAATTATCTACTTAAATGATAAATTTTTCATTAATTTTACAGTAAAAGCTATATTTTATTTCTGTTTAATGAATTTCGACCAAGTGAAGTTGTTTGTCTTCCACGACGACAAGACGACATTCGTTAGACGTTTCGCCGTCGGTACTCTATAGTTATGATTCGCTTTGAACAGATCTTCTACAAACCCAAGCAGAGAACCAACACAATTACAAACATATGTAAAAAAAAAGGTTATCTCGGCTTGGAACCAGTTGGCGCTTCAGTCGAATTCCATTTCGATTATACCTGTTCAATCTATATACAAAGATGATTCGTTCATTGAAAAAACGCGACATCTGCCGAAAACATTGTCGCCTCAAAAGAGACTTTGTATGTTGTACGAGAACCCGTAGCAGTCGGTATCGGGTCGCTCGTTGAGCTGGATACAAAGAGACAATCTTGCATGTAAAACTGTTTCTTTTCAAGTAATCTGATGCACATATTTTTAAAATGATTTGTGAATGAAAAGGTGTACAAGGAGTCGGAGAATATATCACACACATTTTGATCAGTTTCCATTTAAATTTAGTTTGTTTATTTATTTATAAAAAAATTAGCAAAATTAAATAAGCGGAATGAATTTCTTTTGAAACTGTTCTACATAAAGTTTTAAGAAAAATTATGGAACATTGGACAAATGAACAAAATTCAAACCTAAAAGAGAAAGTTGAAGAACACAATGTACTTACTAAGTAGGTAATCATTTGATAATTAAATTATAATAAAGATGCAATTTCGAGTTGTATTCTTAAGGCTGAACAACACAAACGCATTACAACTGATGTTATCACTTTTTTCTTACTACAAACCTATTTGTAATATTTTACCAACGTCACGGACACAGTTAAATTTCTGATAAGAGTTATGGTTTGTCTAACAATAGTTGGTTAAATTAAAATAACACAAACCAAAACAAATAAATTTGAAAGAAAAAACAGACAATTGAGCATTCAACGTCACTGTTAAAATCACTTGTATACTCTCTACTAGACAGAGCAGAAAACTTTAAAAAAACAACAAAAGATTTTAACAAAGGATATAGCTCTTACACTGCATTGATTAAAGAAACAATCACAGAATCAATAACCGATTTGTGTTGTATTGTCAACATTTTGTGCATCAAAATTAATTTGAATTTCTTAATAAAACGGTTAAGTCAAATGATCATAAAATCTCGTTGTGTCTCCATTAAAAGAACACAACCTAAAATCACATTTTTATTTAAAACGAATCGGGAGCAATATATTATTATTAACCGTCTTGCACGTTGTGAGATGTGCCACAACATTTAACTAATCATGAATTTTTATGTTGATCCACATAAAGTCGAAAAGCAGACTGAAACCGAAACCGATTGTACTTGGATTCGTTAATCGGTTAAGCAAAAGTTTTTTGTTGAACATATGGCGGTTTCGGCTATCAACACTCAACAGGTCGGCTTAGGTTCAATCGAAAAAACCTCATTTATCATGCTTGCGAGATCTACATAGTTTAAGGTGTTGTTGTTGTTTCATGAAAACTCAATATTTTAATTGTTTTGGGTATCTTTTCATTCGGAAATATGTATGTAGATCCTTAGATGATTGACGTTTTTAACGAATGGAATGTTGGCCCGTTCAGAATACCTACATACATAATATATTGAGTAACACACAACCAGTCAGTGGTTAATTCACATCTGTATTTTTGAAGTAAAAATGTAAAATGTACAACAATAGCGTTTAATAGCGTTTTTTTTTTCGTAATTGGTACACAGAACTGTCCAATTCCGGATACCAAACGAACATGCAAACACACTGTTCGATGTCGCTCTTTTTACGCCCCGGTGCGTTTCCACCGTGTTCGATGTGTATTCAGCGCTCGCACCGGGAGCACTCTGAATCGCCCCAAACAGAGCGCTATAAGCGCGTTCGATGTGAAAACCGAAACCACAGAGAATTTTTTCAGTTTTTTGACAGCTCTGTTCACAGTATGACAAGCACTAGAGCGCCCCGGGGCTGGTTACATCGAAGAAACCTAATAACTCACAGACGCATTGAACAAATGACAGCCAATTTGACAGATGTAGCTTCTACAAGATGGCCTTCATCAACTGTCAATGTTTGAAAATAGTGGCCGGACCTACAATCTAACGCCGATTCCGAACGGCAAAGTTAAGAAGCACTTTTTCGTGATAGATTGATACTCTGCGGAAGTTTTGTCAGTTCTTCGCAAGAGGCAGTGCCCGTGAAAGATGAAATAAAAACTATGAGCACGAGTAGGACTCGAACCCACGAGTTTCTGCTTAGCAGCCAACGCACCTAACCACTAAGCCACGGTAACTAGGTGTATTTGAATAAATGGAGAAAAACAGCAAAATATATGAAATCAGGTCCAACGGTATGTTGAGAAAGAATTAGTGAAAAACTACTTTTACAACATTCCGCTGGAACAGCCCTATACTGTTATCCAAACCCAATTTTTTATTCTGAACTATTAGCGGTTCATAAACCTCAATGGATTGAACCGATTCATTCGACTTCGTTGCGAACCCTTATTCAAGATGAGCGATCGAAGTAAGAAACAAAAAACAGAGAGCCAAACAAATTTAAGCAATTTGGAACATTATGGCTACATCCATTATTCATCACACAGTATTAACAGCCTGTGAGTACTCGTACATTGCACACCAAACGTTCAAAGGTAATTCGAATCCGGATAATGAATGTTACAAGACGAATGACACACAAATTAATCTTCCTGTTTGTGGTAACCGTTTGTTCAAATCTGTTTTTTTTTTTTTCAAGATGCTAGACAGAAGACACTTAAAATGCTAAGAGGGCCAGTCCAACATTGATTTGAATTGAGTTTTCTTATCGATAACAAAACAACGAAACAGAAATTTTTGTAGATCGATAGTTTAAACGCAAACGACTATGGGATTTTTGCCGTTCGGATTGGTGGTATTCTTGCTTTGAATAAATTTGCCCTTGCCAGACCTCCTTTTATGCTAATATTAAAGGTTTGTTTTGTACCTAATTTCTATTATGAATCATCAAAAAGACTGGGTAGAAGGTATTTCCGGCTTAGGATTTTATTACTTGTGGTGTATTCCCAGATATTCCGGAAGAAATAAAACAGTTTTATAACAGTTCTTTTTTTGTTACAATATGTTTGTATTGATTTTGAGAATATTGAAAATATTCATAACCACCTTTGGGCTTTTCTCTCTATCTTTATATCTTTATCTTTTTATCTTTATATCAAGCAGTCTCAAAAGAAATATAAAAAATTGCAAAAAAGTAGTTTTTTGCTCAAGATGTCGGGGATGATGGACCGTCGCCTCGCGTCGATGAAATGTCCGATCTGACAAAGATATCGCGTCCGAGAGGTGTGCGTCAAATTGAAATAACATAAAAAATTGTCTGGTACAATTACAAAGACATCTATATGGCAAGAATTGAAATTCGAAGAACATGTCGTTCTTGAGATTTGATCAAACATAACATTAACCATATATCCGTTTATAGTCCCTTATATTCCCTCACCATTTGTCTATTCGTCACCGGCCGGTCCATAGTCCCTTTAAACTTGGAAATGTTTGGGTAAATTTTCATACGACGTTTTTCGAATAATAATTTATAAGACCATAGCTTAGTGTTGCAACGAGATAAACACATTTTCTCAATAACTGACTAGTTCAATTTTTGGTTGATACTCCTTCCATGATAATTAATATTCTGTAGTATTGATTAATTTTGTTTAAATTAAAAGTTTTTAGGTATTGACCATCCCCAATACTAACCTATAACAGAAGATTGTCTGATTGCTTTGGAAAAGAGGTATATGTGGGGTTTCGGGGAATCACCGCTGATATAAACAATAATTTGTTCAGTCAGTTCTAAAATTCCAACTTTACTTACTTGTCCAGTCTCTAATAGCACACTTTTGTTTGTATTGATTAGTTTCTATATTCGGGTTTCTCTATTTGAATAAGTTTTCTCAAGAATGTTAAGTTAAGTGTATCATCCACATTTTTTCCGGTTATTAAAATGCATTTAAAAGATTGGGTGTACGTGAAGTAATCCAAATTTTGTTATAGATTTCTCGATGGGAAAGGGAAAACAAAAACCGAAATTTAAAAAAAATGGTCATAATAGTCAACTCTCTTTGAACTTTTAAACGTCGGGTCATTCTTTGAAATAAATGTGCAGCCCATTTTGATGAACCACCAGAGAAATTGCTTACAATGGCATATTTATTCATGCAAAAGTCAATTAAATTACTTATTTTACAAGAGCGAGAGCAATTTTAATGAGAAGATTATAATTATTCGTTAGTTAAATAAAAATGATTTAAAAAACGAAATATGGTCCACGACATTTTTGTGCAATTTATGCATATCTCAAAGGTTCCCCCGAAAAAATGTGAACAATAAAATTTGTTTTAAGCTTCAATTTCGAAAAAAACACATATTGAATATTTTGTTAATTAACTAACATACCTCGATTAGTTGTGTTTAAATAATTGTTCAACTAATTGTTTACTTAAAAAACAGCACAATCACAAATATAATAACCTGTTAAATCTTAACTTGCAACCAAACATACAATAAAGCAATAAATCTTTTAATAATGACTTGAACACTGTTGGATCCTGGTTTTCACGGACTTCCCTTCAGGAAGTTATAAGTAGGGTGACGTGTCAATTGGTCCTCGTTATCTATATCTATACTTATAAAGGGTTTTTCAATAGGACGCACAAAAGTAGACCGATTAGGGACAGCATACCAAAGACGCACATTTTTTCCCGCTCTCCTTTGACATTTCTCGTCAGTAATAGTTTGGCCATTTCATCGTGGAGAGGTAAGTAACGATCCAACAACGAGTCCGAAAATTATTAATAGATAATAGAATCTGCAACCGAAATTCTGGAGTCAGTGGTCACCACTTTAAGAGCGCTACTCATCTTCAGCGATGAGGCGCATTACTGGCTGGATGGCTTCGACAATAAGCCAAAATAATGCCGTTATTCGGTCCAGGCAGCAAATCCACATGTGCATCACGAGGCACCATTACATCCCGAAAAAATCACTGTTTGGGTGCGGTTTACATGCTTGGTGGTGTCATTGGGCCGTACATCTTTCCGTGATTGAACAAGACCGGCACGTTACAGTGAATGGGAATCGCTACCGCACAATGTCAAACCGAATATTTATTGGAATGAATTGGATGATATGACATGGACGATATGTCGGTTCTCAACAGGACGGTGCCCACATGTCACACAGCGGGCCAAAAACAATCGGCCATTATTGAGAACGAAGTTCGATGATCGCATTATACTCCAGAAAAGGTACCTGTGAATTTGGCCGCCCTCGTTTCATGCGATTTCACGCCGTTAGAACTATTTTCCCTGTAGGGGCTACGTCAAATCTATGGTTTAATCCAACAAGCCAGCGACGATAATGAACTTCGGCCGCAATATGCTTGAAAACCGTCGAAATGCATTGCGGTATCGGCCCGATCTGGACTTCTGCAAGCCTGCCCGTGGTGGCCATGCAAAAGAAATCGATTTACCCCCCAATACATAATGGCATCCAAATGTAAAGTAATGTAAGGCATGGGGTAGCATTAGCGTGCAATGGTAGGATAGCGAGTAACGAGGTACCTGGGTTGCGGGAAACGATAGCAGTTTAGGTCTTTAATTTATAGCATTTGCCATCACATTAATAACACTCACGGCAATCTTAGAATTGTGGCTTAGATTTTTAATGCGATTGATAGTCTTTTAATCTACGTAGACAGAAAACAAAAATATTGAAAAATTAAATTTGTATTAAATGTAATCTTTGTTTTGTTTCTCTTTTCTCACCATCCAATCAATGTGCCACTGCGAATGTGGCAGGGTACAGCTAATATATTATATAAGATTCCTTATTGATTACACTTTTTAATTAATCAAAATAAAAATATCTTTATTTCGGTTAATTACCTCTCGAACGTGTTTCAATAGAACTTGTCTATCATCATCGGCGAACACGACTGATGATAACAAGTGTTTCCCAAATTTTGCAGCATCATTGGTCCAAAGTCCGATAGTTTCTTGTTGTACCCACACGATACGAACAAACACGAAGATTTCACGACAGTTAAGCGGCGCGACGACGACGATGCACAAACATTTTTTTTGCACAAGATCAATTTGTGCGAGAACAGTAAAAATCAAAACATAAAACGCGAAAAATATTCATGCACTCTTCAAATAGAGTGCATTTGTCGGCAAAGTGTAACAGTTACTTTTAAACTAATCCGAAAAGACATGAACTTATATTTCCATTATCGGCGTTCATGGATTTCTCGTCTTTTTGAATAAAATAACTTTCATATGCATCTAAACGTCTTGCATCATTAACTTGGCGTATTAATTTTAAGTTATCTTTATTTACGTTGTTTGTTTTTATGTATGTGGAATGTTCTTTAAATCGAGTTTCTATATTTCGTTTCGTTTGACCATAGTACACTTGTTCACAATCACCACATTGAACAGAATATATTCCTGACTTCTTCAAATTATCCGTTTTATCTTTTGTTGTGCCTAAAATGTTCTTCAATTTGTTGTTATTTGAAAATACCATTCTCATGTTGTTGCGATAAAAAGTACATTTTAATTTATTTGTTACAACTGGGTTGTATGAAAACCGAACCCTTCTTGGTTCATCTTTTTGATCAATGCGCTTATTTTGGGCATAGAGAGTAGTCATATTAGAATTTTTGATTTTCTTCATGTGTGCTTTGATGAGATCGTCTATCATTTTTTGGTCGTAACCATTTAAAAATGCGATTTCCTTAATATATTCATACTCTTTTTTATAGTCTGCAACTGAAAGTGGCAATTTGCATAAACGATGAATATATGAGTGAAAAGCGGCATTCTTGTGTTGGATCGGGCAATACGAAGTACTCGGTATACAGCGTTTAGTACTAGTGGGTTTATGGTAAACAGCGAAATTCAAAATTCCATTTTTATTTTGAACTAAAATATCCAAAAAAGGCAACTTGTTATCTTCTTCTTCTTCAACTGTAAATTTAATGCTTTCGTACTGAGAATTGAGAAGTTTAAGCAGGTTTGATACTTCTGATTTTTTCACTACAGCGAATATATCATCTACATATCTTAACCAAACCTAGGCAGATTTCCTGAGATCCTTAAATCCGTTTCAAATTTTGACATAAATAATTCGGCGATCAAAGGCGAATGAGGATTACCCATACTTGTGCCTTGTTCCATACATTTTTTTGCAACATTAACATAAATCAGTTTCTTTTCTGTGGCTATGTCGTTCCGTTCTAAATATTCATCCAATGCTTTTATGGCTATCTTAATTGGAATGCTTGGAAATAAGGACACAACATCAAAAGACACCATGATTTCCTCCTCTCTGATGTTAATGTCTTTCAGTTTGGTAATGAATTCAAATGCATTTTTAACTGAGGCACTGTCGATTGGTGTTAAGTTTTTCATTTCATTAACAAGCCATTTTGCCAAGAAATAACATGGTGAATTAATGTTCGAAACTATTGGTCTCATCTTATTACCTGGTTTGTGAATTTTTGGCAGGCCGTAAAGTTTTGGAATTTCTGGGTTTGATACGTGTAATGTTCTTTTTAAATGGTAACCGAAAATCTCACTTACTTCGTGCATCGTCGTCGCGCCGCTTAACTGTCGTGAAATTTTCGTGTTTGTTCGTATCGTGTGGGTGCAACAAGAAACTATTAGACTCTGGACCAATGATGCTGCAAAATTTGGGAGACACTTGTTATCTTACATCGTGTCGCTCGATGATTATAGACAAGTTCTATTGAAACTGTGTTCTGCGAGGGTATTAACCGAAATAAAGATATTTTTATTTTGATTAATAAAAAAAAGTGTAATCAATAAGGAAATCTTATATAATAATATATTTACTATCAAAAGTTGTAGATATTTTTGTTACCTACAATTTTTCCATTTAACATTTTTCCATAGGACCTCTAGTTTTGCCGGAAATCAAGATAAACCATTTTTCCCCCCCCCTTTAATACCCGCCCCCCCCACCCACTTCCCGATCACGTACTTCACTACACGGATCGCCCGTAATTTTTTTTCTTTTCCATTATTATCGCATTCCCCCACCATTTCTAATTTGGTTTTATTCTACTGTTATTGTTTTTTCGTTTTTCTTTCCATTTCCCAGAAGAGATTCGGGCGGCGCTAAGTCTATTAAGGAAATCTGTATATATATATAAAAATGGATGTGTGTTTGTTTGTATGTCTCTTATAGACTCCGAAATACCCGAATGAACCAACAGATATTTGTGAAATGATCAAGGTTGATATTGCGCGACCTTAGAACAATAGGGTTCTAACTGACATTTTTTTCAAAACTGAGTTATACATGTGGTCGTAGTAAATCGAGTATGCTCTTTCGATTTCTTTCATCCAATTTTGTCTATCTCTTTTAGTTTCCAATATAGTCAGTAAAAAAGCAGGAAACAAAGTTCTAAGTACATCAATTTTAAAAAAAACTAAGTTCATAAAGTTCTAAGTGGCAAATAGAACCTTGTGTACTTAAAAATATGAAAAAAAAAATGCAGATAGAACTTTGTTACACAACAAGATGTAGATAGAACTTCGTTGCTTTAAAATATTTAAAGGTTTCTTGTAGTTAAAACTAAGAAGGCTATGAATTCTTCTGTGGTGGTGAAGCATACACAAGTTCGCGGGGAAAAACAGTACCAAGAAAAGAAATTAAAACGACAAAAAATTGTTTAACTCAATGCAAATTCCACTGTGCCGAGAAATTGAGGACATCAGAACGTAAACAACTTTTTGAATCCTTTTATATGTTAGATCGTGATGGTAAAACAAACTAAATCTTAAAATCAACAATTAAAATGGAAACTTGTCGAAAAACAAAAAATACTTCTCAATCTCGACGAAAGTTCACTTTCGAGAATTTTTTGGAAGTACTAGGAAACAGGATTCAGGTCTGTAAGCCCTTTTGGCTTGGAACATTTTCTTTTTCCCAAAAATCCCAAGAATTTAACATCTGGTATGGCTAAAAAAGACAACCGAGGAGTTAAGACTGTAAAAAGAATTAGCGAAAATAAGATTGCAGAAATAAAAGAGCATATACGATCTTTTCCAACAATAGAGTCGCATTATTGTAGAGCCAAAACAAATAAACTTTATTTAGATCCAAACTTAACTTTAGGTAACGAAAATGTATAACTTATACAAAGATACATTCTGTTCTTGATCCTGTAAAAGAGAGCTTTTACAGGCATGTTTTCAATACGAACTTAAACCTTGATTAGTCAGATAAATGTGGCCAATGTGATGCCTATAATGCAGCAAGAAAAGAAGACGCGTTAAGTGAAAAGTTTACAAAAGAACATGAGACTCACTTAAACTTAAAGAAGATGATGAGAGAACAAAAAGCTTATGATAAAGAATCAGGAGTTCCCATTTTAACTTTTGATCTGCAAAATGTTTTATCATGCCCAAGAGCTGAAATCGGTCCTATGGTTTACTGTTCAAAACTAAACGTTTACAACTTAACAGCTCATTTATCCACTACAAAAAAAAATTCTATTATGACATTCGCTGTCCAGAATTTTGTAAGGAACCACCCTGATATCGAAAAAATAAGAATGAAGTTCTCCTTACCAGGTCATTCAGGATTGCAAGAGGTTGACAATGCTCACAGCCAAATCGAAAAACATTTGTCTGTTAACGAGTATTTTTCGCCGATGGGACTCATCCGGCTCCTTAAAACCGTGAACATACGAAACCCATTAGTGGTGATACAAATGAAATCTACTAATATCAACAACTTTGCAAAAGTTTCAAAAAACTGTTTTGAATATAAGAACATACCGTTCACGAAACTAAAAATGTTAAAAATAACCCAAGTAGAAAATGAAGTCGGGTTTTCATTGAATTACATTGATGATGACGAAAACATGATTCGTATTTCAGTACGAAAGGAGGCTTTAATAAAAACCCGAAAACAGAAAACAACAACAACAACTGGACCCATAGAAACAACAACTTCCTTACCCATAGATGATATCAAAAGTGTTCCAGAGAGAGGCGGTATCTCGAAAGAAAAAGAAAAACATCTTTTATCGATGTTCAAATACATGAGTTCATCTGATAAGGCTTATTACAAGGTCATTCTAAAGCTCGGCATGTATAACAAAATTAAAAAAAATGTAATTTTTATTAAATTTTAAAACTTTTTGTTTAAGATGATGGAGCTGAACAAAACTAAAATGTGAACTTTTTTCCACTTTTCTTTAATCAAAATTTAAAACAGATTTAAAACTGAATTTAAAATATAATTTTATGTTAACATAATGAATGCAGTTATTTGTGTTTTTCTTTCATTTATTAAAAAAAAAAAAAAATAAAAACTTCGTTTAACAAAAATCCTTATTTTATTAAGCTAACAAGGTTCTATCTGAACAATTAAATTCCTTATCATGACACTAAGTTCTATCAGGTAATTAGAACCTTATTGTTCTATTCTCAAATGCCTTAGCGTTGAGCAAAAAGGTTCTATCCATTTTTTCAACTACGTTTCGTTGCCAAATTATGAATTATTTCATAGATTTTTAAATTCAGATCAACATTATTTAGTACAAATTTTATGTTTTCAAAAAATCGTGTAGATCCAAACAAAAATATAAAAGTTACAGACAAACAAAAATTCAATCTCTGTTTTCTCAAAAGTGACCTGGGTCCAGTTAGAACCCTATTGTTCTAAGGTCGCGATTGTTGTATTCAATGATAATTTCTGTGAAAAAAAAAAATGGAAAAACCTCAATTAAGAGTGGGAAAACTGGAAAAACCAAACAAAGGTCGGAAATTAGATTTTTTTTGCTTGGAATTTTTTTGGTTCAAAAGGGTTTTCGAATGGAAAAATAGAAAGTTCTTGAAGAAAAACTCGGAAAAACTCATTGGTTTTCAAATGGAAAATTGTGATGACATTGGTTTTCAAAGTTGAAAACTGGGAAATTTCAAATGGTGAAAACTTGAAAACATTTTCGAAAATCGAACCATGGTTTTCAAAGGGAAAATTGCATGTAGTTGAAGATGTATTGGTTTTCAAATGAAAACTGGAAAATTTCAAAAGGTTTTCAAAAATAGAAAGTTTAGAAAATTCATTGGTATGTCAAAGGAAAACTGGACATGTAGTGAGGTCAATCTGGTTTTCAAGACTGGAAAAGGAATTTTAAATGAAATGAAAGTTCTTGATGAAAAGATCGGGAAATTTCATGGATTTTCAAACTCTAGCGAGAGCACGGAGAACTTCAAGATCTAAAATCAAGTTTTTGCATAGAATTTTAGTTGCATTATTGGTATGTTTGTATATCCTTTATAGCTGACTCTTAATCCGCTCAAATCCTCAATGCATTTCTTATAAAACTTTCACTGTAGGTATAGCTTAATAAAAACAAAATTTTGGGAAAGTCTTACGAGAAAGTCAGAAAAAAGGGGGACAATTGAAAGCTGCATGGAATTTTGATTTTGTGAAATAGTCAAAACACACCGGAAGAACGAAAATTTGTTGAATTTTCAACGAAATTTGAAATAATGAATGTAGAATGTTAGTTGTAAAGCTTGGTAAAAATTCAGATATATGAAGTTCTCTATTTCAATTAGATTCAAGCAAATCACATTGCATTTTAGCAATATCTTTGTTAATTGTAATTATTCTAAAAGTTTGCTCTGAGGGTGGCGAGGACGAAGTTCGGCAGGGTCGGCTAGTATTATAATGAAAATATTATTTTAATTTGAATAAACATTAATTTAGAAACGTTTTTTCTTGTGTGAAGTTTAAAATAATTAGGAAAAAAATATTAAAAAGAGTCATAAGGCCATAATGGCAATATGGCGCTTTAGTAAGTGTCATACACAATGTGTAAAATGCCATATTTCGAAATATGGCCTTATGACTTATGGCTTAATGACACGGCACCGCTTTAGATATCGCTATCTTCACTTCTCAATGCGTGAGTGGAATTGGTAGTCTGATCTACTAGAATTGAATGGTTCTGTATAGCTGGCGGAAATTTGCTCGTCGTCGCCATTATACAGCTTGGAAAAGTGGTCTTTTCATACCCTCAGCACTAACTGCGTTTCCACTACAATGTTCCCATGATGGCCTCTATAGGCTTCGGTTCGGGGTGTAAAAACGTCTGGTGGATTGTTTTACATTTTTGTAAAACTTTCGAAACTCGTTCCCGCTGGGACATCTCCCTATCTCCTCGATGGCTCGCTTCTCATGCTCCTTTTTTTCTCACTGAGAAGTTTATGCTCCTCTCTCATTTTCTGGTCGTTGAGGTCTCGAACGGCTCGAATCCTTTGCAGCTCCATCCGCATTTGCACCGTCAAAGTCGAATAACTGAATCCGTCCGTTATCGGAGGTGGTGTCGTATAGACTATAGGCGTGTTTTTTTGGCATCGCTGTCTGCAGCCGAATTCGATTTCCCAAAAAAAAATATCCGCAGTTGCCCATCCGCAGCAGTTTTATTTTATTTTTAAGTTGGTAGACTTCTCTAGCTGTTGGATAATAAAACAAAAACCAAGATACAAACCGAAATTTATGCTCAAGACTTATTTTTGAGTTGTCTTACTAGGAGCGTAGGTATACTGCAGATTAATTCATATAAAGCCATAAGTAAATATGCATCAAAATGGTTAAAGAATCACCTTCTTTCCTTATTTTTCCATTTGGTGCATGCCATCTAACATTTGTTCAAAAGGTTTGATTAGTTATCTTGGTTTTAACTTTTCAGGTATAATGCTTTATGACATGTGTGGGGTTATGTTCGTCATAGAATGTTCTACTTCTAGCGCATCGTCGTTCAATAAAACAACTAAATAAAAGCAGGTAATCAAAAGACAAATGGCAACCCGAGAAGTGGTGTTCGAAAGTGCGTGTGGCTTGTATGTCATGTCGGGAATTTCGATACATAAAGCAAGATTCAGAGAGTTTTGTAAATCTCGAATCCAATTTTTTTTATCTCAAGTCTCAAATCGCCCCCACATCAATGGAATCTGAGATTTTTCCACATTTTCCTCATCATCGTCACCAGCGCTCTATTCTAGTTCTGTCAGATTTCACACATCTTGACTCGAGCTCTAAAGGCTAGGACTTCAACGAGCACATTGTTGCAGAATCGTTAAATGACAATAAGATAGGTAGAAAATTTCAACACTCATTTTGTGAAGCAGTATTTTTTTCATTTTTCCACCTCAAAAATAAAAGAAATGATAGGGCAGAAAGCTTTTTTTTTTATGTCAAAAAGCTCAATTTTTGTAGTTTTTATTTTTCGCAAATTCAAATGGCGCTACAAAGGAAACAAAAACTTTAATATTTTGTAAATATTGCGCAGTTGGGGGTTGTTTTTTCTTCTTGCAAAAAGAGACAATCTGTAGTAATTACCTACGTCTAAATCGCGCAAATAGAAAAACGACATAACAGAAGAAAAAATATTATAGACACTCAAAAGGGCGACTATGTGTGACTCGTTTCCCTTGATTTGTTGCGTTGCGCAGTTTCAATTTCAAAATAAACATTAATAAAAAGCTAACGCAGCATAAAAGTGGATTTGCCACTCTTGGCGAAGCACAAGGCCCTTTAGAGACTGCTTAAAGTTATCCGATTAACCGAGATAGCGCAACGCAAAGAAATTCAATTTTACTCGCGATCGACGTATCGATGAGCTCCGAAAAAAATATTCAATTTGCTTATCGCAGCAGTTCTGAATTTAACCTATTAAGTTTAAGTTATTTTATTCCGCAGCTTGCGTGTTGTATAATGGTAATACATGGAGTGCAAAGCTCGACGAAAAACTACAACTGCAGATACGGATAGCTTTGGCCAAAAAAACACGCCTTATGTCGGCCAAATCAAGGTATGTTTCAGCGACACTGTTCTGCACACTTATGGAACAGAAAATACAGCTTTTGGTGTTCATGACACATTGGCTGTTCCCAAACTGTTCTGATTTGGTGTTCATTGAGTCTGTCTAGAACAGTTTGGAACAGTTTAGGACAGGATTTTCTGTTCCATCTTTTTAGGTAGAACACATTTTGTGTTCTAAACTGTTCCAAACTGTTCTGACATTTCTCATGAAGCTGTGCTGTAGTCTTTTTTCTCGCTGAACAAAGCTATAATGTCATAGCTAGATCCTTGCTTATAGGACTTTTCTTTGGGATCTTCATTCTATTCCTCAGATTTTCATGATGCGCTCTTTCACAGAGTCGAAACTCAAGACCTTCCTCCTAAATCGAGTCCCAACTACAAATCCACATCCAAATAGATGCTGATTTTGTTTCCTATAGCAGTCGAATAGAAGATATCGCAGTCGACATCGGATATGGGATTGAAAAAGTTTGTAAATGAAAAACTGGAGTTATCTTTAACTTAAAATGTTATATTAAACCTTTCCTGTTGACAAACATATAAAAAAAAGTAACCCACAATTCAGTTACACTATAAATTTCTATAAATAACCCTTCAAAAGTAAATAAAATCTTGTTCTTGGAACTTATATTCTTAGTCTTCTTTTGTGTATGGTCTTTTGTATTTCGAGATATTTGATTTTCTTTTAAAATTTAATTTTTTTTTAACTTATGAGCAAAATAATGCGGAATGTTGCGATATGTTCGAATATTTCGAGATTCATTAAAATAGAATAAATATTTTGATTAAAAAATAAACCCTTCCCAATTAATATGAAGCTATAACATGTATGATATTTAATTAATTGCAATGTGCGTGATAAAGAAAAGTTAATAAATATTTTAAATATATTTCTTGTTTGTATAAAAAGATTTACGATTGATAATTATTAGAAGTTTACGGAATGATTTTGTTTGTGTTTGGCTCAGAAAGCAAGTTGTTGGTTTGTGTTCGTATTTAAGCAACTGGAGGAACTTCTTCGTTGGCTATAATTGGAGGCGAAACATATTCATGGACTTCCGGTTCTTGATGAAGTTCTTCGACTTGGTTGTCATTGTTGCCATTCAATAATACAGCTGGTTCCTCTGATGGGGAAGTGCCGTTTGTTGTAACTTCGACACCGGAAGTTGACTTCAACTCTAGAATAATTTTTTCAGCAACTCTCGAATCCATTTCGATGATTTTTTCCTTAAGCCTGTTTTTCATTTCTTCAGGCCACTTTGGAGACCATTCTTTGAATAGCTTAATCTGAAAAAATTAAATTGACGTGAAGAAATGGAAACATTAGATCATTTTAATATCAGAGACGTTCTATTTTCCTTACCCTGCACTGAAATAAGCTCATCGGCTTGTCTATGACTTCGGCATTTGCCAAACCGTGGCAACACCATTAACATAGACCCCGGAAGACCCACGGGTCAGGTAATCAACAAGAATTGGAACAAAATCATCACGTTGCAATTCACTCCATTCATTGAACCATTGGATAATGTAGCGGAACTCTCCATCTACTGTTAGATTATTCATTGACATCGTGATATAAAAATGAATAAGCTTTAGGTTCTTATGAACAAAAACTCAAATAAAATGTGTGATAGAAAAAAATGAAAACTTGTTGTTTATGGTAAACGATTTGATTAGTTCTCAGTTAGTTACTTAAAACGAATTAAGCAAATACATTTTATCCGTTTTGCAGTAGAAAAAATTAATACTATAAAATGCCTCACAGTTACTATTACGATACAATGCAAATGCAAATTGAAATTACACAGAAAAGAAAAACAAGTATTATTTTGTTGTTGGTGCAGTTCAGTTTCCTCCTTTCGAATAATATGACATTTGGCATCGAACTTCAAAGTTGCATTTCGAAACCTTATTCCGTATACAAAATGCTTGCGAAATAGGCTGCATTCAGGTCTATATTGGTTTTGCATGCCGTTTTCAACTGGGATAATTGCATAGCTTTTCTGTAATTATCCAACAAGAAAAATGTTTGTAGTATGCTGATTCCAGTGACCCTAAATATAAGATTTGGCGAGGAAGATTAAGAATAAATCTAGACTTTCAAGGATCCACAGATCAATGAAAAAATAAAATAAAAAAATGGCGTGACACTGTGACAGCTCTAGAAGAGCCAAGGCCTTAAGCAGGGTATACACGCGTCAAAATTCTCCATCCGCATGGGAGAGTGTGTTAGTAAAATCTGATTGACTTCCATCATACACACACTCCTACACATACATCCAGCATGGGACTTCAATCAGTCAGTTTTTTTCTGCTGCTGAGGAAGAAAGAAGTACCGAAAAAAAAATAAAAATAATGCCCAGTTTCATAAACAAACACTAAAAGTACTTCTAGCAAAAATCTTTTTAAATTTTATCAGACCCTTAAAACTTTTGAGTTTCACCAACTTAAAATGGGAAATTTCAGGGAATTTTTTGACAAAATTGACATCCTTATGAAAATTGTGTGAGAAAAAATGAGAAAGCGTTATTTTCAGTTTTCAAAAAATTCAATGACACTTTTAAAATTTAATGATTCAAAAATGGGCATTTAGTTTTAAAGGGTGTTTAAAAGTTTGTTTATTTTAAAAAAACGCTTGGTGAAACCAAAAAATCTCATTTTACGTTTTAAAATCCTGTTAAATATTTAAAAGTCGTCTATGAAATTGGGCATAATAAAAGTAAAAATTTAAAATATGAATATACTTTTTTTTCTTTTTTCTTCTGAGTTTTTTCTTCTGAATTTTTTCTTCTTCTTTTCCGCAATGCTGGATCAATCACTCAATCACGACTATACACATATCCAGCATGGCCTCCTGATTGACCGAAAATCAAAACATTTTGATTTTTCGTCAATCATACACACCACGTATACGTGTGAATTTTTTCACTAACACACTCTCAATGCTGGATGGCAATTTGACGTGTGTATACCCTGCTTTAGTGGCTTTCACTCATCAAAAAATCCCTGAGTGCGTGAAGAATTGAGAGGACCTAAAATAGAACACTGATTCCGAATGGAAAACTTGAGAATCACTTTTTTCATAGCAAATTTATACTCATGGAATGTTTTTCAGTTCCTCACAAGTGGCAAGAAAGATGAAATAAAAAACATTATGGAATTGGATTTTTGACCAATTTGTGTAATCATTGTAATAAGTGGAAACATAGTTTTCCGTCAGTTTTGTTGGTGTCTGTAATTTTTGCAATGAAACATTAAGGTTACATTAACTTTCCCAAGGTTTCGGCAGAGATTGCTGTCTTCTTCAGGGGAACTAAGCAGAATAGGAAAATGGATTGTCAAAACATTTATGCAAATTGAAAATAAAAAATAAAAATAAAAACTTTATGGACACGAGTTAGAATAATCCCACGCCTTATGGCGTCACATCCAAAGCACATAATGGGCAATACGATCAACGATCCATGGCTCCAGACCGTTGTTTGAACATAATGTTAATCTGGTGGAATGGATAATATTCGCTTACAAGTGAAGAAATCTACGTTTTCACAAATTTTTGCTTACCCTGGAACGCGGTTTAGTGTATGTGGAATCCAGTCGAAACCAAAAAATTCGCAAAATCATTCTGAAGTCTACCATTTTAATTTGACATTTCGAAAATCAGCTGCTACCACTACTACCAAACTCCACTCTCATATGTTTACAGCACACACGTGCGAACAACTATTCGATATTGCAAGTATATTGTTGTCCTTCGTCGCATCGTCGTGTCAATTGTCAGAAATCTCATTGCTAACCCGCTCCCGCTGCAGAACATTTAATTTTTTTATTCGATTCGTCAAGTCCCCTCAAAAAATAAAAAAAAAAAAACATTTTCTTCTACCTCTACAAAGTTGAACTTCTTTTACATTCGGTTTTCTGTTGGCAAAGTAATTAACTTGCTGCACATGCAGTTTTCCTTTTGTTTCTATTTTTGAAATACAACACAAACCTATTCCATAATAGTTCCTGCAGTAAATACAGAAAAGACAAAGTAACCCGCAGATTCTCTAGTCCAAAAAAAAAGAAACGAAACGGAAAAAAGCCGAACCGTCAAAATAATTTATTTTTTTCATTTCGTCAATCGAACACAATCAACCAGAAAAGCAATTTCTTGTGCAAAAAATGTCGTCCACACAACAGCAGCCACCGCTGCAGTCCCAAGAAACAACCAATAACGAAGACAAAAAGCCGACTACCGCCGAACGCGTAATCGATGCTGAGAATTTCAAAAATCAAGGAAATGATTTTCTCAAATGTAAGTAAATTAATTTATTTTTGATTGTAAAAAATGGTCTGGAAAGACAAATCGTCCAAAAACCAACATAACCTCAACAAAGTTTTTTGCTTCTAATTTACATATAATGTGGGTTTTTCTTTCTTAAATGACAAGGGTTTTGTTTTTCGTTCAAACTATTCCGACAGCCGAATACATGAGCATTGTGGGGTGCCTCGTCCCACGCAATTTCAATCAAATGCAGATTTTGCTATTCAAATATCAATTTTTTTTTAAAATAATGCTTAAGAATAAAACAAATTCCATGTAAATATTATGTCGTTCGAAGGGGGGAAAACGTTCGCTTTGTATTAGCCTAAAAATGCGTGTGGCGTTGAGCTGATGTCGAAGTGATGTAAGCGGTTGTTGTCACGTTGTATTGCTATGACAAAGATAACAGAATAACCCGTGCGATTGGGATTTAAGAAAAGAAGTAACAATTAAGGAAACTTAAAGAAACATTTCCGTTGTGGGCAACCTCGACGTAAACTTTTATTTGTAAAAACTATTATAGGTTATTCCTTCTTGCCTGAGTAAAACACTACCATAAGTGATCCCTTTGAATGGAATTTGCAAAGCATTACCTACCTAGAAAGGAAACGTTTTGATTTTGTATGTTACTTTAATATCCTTCCAAATAGGAATGTTATTTATGTAATCTGATTCTGTTCTTGTTAAAGAAGCCAAATAAGTTAAGGTACTTTCGAATTGTGTTTTTGCCTCTTAACAGAAAATTAATTTTGACCATTTCTATTACTTCTATTCAAGATGACTACGTCCCTGTCGACTTGGCAACTACGCTTTTTATCTTAGTGGGCTCTTTAAAAATAAATTAATTGTTTGGGTAGAAGATATGTATTTCTTATCGCAGAAGATCAGAGAATTAAGGGATTACCTTCTGCTTGCTGCAAAATTAAGGTTGTCGAGTTACACGCTCGACGACTTGGAGCCAACGTCAGTATAGACAGATTTAACTTCGAGATAGTTAAGGACTTTGCCTAGCTAGTATCCGTTATATAAAACTCAGACAACGATACAAGCGTTGAGATCAAACGAAGAATCACACTTGCCAATCGCTGCTTTTTTGGACTAAGCAAGCAATCGAGACACTAAAGTGTCACTGAATAAAACACTAATCATGCCGGTCCTCATTTACAGTACAGAGACTTGGACCTTGACAAAAAAAAGTTAAGGTCCAACGACTAAGATGTTGTTGGGTCATGAAGAAATAAAAAAATAGAGTGGCGCGACAGCTCTTGAAGAGCCAAGGCCTAAGTGGCTTACTCTCATCAACAATTCTCTAGGTGCGTGTGAAGAATTGAGGGGACTTACAATTTAACGCCGATTCCGAACGGCAAAGTTGAGAAGCACTTTTTCATGACAAATGATACTCTTGGAAGTTTTGTCAGTTCTTCGCAAGAGGCAGTGTCCGTGAAAGATGAAATAAAAACCTTGGGCCCGAGTAGGATTCGAACCCACGACGTTCTGCTTAGCAGTCAACGCACCTTACCACTAAGCTACGGTCATGAAGAACGAATGGAAAAAAATGCTCAGATGCACGTCACAGAATAGGGATACCGCGAATCAGGTGGAGAACACAGGTGGTAAAAGATCTCAACCGACTTGCCATGTGAAACTGGAGACAGCTAGCTAGCGACCAAGCTGGCTGGAGAAGCTTGTTGGATGAGGCCCTGGTCCGACCTGGACTGTAGCGCCACCTTAAGTAAGTTAGGGGTATGTCCCTGCACCATACGAATTGCTCGGATGAGGCCTTTATTACTCGGTTGACAAGGGTGATTTTATTTATGTAATCTATATGTATAAAAAAGAATTGTCAGTGTCACACGAGGCTCACATATGCACCAAAATAATGTTCTACCAATAATGTCAAGGCCGTTGCCTTACACGAGTAGTTGGAGAGAATTTTGTAACATTGCGCTCCGGACATGAATTATTTCTGTTTGCCATGGACTGTAAAGAAGAGTATTTCTTAAGAAGTAAAGAATAAGAACCATTGTAAACGAAAATATGCTTCACTTTATACCGTTGCCCTGACTGGAATTTCGTTGATACTCTCCGTATTATGGAAGCTTAGTGCAATTATTTTTCCTCCACTACGGTCTCGCCATTTATATTAGGAATGATGTCGCTTATCAATTCTTACCACAATAAGGACGCTGCACCAACCCTGTTTTCAATTTTATGTGGTTTAAATTTACCGTAAATAAGGACATCATTCACTATTGTTTTCTTTAGCGAAGCCCAAATCTGGGCAGAGCTTCAACTTCTCGCGAATTTGACGCTCTGTCTGACTCCGTCAAAAGAATTCTTTCCCTGCATCCTCACACTGAAATCGTTATTACGAGCGATTTCTATGTCTTCAATTCTTCGTGGCTTCTCCATTCAAGCCAGAAAAAAACCCAAGGAATACTTACTTACTTAAGGTGGCGCTACAGTCCGTTGTGGATTTGGACCCAGCTCGGTCCCTAGCTTTCTGTCACCGGTTTTGCATACCAAGTTTATTGCAGTCCTCTTCGGCTTGTGTGCGCCATCTGAGTCGCGGTCTTCCTCTCCTTCTACGTCCTTCGAGAATAGTGTCGATGGTTTTCCGGGCCGGAACATTGGTGCTCATCCGCTCTAAATTACCGCGCCATGTGGGTCGACATTGACTCTTCTGGCTAGGTCCAGGTCGTTGTACAACCCGTAAAGTTGGCTGTTGTATTTTCTTCTCAATTCCAAATCAGTGCACACAGGGCCAGATATGACGCGAATAACTTTCCCCTCGAAACAGCCTAAGGCACATTCATCCGATTTTGTTAAGGTCCATGCTTCTTCACCATATTAGCAGGACTGGGATGATGAGGGTGTTATAAAGTTTTACCATCCAAAGCTTGAGTACAGCATCCATCTCTAGGCTGGTGCTCCAGCTAAATACTAAAGCCTCTTAGATGGTATAAAAAAAAGAGCTTTACGAATGTTGTTCATTGGAACACCATCGTAACGTTCGTGTCTCTTTTGTAATATCGTTCATTCAACAGTGAGTGCTCTAGTGAATTAGCCAGTTGCATTCCCCCTCTTAAAATATCCACTCGCAACACTCGCAAGTTTAGTCATCATTAAATTAAGATCGAGCTCCTTCGGACGTACTGCCATGTACAGAGAGTCGTTTTCTAGCCGTACACTGTTCAGGAATTCAAGACCAAGGTACACCGACACCTCCTATCCAATCCTCTATCCTTTTCCAGATGCTCACACTGTGCTCTTGGCTCGTAAAGGGTATAGTGTGCGTATTATAAAAATAACGCGAATATAACTTTTAATTTTGTTGAAACGTTTTACAGTAAACTATAACTTCCATATTTTTCTACTTTCAGCCAAGGACTTTTCCAAAGCGATAGAGATGTACACCAAAGCCATAGAACTAAATCCGAACAGTGCTATTTACTATGCAAATCGTAGTTTGGCCCATTTGCGTCAAGAGAGTTTCGGTTCGGCCCTGCAGGATGGCATTTCAGCTGTGAAATCGGATCCATCCTACCTAAAAGGCTATTACAGACGCGCCGCTGCTCAAATGTCATTAGGAAAGTTCAAGCAAGCTTTGTCAGATTTTGAATATGTAAGAAAATATTTGTTTTACACATCAATATGACTGTTATCTCTTCAGGAAACACTTGTTACTAATTTATACGTGTTATTTCGATGTTGAAAATAATCAAATTATGTTTTATAGAAACGTAAATTCAATTGAGGTATCTTATGCATACTTCCTTTTTGTATTCACACTGTATTGTACGGGCACTGCCTCTTGCGAAGAACTGACAAACTTTCAACTTTGCCATTCCAGATCGTCATTATATTGTAGGTCTTCTCAATTCTTCACACGCACTCAGAGAATTGTTGATGAGCGTAAGCCACTTAGGCCTTGGCTCTTCGAGAGCTGTCACTGTATTCACACTACCTATTTGGGGCGAAAGTATAGGTAAAATTCGAGAGACAAAAACTGCTTTTTCTTCGACTTGTCGCGTGTGCAAAACCGCCGAACCAAAACCGATATTCAAAAATAAATGAGATTTTATTTCATAATAAAGAGGAAGGTATGCCGTTAATAATGAAAACAACATCAGCCGAATGGCCACCACGACCGCGCTCACAGGACCATATCCTTTTCATGAAATTTTCCATAACAAAATCGCAAAGTGGCTGCCCTATGTCATCGATAGCCTCATGAATTCCATCTTTAAGTTTTTGAATCCACGCTGGGCTGTTGGAGTATATACCTTATGTATCTTTCCCGTGGACCCAAAGGAAGAAGTCGCAAGGTGTTAGGTTAGGTTAGGTTAGGTTAGGTTAGGTTAGGCTGACAGTTGATGTCGTTACCGTCACACTTAGATCAATACAGATCCATTGTGATACCCGTGAGTATTGCTACTCAAGCTAATAAAAACCTATGTTTTCAGTTCATCAAGCCATTTACCTGGAGTACTAGAGAATTCTTCTAAGTCCCCCAAGAAATAATTACCGAATAGTTTCCTCCTTTGGTGGGAGAGTGCAAGCAGTGACATAGAAAGTGCTAAGTGTTTTCATGCACCTCCTCGTCACCACATCCTCTTCATAGATCATCTGAACTGGTTATCATTTTTTTCTTATGATATCCTAACAGTATGCTTACAAGAGATCGAAGTGATCTCTTGTGTAATTGCATAATTCTTTACGTTCATTGTTTGTTTAAACATGGCAAGGTCTTTCTTGTAGTGCCGCAGGTGTCATGAAGGTTCCACTTTTCATCTGCTTTAACAATTATTCTTTTTGAGATTTCCTGCTTTAAATAACAGGGTGCTGACTAACTGAGCTTGGCTTTCGTCAAGCGTTGATCTTAATCTTGCTAATTCATTGGCTTTCTCGTTGCCTGGCATATCGCTGTGGCCTGGGACCCAGCAGAGTCTAATGTTATGGACCTTAAGCTCTTCACGGCAGCATGAAACAAGCTTTGATTTTACCTCAGTTGCAGGAATCGCTTTTATTGCCGCTTGGCTATCAATGTAAAATGTGATATCAGCCCTAAACGCTCAGGTTCTTCCTGCCAACTGTCAAATTTATTTAGGAAACCCCTCAAATTCGAAAATCATTCTTATTCAATCTCAGCCGAACGAATTTATTCCCACTCAAAACGAAATAAGTCCCACTTAAAATAAAAACGCATAACGAAATAAGTCGCTGTGAAGGGCTCAAGCTCAGCTCACTTGGATCGCCCGATGATGTCTATGTCGTCCGCATAGCTTAGGAGCTGGGTGGATTTGTTGAAGGTAGTGTTTTCCGTGCTCTCACAACTGCCTTTCGCATTATCTGCTCCAGGACTATGTTGAAGAAATCACATGACAGCGCATCTCCTTGTCTAAGCCCTGTACATGTTAGAAAACAATTCGAATGAGCTGTTACTCATTTGCACACTGCACTGCGTATTGTTTATCGTCATGCGGGACAGCTGGATCAGTTTGTTCGGGATCCCGAATTCAGACATCGCCATCATAAGCTGTTGGCGGTGGATGCTATCATAAGCAGCTTTGAAGTCGATGAAAAGATGGTGGGTTTCGACTTGAAATTCGTTGGTCTTTTCCAGGATCTGCCTCAGTGTGAATATTTGGTCTATCGTTGTTCTGCCTGGCCTAAAGCCACACTGGTACGTGCCGATTATTGTGTTGCAGAACGGTTTAAGACGCTCACACAGTACGTTGGATAGGATTTTGTATGCAACATTAAGCAGGGATATGCCTCGGTAGTTTTTGCATGACATAGGATCGCCTTTTTGTAGATGGAGCATATGGAGCTTATCGACCAGTCAGTGGGCATGCATTCTTCCTCCCACACTTTGTTGATGACCTGGTGCATGCGTTCAAAACACCTCCTCCATATTTAAAGAGTTCCGCAGGTATGCCATCCGACCCGGCGGACTTGTTATTTTTTAGCTTTTGGATGGCTCTTTCTACCTCTTCTGTGCTGGGAGCTGGGACTGGGTCTTCATTGACTGGTCTTGCTTCTCTTTCGTCATTAGCTCGCTCGACATTTTGCGCATTCAGCAGCTGTTGGAAGTGCTGCTTGAAAACATCTACAATTCCTGTGCTTCGGTGACTAGGTTTCCTTCACTGTTTCGAAGAGCCTGTGTCCCGGTTCTGAAACCAGAAGCTAATTGCTTCGACCTTTTAAAGAAACGCCGGGTGTTGTTCTTGGCCCGAGACTCTTCTAGATCTTTGAGCTGAGAAACTGCGGATGCTCTTTTCTTCCTTCGCATGGTCTTTTTCTCATTTCTCCTTTTTGTTCGGTACTCTTCTTTTGCTGCTCTTGTTTTCCGTTGCAGCATCTGCAAACGTAAATTTTCTGTCTCTCTTTTCAATAGCGCGCATTCATCATCTTTTTCGGGGGTGTCTGGTAACATATGGTGGTCTCGACTACATTTTTGGTGTTGAAATCTGTGATATTTCAGAGGACGGTGGAGAGTCGCTCACTCAGGCGCTCACTGTAGTCTCTGGGATTCTCCGGAGTACTAAGGCAACCGATGTTGTACTACTTTCTTTGGGCCGCACGTGTTTTTTTGTCATTTGATAATTAAGCTCTAAACTTAGCCACAATCAGAAAGTGGTCAGAGTCGACATTTGGTCCTCGTAAAGAGCGCCCGTTCAAGATATTGGATGCGTGCCTTGAGCCGATTAGCACATGGTCAATTTGATTGGTGGTTCGACCATCCGGAGATCGTCAGGTTGCTGTGTAGATCTTTCGTCTTGGAAACCTAGTGCTACTTATCACCGTGCCGTTATCTGTTGTAACTTCGTGGAGGCTGTGCTTTGCAACTAATCCCTCCCGTTTTTTGCATTCAAGTCTCCGAGTACGATTTTGACGTCGTACTCTGGATAGACTCCGTGTACTTGAAATCCATGATACTAGCCGATTTCCCACTACGAATCAGCATCCAAATATATGCATTCTTCGATGACAGCTGTAATAAATGTCGCAGTTTTTCCTTTTCATTATCCCTGATCCTATCCATCGTATTTCCTGGATCGCAGTAATGTCTGCCTTATACTGCGAGAGCACAGATTCAAGTTTCTGAGTTGCACCTGGAGTTTAGAGTGTTCTTACATTCCAGGTACAAACTCTCAATGCATAGTCCGTTGTCGTTCCGGGTCTGGTTACCATAAGAGGGGGTCATTATCCGATGATGGTGTCTCTCATAACTATCAAGTTTTTTTTACTGTGGAGGGGTTGTTAGCCCCTCGCACTAACCTCCAAATTTGTTGGGCCGTTGATTAGGTGCTTCTGTTTCTCCGTTTTGCACTCGCGCTTACAAGTTTCCTACAACACCCAACCCCGTTTACAAATTTGACGAAATATGTATTCGAATTAAAAAGGGGGTTGTAAGCTTGTGCTTGTTATATAAATCAGGCTGACTGGTATTCTACTATTTATTGAATATTTGAAGTTATCAAGTTATGTTTCATAACATAAAATATATATGTAACAAGATTTTTCAGTAATAACAGTTTGTTGGTATTATTATTTGGCATACGTATGTTTACAATATTGACAATGATGTTGTGTATTTCTAGGTATCCAAATGCAGACCAAATGATAAAGAAGCTAAGCTGAAATTTACAGAATGCAATAAAATCGTTAAAATGCGTGCATTTGAACGCGCCATAGCTGTAGACAAGCCCGAAAAGACACTCACCGAAATGTTCCAAGATTTAGAGAATATAAGTAAGGCTTTAATGTTTTTCGGTGGTTCAAGCAATATATTTAATTTCTGTTAATCAAACAGCTATTGAAGACGATTATCAGGGACCCGCGTTAGAGGATGGCAAAGTCACGGTTAAGTTCATGGAAGATCTAATGGAACATTACAAAAACCAAAAGAAACTCCATAGAAAGTATGCGTATAAAGTGAGTGTGCCAGAGATGTAGTAAACATTTCGAAGTGAATTAATTTTTTTTACTTTGTTTCAGATATTGTGTGACATTGATGTATATTTGCGCACACAACCATCCCTTGTGGATATTTGTGTGCCAGATGAATCGAAGTTCACAATTTGTGGCGATATTCATGGTCAGTTTTATGATCTGATGAATATATTTAGCATCAATGGACTACCATCGAAGACTAATCCTTATTTGTTTAATGGAGACTTTGTTGACAGAGGCTCATTTTCGGTAGAATGTATTTTCACGTTGTTTGGATTTAAGCTGTTGTATCCCGATCATTTCTTCCTGTCAAGAGGTATGGTTTGGTTTTATTTTATATTTTTAGTGGTTAAGTGCGCGGGCTGCTAAGCAGAAGGTCGTGGGTTCGAGTCCTACTCGTGCCCATAGTTTTTATTTCATCTTTCACGGGCACTGCCTCTTGCGAAGAACTGACAAAACTTCCAAGGGTATCAATCAGTCATGAAAAGTGCTTCTCAACTTCGACTTTCGGAATCGTCCTTAAATTGTCGCTGTCGCGCCACTCTATTTATTTTATTTATTTAAGAGTTTGATAAACTAGCTCCTACCAATTCATTTCATATTCACTTCCAGGCAATCACGAAAGCATCAACATGAACCAAATGTACGGATTCACTGGCGAAGTAACGGCCAAATACACAAGTACCATGGCCGACATCTTCACCCAAGTGTTCAACTGGCTGCCACTGTGTCATTGTATAAATAATAAAATTCTTGTCATGCATGGTGGTCTATTCTCCAGCGATACAGTGACGCTCGATGATATTCGCAAAATCGAACGAAACTGCCAGCCACCCGAAGAAGGTATCATGTGTGAGCTACTGTGGTCTGATCCACAGACGTGGGCCGGCCGTGGTCCATCGAAGAGAGGTGTTGGTATACAATTCGGTCCGGATGTAACAGAGTCATTCTGTAAGCTTAACAATTTGAACTATATTGTGAGGAGTCATGAGGTCAAGGATATGGGTTATGAGGAAACTCATGGTGGAAAGTGTATAACCGTATTTTCTGCTCCAAATTATTGGTGAGTTGTTGTTTAACAAACAATTTTAATTCAAAGTATTGAAATTGGTGTTTTTGATACATTAGCGACACAATGGGCAACATGGGAGCGTTTATAACAATCAAAGGAAACGATTTGAGACCAAATTTCACTACTTTTGTTTCCGTGGTAAGTATTGCTCGTTTATCTCTTTGTAGATAAAACAAAAGCTAAACCATCTGATCTCATTTTCAGCCTCATCCAGATGTTAAGCCGATGGCTTATGCAAATAGTTTAATGAGTTTACTAGCGTAGTCACATTTATGTTAATACAAACAAGAATTCAATCAAATAATAATTCAAACGAAACACAAACAAACAAAAAATAGTAAACAAACCAATCAAGCAATTTACAAATAGAGCATAAAGCTTTTAAACAGAAACAACAATTATAAAATTTACTATTTTTAAACAAACAGAATAGCGAAGAGAAACAGAAAGATACAACAACAACAAACCGCATATCACGATAATCACGCATTGACTAGAAAGAGAAAAACAAAAAAACAAGTCATCCAATAACAATTACCCCCCCCCCCCCTTCATTCCCTTACTTGTATTGTACAATGTAAATTTTTCACAAAATTTTCAAAAAAATTGTTCCATTCGTTTACACGTCCACATGTGTACAAAAACTGTTGAATTTGAGATTTCCAAAACCAAAAAAAAAAACACTTTTTTTTAAGTTATTATCTGCCTGCCCTTAATCCAAGAAAACACCACAACAGCAACGAACTAGTCCCAAAAGAACCGTCAAACGTTGGCAAGTCAAATGCTGCTGCTTATGAATGACCGACCCATGGATTCGTGTTTAAAAGTCGGTGCGCGCGTATGTTATAAGTGAATTATAGGTATATATATTATATAAACAAATCTTGAAAACAAACAAATAATGTTTTAAAAATATGTTAATATTGTTTTTTTCTTTCTTCAGTTTTATAACTGTGTAAATAAAATTATTAAAAAACAGTTATAGAAATTTATTATTTACAAAATATTGAACGTTTTCATTTTTTAGATTCTTTTTTAAAAGATTGAAAAACAAAAGAAAAATTATAAAAAAAAAAATCAAAAAAAGAAAAAAAAAAAACGAAGCTATAGTTTTAATAAAGGTGAGAGCAAATAATAGCGTCTTAAAAAAACTTGTTTATCTTTTTGTCTTCACTGTTTTGAAGCGTCTTGGAGACGCCACCGCGCTGGTGCTTTTAATAAATAAATAAATAAATTTTTACATGAGACATGACCAAATTTAAGGAAAAAATACTGCAATGTCCCAAGGTGTAGGTTTAAATTTATTTTTATTTGATACCTTAAACTCGAAGTTACCTAAAAAGAATAAATTATAAAAAGATGCGCACAGTACAGTGCATAATAGAGATTTGGAGTGTTTAAATCTAATCGGTTTTGTTAAGATAGAGAATCAAGTTACTTACTTACTTAAGGTGGCGCTACAGTCCGTTGTGGACTTGGGCCTCAACCAACAGTCTCCGCCAGCCAGCTCGGCCACTAGCTAACTAGCTGTCTCCAGTTTTGCACTCCAAGTTGATTGAGGTCCTCTTCCTCTGGTGTGCGCCACTTGAGTCGCGGTCTTCCTCTCCTACGTCCCCCGGGAATAATGTCGATGGCTTTCCGGGCCGGAGAATTGATGGTGTCCATCCGCTCTAAATGACCGAGCCATCTGAGTCTATGGACAGCGTATACTTCGTTTTTCCCTCATTTACCGCTAAGCCCATTTTTGCCGCTTCTTCCTCAATTCTCACAAAGGCGTCATTGACATCACGCTGTGTTCTTTCTATTATATCAATATCATCGGCGTACGCGGGGAGTTGAACAGTTTTTGGAAAATAGTGCCTCTGGTGTTGACGGTGGAGTTCTGCACTATCTTCTCAAGAACAATGTTAAAGAAATCGCACGACAGTGACGTTGAAAGATTCCGTAAGCTTGTTGCCAACCTTGATGTAGCAGCGTGAGTTCTTCATCGTCATTTGTCACAAGCGAACGAGCTTGGCAGGGATGACAAAACTTTACATATATAGCTTTATACAGTTCGTCTCTGTAGATGCTGTCATACGCGGCCTTAAAATCGATGAAAAGGTGGTGGGTATCGATGTGGACTCCCAGGGCTCCGTTTTGTTCTAGTTTTTATTAATGATCTCACGTCTGTAACTTCTATATATATCTATATAAATATATCCAATAAACTTTTTCGCTGACGAATATGACAAGCCCATTAATCTCTGATTTCAACAGCATGCCACAATGGGGAATAAAAAACGGTGTAGAGTTGAATGCTTCAAAAACTACATACTGGCTTGTATCGTCTAAGCAACATGTACCCCCTTTGCCACTGTCCATGAGTGGCACTTGCATCAATGAGGCCGAAAATGTTTAGGTTCCTTTAAGTGCTTTAATGACAGAAGCAGGCACGTGGACTACCACAGATGAAGAATCTCTTAATCTGTTATTAGACACCCACTTTCCAGGTAGCTCTAGCATCCATATAAATCTCCAGGACCAGACGGAATCATTCCGGCCGAACTACAAAAATTCTCAAACATGATCATTCCACCATTGGAAATCATTAAGGTTGAGATATATGCCCAAAGCCCGGAGAATGGCAAAAGTAGTCTTCATTCCTAATATAATATAACAATAACTTCTAGCATGAGAAGTTTTACTACCACCAGATCGGTGAATCGAGGTACCCCCCAAGGTGGGGTCCTTTCGCCTCTTTTATGGAACATGGTAGTAAACGACCTACTAACATCACTGGAAGCAGAGGGTTTCAGGGTGATTGCCTATGCTGACGAGACGTTGCAATATCTATATCTGGGAAACATCCCCAAGTTCTCTCGGAACTCCTACAAAATGCCTTAAATAGGCTAACAAATTGGGCTAAGCAATGTGGCTTGGACGTCAATCCACATAAAACAGAACTAGTACTCTTTTCGAGAAGGTACAAAATTCCTCAGATTAGCCCACCCAAGATTAATACCATTAAGCTTTTCCGACCAAGCTAAATATTTAGGCCTCATTTTAGGCAAAAAAAAAACTAAATTGGAAGGCAAATATTGATGAAAGAGTAAAAAAGGCTACCGTTGCGCTTTTTACTTGAAATAAGGGCATAGGATCAAATCTAAATAAGCTCATCAAAGTCCAGCGGTCAGGAGGTATGTGCATCACAGGAGCACTTCGCTCAACACCAACCGCAGCCCTGGAGGTGCTTTTAAACCTAACACCTCTTGACATCTTCTCCAAAATGGTGGCAGCCAACTCGTGTGTGAGGCTTAGAGCCACCTCTCAATGGAACAGTAACAATACTGGTCATACTACTATTCTAGACAATTTCAGATCTATACCAGATCGCCTAGACTATACCACCCCAAAAATGGTATTCGATAAAAGCTTCCATGTCTCCATCCCTTCAAGATCTTCCTGGGAAGAAGAGAGACCCCTGGAAGACAATGCGGTACACTTCTATACAGACGGTTCAAAGACCGATTACGGAGTTGGAAGTGGTATCTATTCGGAACAACTGAATCTCAGTCTATCATACAGACTTCCCAATCAATGTAGTGTTTTCCAGGCAGAATAATGGCGATTAAAGAGGCACTATCCTGGCTCAAAGAAAACGTTATATCTTGCAAGGATATACGAATCTTCTCGGACAGCCAAGCCGCTCTCAAATCTCTCGCGTCTGTCTCCACAAACTCTCAAATAGTCCACGATTGTCGATCATCTCTGAATGAGATGACGGAACAGTTTAATATTCACCTCATTTGGGTGCCGGGCCACAGAGACATTCCGGGAAATTGCAAAGCCGATGAGCTCGCCAAAAACGGAACACTTCTGCCTCATGTTAGACAAAAACATAACATAGGAACACCACTTGCTACATGCAAATATCTTCTCAAACAATATGCTCTAGAATCAGCAAATGCTAGATGGTCACAGGGTACCACCTGCCTAGCAACCAAACAAATATGGCCAAGCATAGACCTGAAACGGTCAAAAGGTCTGATTTCCCTGAGCAGACAAAATATAAGCTCTACAACTGGAGTCATAACAGGACACTGCCTCATAGGCAGACATGCCTTGAGGCTTGGGGTCTACGCAAACGACTTCTGTAGAAGCTGCATGGACGAGGAGGAGGAGGAAACAATCCAACACCTTCTGTGTACATGTCCGGCACTCTCCAATAGAAGGAATAACTATCTCGGTAATCCATTCTTCGATAATACCAGTGAACTGGCAACGATCGACACAAAATGTCTCTCTAACTTCATTAAAAGTACAAAATGGTTTGTTTAATTTCATTACTCTCCCATGAGTAACCTCATTAGTGGTATCACAATGGACCCTTGAGGTCTAAGTGAGTCAATGACATCCGGAGCCACTCCAACCTAACCTAACCTTAAGACGATGCAAGAATTTGTTTCCCCTTCTGATCTGGCTATCATCTAAAAAACGTACATACGTCCGAATCTTGAGTATAAAGACAGAGAATCGTTCTTTTACCGTACAACATCGGATATGTGTGATAGTGTCTTCTCCAGTCATTATGATGTTCAAGAATTCAAGCTTAATATATACCGACACCTGCTAAAAGCCCTCTCCATCTATCCCATTTTTCCTAATATTCTCCCTATGCTTTGGCATATTAAAGGGAATATAAGCCTCTTGAGTTGCAAGCTAAAAAAAAAAGAAAAGAAAATATGGAACGACCTTCAATTTGCTTAGGTCCGTTCTACAAAACAATTTTTTCCCGTCGCCGTCGTCGACGTCGCTGTTGATCCGTGGGCGCTCCGTGGTCGCTTCTTAAATATCTCCGATTTCTGACGTCAATTATCCTAGCAGAAACATATTATGAGCCAGCATCGAAAAGTATTATTTTGTTGCTAATTTGTGCTGCAAGAATTGATTTATAGCTTAAATAGCGCTAAAAAAAAGAGTGGTTACTTTTATTTTCTTTTCAAATAACAAGTATACGCCCGAGTGAACCTCCTCATAGTACGTAAATTTCAATATTCGGATAAATCCTCTTCAAGGTTTATTATTTTGGAGATTTCACCAACAACAAATTGGTTAATATTTGGAATTATGTAACGCGTTATCCATATTAGGGTTTCAATAGTAAAGCACTGGAATACGACATCTGTCAAACAAAGTGTGAAACACATTTTTCTTTTTCAGCTGATAGTCTGATATTTACGCAATTGGATCGCTTAACTATCGCACAACGCATACAAATTGTTTAAACTTACTACAAAAATGGTGATTCTGCCACAGCCACATATCGTGCTTTAAGAAGAGATTATGATTTACATCGTCCAACTACGTAAGCAATTGGCAACAAGTTTGAAGAAATTTGAAGAGACTGGATTGGTTACAGATATTGTAAGGCCTGTGCATCATTGTTTCGCTCGTAAACAAAAATAAAAATAAATAGAGTGGCGCGACAGCTCTTGAAGAGCCAAGGCCTCAGTGACTTACTTTCATCAACAATTCTCTGCTCGATCTGGATAAATTAGGTTTGTATAGCTTGTGTGTTCCTTCGAAAAATGTCAATGTTGTCTGTATACGCAAACCCACAGATTGTGGAAGGGAGTTCCATATTCGTGTAGTACGGCAAAAGAATTTGTATTTGTTTTTGTATTTTTTATTTGTATTTGATAAATGCGTTAACTTGATACAATAAGATTTACAACTTTTCCTAGTGTCTAGAGATGCTTACAAAGTGTTTAAAATTAACAATTATTTTTAAAATGTAATAATAATGTAATATTAATAATAACAAAAAAAAAGAAAACAATAGAAATAGTGATGGAAATTATAAGGCTTATTGAAAATCTCTATACATATAAAAATGGATGTGTGTTTGTTTGTATGTCGTTTAAAGGGCAGTGTGATAGAGGGTTATCGATTAACGATTGAGGCAGTACGAAGTCTGTAGGGTCAGCTAGTTTAATAATAAGAAAAAAAAAGAAAAATAAAAAGTACAGAAACTAATTTAGTGTAGCTAAGTATACAAATATTTTCTTCCCAAAAATGGCTGGTGAGGTAATTCTCTGTTTATCGATTGGAAGACTTTTCCAAAATCGAATAGCAGTTACAAAAAATGATCGGTCTGCAACTTTGTATGTAAAACGCGGCAGAATCAATCGCAAGCCTCTCTGTGACTAGGCAAATTGAAGATATTCCTCCAGGTACTCGGACACTTTTTATTAATAATATTATGAAGATTTATAACATAACGAAGGTAAGGTATTTGTCAAGGCATTGTCCGCATAACGAGTTTTGAATGTTTGATACAATAACAAATGTTTGGATGGTGTGGATGGTGTGGATGGTGTGGATGAAGCGCAAACAGCGAACAGGACAGGCGAAGCAGTTAAAAGTAAAAAAGGGTAAGAGAAGACTTTTCACAAGATGTTGCCTTAAACTCGGATTCAGAATATGAGATGAGGGTGGCGTACGAATGGTCGACAAAAAAAATGTCGACTGGCCAACTGAAAATCTTACAGACTATTAAAATGTCGACTGAAGTTTGATCGACAAAAAAAAAAGTTGCCCATTTAAATGTCGACTATAAAAAATGTCGACTGAAAAGTTGTCGGTCAAGATGTCGACTGTTGTAAAGAAAAAAAACAAGATACTCTCTCTTTAATGTGGAAACTCAATTTTATTTATAACTAGCTGACCCTGCAGACTTCGTACTGCCTCAATCGATAAATCGATAAGGATAACCCTCTACCATACTACCTAATCCACTACCCCCTTGTGCTACCCAGTACGTCTACCCATATCCGCTACCCCGTTACGACACTACTCTGTTACTCGCTAGCAATTATTTCTACACGCTTACCGTTACACCATTAGCCAGAAACCCGCTAATTATTACCCGCAACCAATTTTTTTTTGCATTTCAAATTTCCATTTTTCCAACTTTTTTTTTACTTTTTCTTGCTTACCAGTTCCCCATCACAAATTTTCTAATTTCCCTTTGAAAACCAATGAGTTTTCCGAGTTCCCTTTGAAAACCCATTTTTAAATTTTCCAGTTTTCCAATTGAAATTTTCCAGTTTTCCAATTGAAATTTTCCAGTTTTCCATTTGAAACTTTACAGTTTTCAATTTTCCCTTTGAAAACCAATGAGTTTTCTGAGTTCCCTTTGAAAACCCATTTTTAAATTTTCCAGTTTTCCAATTGAAATTTTACAGTTTTCAATTTTCCTTTTGAAAACCAATGAGTTTTCTGAGTTATTTCGAAAACCCATTTTGAATTTTTTCAGTTTTCCATATGAAATTTTCCAGTTTTCCACTTGAAAACCAATGCATCCACAATTTCATGCAATTTTCCATTTGAAAACCAATGAGTTTTCCGAGTTTTACATCAAGAACTTTCTATTTTTCCATTCAAAAACCCGTTTTGAACCAAAAATTTCCAAACAAAAAAAATCTAATTTCCGACCTTTATTTGGTTTTTCCAGTTTTCCCACTCTTCCATGAGGTTTTTCCAATTTTTCACAGAAATCATCACTGAATACAACAGTATCAACCATGAAAATTTCACAAATATCTGTTGAGCCATTTCGGAGTCTATAAGAGACATACAAACAAACACACATCCATTTTTATATATATAGAGATTCAATGATATACAGTAATCTGAGATTTCACATGCATGCGGCGAATGTAAACATTAACAGTTAACCGAGAGTGACTTGTTGATCGACAGTGACAAAGTGAATGATATTCACATGCATGCGGCGGCGGATGCATGTGAACATCATTCACTTTGTCACTGTCGACCTTTTACTGGTCGATATTTTCAAAATCGACATTATAAGAGTCGGCATTTTGTTCGGTCGGTATTTTTATCAATCGACTTTTCGACAATCGACATTATAATGGTCGAGTTTTTTAAATCGACATTTTAAAATTCGGCAAATCGTACCCAACCCATGAGATGAAGATCTTAAAGAGCGAAGAACAAAATAAATTCGTCTGATAGATTCAGAAACCGCATCACAACAACTTAATCTATCATTAATTGCAAAGCCTAAGTACTTCTAAGAGTGCACTCTTTTGACGTATTCAATTACTTGCCTATTCAACATTATTTTTGGAAAACCAGAAAGATTAACTTTGCTTCGACAGTAAACCATACTTAATGTTTTAGATGGATTAAGGTTTAGCTTATTAAGGTCAGCCCATTTTTGTATGGAAAGTAGATCTTCATTAATTCGACTAACACAGTCTTCCATCAAACTCAATTCACAAAATTTATAGATTAAAACATAATCCGCATACATGTGTATGTGGCCACTGCGAACGATCTCAGCAGGATCATTTACAAATAACGAAAAAAGAAGGGGTCCTAGAACAGTACCTTATGGAACCCCGCAGTTAACAATGTATGGACTTGAGAACCTTGATCCGTAGTAATCCGTTGAACTCGATTAACAAGGTAATTCCGCAAAAGATTGAGAGACGTTTTCGAAAATTGAATTTATTTCCTAGTTTAGAAATCAGAATTTAGTGGTCAATATTATCAAAAGCCTTAGAAAAATCTAATCAAGAGCCCTAATAGTATGTAACTGGACTGGAGTTATACTCAAGCTTTGGATGGATATATAAGTCTTATAGATAGTAGCTAGATCAGACGAGGTGAAGAATCTCTTGCACCGTTTTAAGAAACCTAAGCATCTTACGGCATTTTTGGCGACATCGCATATGAGCTCATTTCACAAAAGGTAGTCAGTGGTGCACATACCGAGCATCTCAAGATGTTCAGTCTCTTTGATACAAGTGCCACTCATTGACAGTGGCAAGGGTACTTCTTGCTTTAACGATACAAGACAGCATTGAGTTTTTGAAGCATTAGATTTTTGGTGGTTTTTTATTCCACATTGTACAATGCTGTTTAAATCAAAGTTTAATGAGCTTATCATATTTTGCCTTTTGCAGTTTCAAATCCAAAGAAGAGGGATGAAAATCTGGCAATGAATAAGAAAAAGAAGAGCTCAGGGTACTATCGTCAGCGAAACAATTTATTGAATTAGAAGATACAGGCAAGAGATCATTCATAAAAAACTAGAAAGAGGGTTGGAGACAGGGCTTCTGGAGAGAACCCGCATTTATATTGTGGGTTTCAGACTTGAATACGTCCAGTACAACTTGTATATACCTAAAGAGCACGCCTTTTTGATAAGAGAGCCTCGTGCCAAACTCTATCAAGGCCGCGTGCAGCAGAACAACTACCGGAAGCTCTTGAATGCTATAGAGCAGATTTAACCGCCATCCAAGAAATGCGATCGGATGGTCCGAGCCTACGTAAAATGAACAACTGTGATAACTACTACGACGACCGCTACCGGAACAAAATTAGCGTCTATTGGGATGTATATTTGTAGTTGGGGCTCGACTCAGGAGGAAGGTCTTGAGTTTCAACTCAGTGAATGAGCGCATTACGACAATCCGCATCAAGGCTGAATTCACCAATATAAGCCTCATCTGCGCTCACGCCCCCACTGAGGAAAAGAATGAAGACACCAAAGACAGGTTCTACGAGCTCCACGGCAAGACCTTTGAGTAATGCCCTAGCAATGACATTAAAATTGTCCTTGGAGATTTTAATGCTAAGCTGGGTAGAGAAGAAATCTTTGGTGGAATAATCGGACGACATAGCCTACATGAAACCAAATCCGATAAAGGATTTGTTCGATTTCGCTGCGGGGCGAAACGTAATGGTAGCAAGTACGCGATACCCACATCTCGATGTCCACCAGGGGACATGGAAATAAATCTCTTGAACAATCAACCGTCAACCAGATTGATCACATTGCGATCGACGCACGACACTTCCCTAGCATGCAAGATGTCTACACATTCCGAGGTGCCAACATCAATTCGGACCACTACCTTGTTGTAGCCAAGGTACGAATGCGGATATCCAGATCAAGACTAACAGGTGAAAACGCTATTAGAAAAAAACGGCTGCAATACTCCGAAAATCTCATCAGAATTCCTTTGCTGCCAGCACAAAATTAGAGAATAATTGGCAACACTGCCAAGCAGCCATCAGAGATGCCGCCTCTGAAGTTAAGGATCTCCTGGGTGGACGTGGACGATGAGTGCCAGCGAGCACATGCAGCTGAACAAAAGGCATATAAAGCGGTGCTACAAAGAGGGACAAGAGCAGTTCGTGAGCTCTACGAGCAGAGAAGGAGAGAGGAGCACAATCTTCTCAGGAAGAAAAAAATGGGAGCATGAGAAGCACGCGATCGAGGAGACAGAGCGATGTCACAACAGAAACGAGGTTTGAAAGTTTTACAAAAAAGTAAAACAAGACACCAGGGATGTTAAGACCCCGTACCGAAGCCATCATGGGAACATCGTAGAAGAACCACAGTCAGTGCTGAGGATATGGGAAGACGACCTTTCCAAGCTGTATAATGGCGACGACGAGCAAAATTCCGCCAGCACTACAGAACAATTCAATTTGGGTAAAGCAAGTCAACAATTCCACCCACCCAACATTGACGAAGTGGAGATAGCGATATCTAAACTTAAGTCGAACAAAGCTGCCGGAGCGTCTAGCCGCCGAAATGTAAAAAGTAGCAGGAGATGATTTGGTTAGGAGCGTGCACCAGCTCATCTGCAAAATTTGGTCGGAGGGAAGCATGCCCGACGAATGGAACCGCAGCATCATATGCCCGATCCTCAAGAAAGGAGATCTCCAACTACAGAGGTATAAGTCTCACCTATAAGATCTTCTCTGTCGTGCTGTGTGAACGTTTGAAGCCTTTCGTCAACAACTTGATAGGTCCTTATTAGTGTGGCATCAGACCCGAAAGCCCACCATCGATCAAATATCCACCCTACGGCAGATCTTGGAGAAGAGCCAGGAACGATACCTACCACCTTTTCATCGATTTTAAGGCCGCGTATGACAGCGTCTATAGAGACCAAATATATAGAGCAATGTCCAGTTTTAACATTCTAGAAAACCTCGTCCGTCTGTATAAGATGACAATGGACTCACGCTGTTCCATCATGACCGGAAAAAACCTGACGGAAACACTTGATGGCAAAAAAGTTTGTAGACAAGGCGATGCGCTGTCATACGATTTCTTCAACATCATTCTTGAAAAGATTGTGCAAAACTCCAACGTCAACACCAGAGGCACAATCTTTCAACAGTCTGTCCAGCTACTAGGATATGCAGACGATATTGAAATAATCGGAAGAACACAGCGTAATGTCAGTGGAGCGTTCGTGAGTCTTGAGACTCAGGCCAGGACGATGGGTCTAGCGGTTAACGAGGGCAAGACCAAGTTAATGCGGTCGACAACAAAGGACAACCAACATCGACGTCTAGGAGCAAACGTCAGCATAGACAGATTTAACTGCGAGGTAGTTAAGGACTTCGTCTACCTAGGATCCCCTAGATGGTTGGATCATGTAGAGCTTATGGAATCTTCGAATCCAACCCGGATGAAGACCGTTACTCAGGTGGAGCACACAGGTGGTAGAGGACCTGAGCCAACTTGTCGTGCGATACTAGAGACAGCTAGCTAGGGACCGAGCTAGCTGGAGACGTTTGTTAGATGGGCCATTGTCCGACCTGGATTGTAGCATAAGTAAGTAAGTAAGATGCGTGGACGCTATCATTTACGAAAGACAAGAAATATTACTTCCCAAAATTGTTCACTTAACACAAATCATTAGCCTATGATATAAACAACAAAATTTATCAGTAAAATTCTGTGTATTTATTTTAATATAAAAAAATTTTTGTCAGAAATGTTTCCTTTTTTCGCAAAACAAGCTTAAATTTTATGTTATATGAATGTATATTTTTTAACAGCAAATGCATTTGGACAAGCTTTATCAGTTATATCTGGAACAAGCTAAAAATCGTGTTCTGTCATTTCCTGACAACGGTAATTTAATTTTTGTTTATATAAGAATTATCTGCTAAACATTTTTTATTATTTCGGATCAGATCGAGCAAGAATCTGTCAGTGGATTAAGGTCATTGAGCAATCGCCAAATCCTGACGAGGAAGTTAGAAAAAAACAATTGCATTCGCTAAAACTACTTCTGCTTTGTTTGGAAAGCAACTTATTTAGTGAACCGTTTGAAAATAACCCCGAACAAGACAAAAACTTTACAGAATATAAGTGGGATTCGTTTGATTTAGATGAGTATTCAGATATGATTCGTGCAAGAAGAAGAAATTGCTCAACTCCTAATACTTCTTATACAGTATCGGGCAATCGTCGGCGATTGATGACGTATCAAAATAATCCACAAACTGGACAACATTGTTACTATGCTAGTTCAAATGATCCTGTTGAGAGGTGGGACAATCTACGCGGTGGAGCAGTCCAAGACGAATCCATCAAAGAATGGAGTGGACTTGGTGATTATGAGGAACTTAATTCAAAAGTGTATGATTTTGATTGATTTGATTTTTAGTCTTTTTTAAAAGTTTACAAAATAATTATATACACAGCTAGTTATCTTAAATACTGCTAGGTTTCTCGTAAGGACACTGATTGGTGTCTAATTAATTTGTCTCCTTTTAAAATCCAACTAATAGTAATAGCAAGAAGGAAAGGAAAAAATATTTCGTCTCATAATATACCATAAGATTTGTTCAAGTTAATAAACCTCGGCTATTACTTTCTAAAGTTCTAAATTTAAAAGGATTTATTTTGAGCTTTTTGTGGTTTGCACCGTATAAAAAATCGAAAGTAATGGCGAGTCTTTTTCGAATCAGCAATAGCGTTTTTTAGAACAGTGCCGGACTTCTCTCTATCTATTTTAGAGTTCATGAAATAAGCGAAGTCTGTGGCTTACAAAACCAATAAAATTTAAATTATTTTAAATTTTTTGTATGTAAAACGCTTAATTCAAATTATACAAACACCTTTGTTTGTCTGTTTTGACCAAACTTTTATCAACTACACAAATGAGTTTTTACCGGCTTAAAATCATTAATATAATATTTCTACTCATAAAATGTGAATATCGTCTGTTTTTATACTTGGAACCAAGATGAAGATCCGCTAAAATACATTTTCAATTGTTTTTAACTAATTATTGACAAGTAAATAACTATTATTTTCTATTATTGATAAGTAAGATTTTGCGAACTTTTGTTGCAATTTATGTTGAAATGATTATAATTTTTAAGCGTAAACATTCTAACTATTTTCAGTTATTACATTTTTTTGGCTCTACTTTCCTTTACGATTCTGATCAAAAGTGAAAGGTCTAATCGATGTACGCGTTAATAAGCACAATAAAGTGATTTTTTTGGCGGCAATTAATGATTTCTACTTCGAATGATTAAACCAATTGCACAACATTCACGATTAGTGTCTTTCGAGATAGGCAGACTGCGTATAGTTATAAGGTTTCTAGAGCTGGATTGTCGTAAATTTCCCTTGAGGACATTTAGAGTTGCAAGCGTAGCCAGGTCGTGCACCCAAGTAGCGGTAAGAACCTGAGTGCGAAGCCGCGAATATCTCGCTGTTTGCTGCGTAGCCAGATTTGTGCAGTGACACTGAGGTAAACCCGTTGCGGCAGCCGAAATCGCTGTTGCTCAAGAAGGCTTGTTCACGATATTACATCTGCCCTAACACTAATTCTATTCAACGAGTTTCTCTGTATTTGAAGTAAACAAAGAATAAAAAAAACACAAAAAACGGGAATCGTATAGGAAAGTCGCCCCGCTGACTAGCTTAGCTTGGCTTACGTCAAGTTAGTCCTAAATTTGCTAATTCACCGGCTTTCTCGTTTCCTGAGATTCTAAGAACCTTAAGTTCTTCGTGGCAGCATGAAACAAGCTTTAATTTTACCTCAGTTGCAGTAATCGCTTTTATTCCCGCTGGACTATCAATGTGAAAAGTGATGTCAGCACGTGGTATTGCCATCCTTAATACCTGTTAAGCAGCCGTTGTCACTGCCAGGACCTCCTCTTGGAAGACACTAATGTAGTCTGGAAACCTAAGGGCCAGTTCGTTGACGTTTGATTATCTTTAATCAAGGATTATTCCAGTTGATAATCTTAGAATTCGTTTGTTCACAAAAATTGTAGTTAAGTAATCCATGATTTGAGCAGTTAATTTGAGATTTCGTTAATCATCCAATTTTGCTCGATTAGGACCATTTAATCAAGGAATTACTATAATTCAGTTTGTTCATACTTGATTTGCGCACTGATATGATATTGCCTATCTTTTTATCAAGTGTCATGGTAATCGAGGATATCCATCAAGTCTTACATGAATATTAGCATTATGAAAATGAAAGCCGATAAAAGAATGTTCAGCTTCGAAACACATTTTTATAAGCTATTATTCACAAATCATAACAAAGGGTAGAGAAATCTCGAAAGATAAACAAAACAAGACATAGGTAAGCATTAGATGGTGGAGCTATATTCCAGAAGGTTTAACTATCTCATGTTAACAAGCTATAGACATTTCAAGACATTGGTACCACACACTTCACTGATACAAAAGAACAGAATCTTAACGGCAGTGCATAAGATTTGATGTATAGGTATATAGAATTCATTTTATAAATACAATACACCTCTTAAAGAACAAATTAATGAACTTCATACTAATATGCATATGGGGTTTCCAATAAGAGATGCTATGTTAGATGTTATGTAGGTATCACTTTTGAAGCTGTTATTTTTTTATATTTGACAAGTAGAAATTACGCCATTACCAGAAATGGAACCGTTAACGTTTCAACAATGCATTGAAATTTATAAAATTCACTACAAAAATGGTGAAAATTTAGCAGTCACAGTCACAGTTTGCAAAAATAAAGCATTTTTTGGTCGTCCTTCCTTCCTTTGGTGCCACAGCCAACAGCCGAGTGACGATTCAAGATCTCAAAGATGACACTCGTGAGGCTATTTGCGATTATGTTATGGAAAGCTTCACGAAAATGACATCGTCCTGTAAGCGTGGTCGTGGTGGCCCTTAATTTGGCTGATGTTCTTTTTCATCATTAACGGCATACATTCCTTTTTATTATTTTTTTTATGACATGAAGATCCAATCATTTATCATACAAAATGACTTTTTTTGAATATCAAAATAACAATTTTATTGGATATATGTATAAGAAGTTCGGCTATTCAAATTACAAATTCCGACAGTCAACAATTGACAACAAAATGAAATAAAAAACTTAATCCTTGATAAAGTTTTGACAACAAAACTGACTGATAGACTGGAAAATGGAACGATTTGTAGAAAAACCTTGATTTGTTAATCAAGGTGAGAAAAAAGTGAACAAACACTGTTTGATAATCACGGATTCTTAATTCTGAATTAACGGGAATCTGTGATTATCAGATTGAAGATTTAACCCGCTCTGAACGAACTGGCCCTAAGTGTGTCGGTTAATTTGAGAGATTCAGAATAAAAGCTGCCCCTACACCAGTATCAATCTTAGAGCAATCTTTTATAGAAAGCTATTTTATCTATCCATTCCTCTGTGCTTGGAAAGGAAGCTTAGAATGGTTTATGAAAATCAAGTTCGGGTGTTTTACAGTCTGTAGTACTTTGACCCATAACTTTCTGAAGGATCTGAGCATGTCCAATGGTACTGTTTTTCCAGACTTTAGTCCGGCACTTTTAGCTGCAGATTCTTGAACAAGGAGATCTAAGGGTTTTAAATTCAGAATAACTTCCATTCCCGCAATGGGGGTGGACATTGCTCATGTAATAACCTATGCACGTGCTCTTTTCTAAAACATTCCACCAACTCAGATTACCATGGGTCTCATTATTACCGAATAAATCCACGTGATAATTTAAAAGTTTGGTTCCTAGTTTTTCACAAAAATTCTGTTGCAATAGTAGAAAGCGATCGACGCCTTTTGACTTTTTATATTGAAAAACTCTCCATTGAAGAACTCTCTACCTAAGTGGAGTGCTATTTTCCTAGCCAAGGCTGGACAATGGTAGAGAAAGTGTGGCACTGTTTCTTTTTCATCCTCATAGCTATGTATACCCGATTTGCCGCGTGCTCCCCTATAGTCCAGTGCCCTGTGCAAGTAGCAACAATCCTGGCTATGTCATGCCTTGGTTTGAAAATTAAATTAATTGGTTTTGGTTTGTTATTGGCGGGCCAGATTTTCGTAGATATAACGTAACTGGTTAAGCTGATGTGTATTTGGTGAGGATATTGCCCTTCACAACTCCAAAGGGAGCATATACTCTCACTGCCAATGAGTTGTGAAGGCCGAGCTAGCTTGTCTTGCTTCTCATTTCCCTCATAGCCCCTATGACCCGGTATCCAGATTAGAGTGACGCTCAAGTCAAGTTTCTTCAGGGCCTCTGCATTGGTGGACCAATTCATAGGATGATTAAACTGAATCAATGGCTTCAATAGCTGCTTGACTGTCTGATAGTATAGCTACATATTTGTTCTGTCGGATATATTTAAGGGCTGAACAAGCTTCCCTTATCGCTAACAGTTCTGTCTGGAATACCACCGGCAAAATCTAGAAGTCTATAGTATTTTAAATCTTAAGAGATTCACAGAAGACACCTGCACCAAGACCACATTCCATCTTCGAACCATCCGTGAAGATAGTTGTGTCGAAGTCTTTCGTCACAGTCGATTCTTGACGAAAGCAAGACTCTAGGTATGCAGTAATCGGTGGTTGTGGGTAGGATGTCTGATGGTATCAGACTTTTTTGGTTGCAGTGCCCGTAGGATCTAGTTTATTATGTAAGATTTGCTGAGAGCAGGCCACCAAACAATGGATCCAAAAACAAGTATCGGTCAACCACTGTTATCGTTTTTGACGGGAGTCCCCACTTTTTGCCGAAGGATTTGTTGCAGGCGCAGACAATGTTGGTTAATTGACCGGGTAAGTTCGGAGAACAATGTGACTATTAATTGAAGAACGAAAAACGACACCTTTTTGTCACAAATTATATATTTTTTTTTTATTTTATAGTAGGTACAATTGTTTCGACACATATGTATGTGTCATCCTCAGCTGTTTTTGTTTTCGACAATGTAAATGTTTGAGGTTTGACCGTTTAACCGAGGTAAAGTGAAAGTTGGTACTTCGGTTTTGGTGGTGAAAAACATTAACTCGGTTTTGTTGTTGTCAACATCTAGTCCACATCTCGCAGCCCAGGTGCTTAACTTTCTTCAAAACCTTATTAGTGATTTCACTTGATCACGCTGTCCACTCATAGTGAATAAGACATGCCAGTCACAAGTAATGCAAGATCATCAGCGTAGCCTACTATTTTCACTCCATTGATTTCAAGTAAAGTATGCCGTATTGAAGGCTCCTTCAATATTCAAGAAAGCTATAACGGTGTATTCCTTGTCTTTTAATGATTTTTCAATAACGCTGACAACACTGTGCAGTGGCGTTTCAAGGCCTTTTTTCTTTTGTGAAGGCATGTTGAGTTTCTGATATACAGTACTTCGGATCAGCCTCTCAAAAGTGAATGGGTCTAAAATCGTTGGATTCGGTTTAACTAGGTTTACCAGCCTAAGGGTTGAAGACGGCGCAGTGTCATAAGTCCGTAAAGGACTTCATAAATCTATTATGAACTTATAACCCACGTAAGTGAGTCAAAAGTCAGCTAAAAAAAGAGCCATAAGTTCTTAGAAAATAATTTTGTATAGGTATGGCAAAAATTAATTTTTCTTTTATGAACTAGACTAAAAAAAAAAAAAAACAATAATTTATGAACCTATTATGATACGAAATAGAATTAAAACAAAATATTTCGCTTTCTTTGTCACAAAATGCTTGCAAGAGAGGCACAAAATTAAATTTTTTATTTTATTGCTGTTTGAACTGCTCGTTTAGTATTAATTTTTTTCTTTTTGATGTTCAAACAAAAAATGTCCACACTTTTCTGTTATCGACCCTTTTAGTTGGTAAAAGTAATCTATTTAACATTGAAAAAATAAAACGTTCTTCTGCACAATGGGTTGTCAAAGTTCGGTGGGAGTAGGGCATCCTATAAGCACAAGAATGAAATCGCGCGAATTTTTTTATTTTCACACCGGAAATTCTCTTTTGGGCAAAATTTTTACCGCTCGCTTCGCTCGCAATCAAACCAAATCGATTTTGAATCTTTCTATCATTATATCCGCAACGTCAATGGAAATAAAAAAAAATGCTCAGAATGAAATTGAAATGCAGCATCTGCTAATTTTATATGCATTACAGGATGTGTAATTGTGTAGTGGTTACTTTTTCAAATAGAACGGAATAGCAACAGCTTAAAAAAAATTATTTGCTCGACAACTAATTATATTAATCCAAAAAAGATCGAGGGGTTTTTCATTATTTGTGCAATGTATGTGAATGAGAGAACGCAATCGCTGCGTATGGATCGTTTCGTGAATAGATTTAGCGCGACATGTCCGACTTTAAAAATACAACAAATCAGATGTCTAAAGAAAGCAACGAATTAGCTGAAGGCTAATACAGCCCTCATCGACATGGTATTTTTCGGCAGCAGGACGATTATTCTCGGCAACGCACACATATGCTTCGGAGCTTGAAATCTTCAAATTCGAGCTAAATGTCCATCAACAGACTAAAAATACTGGCGTAAGCCAGCTATTGAAACCGACAATTAAAAACACATACAAATTCCGCAAACCATTTTGCTGCGGATCAAGATTGGACAACACAAACTATCTAAAAATGAATGAAAAAAACTTTTAGCAATCTGTTCGATAACACATTGATGTAATGATTATTTCCGATTTGCTTGCTTTATTCTTGAATATCGGCAATAAAATATCGCGAATGTCACTATCGGCATAAAATATTTCGAAGCAATAACTTTGTCGAATTCGTAGGTAGAATCGAATGACAAGAAGGCCCAGAGTAAAAAAGCTCGATACTGAATGAATTTTTTTAATTTTACGAATAACATTGCTCAGTACTTGAATTCTTATTTAAGTTTGTCTCGGTTTAAAGGCAGTTCATTTACGTTCGAAAGAATTAGAACCAATAAATCAATAAGGACTTTAATTCCCACTGTACATGGGAACTAACCACACTTTACAAAAGTGGACCAAATCCTCACTTGGAGGAAACTAAATCCCTCAGTATAGTTAGTTCCCGTGGAGTTATTTCCCTCCTCCACTGTAATAAGCAACAAAAAAAAAAAAAAAACGATTTCACTCGCCGTAACCTGGGGTCACAATTCCATGAGAAATTTTGACGTACTTTCGACTCATTTACGTGGGTTTTAAGTTTCTAAACGATTTATGAAGTTTTGACCACCAGAGAAATATTCCCTCCCAGACCTGGGGGAAGGAGGGGGGCTTGTGTGTGAGGAAGAAAAGGATTTTATTGTCCTTTGTATCCCATCTTCGTTTTAATATACGATGGTAGGTACTGGAGCTTTTGTTTGAGGTTTTTGGCAACGGAATATCAGCGCCCTGAGCAGCAAAGGAAGGGGGTACGCTACATATTAATCGAAGCGGTGAAAATCGACGTATGTTACGCGATTACGCATTATTATTATGTCTTTATTATTAACTTCACAGAGGAAAGTTATTTGTACTCCATGTTTCGAGGTCACTAGAATCGAATCATGCGTTCTTATGATGGCTGTTGTGTGTGTATGTGTGTTCTGTTTTTGTTGGTTTTATTTTCGTAATTAAATAAAATTGGTTATCATTTAAAACCTTAATGAATGCTTTTTTGGACCATCTTCGTAAGAAAATTTGTTGATCTTGTCCTCGCAATTACCGAAGTCACCACCTTCGACATAATGGTTATGCTTCTTTGCGCAGCCTCCAGTTGGTGTGTCAATTTGAGGGCCACAAGAAGTTTTGCAGGCAAATTAAAGTTCTTGCCAACGGTGAAGATTCAAGACAAATTCCTCAACGCACTGCTAGACACGTTATTTCTTGCTCATTTTGCTTAACAATCACGCTTTGCAGAGCAGTTCCTTGGACGGACTTCAAGTTGGGATAACCCCAGGTAATGAATGGCAATGGCAGAATGTTGATGGTAGCCATTGTTCAGCTTGATGAACACACTCGTTGTTGATCTTGCGCAAACCGGAAAAGTGGAGGAACTGCGTACTTTAGGTGCAACCACTTGATTTTTAAAGTAATTACCACCCCACAAAAACTGTAGTATCCATGAAATAACTAGTGTTATTTCAAATGACAGCACGAGGTGTATTCGCTTTAAAGCGTGAGGTAGACAACTTGAAATTTAATACAAAATAAAAAAGGTCTTTAATACTAGCTTAACCACCAAACGCTGTTTTGATATATAGATGTTAACCTTCGGAAATTATAATCCGATTAGAAGAAATCTTTTACTAATAGAAAACTACAATATTCAGCAGTAATAGGCTGTATTTTACTGAACAAAGTAGTTGTATATGAGTCCACGAGTTGGTACGACCAACTTTTGATAGATGGTGCCACTGTTAGTCAATAGGCCAGTTCCACCTAACAACATCTCACTGAGGTCTCAGAGATCTTCGAGATCGGAGAACTGTGATTTTTTCTGAGATCTCTGAGATGAAATTATTTTGGATTCGATTTCTCACACAGCTTATTTGTCGTGACTGACATTTACAACAAGACTTTGTAAGGTTACCATTTTATCTCAATGAGAACTGAGAATAAGTTCACCAAATGATTTTTCCTCAGCCAAAGCTTGACATTGTGCTCTCTGTGAGATGTTGTTAGGTGAAACTGGCTGAACTGAACTTAAGGCAAGTCCTCCAAGTCCATTCAGTTTTATGAATTTTAAACTTTGAAAACCACAAGTGCGTGTACATTGTCAACTATGAACAGCAAAACAAATAAAGTTTTTATTATTTATTACTTGGGAAGTTAGTCGTGTGGACTACATGGGTCGCACTCATGTTTTATTTTTTTAATTTTGGTAATACTTTACATACCATACCCGTTTGGCGGACTCTTAAAGATATGTCAACCTTATCATTGCGCCTAAAACTCAAAAAGTGTCTCGCTAATTTACCCCTCCAGGTCTTGCGCATTTCTTCAAGGGGGGGGGGGGAGGAGGTAAGTGTCCATAACTAGGTTGTGGGCTTTCTTTTCTCAACTAGTTCCCCATGTTTCTTTGTTTTCTAAATCTGCGTCAGATACGAGCTTATACGTATCGACTGTTCTTCGTCGCGTAACATCTTTTCAATGATGTTACTTTGGCTGACTTTTCTGACAGAGAGATTCCCGCATCTTCTTAATTCGACTGGTTACGAATGTGTGCAGTATAATGCTCCCTATGCAATGCACAGAACTTGATCTGCTGATTTCGCTACTTTCCAAAGTGTGTCAGCCCATATCTCCGTTCAGTTCCAAAGAATATAATGTGTTGTCGACATTTAAAGTTTCTGTTTGCTTGCCCTGGGTACTCTAAAATCAGCTGGGACAGATGGCCTGTGACTTGGAATGGGCGCTGTGCGGCACATGCGTGTCTGGTCCAAGAAGCTTAGCCTTGTATCGAGCTTGATGCCTAATTATTTTACTGAGTTTTTGCTACTTATGTTGAAGTCGATAATCGTGGGAATTCGTTTTTGTTAAGACTACTACTTCTTTCTTCTCGGTAGCCACAAACCGAGCTCCTCCATTCAGGGGTTTGTCCTTCGTATTAATTGATTCAGTTTCCTCTGTGGGCTTTCAGTGACCCTAATTTCAGTCATAACATTACCAAAGCAACGTTATCAGCGTATCCAACTAAAAATGAACTCAATCATCGTAGGAGATATTCCATATGTTTGATCTTATGATAGATCCATATCGACTTCAGGCTGTAAAGCTCTTTTGTCTCAGCCCTTCTGTCGTTCGGTAAATAAGTTCACGTTCTTTGAGATAATCTTTTATAAGAGATACTCTGGATTTTTTCAAGCGCATCAATCAAATTTAACTTTAAACGGACATCCAGTCTAACCAGCAGCACAATTTTCTTGATGTGTTGGCTTACTTGCTGAGTATTTCTTTAGTTATTACTACTTCTCCGATTGCTCCTATTATGGGGTGCCTTTCAACTCCCTTCAGCTCCTGCCTAGCGACGCTGATTCATTTTCGACTGTCCTCTGCCATGTGCTTCTCGGTCGCCTGGCTCTTCTTCTTTCTTTGCTTGACTTGCAATGCAATCGTTACTTTTTCGAAGCTTCCATGTCAAATCCATTATCAATGGATGTCAATAGCTAACCGACAAGTCCACCTATGAAGGTTATCTTTGGATATTCGATTGGACTTGAAAATCCTGTAGGATTTTGCGAAGGTTTGCAGCTTTCTTGTGATGGCTGAAGCTACTTTCCAGTTGCCGCATCGATAAAGCAGCATAGATTCGAAATTTTTGCGAAACAGTGGTGATGACCAGATACTGAGAGAATTATTCCTCCATACTTTGGAAAGCATACCAATGCGGAAGATGACGTCTTGCTCGGTTACGCCTTCGATGGACACAATACTTCCAAGATATTGGAAGTTCTCCACTTTCTCTTTGACAGGATGGCCGGATTCCAACGAAGATTATTTTTGTTTTGCCGGAATTGATTTTCAGCTCCACGATTTCTGCTTCTCTCTCCACCGTAGTTTTCATTTGATTGTTATCAATGATTCTATGAGAAAGTAAGCAAACGTGCTTTGGTTGTCGGCGTAATCTAGGTGTTTTGAAGAGGATTTCAAAGTCCATTGAATCTTGCTTGTCCGGCATCGAGTGTGTTTTGGCAACAATAGGAAGAACGCAATTCCCTCTCCAGTTTTCGTACTTTATAAGATCTCATCTTTGTTGAAAGCATTGAGCATTATTCCATACTTCCACTATTCTATTCGGGAAAGCTCTCGTTGGCCCAGACTCGATTTTAAAGACGATGAATCAGTTCGCTTGTTGATTTTGGTGCAGCTTGTAAGAGCTATGTTGGAATTCTATTCAAGTCCCACAGCTTTGTTGTTGTTTTAATTGCGGCTACGATCTCGTCTTTAGTGGGAGGTACGGTGCGGATTCAGGGATTGGCTTATTCGGGAAAATCAGAAGGTATCAGCTGAACTTTGTTTTCAAAAACTCGGTTTAAAACCGAGGAAAAGTGTTCATTCCACCTTCTTGTTCATCCTCCAAACTTAGCAAAGTATATCGTCTACTACTTGTACTGAGTGTTTTTTTGGAGCTGTGTGCATCAATCAGTTCCTTGGTTAATTTTGTAAGTGGTCTAACTGTCGCACCTGTTTACAGCATCTTCTGATTCTGCTTCTTCCGCCTTTAGTTTATCGATGTAAGCCTGGAGACGCGTGCTATTCCATTTGATCTTTGAACTGTATTGCTGTACGCAATGGTAGTGTAGCTTTGATTATGTTGTGGTCATCATATCGGCGTATATTCCATTAAGGACATCCAACAGACTGTGCTTGTCGTTGCAACTGCCGACTCCAAGAACACCCATCACATGTCTTACCCCACCATTATTGTTTTTGCCAACCTTAGCATTGAAGTCTCGCACAACCAAAGTATAAGTTTGTAGGCGACACCTAGTCGATTTTTAAATTATTCTTTCTCTTCTTCAGATTCAGATTCACGCTCCGTTGGGACGTAACACTGTATAATGATGACAGGCCGTTGGCATTTTGTGGAGGTTAATGATCTATTTTGTAAGCTCAAGTAGAAACGACAAACGGTATTTTTAGAACGCAAAATTATTTGGAAAGATAAAATTATAAGCTTTTCTTTCATCTCAATTCAGTAGTTGAAAGCTTATATTGGCTGAGATACAGCCTTACAAAAAACTGCTCAATTTCGTAATTTTTTCGTTCAACTGCGTATCTCAAACGGTTCTCAAAGATGTCAGCTAAGGAAGTGAACTAATTTCTATTTCGTGGGCATGGCCTGGCCTATCAGTGGTTCTTACTTTGATCCATTAAATAGAACACCCTTTCCAAAATCTTTTGGTAGAATTAAATATATGATCAAAGTCTTAAAAGCTTGTAACAAATAGTTTGACAATAATGCTTCACTTACAGCTTTGATGTAGTTTCATGTTGTACTCAAATACCACACAAAACTGTCTTCAGAGGACATTTTGTACAACTTTAAATTAAAAATTATCTTTGCATTTTAAATAAGCTCATTAAACTCTGAGTTAAACAGCATTGTACAATGGGGAATTAAAAACCGCCAAAAATGTAATGCTTCGAAAACTCAATGCTGTCTTGTATCGTTGAAGCGAGATATACCCCCCTTGCCACTGTCCATGAGTGGCACTTGCATCAATCAATGAGACCGAACATCTCGAGATTCTCGCTATGTGCATCACTGACCACCTCGTGTGGACTGAGCACATACGCGACGGTGCCAAAAATGCCGCAAGATGTTTGGGTTTCTTAAGACGGTACAATAAATTTCTTCCCCGTCTGATCTGGTTATTATCTATAAGACTTATATCTGTCCAAAGCTTGAGTACAATTCCCATCTTTGGGCTGGTGTTCCAGTAACATACTCAATCCTCTTGGATGGTATACAAAGAAGAGCCGTAAGAATGATCGGTGATAGACACATCATTGATTTATTCACTCCCTTAGACCACCGTCGGTCGTAACGTTTCGTGTTCCTCTCTGTTTTGTCGATACTTCTACGGTAAATGCTGAGAAATAGCCAGTTGCATTCCTCCCCTTAAACAATTCAACCGTAATACCCGCGTTTCCAAGAATGCCCATCAGTTTACCCTAGAGCCCAACTTCGGACGTACGCTTTAGTATAGAGAATCGTTCTTTAGCCGAACTACGCGAATGTGGAACTCACTTCCACACTCTGTCTTTCCCAGTCATTGCAATGATGAATTCAAAACCAATGTACCCTAACACTTACTTAAAAACTACTTTCTCTATTTTTAATGCGCTTACTGTGTCTCTGGCATAATAAGGGTATAAAAAGCGAATTATAAAAAAATTTAACTAAATAAGATAATAACTCTAGATCCAGATCCTCATTTGATATTCCACGTTGTGACCCGGCACCTACTACTGAACCAACACAAGACTTTTGTCCGGCAAATCAAGCAATAAATAGAACTCAAACTCCGACCAGATGTGTATTACCCCAAAATTCACCAAGACCACCACCAAGGAGTCCACAACTTGCTAGACCTCGTAAGTGATTTTAAATGTTTATGTAATTTTTCTGTTCTAATAAATCAGCTTTATACAGAAACGCCCCAAAGGTTTGGTGGCCGGGGTCCACGATATCAAAGTTATGCACCCGCACAATTTGGACTGTCCCCGAGTGAACAATTCCGTTCGCCACGTGGAGTTTTTGAGAATCTAGAATGTTAGTTTTATTTTTTTTTTCTTACAATTAATTTTCTTCTTAAATTTCGAGTTCTTTAGATGAAAGCCCAAATCGACCTCGATTCACCGATGAAATAATAGCGGAATTGGACGCTGCCAGGCGACGTTATGCATCTCCGGTCCCAACTGAAAGTGAAACAAGGGCACAATTATGTTCCCGTCTACAAAAAGTTCGCGAAGGTATGAATAGAAGGTCCAGCGGGCGCGCCCAAGTCCCGGAAGTAACTGAAACTGCAGATGCTGGGTATCAATATGAGCCGATAACTCTGCAAGAACCTGTTGATGAATGTGCGCGCGATCAAAGCGATCTTGGTATTCTATCAGAACAAGAAATGAATTTGAATGATTCTATATTTGGTGATCAATTGATGCAGAGCAGAGCAGAGCGGAGCATAGCAGAACAGAGCAGAGCAGAACGGAGCAGAGATGATAGTCTGGTTTCTCGAAATGTGAAAAAGATTTCAACAGATACAAGAATCCAATCAGGTCAACGACAAGTGACTGAAGAAATATTGGAAGAAGAAATAAATGTTGAACCACCAGAACCACCAGTGTGCGAGAACTTAATGGATGTTAGTCAACCATCATTTTTGAGATCACCTCCAGTATTATCTCCGTCCCCAGTATGTGAGAACATAATGGATGTAAGTGAGCCATCTTTCCACTCTCCACCAGGATTTTCCCCCTTGAGATTAAGTGAACGTGTCCCTTGTGATATCCGACGTACATATAGACCCCGAAGACTTTTTAACGATAGTGGCGATCGGTCCCAGGTGGAATACAGTCGTGAAAGATTGGACAGTATCACCATGCCATCCTTTGCTTCTACTCCAAGCAGGTCTGGTAGACAAGAGTATTCAGAAATACTCGATGACGTATGTCAACCTGAATTTGTATCTTTTGAAGATTCTGCACAAAGAAATACAGGAAGGCGACTTCCTGATGTCGAAATGACGGAAAATTTAGATCTAGTTAGCGAACCTTTTGGAATGAGTTCAATTAGAGATATTTCAATGTCTCCGGTTGCACCGAGGAGAACTCCACCGCCATGTAGACCCTTACCAACATGCGATATATCTGAAAGACTCGATGATGTCAGCGATCCTGGTTTCGCATCGCCAGCAGAAAGATTGATCGACGTAATGTCCCCAAGTTTTTTAACTGGTCCAAGACAAAGGAGCAGAATATCACCAAGACCTTTACCTCAAGTCGTTGCAACTGAATGGCTGGATGATGTTTGTGAACCAGAATATGCATCTGAGGCTGATATTGACGTAGCCGAGCGTATCGATGATGTAACTGCACCAGAATTCGATTCAATAGTATGTGAACCAATATCTCCAATTGAAAGACCTCTGCCAAATCCAGAAACAAGTGAAAGATTAGATAGTGTTTGTGAACCAAGTTTTCATTCATCTTTTGATACTTCAAGTCCAGCGAGACAAAAACTTCTTTCGAGGGTTTATGATAACGAATTTCTTGACGATGTCTCTCAGCCTGCTTTCCCAGAATCGTTTAATGTGTCAAGTATACATGAGACATCAAGACCATTTGACCCTACTGAGAGATTATCGGATGTATGTCAACCCTCGTTTCCGGAATCATTTGAAAGTTCTAGGGGAAGTCAAAGGAGAAGAACACCACTTACAGAAAGACCTTTACCTACTTGCCCCATTACGGAAAGACTCGATGATGTTGGCCAACCAGAGTTTCAATCATTTGAATCTTCTTTTGACCATAACGAGAGATTGTCGGATGTTTGTCAACCCTCATTTCCAGAATCACTCGAGAGCTCTAGAGGAAGTCAAAGGAGAAGAACACCACTTACAGAAAGACCATTGCCTGTTTGCCCCATTACGGAAAATCTCGATGATGTTGGCCAGCCAGAGTTTCAATCATTTGAATCTTCTTTTGACCCTAACGAGAGATTGTCGGATGTTAATGAGCCCTCCTGGCCAGAATCACTTGAAAGTTCTAGGGGAAGTAAGTGGAGAAGAACACCGCTTACAAAAAGACCATTGCCAACTTGCCCCATTACGGAAAGACTCAGTGATGTAGGCCAACCAGAGTTTCCAGAGTCATTTGAAACAACGTTTGACCCTAACGAGAGATTGTCGGACGTTTGTGAACCATCGTGGCATGCATCACTCGACAGTTCTAGGGGAAGTCAAAGGAGAAGAACACCACTTACAGAAAGACCATTGCCAACTTGCCCCATTACGGAAAGACTCAGTGATGTTTGCGAACCACAGTTTCCAGAGTCATTTGAAACAACGTTTGACCCTAACGAGAGATTGTCGGACGTTTGTGAACCCTCGTGGCCGGACAGTTCTAGGGGAAGTCAAAGGAGAAGAACACCACTTACAGAAAGACCATTGCCAACTTGCCCCATTACGGAAAGACTCAGTGATGTTTGCGAACCACAGTTTCCAGAGTCATTTGAAACAACGTTTGACCATAACGAGAGATTGTCGGACGTTTGTGAACCCTCGTGGCCGGACAGTTCTAGGGGAAGTCAAAGGAGAAGAACACCACTTACAGAAAGACCATTGCCAACTTGCCCCATTACGGAAAGACTCAGTGATGTTTGCGAACCACAGTTTCCAGAGTCATTTGAAACAACGTTTGACCATAACGAGAGATTGTCGGACGTTTGTGAACCCTCGTGGCCGGACAGTTCTAGGGGAAGTCAAAGGAGAAGAACACCACTTACAGAAAGACCATTGCCAACTTGCCCCATTACGGAAAGACTCAGTGATGTTTGCGAACCACAGTTTCCAGAGTCATTTGAAACAACGTTTGACCATAACGAGAGATTGTCGGACGTTTGTGAACCCTCGTGGCCGGACAGTTCTAGGGGAAGTCAAAGGAGAAGAACACCACTTACAGAAAGACCATTGCCAACTTGCCCCATTACGGAAAGACTCAGTGATGTTTGCGAACCACAGTTTCCAGATTCATTTGAAACAACGTTTGACCCTAACGAGAGATTGTCGGACGTTTGTGAACCTTCGTGGCCGGACAGTTCTAGGGGAAGTCAAAGGAGAAGAACACCACTTACAGAAAGACCATTGCCAACTTGCCCCATTACGGAAAGACTCAGTGATGTTTGCGAACCACAGTTTCCAGAGTCATTTGAAACAACGTTTGACCCTAATGAGAGATTGTCGGACGTTTGTGAACCCTCGTGGCCGGACAGTTCTAGGGGAAGTCAAAGAAGAAGAACACCACTTACAGAAAGACCATTGCCTACTTGCCCCATTACGGAAAGACTCAGTGATGTTTGCGAACCACAGTTTCCAGAGTCATTTGAAACAACGTTTGACCATAACGAGAGATTGTCGGACGTTTGTGAACCCTCGTGGCCGGACAGTTCTAGGGGAAGTCAAAGGAGAAGAACACCCCTTACAGAAAGACCATTGCCAACTTGCCCCATTACGGAAAGACTCAGTGATGTTTGCGAACCACAATTTCCAGAGTCATTTGAAACAACGTTTGATCCTAACGAGAGATTGTCGGACGTTTGTGAACCCTCGTGGCCGGCATCACTCGACAGTTCTAGGGGAAGTCAAAGGAGAAGAACACCACTTACAGAAAGACCATTGCCAACTTGCCCCATTACGGAAAGACTCAGTGATGTTTGCGAACCACAGTTTCCAGAGTCATTTGAAACAACGTTTGACCATAACGAGAGATTGTCGGACGTTTGTGAACCTTCGTGGCCGGACAGTTCTAGGGGAAGTCAAAGGAGAAGAACACCACTTACAGAAAGACCATTGCCTACTTGCCCCATTACGGAAAGACTCAGTGATGTTTGCGAACCACAGTTTCCAGAGTCATTTGAAACAACGTTTGACCATAACGAGAGATTGTCGGACGTTTGTGAACCTTCGTGGCCGGACAGTTCTAGGGGAAGTCAAAGGAGAAGAACACCACTTACAGAAAGACCATTGCCTACTTGCCCCATTACGGAAAGACTCAGTGATGTTTGCGAACCACAGTTTCCAGAGTCATTTGAAACAACGTTTGACCATAACGAAAGATTGTCGGATGTTTGTGAACCCTCGTGGCCGGACAGTTCTAGGGGAAGTCAAAGGAGAAGAACACCACTTACAGAAAGACCATTGCCAACTTGCCCCATTACGGAAAGACTCAGTGATGTTGGCCAACCACAGTTTCCAGAGTCATTTGAAACAACGTTCGACCCTAATGAGAGATTGTCGGACGTTTGTGAACCCTCGTGGCCGGACAGTTCTAGGGGAAGTCAAAGGAGAAGAACACCACTTACAGAAAGACCATTACCAACTTGCCCCATTACAGAAAGACTCAGTGATGTTGGCCAACCAGAGTTTCAGTCGTTTGAATCTTCGTTTGACCATAACGAGAGGTTGTCAGATGTTTGTCAACCCTCGTTTCCGGAATCATTCGATAGTTCTAGAGGAAGTCGCAGATCACCTGCTAGATCAACTCCTCAAAGGAGAACACCACCTAACTACAAAGAAAATCTTGATGACGTCTCAATGCCATCGTTTCCATCAACACCAGTTGCTACTCCAAGAGATCGACCTCAAAGACAACTGTTTCCCAGAGATAATCGTAGAAGTCCGTTTGAAAGACCTGGAGATTATAGAGAAGCTTTCCAGACATTGGCAAATTATGCACCATTTGAAGAGCAAGTTCGTCCTAGACCTAGAACTCCTTTAGCGCAAAGGCTTAAATACCAGATAAGGTCTGAACCTCAAACAGCTAGCAGAATGAAGCCACCAGAAATGCGAGTATCTCCCAATGCCGCCGCGGGATCCAGAATGCCACTTCCTCCATCAGGTCGTACTCCCGGACCATCCACATCGGGAACTAGAATACCACCTCCTTGTGGATCCAGAATGCCACTTCCACCATCAGGTCGAACCCCTGGACCAGCCACCTCGGCAAGCAAAATACAACCTCCTGGTGTATCCAGAATGCCACTTCCACCATCAAGTCGATGCCCTGGACCAGCCACATCGGGAAGCAGAATACAACCTCCTGGTGGATCCAGAATGCCACTTCCTCCATCAAGTCGAACCCCTTGCCCATCCACCTCGGGAAGTAGAATACAACCTCCTGGTGGATCTAGAATGCCACTTCCTCCATCATGTCGTTCCCCTGGACCAGCCACTTCGGGAAGCAGAATACAACCTCCTGGTGGATCCAGAATGCCACTTCCTCCATCATGTCGTTCCCCTGGACCATCCACCTCGGGAAGCAGAATACAACCTCCTAGTAGATCCAGAACGCCAATTCCTCCAGCAAGTCGTAGCCCTGGACCAAGTACTTCGGGAACCAGAATACCACCTCCTTGTGGGTCCAGAATGCCACTTCCACCATCAGCTCGAAACGCTGCACAAGCTGGATCCAGATTGGCCGCTCCTCCATCAGGTCGAGGCCCTGCACTCAGCTCGACACTCAGATTACCAGCTCCTCCATCAGGTAGAACCCCTGGACAAGCAATATCTTGTCCCAGAATGCCACTTTCTCCGTCAGGTAGAACCCCTGGACAGGCTATAACGGGTTCCAGAATGCCACTTCCCCCATCAGCACGAACCCCTGGACAAGCTATGTCGAGTTCCAGAATGCCTCTTCCTCCATCAGCACGATGCCCAGCAAATGCCCAACAACTACAACCTCCTCGACTGAGTCGATCCCCTGGACCTAGCACCTCGAGATCCAGATTGCCAGCTCCTCCATCAGCTCGATGCCCAGCGAATGCCCAACAACAACAACTACAACTTCCTCGATCCGCTCGATCTCCTGCACCTAGCACCTCGAGATCAAGGTTGCCACTTCCTCCGTCAGCTCGATGTCCAGCAAATGCCCAACAACAACAACTACAAGTTGCTCGATCAGCTCGATCCCCAGGACCTAGCACCTCGAGATCTAGATTGCCACCTCCTCCATCAGCTCGATGCCCAGCAAATACCCAAGGACAACCAAAATCATCGACTAAACCAAACGATGGAGAGCGTCTAGTCAAGAAATCGTCTGTTAAATTCACACGTACTACATCGACATTCGCTAAAGATCAACCAGGCCCATCGAATCTAAGATAGATCGATAGATCGTTATATATGTTATATTTTGTATGAGTTTTTATATTTTTTAAACGCAGTTCATGATGTCAAAATTAATGAGTTTTGAAAATAAAAACAATTTAATATAAAATATGCTTGATAAAAAATGAACCTTCCAGCTACCCCGATTATTCGAGGACGGCTACCGTGGCATATGTCCGAGACCACGTCCGAGTCCGAGTCCGAGTCCGAGTGAGTCTGAATCCGAGTGCGAGGGCGACTCCGCAGAATCATAAGGTCAAAGCAATTGGAATCAAGGGTTTTGAGCAAGCAGTGTTGTTGGGAAAAAATTTGATCTTGCCTGTTCATTGAGAGTGTAGCCTCGAATTTCGCCTTTCCAGAGTGAACACAGTTTATTATTACAAGTTTGGGCATAAGAATGTACCTTAACCTTTAGCCAACAACAATACCATTGCAATTTCCTTAAATTTACACCACCCACACATCAAACCTTAATCGTCCAGGTAACTAATGAACTAAACGTTTATTTAAAGTCTTCCCATCAGCTCGTTAACAAATTTATTTACTTTTCCAAAAATTATTCCTCAATTAAGTTAAACAAAAAATTCCGCTACAACACTACTTTCATACACACCAGATAACAATTTAATTATTCGTAGAAATTCCAAATATTCAACTCAACCCCTAACTTGATTTCCACTCGAATGCTAAACCAACTTTCATCTTAATTTATGATCAAAACTGTAAAAGAAAAGATTAAAAAGAGTATTTTTGGTGCTGAACATTTCATATTTTGAAAACGATTTTGTGTTTGGGGGCCATATCCTCAACCACAAAACGGTATACAGGAGGCTTTAGAGACTGATGCCGTTTTGCAAGGCAACCCACCGAATTCTTTGACAGGCAAAAGTCAGTATAATCCGCAATCACATGAACACACAAGGGAAATTTTAAGCCTCATTGTGGTACATGTGTTCACTTTCAATAAATTGACACAACTTTTCACCTGGCTAGGTACAAGGCTAACGTTGTCTAGTGACTGCTCCAAGAACGTAGCTCTTTTATTCTCAAGGAGGATCATTTTCAGGAAATTTTGATTTTACCTTCGAAAACTCCCTAAGAGCTTTTTTCATTCAGAATTATGTTTTTTGGTTCTTTCAGAAAGGGCAAATTGACATTCTTTGCATGTGTATGATTTTCCACATCCTCCTTTGACTACGTCTATTTGTTTTTGTTAGTTTGGGTGCTGAGGTCGATGCTTGCAACTCAACGAGCGTCTGGAGACTGGAATCTGGACCAAAAAAATATCGATTGCTCCAGAAATGAAGTAATTAAAAGTTTCAAATTTAAAGAGGATTAGTTGAAAGGTTAACGTTACCTACAACGAATATAAAAGCCCTCCCGAATTCTATCAATACATTAAGGCAGACTGTTTCAAAAGAAAGAATGTTCCCCTTTAAAAGAGGATAAGGTTCTGGTAAAGTGAGTGAAGGTAACCTTTTGAGTTTAATTAAGAGACTGAAACATAAATTTCTGAGTGAGTATTTTTGTTAGGGTACTGAAAATGTATTAGAATTATTATAAATTTAAATTTAAGATAAGTTGAAAACTACTGCAGTTGCTTGATGGCAGATAAAAACTTTAGAGAAATTTTAAGTTTTTTTTATTTTTGTATAATTACGTGACTGATATTATTTAAATGTTCTTTTCCTAAATTGCTTAAAACAATTAATTAAAATTCAAAGGAAAAGTGAGGTTATGAGAACCAAAACTTTTGGGAATATCAAATCACAATGAAGTCAAAGAGCTATTGTGCGATGGGTGTGTTCGTGAAGAAATGTCAGACAATTGCTGATGTGGCTTTTCTTACAACCCAAGAATTTATCCGTGGCGTAAAAGTGGCAATTTTTTTCCCCTTAAACGCATTTCTTTCACAAAGAATTGATTTCTCTTGAATCTCTTTTTGGAGATGGACTTACACATACTTGTACACGGATTTTACACATATACCACAGCTGAGTTTTATGTTGTTGTGATTATCATATACAAATCGATTTTACAGCTGACCAGACAACACAGACATTCAAAAAATGGATTGATTCGTTTTTGCACATTTCTCACACACCCAAAAAACATTCAATTTTAGTAGCAATTCTTCGTGGTTGTAAGAAAAGCCACATGAGTAATTACTTCCTTTGATGGGAGAGAGGCCACCACAACGAAACCCCTGGTTTGACGATGAATGCCGGCGAGCACATGCAGCTAAACAAGAGGCATACAAAGCGGCGCTGCAAAGAAGGACCACGAGCAGCTCGTGAGCTCTACGAGCAGAAAAAGAGAGAGGAGCATAAACTTCTCAGAAAGAAAAAAGGGAGCATGAGAAGCGCGCGATCGAGGAGATAGAGGGATGTCGCAACAGGAACGAGGTTGGAAAGTTCTACAAAAAGGTAAACAAACCTCCAAGGCTTATACACCCCGGCAGAACCGCAGTCAGTGCTGAGGATATGGAAAGACCACTTTTCCAAGCTGTATAATGGCGATGACGACCAAAACTCCGTCAGCAATACAGAACCATTCAAATTGGGTGCAGAAGGCCAATAATTCCACCCACCCGACATGGACGAAGTGAAGATAGCGATATCTAAACTAAAGTCGAACAAAGCCGCTGGAGCAGACGGGCTAGCCGCCGAACTGTACAAAGCAGCCGGAGATGATTTGGTTAGGAGCATGCACCAGCTCATCTGCAAAATTTGGTCGGAGGAAAGCATGCCAGATGAATGGAACCTCATCATCGTATGCCCGATCCTCAAAAAAGGAGATCCCCTGAACTGCACCAACTACAGAGGTATAAGTCTCCTTAACATCGCCTATAAGATCTTGTCTGCCGTGCTGTGTGAACGTTTGAAGCCCTTCGTCAACAACCTGGTACGTCCTTATCAGGCTTCAGACCCGGAAAGTCCACCATCGATCAAATATTCACCCTACGGCAGATCTTGGAGAAGACCCAGGAACTTTAAATCGATACCTACCATCTTTTCATCGATTTCAAGGCCGCGTATGACAGCGTCTATAAAGACCAACTATATAGAGCAATGTCTAGTTTTGGCATCCCAGAAAAACTCATTCGACTGTGTAAGATGACAATGGAAAATTCACGCTGTTCCATCATGGTCGGGAAAACCCTAACGGACGCTTTTGATGTCAAAAAAGGTTTTAGAAAAGGCGATGCGTTGTCGTCCGATTTCTTTAACATCATTCTTGAAAATATTGTGCAAAGCTCCAATGTCAACACCAGAGGCATAATCTTTCAAAAGTCCGTCCAGCTACTAGGATACGCAGACGACATTGACATAATTGGAAGAACACAGCGTGATGTCAGTGGAGCGTGTGTGAGCCTTGAGACAGAGGCCAGGAAGATGGGTCTAGCGGTTAACGAGGGCAAGACCAAGTTAATGCTGTCGACAAGAAAGGACAACCAACATCGATGTCTTGGAGCAAACGTCAACATAGACAGATTTAACTTCAAGGTAGTTAAGGACTTTGTCTACCTGGGATCCGCTAACTCAGACAAGAACACCAGCGCTGAAATCAAACGAAGAATCACTCTTACCAATCGCTGCTTCTTAGAAGGCAATTGAGTAGTAAAGTCCTCTCCCGAGCAACTAAAGTGACACTCTATACAAAACCGTCATCATCCCGGTCCTCATGTATGGTGCAGAGACATAGACTACGACAACATCTGATGAAAACGCTTTGGGCTGCTTTGAGAGAAAAATTCTTCGAGTGATTTTTGAGACGAAGATTCAACCAAGAACTGTACGAGCTGTACAGCGCCACTGACCTAGTCAGAAAAGTTAAGGTCCAAGGACTTAGATGGTTGGGTCATGTTGAGCGAATGGAAAATAATGCTCCGGCTCGTAGAGTCTTCGAATCCAATCCGGAAGGACGTCGCAGAAGAGGAAGACCGCGACTCCGGTGGAGCACACAGGTGGTAGAGGACCTGAACCAACTTGGCGTACCAGGGCCAGATCTTTCTTGTAGTGCCGCAGGTGTCAAGAAGATTCCACCTTTCATCGGCCGTAACAGTTATTCTATTTGAAATTTCCTACTTTGAGTGACAGGGTGGAATGCTGACTAGCTGAGCTTGGCTTACGTCAAGCATTTATCCTAATCTTGCTAGTTCGTCGGCTTTCTCGTTGCCTGGTATATCGTTGTGGCCTGGGACCCAGCATCAGAGTCTAATGTTTTGCTGTGCGCCAAGAACCTTAAGCTCTTCGCGGAAGCATGAAAGAAGATTTGATTTTACCTCAGTTGCAGTAATCGCTTTTATTTCCGCTTGGTTATCAATGCAAAAGGTGATATCAGCCCGTGGCACCGCCATCATTAAAGCCTGTTAAGCAGCTGTTGTCCCTGCCAGGACCTCCTCTTGGAACAGACTTCTGTAGTCTGGAAGCCTAAGCTAGTCGGTTTGCTTGAGAGATTCAGAATAGAAGCCTGCACCCACACCCGTATCCATCTTAGATCCACCCGTATAGATATAGCTATTGATGACTCACTGGAGTATGGTATGTTATCTATCAATTCCTCTCTGCTTGGAAAGTAAGCTTGGAATGGTCTATTAACATCAAGTTCGGGTGTTTTACAGTCTGTTGTAGTACTATGATCCATAACTTTATGAAGGATCTGAGCATGTGCAATGGAACAGTTTTTCCAGACTTTTGTCTCACTAACAAAGAGATCTAGGGGTCTTTTCTCACTGCCCCTGTAATGCCTGTGCACGCAAGTCTTTTCAGTTTTGTTAAAGTTTTGAGATTCGTGCTCTTTTCTAAGGCC
>CAKKXW010000003.1:48488350-48498820 GCA_920937365.1 Sphaerophoria rueppellii
TTAATTTATAACATAATTTATGCCACCATAAGATTTCCTTGTCATGAGATAAAAGTTAAACAATTTCTATTGTTTAAATTTTTACTTATATCTACGTTTCACTCTCACCGATCCAGGCCTCTCTCGAGCAACTAAGGTAAAACTGTACAACATACTCATCATCCCAGTCCTGCTAAATGGTGCAGAAGCATGGACCCTGACAAAATCGGATGAAGGTGCCTAAGGCTGTTTCGAGAGGAAAGTTCTTCGGGTCATCTTTGGCCCCGTGTGCATTGAAGGGGAATGGCGACGAAGATACAACAGCGAACTTTGCGGGTTGTACAACAACATGGACCTAGCCACTCTCACTTTGCATCTATATTCATTTTTAAATTTGTTATCTTTAACAAATTGAAAATAGAGTACTGTTCCTTTAGAATACCACCGTATTTAATACAATATTTAATTTTGAATGAGAACATAATAATACCCGTATATAAAATTAACGGCACAGATATTTGACCATGCAACGTCGTATCTTGTCGCCAAACTCGTTACACTGAAATCACTTCGGAATTGCGCAATGATCGCATATTTGTCCTTAAGAGACAAAAACTTTGGTTTTTTTGACGACATGTTGACAAGAAATAAAATTAAAAAAAAAAAAAACCGAAAAGTGAATAAAACTTGATGACAGAAGCAGAGAATACGCAAAAATCGAGGTCTTCTCTGTTCAAAAATAGTAATTATTGTAAGCAGCAACGAGAAACAAACTGACGTTCTACAAACTAAAACGTGTAGAAGGCGATGCATTTAAAAGAAAATTTAGAAATTTGAAGCCAAATAATAGCCTTCTTAAACAATTTAGGGCGTTTATGATTCGTTCACGTTTTAGAGATGTCAAGCAAGAAAAAAATCTGTTCACGTTATCCGGTGTTCACGCTAACCGGTCATCACGCTAACGCGAGTCTACTGTATTTATAATATCTGCAATAGAAGTTGTTGAGTTGTTGTAAGATAAGAAGGTTATAAGATAATAATTGAAACATACTAATTTGAACTTCTGTCAATGAAATTTAATTTAAGACCATAGGATTTATAGGTTAATATTTTTTCAGGAAATACAATACTTGAGGGTATCACAAAGGATCTACATTGATCTAAGTGTAAAGGTAACAAAATTTACTGTCTACCCATAAAACATAACCTTTCCAAACGACAGACATTAAAAGTGATTAACAAGAAACGTTGCAACGACATTTCAGAGTAATTTGAATATTTTCCTGCTGATTACAGCAGCCCCAGTCCAGAGGCGGGAATTATAGTCAAGCTTTTGGCGAACATTTGACTTGCAGATTGAAGCCAGACCAGAATGTCAGAATTTTTGCAATGTCCAAAGTAAATTAACCGTATTCTGAAATTTATGGTGACATCACACAGGAGCTGGATACGTCGATGTATAACGAGAATCTTCGAGAGTGCGAAAGCGAGTAAAAAACGGAGAAATAGAAGCACTTAAGCAACGGCCCTACAAATCTGGTTCTGGAGGTAAGTGCGTGGGGATTACAATCCCTCCATACCAAAAAACATGAAGTTATGAGGGAGATAGGCAGAGGCTAGGATATTGACCTTAGTATCCGCAGTTTCACAGCTCAAAGATCTAGATAGTCATGGGTCAAGAAAAACACCCGACACTTCTTTAAAAGATCGAACTTCTGGTTTCAGAACCGGGACACATGATGTTCAAAACAGTGAAGGAAACAAAGTCAGCATTTCCAACAGCTGCGTATAAAGTCGAGCGAGTCAATGACGAAAGAGAAACAAGACCACTCAATGAAGACCCAGTCCCAGCCCCCAGCACAGAAGAGGTAGAAAGAACCATCCAAAAGCTAAGAATTAACAAGTCCGTCCGGTCGGATGGCAAACTTGTGGAAGTCTTTTAATATGGAGGACGTGTTTTGAATTTTTGATGAACCACATCAGGTGTTTTGATGAACCGCATCCGTTTATTAACAAAGTGTGGGAGGAAGGTTGCATTCCCACTGACTTGTCTATAAACTCCATTTGCCCCATCTATAAAAAGGCGACCCTATATATGTCAAGCAAAAACTACCGAGGTATATACCTGCTTAATGTTGCATACAAAATCTTATCCTTTGTACTGTATGGGCGTCTTAAACCATTTTGCAACACAATAATCTGCACGTACCAGTGTGGCCTTAGGCCAGGAAGAACACCGATTAACCAAATATTAACATTGATGCAAATCCTGGAAAAGACCAACGAATGTTAAGTCGTAACCCACCATCTCTTTATTGACTTCAAAGCTGTTTATCAAAGCATCCAAAAACACCAGGAGCTTATGATGGCGAAGTCTGAAATAGGGATCCTGAACAAACTGGTCCAGCTGTGCAACATGACGCTAAATAATCAGCAGTTCAGTGCGCGTAACAGCTCATCTGAGTTATTTCAAACATGTACAGGGTTTATACAAGGAGATTTGCTGTCATGTGAGCACGGAAAATACTATCTTCAACAAATCCACCCCCTCCCTCCCAGTCCTTCTCTACAGCTACAAGTATTGGACGTTAAGTAGAAAAGGGGAATTGATACTGGGAACTTTCGAAAGAAAAATTCTTCGATGGATTTTCAGTCCTGTATACAACGATGGCATATGGAGGAGAAGGTTCAACCGCGAACAATACGAGCTGCATCAAGATTTGAATGTGGTCCAGAAAGTCAAGAAAAGACGAATACATTGGCTCGACCATATCGAGTGTATATACGGCAACGTTCCAGTCAAGAAAGTCTTCTCATCGCAGCCCCCAGGTTCCAGACGACAAGAAAGACCGAACCTACGGTACAAGGACCATGCAACAGCGGAAGCTGGAGCGCTAGGTTTTTGCGACTGGAGAGTTCTTGAGAGGGACCATACCCGATAGAAGACTGCGGGGTCTCAGGCTGAAATCCTTCATGGATTGGGAGCCGGTTAAATAAATAAGTAAGTATACGCCCCAGTTTGCATTTTCCCTTCAATTCAATTACGTTTCGTAACAATTTCTTAGCAACTCTACTTATCATTCTTTCTGTTCGTTTTTGTTGTCTTTTTTCCGTTGTAACATATCTATGTGTGTTTTCAGTCTTCCTTTTTAGTTTCGAGCACTCATCATCATCCCACAAGGTTCTTCATTGAGTTTGGTTGGTCTGCCTAGTCGGAGAACAGGGTAGCTGCCAATGTGTTATAAATTTGAAAGGTATTGGAGGTTTAAGCATTTGAAGCTTATTTTTATTTGTATTATCGCTAGGCAAACTAAAATGCTACTTATCAACTTAAGATCATGTGGGTTTATCAACTAATACTCTGAATAGTCTTGCATTAAATAGTCCACTAAGTAATACAAAATAAACTTTGAAATTGATTGATTAACCATAAATCCATGTTTTATACAAAAAAAAAAAAAACGTTTGCACAGTACTGTAAGCCACCTTCTTTAAAATTGGAGTGCAAAAAAGATTTAACCTGATCAAAAGAAAAAAAAGAAAAAATATTATATTGTTTAAAAGCTCATCTTACAAGTTGTTCACTTTGTTTGAACTAAGACATTAGAGAACAATTTTCTTGTTCGTTGTTCTTTTTTTCAGAAATTCTTTCATTTCTGTTGATACTGAACCCCAATTCACTTAAATGCAAAATTAAGGATGTTAAATAAATAAATACAGAAAAAAAGGAAACAACAAAACGAAATATTTGAATAACTCTGTAAGAACCCACTTTGTCTTGATAATCTCTTTTTAAGCCAAAAAGGGTAAATTGAATTTGAAGTGTGTTTTCTCCTTCATTGTCAAACAGTAACATCGATTTCTTGAGAGGCTAAATAAAAAAAGAAAAAGAAACAGCAATTTAAACAAAAGCAAAACAAAAAAACCCTAAAATACGAAAAATTTGGGTCCTTATTTATCACGGAAAACGTACATACATCAATTTGTTTTCGATTAGCTGCACGTGTAATTAGAGCGTTAGTGTTATACTTGTAACAAAAAAGTCAAAATAAACGTTTCGTGGTTTGCTTGGGAAAGGATTATTTTTTACTGCATTGTATTATTATTTGGTTTGGTTTTTTTTTTATTTTGTTTCAAAAAGATTTATAGCGCCCGCATCGAGAATCAGAACAAAAGAGTGATGCACATTGATTTTATTCTTAATGATGTAATCAATCTTACTCATTTGTAATACAAGAATGTGTGAACGAATTTCTGTGCACGAATGTTGATGGACAATTCTTATTTCGGAATAACAATGTGCAGAAAACATTAATTTTTGGTTGGTGTTCATTGATTGTCTTTAATTGTGAAATTAATCAAAAAATAATTAAATTGCTGCTCAGTTATTGAAAAACTAAAATTTATTTTGTTGGTACTATTTCGAAAACCAATCAAATCGGCATTGCAATTTGAATTTAATTAATTTTGAGACTGTCAAAAATTTATTTTAAACCTTCTAAGTGCTTTTTTGTTGAGTTATACATATTTTATAAAAATCACAGACTATTACTATATTGAATTAAAAACTGCTGCAATTTGACTTGTAGTGGTATCCTTATTGCGACAAAATCAACATCTTTTAGTAATTGGGACTCGATGCACAAAGCCGTCTTTGACTTATTGGGGGCTCTGGGCATATAACGATAATGGGGCCCCTATGACTTTGACAGAACAATATTTTGTAAGATTAAACAAAGAAAGAAGATAACCATGTTTCTGGATTCATTTACAGTCACATTAACGTCACCGAAGCACAGGGAATACTTACTTACTTTCTTAAGGTGGCGCTACAGTCCGTTGTGGACTTGGGCCTCAATCAACAGGCTCCGCCAGCTAGCTCGATCCTTAGCTAGTCGTCTCCAGTTTAGCACTCCGAGTTGATTGAGGTCCTCTTCCACTTGAGTACGCCACCTGAGTCGCGGTCTTCCTCTCCTCCTACGTCCCTCGGGAATAGTGTCGAAGGCTTTCCGGGCCGGAGCATTGGTGTCCATTCGCTCTAAATGACCGAGCCATCTGAGTCTCTGGACCTTGACCCTTCTGGCTAGGTCCATGTCGTTGTACAACCCGTAAAGTTCGCTGTTGTATCTTCTTCGCCATTCCCCTTCAATGCACACGGGGCCAAAGATAACCCGAAGAACTTTCCTCTCGAAACAGCCTAAGGCACTTTCATCCGATTTTTCAGGGTCCATGCTTCTGCACCATACAGCAGGACTGGGATGATGAGTGTGTTGTACAGTTTTACCTTAGTTGCTCGAGAGAGGGCTTTTCCACTTAATTGCTTTCTTAGCCCAAAGAAACAGCGATTAGCAAGAGTTATTCTTCGTCTGATCTCGGCGCTGGTGTTATTGCCCGTGTTTATAGCGGAGCCTCTACTACCTCGAAGTTATACGCGTCTATTATGACGTTCTGCCCGAGCCGTCGGTGTTGGGTGTCCTTCCTCGAAGACAGCATATACTTCGTTTTTCCCTCATTTACCGCTTAACCCATTTTAGCCGCTTCTGTCTCAATTCTCACAAAGGCGCCATTGACATCACGCTGTGTTCTTCCCATTATATCAATATCATCGGCGTACGCGAGAAGTTGAACAGATTTTTGGAAGATAGTGCCTCTGGTGTTGACGTTGGAGTTCTGCGCTATCTTCTCAAGAACGATGTTAAAGAAATCGAATGACAGTGCATCGCCTTGTCTGAATCCTTTTTTGACGTCGAAAGATTCCGTGAGCTCGCTGCCAACCTTGATGGAGCAGCGTGAGTTCTCCATCGTCATTTTGCACAAGCGAACGAGCTTCGCAGGGACGCCAAAACTAGGAAGCACAGGGAATAGTAGATGTTTTTAAGCAGCACTTCGCACAGCTGCTGAATGCGCATAATGTCGAGCGAGCTAATGTCGAGCGAGCTAATGTCGAGAAGCAAGATCAGTCAATAAAGACCCAGTCCCAGCCCCCAGTTCAGAAGAGGTAGAATGAGCCATCCAAAAGCTAAAAAAATAACAAGTCCGCCCGGTCGGATGACATACCTGCGGAACTCTTTAAATATTGAGGAGGTGTTTTGATGACCCGCATGCACCAGGTCATCACCAAAATGTGGGATGCATGCCCACTGACTTCTCAATAAGCTCCATATGCCCCATCTACAAAAAAGGCGATGTCATGCAGAAATTACCGTGGCATATCCCTGCTTAATGTTGCATACAAAATTCTATCCAACGTTCTGTGTAAGCGTCTTAAACCTTTCTGCAACACAATAATCGGCACGTACTAGTGTGACTTAAGGCCACGACATGCACATGGGTAACAGCTCATTCGAGTTATTCCAAAAATGCGCAGGGTTTAGGCAAAGGTTGCGTTGTCATGTGACTTCTTCAATAGTCCTGGAGCAGATAGTGCGCAAGGCATCAGGTGTGAGCACGGAAAACACTATCTTCAACAAGTCCATCCAGCTCCTAGACTATGCGGACGACATTGACATCATCGGTGGAGGTGCTTGAGGCCTTCACAGCGATTGAAGAACAGGCAAAACTCGTTGGTCTTGAAGTGGAATGAGGACAAAACAAAGAACATGCTATCAAAAAACAAAGCAACATCAGTCCACCGCATAGAACAAAACGTCACTGTTGGTAGCAGCAATTTCGAGGTAGTTAAGTAGTTCACCTACTTTGGAACAAACATCAATACCGCAAATGAAACCTTAGTGTAGATACGAAGATGAATTACCCTAGCGAACCGCTGCTGCTTCGGTTTGGCCAAACAACTGAGTTCAAAACTTCTCACTCGAAAGACAAAGTGTCTGCTATACAAAACTTTAATTTTACCTGTCCTACTCTACGGCGCCGAGTGCTGGACGATAAGTAAAAAAGGGGAATTGATAGTGGTCACTTGCGAGAGAAAAATTCTTCGACGGATTTTCGGTCCCGTTTGCGACGATGGCAAATGGAGAAGAAGGTTCAACCGAGAACTGTACAAGTATACCAAGATGTGGATGTAGTCCAGAAGGCCAAGAAAAGACGACTACATTAGCTCGGCCCCATCGAGCGAATGAACGACAGCGCTCCAGCCAAGAAATTCTTTTCATCCCAGCCTCCAGGTTCGAGACGACAAGGAAGACCGTATCCATGTTACAAGGACCAAGTGACTGCGGATGCTAGAGCGCTTGGTTTCGGCGACTGGAGAGTGCATGCGAGGGACCGTTCACGATGGAAGGTTGCAGTATCTCAGGCTGAGTTCCTTCATTGATAGTGAGCCGGATAAGTAAATTAGTTCGTAATCTGGCAGGGACGAGGGGCCCCTATCAATCACGGAGCCCTGGGCACTTGCCCAGAGTGCGCAGTGGGAAAGAGGGGCTTGTGATGCAGGAGGAACGCCTTGAGTTTCAACTCAGTGAATGAGCGCATTACGCTGAATTAGCCTCATCTGCGCTCACTCCCAACTGAGGAAAAGGATGAAGACACCAAAGACAGGTTCTACGAGCTCAACGACAAGACCTATGAGCAATGTCCTAGCTATGATGTTAAAATTGTAATTGGAGATTTTAATGCTAAGCTGGGGCAGAGAAGAAATCTTTAGTGGAATAATCGGATGGTTTGGTGTGTTGGCTGCAGAACGTCGTGGGTTAGAGTCCTACTCGTGCCCATAGTTTTTATTTCATCTTTCACGGGCACTGCCTCTTGCGAAGAACTGACAAAACTTCCAAGAGTATCATCTGTCATGAAAAAGTGCTTCTCAACTTGGCCGTTCGGAATCGGCGTAAAATTGTAGGTCCCCTGAATTCTTCACACGCACCTAGAGAATTGTTGATGAGAGTAAGCCACTTAGGCCTTGGCTCTTCAAGAGCTGTCACGCCACTCTATTTATTCTTTATTATAGCCTACACGTCACCACCTACGATAACGGATTTAGGCTAATCGACATAGCTGCGGGGCTAAGCAAGCAAGTACGTGATTTCCACAAGGGGACAGGGAAATCTCCAAATCAATCAACTGTCAACCAAATTGATCACATTGCTATCGACGCATGATACTTCTCTAGCATGCAAGATGTGCGCACATTCCGAGGTGCCAACATAGACTCGGACAGCTACCTTACCTTGTTGTAGCCAAGGTACGAAACTAGATAAATCCCAACACGTGAAAATGCAAATGCAAGAGATAACTATAGATCCTTCTCCAATCGTGCGTCCGAAAACCTTCTTAGAAGTCCTTTGTTTCCAGCATAAAATGTTGAGAACCAGTGGCAACACTGCCAAGCAGCTCTGATGGCCGCATCTGAAATGCTTATACCTTTCAGTTGCTCCATGGATTAAAAAAATCTAATCCTTGGAGCGTTTTTTTTTTAAATAAATTTTTTATGTATGTACTCATATACACAAAAATATTTTTTTTCATATCGAGGAAGTTTAAAAAAAATTACGTAATAGCCGTTTTTGAGAAAATCTAAACATTTGATTTTTGGCCAACAAAATTGTAATGGTGACTACCTTAAATTTTGATCTTAAAAAATACAAGAAAATTACCGAAGTGAATTCGCTGAAACCTCTAATTTTCAAGTTTGAAGTTGATGTCGCAAGTAAGACCAAAGAGTGCATCCAACGAACCTTTTTTTTTTTTACATTAAATGGCAGCTAAGTAAGTATGTATGTATGTACATTATTTCTACAAGAGTGTACTGTCAGAATGGCATTACATCAATTAATCTTTATATTTTGGATTATATTTTGATTATAATGTTGTTTTTGCTTCCTTTTTGGAATAGTAAAGGTTTTTAATGTTGTTTGACCGTAAGAGAGTTTCTAATCAATGTATTTTCTTACAATTAGTATATAAGATAATACCTGTCACTCCTTATTGTTATTTTGAACACAGAATCTATAGCGTAGGTTATGCCAATTTTCTAAATAAAAAAAGTAAGTATACGTCACAGTGAACTTGACGTTTTTCCTCTTCTGCTTGAACCTTCGACATTGGGTAGATAGATTTTTGGGATAATTGTAACAAAATATTGACATTTTTATAACTGTAATACTGTTCATCATCTTCAATAGACTTCACATTTTTAATTTATTATTGCGATCAAATCGAATTAATTTTGGGCGATCGAACCAATTTTTTCGTATAGGTTACAACGAAAAATAACGACAATGCCCTCAAAGAATGTAAGAAATTGAGACAACCTTCAGATTCCGAAAGTCTAAATTGGGATATACTTTTCCGTAACAATGATAATCTTGGAAACGTTTCAGTGCTACGAAAGATGATAAAATACTCTTTCGAAATTTCAATTTCTTGGTTAGTTCTTTTTAGCGAAGTGCAACGTTATATTTTGACATCTGCTAGCTATCTGCATTTGGACCTTCACCAGATTATGATTTTCAGCAAAAAAATCAAAATGTTAGTAGATTATGGCTGCAGGTGCGAATATAGAGATGCAGGCAGACGAACAGAATCGCCGGACATATGTAATGAAAATCTTATTCTTATATCACAATTAACTTTACTACTAATTGCAAATAAATTTGTTTTTATTAAGTCTACAATTTAATTTTGAACACCCAATATTAGTATTGTTGTATAATTTAAATTGTAAACTGAATAAAAACAAACGGTGAGCAGGTAATCTCTGGATAGGACCAAACTTTGTGAGGAGCAGGTTAATCTCCAATATGGATTTAAATGACTTCAAATGAAATCAGCTCAGAAAGAGCAAATAATGTTAAGCTTAAGTTGCCGCCGGGGTCAGCTCTGAAGGAACAAACAATAAGAAATTTCGGTTCAAAATTCACCATCTGCTTTTTCCTAATGATATTCGCAATGGTAGAAAGCATCATACTACTCGATATATATATATATATCTATATACATGAAAATGCTATGCTGGTTTGTGTACGCTCGAAAAACTCAACAACCGTCTGACTGATTTTCTTAATTTTTGTTTTAAACTAAAGTGGAATAAAGGAAGGAGGTTGTTAACAAACAAAATGTAAACTTTTCAATCACAAACGGTGCAGATGTTAAAAAATAATGCTTTTCTCACTTCAGCAAAATATATCAATATAGCTACGAATATTCGATTTCGTCAAATATTTTTATTTTCAGATTTCAGTAAGAAAAATATAAAAATAAATAAATAAAATGTCAGTGAAGAAAAATTTTATTTGTCAAATATTGTTTTTCATCGACAATAAAAAAAATGTGCACGACTGGGTCGTACGAACTTGCTCCTGCATGCTAAAACTAAATATTTATGATTACTTAAATTGCAAAAAGTAGTGTTAAAATAAGAGATATACTTTAAGCAATTCTGATTACACTCTTACTTACAGCTTACACTTAACTCACAAAAAAGAACTCAATATATAAAAATAATTAGAATTCATTAAGAAAATTAAAATTTGAAAATGTACCTCGTAAACACATTTCATTCCAAAAATTTAAATGCCAAACAATTTCAAACCTTAT
>CAKKXW010000003.1:48525704-48606054 GCA_920937365.1 Sphaerophoria rueppellii
ATTTTAATATCGATGTTTTCGTCATACAGCAACATTAAATTTGTACGATGTTCAAAAAGAGCTCAAGAAATCGATACAGAGGAAGAACTACATAAGCAGTTGTCTTTGTACCATATCAAAGAATCTTTGCACAGCGGTATAAATGAATGTTATCATAGTCTTAAAGATAAAATTTATTTCCCCAAGCTTAGAGAACAAATAAGCCTTATTATAGGTAACTGTAATAAGTGTAGGGAAATAAAGTACGATAGAAAACCTATAAAACCTAAGTTTCAATTGACCGAAACTCCTTCAGAGAAAAATGAAATTATACACCTTGACATATTTCACTTCAAAAAACATGCTTTTGTTACTACGATAGACAAACTGACTAAATTTGCAGCAGCATATCCAATAACTGATCGTAACTGGAGGTCAAAGAAAACCTTGATAGTAGAACAGTTTGCGAAATTCGGTAAGCCGAAAAAGATTATAATGGACAATGAATTTCGAGCTGAACAGCTCATCGATTTTATGAATGCCGAAGGTGTTGAAGTCCATTTGACTAAGCCAAATAACCACACAGGGAATGCAGACATAGAGCGACTTCACTCAACCTTATTAGAAATAATAACTGGAATAGAGGGAAGTGAGCTCTCAATTGAAATGAAGATACAGATGGCTATAGGGCACTATAACGATCGGTATCACTCAACGATCAAATGTTCTCCCAGGCAAGCGAAAGATAAAGAAAACTGCCAAGATTTAGTTACGAGAGTAAAAGCCGTGAAAAATCATGTTATTAATCGAAGAAATTCTAGTAGGGAAGATTACGTAGAACACAGAAAAGAAGGACATATTAGAAACTACAAGAGGTTAAGGCATAAAGATGAACCGTATTATAGATTAAATCCTCTGGATAATGTTCATAATTCAAATATTAAAAGACCTTCTAAATTTGCAGGTGATATGCAACGTAATAATGATCCTACTTCTGGTCCCAGTAGCACAAGGGCTACTACAGGTGAATCCCATACATGAAGAGATGGGATACACTACGATTAAAATAAAGCAAGTCGAAATAACAAATCAAACAAATACTGTTCTCCACCTTATTGATCTTGATGACATCAACAACATTCTATCGAAAATCGAATTAAATATTAAAAAAATGGATATGACTAACAAAGAATTAATCAAATCAGTTGTATTTGATATCAGAACAAAAATTAGTTCAATCATTCCAAAATCAAGCAGACAGAAAAGAGGGTTGATCAATCTTGTAGGTCATGTACAAAATTGGTTGTTCGGAACCATGGACGACAATGACAGGCAAGAAATTCTGGAGCATTTGAGAATCAATGAGGAGAACAATCACAATGTTATTTTCAATTCCAATAAGCAGATTAGCATAAATAAACATTTTGATGAAAGCTTCAATGTACTGAAAGCAGCAATAGAGCAAGATAGGAACAAAACAATAGGATATCTCAATTCGATTTCGGACGAAAATAAAGAATTAAGAGAACATTCCTTGTACTTAGACCAGATGCTTAAACTTAGGTATTTAGAAAACAAAATTGATCAGATACAAGATAGTATTGCATCCGCAAAGAATAACGTTTTTCATCCTAGCATTCTTACGGCAGAGGAGATAAAATTGTATAATATTGATTTTTACAAGCTTAAATTAGTAAAAGTTGGCATACTTAAGGTTTCAAATCAAACATTAGTAATTGCAATTAAAATTCCAAGAAATTATTTAAGAGTAGATCTTAAGCTTATATTTCCCCTAGCGAATTCACAAAACTATGAAATCGATGAGTCAGATGAATATTTTGTTACAATTGACAAGAACAACTTGGCTTATGAAGAAAATAAAATGTATAGTGATTTAAAAATAAGTAAGCATTGTATATTTAAAGGTGATTGTAAACTTAGATTCAATAATAGAACAATGATAAAGTCAATTGACGAAGAAACGATTATAGTCAAAAATGCTGTACAAGAAAATCTGATTCAAAATTGTGATGACAGAACAATAAAACTGAATAAGAATAATTTGATAAGCTTTTATAACTGTAGTATAGAAATTGCAAAAGAAAAATTTTACAATAAAATTACTAAAATAGAAGCTAAGTATTTCTACCCCAGTAATAATGTAAACCAAACCATTCCAAAACTTGTAAATTTTGATAATCTAGTGATAGAACATTACGAGAACCTAAAAGAAATTCAAGAATTGAAATTCCACAAAAATGTTTCTTATGGAATTAATTTGACAATAGTATTACTCATCTTTATAATTTTTGTAATATTTATCTTCTGGTATAATAATAAAAATAGAAAATTTAATGTTGTAAATATCGATGTAAGTAAAAGAATTCAGGAGAGTTCAGAATCTGGCGGTGGAGGAGTTATGGAGCTAAGCGAGGTCATCGTCAAACCAAAAGTTAACGATGACACCGCAAAGCTCCAATTCACCAAAACCAGCCGATTCTGAATTTTCCATTTCATGGGAACGGAAATTGCATGAATCAAATTACATTCAATTTCCATTCCCACGAAAACTGATTATTGTGTATAAAGTATAATTAAGAATTTTCTATGAATACAATAAACGAGATGATTAGTTGTTTGACCACCGAAGTATTCAGTTGTTTTATTTCGGGGACCGAAAACTTTTCGTCACTCGCGTGTTAGTTGGAAAGCACAGCTTCCGCAAAAACTTGCAACAGATAACAGCTTCCGACTAATCGACTTTGCTGCAACTTGTATTTTTTTATGTTTAGCACCCACTCAAGGGGTTTCTAGTATTCTTTTCATGCCTGAGACACAGTGAGTGCTTTAGGAAGGTGGAAAGGGGTAGGAAAGGAGCTGCCGGTGTACATTGGTTTTAAATTCCTGAAAATTGCAATAATTTGGAAAGACAGAGTATTCAAGGGAGTTTCACATTCGCGTAGTACGGCTTAGGAACGTTTCTCTATACTTAAAGGTACGTCCAAAGTTGGGCTCGAGTGTAAACTGATGGGCATTCCTTGAAACGCGAGTATTACGGGCGAATTGTTTAAGGGGAGTAATGCAACTGGCTATTTTACAAAAGAACACACCGTAAAAGTAACGATAGAACAGGGAGAGGCACGAAACTTTACGAAGGTGGTCTAACGATGTGAATGAGTTAATATAACGGGTATAAGTTACCGGAAAATCTACACAGCAACCTGGCGATCGATCCTCGGATAGTCGAACCGCCAACGAAATTAATGAGGTGGTAATCAACGCAACGCAAAGCATCTACACGCTTCCGGTATTTAAAACGTGCGCACTTTCCGAGAGACAAATGCCGACGCTGACACTTTTTGGTATTGGCTAGGTTTAAAGATATCAAACACGCGAAATAATTAGTTAAACAACCAAATCAACCAAGCAAAGAGAATAGTAGATGTATTCAAGCAGCACTTCCAGCAGCTGCTGAATGCACATAATGACGAAAAAGCCAATTAGAAAAGAGAAACTAGAACATTCAACGAAGACCCAGTCCCAGCCCCCAGCACAATAAAGGTAGAAAAATCCCGCCGAAGCAGAGATGGTTCTGTATTCGGATCCCGAGGAAAACAGTTTCAGCTGTGCCGCATGACGCTAAACAATATGCAGCGCAGTGCTCTGAGCAAATGGGACATCATCGGTCGTTCCCAAATAGCTGTGTTTGAGGCCTTCAGAGCGACTGAAAAACAGTTCAAGCTCGTTAGTCTTAAAGTAAATGAGGACAAAACAAAGAGCATGCTACTTAAAAACAAAAGGACATCTGTTAACTGCCTAGAACAAGACGACACTGTTGGTAGCTGCAATTTCAAGCTAGTTTAGGAGTTCACGGTGACGATGATTTGAATTAAAGCCAGACTTAATGAGGAAATAACACCATGACGGTTCTTGTTTCTATTGAAATATGGGAATAAAGCCACATTTTACATGGAAATAAGGATAAGGATAAGGTCCAACGGGCCTTATTTCGAAGATGCAATGGAAGAATACTGCAATCCTTGTAGGGTCTCAATTTTCACAAGAAATGAAAACAAAAGTCTATGCGGCCTTATTTCATCGGGCGTTTTTATACGTCGATGGATTTCACTTACCTTTGGAACAAACATCAATCCCACAAGCGACACCGTAGTATAGATTTTATCAGTCCTACTTTATGGCGCCGAGTGCTGTGAACGGATTTTTGGTCCTAAAATAGGTTTGAAGGACAAAGAGTTGTTGTAAGGAATTCCAAACATCACCAAAAACCGTATTTTAGCGGATTTAGTTTCAGCATCAAAAAAACTACAAGAAATGATGTGTCTCGTCACATCCTTGTGGAAATCAGAAAATTAAATTTTGCTGGCCAGTGTAATGAATCAGATTGGATACACACGACTTAGGTCGGCAGGTATAAATCGCATTCACTCCTTCCGGAAAATGTTATAAGTAAGGTTTTAAATTAATCCTACTCCCACTTTCGATATGTTTGTAATTTCTTTCTGAAATATTGTCCGGACATTTCAGGATCAAAACATTACCGATAAGGCTGTTATGGGTTCGAAGAATTGGAAATTGCCATAACGACATACCCGTGTTACCTTAGCAAATCTGACTCTTAACCAATCAACAGTTCTATTCGGATTTGTGGCAATAAAAATGCGTTCTCAAAAAGTCTTAATTCTTCCTTTTCCTTAAAATTTTTTTTAATCGCCAACAAGCACCATATGAATGTATCGTCATCATTATCATCAAATAAAAAAAAAAAAATTAAAAGAACAAAGAAAAATTACACATTTCCTTTCATGTAATAACCATTTATCATATTTTCGCTGCAGCAAGAGGACAATAATTGTCCTTGCAGAAAATCGATACGTTTCCTCCGGATAATGTGAGTTTTTTTTGTTAGCTTCTCTTTTTTTTTGGAAAAATCAACGAGTATTGTGATTATACGGTCTGCAAGGATATGAGAGGAACCGGAGCCAGAGCAATGCCGTAAAACAATGCACCCAAAAAGACGAACTTCCTCGCAGTTGTATTTTACACACAAAAGCACATCCCAATCGTAAATCTTCATTCGATTTTCGAAACTCTTGGATAGAATCAAGGTTTCGCTCTTTTCTTTACTCTGCTATGTGTGTGGGTTTTTTCTTCTTATTTTGTCTTCTGTCATTTGGAACATTTCTATGCGGGTACAATTCGTCGAAGGGTTTAAGGATAGGTATTGGCATTTTGAACCCAAAAGAAATGTCTGAACTGCTGCATTGCACAATGAAGTGGTTTGCAAGAAAATATGTTGCGAATAAGAAATGCAGCTCTTAACACCCAACACTTATGCCCTTAACTGAATCGTTCAAACAAAAAACATCCGAGAATGCTTTTCTAAGTACTTTTGTTCATCGATCTTTTGGAATAAAGTAACAATTCGAAAGGTGTGGAAAAATATTTTCATCGCCATAAATCTTAATTCTCAAATACTCTTCTAAAACCAACATTCCAACCATTGAGCGAAAACCCAACGAGGAATCCTTTGCTACACAGCAAAGTGAAGTTATCAGGATGGTATGGCATTCCTACTGTCACATGGACACACTTTCTGCCTTTTGGGGAAAAAATGAACAATGCAACTCGGATAATGTGAATGTGTGTAAGAACCAGTAAAGCATATTATCGATGTCATTGACTTAAATAAATTGCATCACTGTGGAAGTTTTGAAGATTGAAGAGATTCAGTTGTCCAGTGTTCAAGTTCTTAAATTTATTTCACGTTTGACGTCAGTTTCCAGAAGTGGTTAAGAAGTAAGAATAAATTATTAAATGTTACAGAAAACACTCATGCCGAATGGGTAGATATGTGCATTCAAGTGGACACAAGCGTCCACTGAAACCTCTGTCTATCAACTCCTACTCTCCACCTCCCCGTGGTGAACATCGGGTGCCTAGTACCTTCGACCGAAGATTGGGTTCCAACCCCAGTGGGAAGTTGTTGGCGGCAGCAAAGAGAGAGAGGGGGAGGAGGTATGCGTCCACTAAGGCATGCCTCCTTTTCAACAGGCGGCAGCGGAAGAACTCCCATGATGGAATCAACGGTGGCGTCTACAGTTCCAGTCAGGATGAACTACTTAGTGAACACCTTATAGGGCTACTACGACATATTCGCAGCCCAGGCCTATAAGGAGCGGTTTGGCCGGCTCTTCGTCTTAGAGTTAAACTAAAGACCTGGCCCTCCAGGTTGGGGGTCGTGCGTCGGGGTGACTGCCCGGCCACATAAAGAAGTACTAGTTCCGAAACACCAACAAGCCTCGGATACGGACGGAATTAATGATGACGACCCACGCAAACGATTTAAGGACAACGAATTTCGGTTTTGCACGTGGAATGTTAGGTCCCTTAACAGGCCACGTGCAGCCGAACAACTAGCGGAAGCCCTTGACTGCTATAAAGCAGATATAACTGCCATCCAAGAAATGCGATGGGATGGTCCGGGCCTACGCAAAATGAACAACTGTGATATATACTACGGCGACTGCTACCGGGAACAAAATCAGCGTCTATTTGGATGTGGATTTGTAGTTGGGACTCGACTCAGGAGGAATGTCTTGAGTTTCAACTCAGTGAATGAGCGCATCACTACAATCCGTATCAAGGCTAAATTCACCAACATCAGCCTCATCTGCGCTCACGCCCCCACTGAGGAAAAGGATGAAGACACCAAAGACAGGTTCTACGAGCTCCTCGACAAGACCTAGAGCAATGCCCTAGCTATGACATTAAAATCGTCCTTGGAGATTTTAATGCTAAGCTGGGTAGAGAAGAAATCTTTGGTGGAATAATCGGACGACATAGCCTACACGACACCACCTCCGATAACGGATTTAGGCTAATCGACTTCGCTGCGGGGCGAGACGTAATGGTAGCAAGTACGCGATTCCCACATCTCGATATCCACAAGGGAACATGGAAATCTCCTGACCAATCAACCGTCAACCAGATTGATCACATTGCGATCGACGCACGACACTTCTCTAGCATGCAAGATGTCCGCACATTCCGAGGTGCCAACATCGACTCGGACCACTACCTTGTTGTAGCCAAGGTACGAATGCGGATATCCCGATCAAGGCCAACACGCGAAAATGCTAGGAGGAAATTCGACGTCAAGCGGCTACAATCGCAAGAGATTGCTAGATCCTTTTCCGATCGTGTCTCCGAAAATCTCCTCAGAAGTCCTTTGCTGCCAGCACAAAATATAGAGAACCAGTGGCAACACTGCCAAGCAGCCATCAGAGATGCCGCCTCTGAAGTGCTAGGGTTTACAAGGCCACCACAACGAAACCCCTGGTTTGACGATGAATGCCGGCGAGCACATGCAGCTAAACAAGAGGCATACAAAGCGGCGCTGCAAAGAAAGACACGAGCAGCTCGTGAGCTCTACGAGCAGAAAAGGAGAGAGGAGCATAAACTTCTCAGAAAGAAAAAAAGGGAGCATGAGAAGCGCGCGATCGAGGAGATAGAGGGATGTCACAACAGGAACGAGGTTCGAAAGTTCTACAAAAAGGTGAAACAAACCTCCAAGGCTTATACACCCCGAACTGAAGCCTGTAGAGACCATCATGGGAATATCGTAGTTGAACCGCAGTCAGTGCTGAGGATATGGAAAGACCACTTTTCCAAGCTGTATAATGGCGATGACGACCAAAACTCCGTCAGCAATACAGAACCATTCAATTTGGGTGCAGAAGGCCAACAATTCCACCCACCCGACATGGACGAAGTGAAGATAGCGATATCTAAACTAAAGTCGAACAAAGCCGCTGGAGCAGACGGGCTAGCCGCCGAACTGTACAAAGCAGCCGGAGATGATTTGGTTAGGAGCATGCACCAGCTCATCTGCAAAATTTGGTCGGAGGAAAGCATGCCCGATGAATGGAACCTCAGCATCGTTTGCCCGATCCTCAAAAAAGGAGATCCCTGAACTGCACCAACTACAGAGGTATAAGTCTCCTTAACATCGCCTATAAGATCTTGTCTGCCGTGCTGTGTGAACGTTTGAAGCCCTTCGTCAACAACCTGATAGGTCCTTATCAGTGTGGCTTCAGACCCGGAAAGTCCACCATCGATCAAATATTCACCCTACGGCAGATCTTGGAGAAGACCCAGGAACTTCAAATCGATACCTACCATCTTTTCATCGATTTCAAGGCCGCGTATGACAGCGTCTATAGAGACCAACTATATAGAGCAATGTCTAGTTTTGGCATCCCAGAAAAACTCATCCGTCTGTGTAAGATGACAATGGAAAATTCACGCTGTTCCATCATGGTCGGAAAAAACCTAACGGACGCTTTTGATGTCAAAAAAGGTTTTAGACAAGGCGATGCGCTGTCATGCGATTTCTTCAACATCATCCTTGAAAAGATTGTGCAAAGCTCCAATGTCAACACCAGAGGCACAATCTTTCAAAAGTCCGTCCAGCTACTAGGATACGCAGACGACATTGACATAATTGGAAGAACACAGCGTGATGTCAGTGGAGCGTTTGTGAGCCTTGAGACGGAGGCCAGGAAGATGGGTCTAGCGGTTAACGAGGGCAAGACCAAGTTAATGCTGTCGACAAGAAAGGACAACCAACATCGACGTCTTGGAGCAAACGTCAACATAGACAGATTTAACTTCGAGGTAGTTAAGGACTTTGTCTACCTGGGATCCGCTATCAACTCAGACAACAACACCAGCGCTGAAATCAAACGAAGAATCACTCTTGCCAATCGCTGCTTCTTTGGACTTAGAAGGCAATTGAGTAGTAAAGTCCTCTCCCGAGCAACTAAAGTGACACTCTACAAAACCCTCATCATCCCGGTCCTCATGTATGGTGCAGAGACATGGACTGTGACAACATCTGATGAAAACCAAGAACTGTACGAGCTGTACAGCGACACTGACCTAGCCAGAAAAGTTAAGGTCCAACGACTTAGATGGTTGGGTCATGTTGAGCGAATGGAAAATAATGCTCCGGCTCGTAGAGTCTTCGAATCCAATCCGGAAGGACGTCGCAGAAGAGGAAGACCGCGACTCCGGTGGAGCACACAGGTGGTAGAGGACCTGAACCAACTTTGCGTGCGAAACTGGAGACAGCAAGCCAGGGACCGAGCTGGCTGGAGAAGTTTGTTGGGTGAGGCCCTGGTCCGACCTGGACTGTAGCGCCACCACGAGTAAGTAAGTAAGAAAACACTCAACTATTTTATTTAAACAGCATTTTATTTACAGCAAGTTGGTGCGTCATGCATTGGTGTGATTAAATAAAAAAAATAGTTCTTTGGCTACATCTGCATAATTGGAGAATGCGATTGTGCGAACCCAACAACGACAATGATGTGGACAGAAATTACAAGCTCATAGAGGGCTAAGTGAACGAAAAAAATAGAAAGCTGGTGTCAGCCAATATGGCATTAGAAACCAGCCAGCCAGCGAAGGATCGAGTTTGTTGATTAAGGCCCAAAAAAAACTGATTTTACTGCAATTAATTTTGGATTTATTTATTCTAAAAATTGGCAAAAGTACGAAATAAATTTCTTTGAAAGTGTCTTCTCTCCAATTTCATTGCAATATTTCAAATTAAAACGTACCTAATTCCAATGTCTCAAACAGACGACTTGCAGCACACGTGCGTAAAATAAACATTAATATCAGTTAACATTTAACAAAACCAAAAACCGACTAAGCAACAAATCTGAAACCCAAGAAAAATTGATGATGTGAATTTAGATTAATAAAAATGAAACAGCACAGAGTGGTTTATGTGATCATTACTACAAAGAACCCTCTCGAACACTAAATCACTCCAAATTATCAGCAAAGCTTCCTTCGTCTTCTTGCACGATGAACTAACTCAACTTGTCGCCTTAAATTATCCACTCAAGGCGTCAAATAATTTTGCACAAAATTTATTTCCTTACCAAAAACCACCACCACACAAAATAAAAAGCAGGAACACTAAGAAATTCATTACTTCGCTCGCCTTACCCCCAAAACAAGAACACACATAGACCACGATGTCCTGTTTGCACAAATTTTCCTCGAAATTCCTGTTTCTTGGTTCATGCTGCGCGTAAAGTTCCTCTTTTTGTGCTGTAATATACTATAAAGTCAAGCACCAAGACTTATTGCCTCCAAAAAGTTGCTTCCTCTTACTCATTATCACACACGATGCAGAACTTAGTACGAACTTGTGCGTCAGGACACCAAAAAGTATTGCAACTTAAAAAGAAACTATATGGACTCTCCTTCTTAAGGTTTGTTGTTTATAGTGAAAGTGCTAATTAATAATAAGAAGACACGAAATAAACTGCAATTTTGTCTATTGTGATGAGGAAACCGTCTTAACCACGTGCAGAATTCTTAAGGTGTGAATGAGGATCTTCTTGTGTCTGGTGCGTCCTTATGAACGCAACACGAATCCTTGAGGAAAAGAACACGACGAAGAAGTAATGAGGTGCAGTGGTTTGTTGGAAGAATACTATGAAAAATAACATCTTCGTTATGTGCCGTGGTGGTGTTTAAATGGATGAGGAAGCCGCATTTGAAATGTGAACCAGCTTGGCAGTTGAACTGCTATGCGGATGATAGAAGCGAATGTCTTGTGGTATAAAAGAATGGCGGAAGAAAATGTTTTTCCTAATTTTGTGGACGACCATCTTCGAAGAATGAACTAACGTGTTCGCCTTACTTTTAAAAGGACATGTTCATGCTAAAAATTGTCCTCTTCTTATAGGTATGCACTAGAAAAAAAGATTGAATTTAATTTGAACTTCATGCAGCCTTAAATTGTTTCAATTTTCCTTAAACTCATTTAAAGTCACCTATTTGTCATGCTATACCTTTTACCTCTAACCGCACGTGCACAGTGTAATAATTGTGTTAAAGACGTATGCTTAACTCGCTGAGAGAATGAGGGAGCAAAGTGGAGAGAAATGGATGGCAAACGTTTGAAGAACACAATTTATGTTAATTGATTTTGAACATAATTATTTGGGTTGGACATTTTCTTTCGTTTCTTTTGCAGAATTATCCTTTTTGCATGGTGCTAATTACTGCTATAATTATTTTTCTACGCCTTGAGTTCTGATACTACTCATTTAAATTGATGAATGAAATTTGGAATTTAACACAAAAAATAAAGACAAAAATTGCTTTAAAAAAATATGTAAAACTTAGATCACTGTGGCGTATACTTGTTTTTTTTTTTTTTTTTAATACATATTTTCATTTATTTAAAGACAAAAATACTTACTTAGTTACCCGGCTCCCATATAGGATCTCATCCTAAGCACTGCAGTCTTCCATATACAGTCATGCGTCCCATCACCTGCGTCAACCTTTCGTCTAGAAACTGCGATAAAATCTTTCTTATCTGAGCGTGTCGTATTCGCTCGTGTGACCGAGACTGTAGTCGTCTGTTCGGCTCATCACATAACTTAACTTCACACTCGCGCTGTAGATACTGTAAATCAGTTTGTATAAACACACTTTGTCTTTCGAGTGAGGAGTTTTCAACCCAGTTGCTTTGCCAAACAGAAGTAGCAGCTCGATCTTTTCTTCGATCTTTTAAAGAAACGTCGGGTGTTGTTCTTTGCCCGAGGCTCTTCTCGATCTTTGAGCTGAGGGACTGCGGATGTCTTTTTTTCTTTTCTTCCTTCGCAGGATCATTTTCTCATTTCTCCACTGTGTTCGGTACTAGTCTTTTGTTGCTCTTGTTTTCTGTTGAAGCATCTGCAAACGTGCATTTTCCATCTCTCATTTAACTATTTCGCATTCATCATCATAAAACGGCTTCCTTTTCGGATTTGGCTGGTAACCAATGGTGGTCTCGGCTACATTTTTAATTGTTCCGCGATATTGGTTCCAAGATATTGACATCTGTGGTATTTGGGAGGACGTCAGAAATTCGTTCACTCAGGCGCTCACTGTAGTCTCTAGCTAAGGCAACCGATGTTGAACTTCTTTGTTTGGACTGCACTTTTCTGTTGTCATTTGATATTCGAGCTCTAAACTTAGCCACTACCAGAAAGTGGTCGGAGTCGACATTTGCTCCTCGGAAAGTGTGCACGTTCAAGATGTTGAATGCGTGCCTTGCGCCGATTAACACATGGTCGATATGATTGGTGGTTCGACCATCCAGAGATCGCCAGATTACTTTGCAGATCTTTCGTCTTGGAAACTAAGTGCTTATCAAATAATTTTGTTTTCACATTCAATGCTGTTATAATTTTTTTGGTTTTTGTTTTTTTCTTTATTTCTCGAAAACGTCAACATATTTTTCAATCCGGTTTATTGTGTTCGACTAAACATTAATAACTTCATTGAATGTTGAAGACAAAATTAGTATTTAATTGCATAAAATTAAAAAAAAATAGTTCCAAATTTAAGGAATATTTTTTTCAAAAAAAAAAAAAAACAATTTTTCTTAAGCCATTATTTAAAACAATTTAATTTAGAAACAAAATGAAAGACTTAATTTCTTGCTTTGAAGAGAGGTATAGCACGGGGTTGTAGATGAAGCCATTAATTTTTAATATTTCTTTACAAAATAAGTCCTGGCTAAACGTTTGTCTTGTTTCAACCCTACCTACACGCTCTAGCTGTTTGGCACAACATTTAATTTTCACAAGACGGGTGAAGGAGGAGTTAGTTATTGATTACAAGAAAGTTAAATTTAATAAAGCCGGATCTGGATAAAAAATATGTTTCATCCGGTTAACAGATCGGCGAAGGTCGGTCTTTAGCGGCTCTTAGGCTAATAGACTACTTTCAGTTTCGAATTGAATACTTTGAATTTTTAACGCATACAGATGTAAAAACTAAACCCTTATAATGTCAGTTCGTTGCCGTCTTTCGGAAACGATTTCTAAAAATCTGCTTAGCTGGTTGGAATGAAATGTTGTTTCCTTGCTAGCTTCCTAGAGGAATTTATTGTAATGGGGCCGATTTAGTAAATTCTGTGTGAGTGTTTGTACATTACTCGTATGTGGGTATGTACCAGAGGTTAAAATGAGTATGTTTGAACAGTTCGAAAACATCCAACTTTTTCTTGTGTGCTTGTTCATACTCGTTCGTTTGCAACCCTTATTTATGAATATTAATTCATAAGTAAAAAGGCTTGTAAGTCAAACCAAGCAAGCAGAGGAAACTCGTAAATATTTTTCGTTTTCGATCAAGTCAAATTGATTCACAAGCTATTTGTTTGCTTGTACTTACTCGAGCATGTTCGAGTTTTCGGGTAAAATTGAATTTCTTTTTGTGTTACTGGAATTGTCTCAAATTGGTTAAGCTGGGCGATAGTAGTTTCATCCTTTGATAATTCATCACTTGGTTCGTTAGTGGGAAATCTTGATAAAAAATCTGCATTACTGTGATCTTTAGTGTTTCGATATTGAATATCGTAATCGAATCCTGATAAAAAATTTGCATAGTGAAGCAATCTTACAGCTGACATTGATGGTAGGTCCTTGGTTGGATGGAATATTCTGGTTAGCGGCTTATGGTCTGTGATCAAAGTTATTTTACGACCATAACAATATTGGAAAAATTTCTTTAGTCCCCAGACTATTGCAGTGGCTTCTTTATCTATTTGGGAGTAGTTTCTTTCAGACTTCGTTAAAGACCTGGATGCAAAAGCTATTGGTCTTTCATTATTATTCTCGTCAATGTGAGAAATGACTGCTCCTAGCCCATTAGGTGATGCATCCGTAGCTAATATCAATGGTAACTTGTCATCGAAAGGAATTAAAACTTTTGTACTCGAAATTTCGTTCTTAATTTTCGTAAAAATTTCCTCACATTCTTGGGACCATTTAAATTTGACATCTTTTTTCAAAAGATTGTAAATTGGCTGTAAGCGACATGCTAACTTTGGTAAAAACTTTTGATAATAGTTTACTAAACCTAAGAATGTTCTTGTTTCAGATACATTTGTTGGTCGAGGGCATTTTTGGATACTTTGAATCTTGTCATTCATTGGTTTTATACCAATTTTATCAATGTAATGGCCCAAGTATGTTATATGCTCCAGTAAAAATTGGCATTTGCTTTTATTCAAATGTAAGTCGTGTAATCGTAATCTCTGGAGAACTTGCTTAAACCGAGCTAGTAATTCTTCGTAAGTTTTACCTTGTAATTTGATATCATCAAAGAAACATGATACACCTTCGATGTCTTGTAATATCGAATCCATAAATCTTTGCCAAATTTTTGGGGCTGCTTTGACGCCGAACATTAATCTTTTAACTTTGTATGTGCCTTTATGCGTACTTATTGCTTGTAGAATTGAAGTGTTATCATCAACTTCCATGTGTAAGAAGGATTGGTGTAAATCCAGTGTCATAAAATATTTTCCCCCGCTCATTCTTGCAAAGATGTCATCAACCGTGGGTATTGGGTAGCTATCGTCCTTAATTGCCTTATTGATGGTTACTTTGTAATCGGCACATAAGCGAATGTCACCGTTTTTCTTCACTACCGGAACAATGGGTGTCCCCCATTCAGAGAATTCTACCTTTTCGATAGTTCCGTTGTTTTCTAAACGTGATAATTCATTTTCGATTCTATCTTTAAGCGCATACGGAACAGGACGATGTCTAATAAATCTCGGTGCTATATTTTCTTTTAATTCAAGCTTACATTTATAATTCGGAATTTTGCCAGTTGTTTCTACAAAAATGTCCTTGTATTCGTTTATAAGCTTATCAATTTCAGTTTTACATTGGCTTTCATTCATTTCGGGTTTAAGCATATTTACATCGGAAATTTTCAGATCGAGTTTTCGAAACCATTCTCTCCCGAGAATTGAGTCTACGTTTGCATTGATGACATACAAATCGGACTTCATATATGTGTTATTATGCGACACATTGACTTTGGCCTTACCGACAGGTTGTATTATTTCACCAGTGTAAGTTCGTAATTGTAAAGATGTCGGTTGTAGCTGAACATCAGGAAGCAATTTTTCCTTCACTTGTAACGACATTGTTGATACTGCTGCACCAGTATCTACTTCCATTAAACATTGTGCATCTTCGATGTTTAATTTGATCATGAATTTTTCATTTTTTAGGTTGTTTACTTGTGCTATCTGAATTGTATTGATGTCTTCAAACGTATCTGAATCACTTTCGTCGTTATCGTAATTGGAAACTGCGATAGTACGACTTTCAACAATTTTATCGCTGAAACAAACTTCTTGGACGTGTCCGCTTTTCTTACATTTGTGACATTTCAAATTTTTACTCGGACATGAATTTGCTTTGTGGCTTGACTTACCACATTTGAAGCACTTACCTTTCAATTTCTCAAACTTGGAATGTGATTTATTAGTCGCAGTGTAACCTTTTTTGTTTGAATTCGGTTTCTTAAAAGATTTGCAATCATTTTTTACCTGATTAACTTGGTATTGGTTTCTAATCTCCTTGCTTTCAATTTTAGAAGATTCTATTGATCGTGCAAGTTGAACTGCGTCATCGAAGGTCTTACTCGCATCCTGTTGCAAAAGGCGTTCTCGAATGTCGTTGTCTCGGATTCCCCTTACAAACTGTGATCTCAGATGTGTCGAATTTGTTGATTTTTTACAGCTGCTGCATATGAAGTTGCAGTTTGTAGACAGCTTCTTAAGGTCGGCTTGAAAATTCGAGATGGACTCTCCTTCATTCTGGACACGGTTTGCAAACTTGTGTTGTTCCGAGATTTCGCTTGGAACAGGACATAAATGGGAACGTAATAACTTTATTAAGTCTTCAAATTTCTTTGTCTTTGGGTTATCTGGCGCCGTCAAACATGTAAGCGTGTGATACAGCTTTGGACTCAAACAATTTAGTAAAATTTTCACGCAGATTTTGTTACCCTCTACGTCGTTAGGCGACCAACCCCTGAGATCCAGGTAATTCTCAATTCTCTGAAGGTACGAGTCGAATGTCTCATTACTTTCGTCGAATGATTGTAAATTTATGCCTTGCGATGGAGTAGCAGGATTTAATCTTGGAGGAAGGGTGAGCAATGTTTCGGCCAATTTTTTTAAAGTATTTTCCAGATCAGTTGCCATAATAATTATTTTAGTAAATAAATTTAGTTGAATTTAGAATTAAGCGAATTTGAATTATGTAAATGGTCTCGTAAGTCATAAAATGTTCGTATATGAGTTTTGTAAAATGTAACCTCAAACTTACCAACCAACTCAATTGCATACTTTCAGGGTTTTACTCCACAGCATCGTTCGCCAGTTGTTCGTGTATGTCTTGATTGAAATGAACTCAATTACAACCAATTCAATGCAATTTGGGTTTACTCACAATTCGCAGTTGTGTATTCTATCGATAATTAAGTAATAAATAATAAGAAAGTTCTTTTATATATAAAAGTTTATTTAATTCATAGGATTTTTAATATAATAAGATGTTGCTTGAAAAGCGTACTATGATAGAATGAATATAAATTGAGTGTTTTCGAAAAGTATAATTAGATCGAGAATACAAAGAATATATGATTGACAAAACAATGAACTGAGTTGAGGTTATAAATCAATTTAACAAGTAATAACAGTTATTTATATATGTAATTTTATATGTGTTAATTAATGTATGGGTTATAATTTAATGAATAAAAATATTTATAAATGAGTTAGGTAGCCGTATTTGCAGTCATAAATAAAATAATCCGCACTGGAAACATTAATTTTCACATTAATTCAACAAGGATCTATTAATGAATGCAAGCAAACATTAAATGTAGGTTAGGTATGTTATGTTACTATATCTGAATAGAAAATAGTGATTGAAGAAGATTATGTCGTGGGAATACCTGCTTCCGGTGTAGAGAGAGATTGTAGTTTTGCAAGGATATTTTAAATATTGTTAATCTTTTATATTATCCTACTATAACCGACTCTCACTATTCTGGATAATATATCCTTCTAGGCTTTGTATGGCTATATTTAATGAATAAAACATATTTATAATGAGTTGTAGCTGTATTAGAGTCATAAATAAATAATGATGGAAAATGAAATTTGTTAAAGTTAGATTCAACAATGGATTTTTGAAGCAAGCAAGACATTTAAATGGTAGGTTGTATGACACAATAGAATAGATTAAAGATGTATGTCTGGAATAGCTGCTACCGATTGATAAGATTGTATTTCTGCAATCGGACATCTTAAATTTTTCAATCTGTATTAATACTGAACGCAAGCTTAACCGGAAAAAGTGAACAATTTAATGGTTACAAACTCCTATTTAAAATCAGTGATGTTTAATTTTTGCAATAATAATTATGTTAGATTTTTTAATTGTTTATTTATTATTGATCTTATTTTTTAATGTTTGCTTTATAATTTTTTTTATTTCATTATTATTATTTTTTGTTTTGGACTTTTTAATTTTATTTTTTTTTTTTTATTTAAATAGACTTTGAATATTACCTATGTTACGAACATTTCTTTTCAATCAAAATATAAAAATAAAAATAGATCTCCTTATTTCCATTCGTTTCTATTATGTTCGAAAAATTTTAAATTGATATAAAAATTCGAGAATGAACAAAACAATGATAAAAACAACCCTCCTATCCTGACCATAGATACCTTACCTACATTTCCACTCAGCACACAAATCTCAAACAAACCAACAATATTTCTCGATTTACTTACAAGCGCCATGAATTATGGAGTGTCGATTGTAAGCGATTCTACTTTCAATCAGTGAACTCATTTGAAATAAGGGATGACTTGTAAATAATTTTACTCATGAATAAAAAAACTCGAAATTACTTGTTTGAACGTTGACTCAGTTTGATCAAACTCGTTTTTTTTTTTTGAGTAGATACCCGAAACTTACAAACAATACTTGACTCATTTTAATATCTGGTATGTACGTTATGTGTTTTCTGCTCGATTATCTCGCAACCCACTTAAAGCATTGATTGAAATTGGTCGCATTCGGCACAGAATTGATTTGTTAAATACTGATCAAGTTTTCGGCGATATAGGTAAAGCGGTTTTATAGCATTTACATTATTATTATCTTGAAAATAAGTTTGAGCGGATATACAGGGTGCGATATCTAAATGTGGTTAATAGAAATATTGAATTACTTTGTAAAATAACAAAAATGTCAACCAATTGGCTTCGTCGACCACATTCTGGAAAGGTTACTGCATTAAAATTTTAAACACGATTCAGTTCAAGCCTACCAACGGCAATAGTGATAATGTTCATTAAATGTAATCGTTCAGTTTTTTGCAGCACAGCGCGCGTATTGTCAAAAGTATCGTGGTTCTTTTAATCCTTAGAATGAGGCACTATTCATTGCTTAGCTTCGAAGTTCGAAACGGTCAGTATAGAGGCCCGTCCACATACTCATCGACCAAATCCTCAAGTTTTCTGGACACGTGGTATTAAAATGGGGTATATTAACTGGCCACCGACATTGCCTGATTAAACGGCACCGGATTTTTCTTGTGGGGGATTTTCCAAGAAAATGTTTGGTTTAATTTTTTAATCTTTATACACAATTTCCTTAAAAATTACAGAAAATTACGGTCGAATAAACGAGTACGGAAGCCTACTCGACCGATTTTGCACTTGTCTTGTTTTGAAATAAACCACTACCCTCAAGAGTTTCTGATTGTGAGTGTATTTAAGGCTAAAGTCAGCATCCATGAGGCAGATTGTCATCAGCCGTTTACTAATAGAATTGAATTTCAAGACTTCATTCCTGACCCTTGTTTCAACTACAAAGCGATATCCAAAGAGAAGTTTCTTCAGCACTTCATGCATTCTGTTTGGCTGCAAATCCGACATTTGTTACCCTTATTTTGTTCGTGTATGTTGTAATCAGCAAGTCTGTCTATATTTGATTCTTTTTGATGCTTCCATTTCTAAGTTTTACGACCCAAGAATAGGTCGTGTTGTACAGGGTGATTCACGAGCGTTGTGCCAAAAAGCTAGAGCGTGTAGGTTGAGTTGAGACAAGAAAAAAATCGTATGGGAGGGGGGTCTATACCCCCCTTTAGCCGGGATGGGCAATTTTCTGAAAAATTGACTTATTCTATAAAAAAAAATATTAAAAATCAACGGCCTCGTTTACAACACCGTGTTGTACCTTTTTGAAAAGCCAAAATATCTTCTTTCATTTTGTTTTTAAATTAAATTGTTTTAACGAATATAAAATAAATAGAGTGGCGCGACAGCTCTTGAAGAGCCAAGGCCTAAGTGGCTTACTCTCATCAACAATTCTCTAGGTGCGTGTGAAGAATTGAGGAGACCTACAATTTAACGCCGATTCCGAACGGCAAAGTTGAGAAGCACTTTTTCATGACAGATTGATACTCTTGGAAGCTTTGTCAGTTCTTCGCAAGAGGCAGTGCCCGTGAAAGATGAAATAAAAACTATATGGGCACGAGTAGGATTCGAACCCACGACGTTCTGCTTAGCAGCCAACGCACCTAACCACTGAGCTACGGACACTAACGAATAGTTTAAAAAATATTAATTTTCAAACTCAAAATTTTCAAAAAAAGAAAAATCATTTTTGAACAAAGTTTTTTCTCATAATTTTATGTAATTAAGTACTAATTTTGTTTTAAAAATTCAATGCCATTGCTAATTTTTAGTCGAAAATAGAAAACCGGGTGCAAAAATGTCTTTTCGTTTGTGGAAATAAAAAAAAAACTCAGGACCACTTTTTCTAAGAAAATCTTTGTTTTTATTTTTACCTATCTCGACTTTTAGTTTTATTAATTTATGAAACATTAACCTTTCTTTTAATATTTGTTCTGCAATTGTTGTAAACGAAGCCGTTGATTTTTAATATTTGTTTTTATAAAATAAGTCAATTTTTCAGAAAATTGCCTCTCCTGGCTAAACGGGAGGGAATAGACACCCATACTATTTTTTTCTTGTCTCAACTCAATCTACACCTTCTAGTTTCTTGGCACAACGCTCGTGAATCACCCTGTTTAATGTGAAAGTTAAACAATCATCCAAATATCTGGAATAAAGCATACCAACTATCATACTATTATCCTTAGGAAAAAATAGTGAACACAAATACATTCATATGTACCGATGTACATATAACCCATTAATTTTTCTCAAAAAGTGTACATTTTCATTTTTGAAGTTCTCTTTTATACAGTATACACCCGAATCACATTCACAGCCATTCTGTTTGTAAACGGAAAAAAAGTTCATTGACATTGACGTGAATATCACCGAAATCTTTTTTCTAACTGTCACTGCACGAACGTTGTAAGGATTAGCACTAGCGGAACGAAACGAAAAATAGCAAAAAAAAAACCATGTAAATGTTGCGATTAAATAAACGGTGAACCTATGCATACCCGTAGGGCACACACGCTCACCTCGCAAATAGTGTCACTTTTTGACAGGATATAGCCGAAATGTTTCTGAAATGCACATGCCCGTAGCTGAAACCATATCACACACAAATTTTACTTTAATGGGGTTTTACCTACCCTGCATTTTTTTTTTTATTTTGTAAATAATTTAAGAACACATCAATTTACGTTGACCCAAAAAGTCTAATACCTCCTTCCCCTCCCCCTCCTCATAAAGACCTTAATGTTTTTTACTTTTTAACTCCACAGAGACTCAAATCCCAAACCACCGAAAATGAAGCACGAACTCCCCTGTAATATCTTATATGACATGACAATGCGCGTTGTAACGATATTTTATCCTCGTACTTTCACCCTCACTCATCCATAACCAAAGTTCCTATCAAGTCATCAAGAGCATGAAGAGCGCTACGTAAACCATTACATGCCCCAAATCATTTCACCGTCTGTCTGTTCCATTGAGAAGTGCACCATCCGGCAGACATAGACAGAATTTACACCATGCGTGTCAAAGAGATATTTATGTCAAAGTTGGATTAGTTTTTACTCTAATTTATGGAACAATGTTTATAATCCAGTTGAAGGGGACGATCTCGTCGCATATGATATTTTCAGCATTCCAAAATCAGAATCGGCTTGCTGTCGGGATTTTCAAAGGATGAAGTTGTCGATATCAAGGAGACAGCTAGAGAAAAAATAGGAAAAAAAACTACAAAACCATTGAAAGTGTTACACAATGTTACACGGTTCCTTGTTGCTGACAAAAGAAAGGAAAGAAAAATGTACGCCAGGAAGAAAAATCTGAATAATGGAAGCAACCTGTGAGAACGTCACAATGAATCAGTCATATGTCAGAAATTTAGGATTTGAAACGACAAGCAATTAAGTTTGAATTAAGTTAACATGTTCTGGAATCATGTTTCTTGACAAGTTCGTGTCGGCGCATATGGAAAACGGGTTATGGATGGTGGCAAACTACGGGAAGGGGTGAGAGAGGTGTTGGGAATAAACGGAACAATTGGTATCTTGAACAGGTGTTATGAAAGGATTCAACGTTCGAGTTAGGGTATAGTGTGAGCAGTGAACAACTTATTTTGGCAGGTTGTAGTTCAACGGAAAAATAAATAGAAAAAAATCATAGAGATTCATGCATGAGTATTGTTAGCCATACATATTTGAAAAAGAAGAAATACAATCAACTGATTTACAGATGTTTAAGTTAGCAAGTGTGTTTATACAGTTGCCAAATGGATATGAACACCGTCTCTAGTTGGTCTTGTAGCTTGAATGGAACTTCGTCCAAGAAAAATAAATGCAACCAACAACTCATCAAACCAACATAAATTTAAAAGCTCAACATTTTTAACTCTACTCGATTATGGAGGTACTGAAATTTGGCACGAGCTACTACAGATAATACCTCTGATCGATCTACAGGTATGAGTGCAGGCCTTGGGGGCATGCAAAACAGCAAGTATGAGGTTACCTGTAGCATGAAAACCAGCACAATATAATTCCAAATTCCTTACCACTAGTGAGGTAAAGGACTTTCCAGGCTGGTCATACAAACTAGGTGTCCAGCCCACCGGAGTCTGCCAAGCTCCAGAAAAGTCCTTCCTGACAAACGTAGCCAACTGTTCTCCGTATAAGACTTTATCGGTAAGTGTGAACTGGTAAGCAATCATCTTATATAGCAGCAGTTTCCAAGTAATGGTAAGTTTTTTTGGAATTATAAATAGAGCCTTGAAAGACTAAAGTAGGTCCTGGTTTCTTTTAGCTGCCATCAGCGTATTTCTTCTTCTACGGTAATTGAAGGATCGCACTTATTCGAATCCGTTCTTCTCCACCTTAATAGTTTTTCCTATACTTTGTCCAATAGTTCAATTTCTTGGTCATTGGTATGTTATATGGGAGAAAGTCCAAATCGTGGTGCAAAATTGATTTTATGACTGCGAGCAGATAAGCTTCTTGTCGAAATTCTTGGATTGTTTTGTATTGCAACAGCTACAATAGCGATTGTTTCATTCGTCCAAACTGATGGGTTTCGATGATAAGGTCTTCTTTCGACTGTCTCATGCTCGGCAAAAAAAACTAGTCCATCTGCTCGGAGGATTGCCGCCGAAAGTGAACTTTGAACCGATACCAATTACCATGGATTCCATTGCGTGAAAGCACCAATTTGAAGAATACAAATTATTCTTTCAGTGTCCACGTCATCCACTTTTGTTAGATCTAAAAATCAATTTTCAAAAAACTAGAAAAATAGAAAAAGAAAAAGTGGAAGCGTAATTCTTCCCGGCAAATTGAGAAAAGATTTAGTTGTTCCAGAGGCGGTCAGAGTATTTCATCCTTCATCTATCAAAAATACACACTATGACAGATCTTGGAAAATATTCGATTGTTCATGAAAGGGAGTATCAAAATTTGCAATAAATAATTTGAGTTAGGTAGATGAGGATCTGTTACTCAGCTTCGAAAGAACTTTGATTGGTCAAACAGAGAACTTTCTTCTTGTATTAGAAACAATCGTTGGACGCATAGAGTTCACATTCTGTGCACCAGGAAGGTATTATAAGATGACCTCAACTAAACCCAGAAGTTAGCCAAGGCCTAAGTGGCTTACTCTCGCCAACAAGTCTCTAGATGCGTGTGAAGAATTGAGGGGACCTTCAATTTAACTCGTATTCCGAACGGCAAAGTTGAGAAGCGCTTTTTAATGACAGATTGATACTCTTGGAAGTTTTGTCAGTTCTTCACAAGAGGCAGTGCCCGTGTAAGAAGAAATAAAAACTAAGCACACGAGTAGGACTCGTACCCACGACCGCAACGCGACGGCGAAGTTCTACTCAGCAGCCAACGCATCTAACCACTAAGTTATGGACACTGCAAGAAAAAGAAAACGTAGTAAAAATAAAAAAACTTTGTATCCAAATAGAGTTTTGCATGACTTCTTTAGTCAGTCCTTGATTAAAAGTACAATAATTATAACTGTAATTCAGAAGAAATACGTAGCTGAAGTCAATAGCTGCTAAGGTGATGCACACCAGTAGAAGGAAATCTGTATTAAAATGGGACACTTGTTTAATGAAGTTGAAGTCAATCATGGATATAAATAACCGCACTATAAGTATCGTTGACTTTGTTAGCGATATAGGTGCCATTTCGATTTCAACATATCAAATTCTTTTCCAAAGACGTGTTTTTAATCAAAGGGCATTTAAAGGATAAAAAAAAGGAAAATACATCAAAATGCAAATGAACAGAATGAGGAAAACTAACCACAGCATTACATTATACCAACACATTCGCTAATTAAAAGCTTTTAATTATTTCCAAGTATCGATACGATGTAATTATAGATTGATTGACATTGACAAGCTCTTTGATTATTTAGGCGAAATTCTTATGAAATGTTCTTACAGCAATAATGAACTTAATTTTCTTATTCAATTCAATGTTCTGAAGCAATTGAAAAAATAAAAACAACTCTGAAAGGCATTCACGGTAAAATTTCCCAATGATATTTGAGTTTCATCACATCACCATCAAAGTTCCGTAGTCACGACTGGCATCAAAAGCCTTACTTTCATATTTTTTTTCTCAAAATCAATTTCGGAGCACTAAGAATAGCAACAAAACAAAAAAAACTAGACGAACTAAAAAGGTAATGACTCCGATTAGACTCGGGAATAATTCAATTCCCCTTCAACTAAACCAATAGATATTTTTTTCCCCGAAAAGTCAAGTATAGAAAAAGAGAAAAAAAAAAATAATAGAAGATAATGATAATAAGACAATTTTTACATGAGCACGTATTCCCACATATCCTTGTTTGGATGGATGCTTTCAGACTTTTTGTGGTGCTCTGATGGTTTTCAAGCTCCTTTTCGCTTTTCGCATCATCAAGCCACCCGCACCGCAACTCTTCGGATATGCCATTACCATGGCTGACAATATTCCCGTCACCGCCGACGAACCGCCCGCCGTCATCCGAGTCATTGATCGCCGAACGCCCCGCACACATCTATTGCGTTTAGCTCTCTCATACGTTACATCGATTTATTCATTGCTTGAGAAGTAAACATTTCTTGGCACAGAAGTACTATGTTTTTTTTCTTAGAGGCACACATGACTTCGAGGGAAAAAAAATTGTGTATTTATTTGATTTTGCCACAATGAAAGCCTGGTTGTTGTATGTTCCTAAATCTGCCAGCAAAAAACTCGATTCTTGCCTCCCGACCGCGTCCGATGCGAGTTTATTGTGGCAGGACATTATGTGTGATGTTTTGTGTACATGTACATGGTGGTTTGGTTTTGTATATCACTCTATGGCATCTAAGAGCACCGAATAGAAGAGCAATAGCAACCATCTTTATTTCCCTTCTTTAATTCCAGCCGAAATAGAGCAAGAAAAAAGGACTTAACTTCTTTTTCATTCGTTCTTTGAGAAATTGTATTAAGGACAAGCATTGTAGTCAAGAAAAAATAAAGTTTGATATTTGGCGATATTTGATATTTTTTTTTTTGTAAAAGCGGTTAATATCGGGCCTCAATCAAAAAGCTTCTCCAGCCAGCTACATCCAGTTAATCACGCTAAGTGAATCGAGGTTCATCTTCGAGGAGTCCAAAACTTTGCTGTGAACTTAAACTTATCCTTGTACAACCCGTACTGTTTGTTGATGTGTCTTCTTCCCCCGTCACCCTATCTGACGCTGAGGTAGGCTCGCCGGTCTTTCCAGGTTTGGAATTAAAGAGTACTTCTCAGAAACCTTAACTCAAGGTTACCAATGGGACAATTTAAGGGTACGGAGTAAGTATCTGTAACCCTTTAATACTAGTAGGGGGAAGTCTATATCCTGTTAGCAGAAAATCACGGACGAATCCGGTAAATCACGGAAGAATCCGTTAAATCGTGGACGAATTGGGTCAATCACGGACAACTACGGTCAATCAACGGAACGATTTTCATGCAATTACGCACGAATCCGGTAAATTGCAGACGAGTCCGGTTAATCACGGAGAAATCCGGTAAATCACGGACGAATCCGATGAATCAACAGAACGAATTCTGTCTACAGTAATAGTATGTGTGACAAGACCCATTACTGGAGAACACGTCTGCTCACTTTGATCACCTGGATTCAATTGTATTTTCTAGGGCTGGTAGCTGGTTATTAACAACTGCGTGATGTTTGCTGGAGTCTGGTAAGCAGCCCGTTTGCTTATGTTTCGATTCGGTTAGCGACTGTTTTGTTATTGGTTTGTTGCTGCTGGTAGCTGTCGGTGACTCGGCGAAGACTGATTTTAACTGGTCGGTGATCGGTTCAAAACTGATGATTATTGCGATTTTGAGGGTCTATTTATATACTTAACGGGAGGCATATTTGTAAAGAATAAAAGTAGGTATTTGGCGGGAATTTATAATAATGTCTTGTTATGTGTATTAACAGCGACCATACTTGGTAGAGGAAGTTCTTTATTTCCTCGAATTTAAGGCTGTCCTTTTTGATGTTTTGTCAAAAATTTTAAGGGTATTTGTTTAACGAACGACAGTTGCTCTCTTTGACCGTCAAACGCATTTTTAATGCTTCCTATTACGTTTATATCGTCGGCATATGCAAGCAGCTGGACGGACTTTTGTTAAGTACTTTCCTTCTATGTGTCTAATTGTCTCTGTCTGTTGTTTTTTAGAATAGTCATATGTATAAACATATATGTAATCAACTCAATTTAAAACTATTTCAAAACTTGTGTGTTTTCTGTTGTTTATATGTTATGTGAAAATTTTTATTATTTTTTCATTCCATACTAATATCTCAACCAGGTCGGACCTAATAAATTGTTCTTTTATCAAGAAAAAGGTATTTTATTTAACATTGAATAAAGTAACAGGTTATGGGCCCAGATGAACGTTTTCAAAAGTAGTGTAATAAAATTGAATGGTAACAAGTAACAACTACCACATCTAGAAATTCAAGGTTGAATTACTTTTACGGAGGGATGATTCATGGAAAGTTATCGTTACCGAGAAACCTACAGCCAATGCAGATGCTTGGATCGAAGCAGATAGCGATGCCACATGCATTATAGGATTATTGGAAGACAACCAATTAGTTCACATTAGGGGAGCCAGTTCAGCGAAACAAGCATGGACGAATCCGCAGAATTATCACGAAAAGGCAACCCTTAGCAATAAGGTTCATCTTATGAGAAATATGTGTAACCTCAAACTTATGGAAAATCAGAAGATAGAACCTCATATTGAAAAGATGAGGACATTGTTTGAAAAACTGACAGCGTTGGGGGATAACTTATCTGAAAGCTGGAAAGTTGCAGTTTTATTAAGCAGTCTTCCATCGTCGTATGACACTTTAGTGACTGCATTAGAAGCAAGACCTGAATCTGATTTTACACAAGGAATAGTGCAATCAAAATTATTGGAAGAATGTGGGCGTAGATAATAATTCTAGGCTGAAGGTAAATAATTTTATTAAGTCAAATAAAAATGTTTCTTTTGCCAAAAAAGTGGTCATATCAAACAATACTAGCGAAAATATACTCAATAGAAGAAAATCAACCAAAGGGATCCGTCAACAACGTTACTACTACGAATATTGCTTGAAATCATGTTTCGAGAGTTTAGATGGTTGGATTGTCGACTCTGGAGCAACTTGTCACATCAGTTATCAATTTCATATCGTTAGATGCACACTGAGAAAAGGAAAAAGTCGCCCTAGCTATTGGTCAAGAAATCACTTCAAGTGGAAAAGGTACATGTCACTTATTTATCACGTTAGGAGACCGGGAAACATCAATTGAAGTGGAAAACGTTCTTTTTATTCCTGAGTTCCAAGGAAGTCTGCTTTCAGTTAGAGCAATGCAGTTGACTAACTGTCAAGTTCAATGAAAGACTTTATAACATCACGACGCCAAAAGGAGAAATAGTTGCAATTGCGGATTTAACTGGAAATTTCTTCAAACTAAGAGAAAGTGCAAGGATACAACAAGCGATGATAGCTACAATAAACAGAATGAACTGGCACAGGGTGCTTGGTCATCGAAGTAAGAAATTGGTGAGTGAATCTAAATTTCTTATGAGTAGTTGTTGATGTCTGCGAAATATGCATGAAAGGCAAATTGACTCGCTTGTCTTTTAATTCATTTTCAACAAATAGAAGTTCTGGTGTGTCGGATTTGGTACAAAGCGATGTATGTGGGCCAATGCAAAATACAACACCTGGAGGGAAAAGATATTCCATGACTACAGTCTTTCTCTTTAGCGGAAAATTAGATGTTTTTCAACTGACTCAAGAATATATTGAAACGCGTTTTAGCGTTTTTCAAAAAAAGCCTAAAGTTATTAGATCGGATAACGGGGGAGAGTACAAAAATGAACGAGTCATGCGATATTTAAAAATTGAAGGAATAGCTTATCAGCATTCTGCCCCTTATTGTCTTCAGCAAAATGGTACGGCCGAAAGAAAAAATAGGTCCTTAGTAGAAATGGCCAGATATATGCCTTTGGATGCTGAACTAGGTCGAGAGTATTGGGGTGAAGCTATAAAGACAGCGTTTTACTTACTTCTTCTTCTGAAATTTGACATTAGTTACAGCCAAGATTTGAGCATCTTCGGATTTTTGAATCTAGTGCTTATGTTCCCATCCCAAAAGAAAAACGTAAGAAGTGAGAGCTTCTTTATTAACATTCGTTGGATATGATGAGAACTCAATGGGAATTAGTCTACTTGATAAGAAATCGAAAAGAATTGTCATTAGTCGAGATGTTAAGTTTGTCAATATGATATCTCCCAAAGTAGATCAAAACTTATCACCAAACCAAAACAGCAATATAGACATTAATATAAAGCACTCACCTACAACTCAGTTCAATGATGGTGAAGGGAAACAAATCCTGAAGTATGCCAATCGAATTTCCTTGATGAAAAGGCTGGGAAAGAAATTAGGACGTCATCACGGTCAAATAAAGTACAACCGCCATAGAGATTCACTAGTAGCATAAACAACGTTTCACAAGATAGTCTAATTAAAGAACCTAATAATTACAAAGAAGCAATTACAAGTGAACAAAGTACTAGATGGAAAATTGCTATGGAAGAAGGGATGGAATCGCTAAATAAAAATAAGACATGGGCTTTAGTTCGACCTCCAGAAAATGCTAACATCGTCGGTTGCAAGTGGATTTATAAAGTTAAACGTGATGTTAAAGGAAGAATTGAACAATTTGAAGCAAGATTAGTTGCAGAAGGGCTTAGCCAAAAGTTTGGAACCGACTATGACAAAGTATTTGCTCCAGTTGTTAGGCAAGCTACTTTTCGAATTCTCCTTTCCTTAGCTGGTCAACGAAAAATGAAAGTTAAGCACTTTGATGCAAAGTCAGCATTTCTTAACAGTAACTTAAATGAGGATATATATATGAAGTAGCCTCCTGGATTCCAATCTGAAGACCGATATCTTGTTTGTAAACTTCAAAAAAGGCTATATGGATTGAAACAGGCAGCGTTTTCTTGGAATCAAACGATTCCAATTTACCTATACTTATATTCTGTCAATGACATTATCATTGCAAGTATTTCAGAAGAATGCATTGAAGACACAGAACAGCTTTTGAAATCTCATTTTGAAATAAAAAATCTCGGAGATGTTCATCACTACTTAGGTCAAGAGGTATTCAAGGGCGATCAAGGGAATTATTGTATCCGGCAGAAGCAGTACATCGACAAATTAGGTGATGATTATGGTCTTCAAGATTCAAAGCACTCCGAAATTCCACTTGATCCAGGATACGGAAAAACTGATGACTTCTTTCCTATTATGGATAACGAAAAATATCAAAAGCTAGTTGGTAGTTTGCTCTACATAGCTACTAACACACGACCTGATATTACTGCGGCAATCTAGATTTTAGCCAGCAAATCAAGTGCACCAAGTTATACAGATTGGGTAGAGCTAAAACGTGTTCTGAAATATCTTCAGAGAACTTCAAATATTGAACTGAACAAATTTGAAAATCTAAATGAAAAAGAAAATTTTATTGGTTATGCAGACGCAAATTGGGCAGAACATCGAGCATCGTGAAAATCAAATTTAGGCTAAATATTTTGATTGCATGGAGGACCTGTCTGTTGGACATGTAGATAGCAATCTTGTGTTTCATTATCCAGTACAGAAGCTGAATTTGTCGCCTTATCCAAATCCGAAGCATGGGAAGAAGCAATTTGGCTTGGAAGACTTGTTGTATCTTTTGACTACTGCATTTACTATATTTGAAGCCATCAAAGTTGTTCAAAATTAATTCAGGAGGAGGAGCTTAGTACTGTGATGCCAATGTTCTCGTCGTAACTATAATTTTTAAAGGAAAGCTTTACTATAATTTGTCCTTTTTCTGATGAAACAAGCAAAGCGAAACACTTTTGACAGTCAAACGGCCGATGTAACAATATAAACTTTTGTATTGATTCCTTGGAAAAGAGTCCGTTTGGATTTTGTCGATGAAAAAATTCATTCCAAGCAATAAATGGCATCATCAATTCAAGGAACACCAATAAACGGGCCACAACAACCGACCTGGTTTTCGAATTTATTTATTCAAAGCTCTTGGCATATCACGTTCGGATTTGGGTGAATTGCCTGATTGGGGGAGTTAAGCAGGCCGAATCGAGGCACCACCGACAAAAGTGAAGATGCCTTAGAAGGGTGTATTCGGATGTGCTCTCTACTTCATTCACGTAGCAAACCAATCCGCATTTGGTGGATGAAGGAATAAAAATAATAAAAAACCTATTATCCTTGTTATCGGTGAGATGCGGTATTCATGTGTGCAAATGTTTCTTCATCATCCTCTTCTGCGTCTTGTTCTTCACGTGCATACTTCCTTGTTTTAATACTTGTGAGTTTCTTTTACTTTATAGATTTTTGTTCATGTTTTTATTTTTTTTGTATCCACATTTTTATAAACCTACAACCTACATTCTACATACCTAATAATTTCTTGCTTCACTGCCAAAATAACAGAGTATAGAGCCTCGAAGTATAATGCTGAATGATGAAAGGGATGTGCTTTTGTGTTCTTTGTTCTTGGGGCGGTTGAGAGGGCATTTGAGGCCAGACACGTGATTAGGCTTTTTTCCTGACATATATCGAGATAAAAGATTCGCATAATTGAGTTCATTGTTTGGAATTTCTTTTTCTTCGTATGCTATTATTCTATTTTTTTTCTCAGATGCTTGATTTTCTTTTTCTTCGTCTTTTTTTTTTTTTGGTTCAAATTGATGGAAAGTATTGGTTTGTAATATCTTTGAATGTTCTAAGGAAAGGATATATGTTAAGCTTCTTTTTGGACTTTTTGCAATGAGGATAAACGGCTTCTTTGGTTTAGAAACAAGTTTTCCAAAGTTTTATCTCTTTCCAATGGATTTCGATTTTTTTTGTTTTAAAGACAACAACTATTAGGACGACTTTTTTTCCTATTTACCCAGACGGTTTTAATGAAAAATCAAAGTATCTAAATATTGGCTGCAAATTCTAAGGGTATGATTGTTGTGGTTTCACACTAGGCCAACCATCATCGGCTTCAACGCTATTAACGTGGAGACTATGTACACTTTGCGTGCTAAGCAAATTTAAGAACATCAAGCACATAAACGTCTACGGACCTGCTAAGAAGCCCGTAGATGACTAATAAGATGCCTACTACGAACTCATAAAAAAGTTCATCAATGCCTGTCCAAGTATGACGTCAAAATCAAGTTGCTGATTTCAATACCGATGGCTCTATACTTTATCTTAATCGAATCTGATCGCGATACGCTCATATCGAGCTGTCGAAATTGACTGGAATCATTATATATTGTTGGTAGAGTGATGACACATTGCGTCCCCTCCTCATAGACATAATTATTACCTATAGTAGCTGTGACATTGAAAGAAACAGAGAGCGAGGTACGAAGTTCAACCAATCCGACCGTTACATGACACGCACACCTACTGTATAGGAAGGAGAGGAAATATGATCACCGATCCCGAAGGCATTCTGGAGCGATGGGAAGTACACTTCAATTAATTACTCAATGGGCAGCGTACCGAAGAAATGACGGCTCCACCATTTCAAGATGACAACATCATGCTGCAGTCACCAAGCGCTGATGAAGTCAAAAAGCTGTCAACTGGTTAAAGGACAACAAAGCAGCAGGTGCTGATGGCATACCATCCGATCTGGTCAAACGTGGAAGACCATCACTTTACCAACTTGTATAGAAAATTGGTGCACGTATGGTAACAGAAAGAGAAGCCGGAGGGCTGACGAAAATGCAAAATTTTGCAAGATCGGAAAGCACCATACTTAGGAACCATAATCGGCAGATATCAGTGTGGTTTCACACCAGGTAAATTGACAGTTGACAAAATTTTTACCCTAAGCAAGGCGGTTAAAACATGTCTAGAATTCAACATCAAATCTGTATACCGACTTAAGGTCGCCCACGACAGCAAAGTCAGGGCAGAATTGTGCAAAGCCCTGAGAGAATTCGGCATCCCAAACAAATTAATAAGACTATGTGCTATGAACATGACCAGAGTTTCAACCCAAATGAAAGTATCTGGATTGCTATCCAGGCCCGTGAACATCTTCAATAGACTCCGAAAAGAGGGTGGACTGGCCTGCCTCCTATACAACCTGGCGTTCGAGAAGGGAATCCGTGACTCTGGAACATCTCTCAGAGGGGCTATCGCTCCCAAACCCAGCCAATTATTGGCATATGCAGATAACATCAGAATCTGGTGAAAGGAACACACAAGCTGTCAAAATACACGAAAACGAAATAGTTCCATCCTTCAATTATCTTGGGTTAGTAGTAACAGTCGATAACAATATGGAAGAAGAAATATGCGGACGGCTGCTCGAAGATAACATAAACTACTCTTTAGTCTGCCAAGGCTATTCGAATCCAAAAATCTTACCATTACTTTGAAACTGCTACTGTATGACACGATAGTCTTACACTGTACTCACTCTGAACTAGTAGCCGCTTTCGGGAGTAGAGTATTACGGAGAATTGTTGGCCCCCTTCATGAGGAAGGACGATTATGGCGACGATATAACCACGAGCTATATCAAATCTACCGCAAAGCAGACTTGATGACAAAAATTAAGCTTGGCAGACTCCGGTGAGCTGGACAATTAGCTCGTTTGAGTGAAGAGGAACCAGTGGTACAATTTATGGTAGGAGACAGCACTGCAGACCAAATTTTCGCTGGAAAGATGGCGTAGACCAGGACCCTCAAAACCTTGCGGTTCGACATGGACGAACTTGCTGAAGAATCCTGGTTCCTGGTTGTGGCGCAGATGAAGGGAGATACTTCTTTGTACAGGCGGACAAGCATGATGTTTTGAGAACTCTTAAGAGAACTGTTCTTAAATTCTTAAATTATTTAAATCCCAACATATGTTTTCCATGTTGACTGTAAGCTGGAACGAGTTCAAGCGGGTTCTACAAAGATCGCAAGCTTACCTTAGACCACCTGTGCGATGATATGATATCGCCTCTTCTCTGAAACGTTAGTTTCTTCTATGTGTCTATCTTGTTTTGTTCTCTCCCAGACCATGTGATGGCCTTAGTCGCTGGTGCTGCTATGTGCCTGTACCTCGTCAGTCGTCACATTCGTGTGCATAGAACTGTAAATTCATTGTTCAATATGTTTTCCATAGACTGACTTTAATTCCTTCAAGTTTTATGCTGTTAAAAACAAGTATACCCACCAAAGCCTCTACAAAACCGTTTAAATTAATTAAAACATTACCTTAGAACCAAATACTGAATTAAGACTTTTCTAACCCGTGTATTCATTACGATAGAACTTTAATTGCACATTTTAAAATTGTAAACCTTCGAGTTTGAGTGTCTCTAATCACAAAATTGAATAAAATATTCGAATAATGATCAAATTTAAACGCCTACCGAATGGAAAGCTTCTATTATTGTTAGGTAAAAGCAAGCCTCACGCTTCCACACACCAAACTGACGGACCTCTTGTAGAGTTTCCAATTTGGTAATTTTCATGAACGTTGTATAACTGGCAATTTTCTCCACCACAATGGTCTGTAATTTTCTTCAAACACAAAATTGAAATTCCGTTGTAATTAAAAAACATGCAGAACATATTTTTCGGGATAGTCTCGAACTCGAAGACCCATTTAAGGGAAACACACGTTCAAAATAAAGAAAAAAAAACTCAAACTACCAATTATACAGGTGATTCATGTAAAACGAATTTTAAATATTTGATGCTGGTGATAGGAGGTATACATTCCTTTTACATGATTCTGCCTGACACCTTGATCTGTGTGTTGGCTATAAAATTAAAGTATTATTTTCTGCAAAATTGTGTTAGGCTACGACGCGACGACAGCAATTTGTAGTCCTGTCGGTGGAACGTTCATGTTTCTAGGGTTATAGTCATTGTGCTGGGCCAACTTGAGGAAAGCTGGTTAAGGCAATTTCATGACCTTTCTAGCATTATCCGACTACGTGTTTTAACTTTAACTTATGGTTTTGGCTTTGAGATAATTGAAAGGAAACATTGAGATAATGATACAAAAGAAGACCTAACAGATAGGAATAATTTGGAAAATGCCTTGTTTTTGTTTCTGCAAAACATTGTTCATTGAGTTGTCAATCAACAAATTTTACAATTATTTTGTGCACTGAATACATTTTGTATATATTATAATGAAAACTTGATACATTTTATAATCAGCCTTCAAATAAACAGGTTTTTTAAATTGTTTTTATTGTTATTTTTTTAATGTTCTTCAGAATGGTATGAAACTTAGGCCCATTTGCTGATTCGGAACATGAATTTATGTTCTACACAAAGTTCATCTTTAGTATTTAGATTTTATGTAGAACTTATCGAATTCCGGAATGTCCCATACAAAAATGAAAACTTTAAGTTGAACATAAATTTATGTTCTGAATGAGAAAACGAGTCTTAATTTCCATATCCTATTTGTTGTTAGGTGTTTCCAAAAAAAATGGCTAAACAGGTGGTGAGCGAGACCTCGCCTGGAAAACACAAACTCAAATTTTGGAAAAAAAAATCAACAAAAATTTATAGATGAGACTATCTTTTCATATGGTTAAATCATAACTTCTATAGCTCGATACTATGCGGGTGCACAACTTTACGGGTCATAACTTCTAACTTACTTACTTAAGGTGGCGCTACATTCCGTTGTGGACTTGGGCTTCAGTCTAAGTCTTCCAGTTTTGCACATCAACTTAATTGAGGTGCTCTTCCACTTGTATGCTCCACTTGAGTCGCGGTTTTCCTCTCTGTCCCTCGTGAATAGTATCGAAGACTTGCCGGGGCGGAGCATTGGTGTCCATCCGCTCTAAATGACCGAGCAATCTGAGTTTCTAGACCTTGACTCTTCTGACTAGGTCCATGCCATTGTGCAACCCTTAAAGTTCGCTGTTGCATCTTCTTCTCCATTCCCCACCAATGCACTCGGGGTCAAAGTTGACCCGAAGAACTTTCCTCTCGAAACAGCCTAACACATATTCATCCCATTTTGTCAACGACCATGCTTCTGCACCATATGACAGTTTTACCTTAATAGCTCGAGAGAGGGGTTTTCCATTCAATTGTTAAGCCCAAGGAAATAGCCATTAGCAAGAGTTATTCTTCGTCTGGTTTTGGCGTTCGTGTTACTGCCCGTGTCAATAGAGGAGCCTAGGTAGAAAAACTGCTCAACTACCTCGAAGTTGTATGCGTCTATTGAGACGTTATGCCCGAGCCGTCGGTGTTGAGAATCTTCGACGATAGCATATATGTGTATACTTAGTTTTGTCCTCATTTGCCGCTAGGTCCATTTTTTTCGCTTCTGTATCAATTCTCACAAAGGCACCGGCACCATTGACATCACACTTCGTTCTTCCCATTATATCAATATCATCGGTGTGAGAAGTTGAACAGACTTCCTCTAGTGTTGATGGTATAGTTTTGTACTGTTTCCTCAAGAACGATGTTAAAGAAATCGCATGACAGTGCATGTATGAATCCTTTTTTGACATCTAAGGATTCCGTAAGCTCGATGCCAACCTTGATGGCTCAGAGTTATGTAGATGCTGTCATACGCAGCCTTAAAATAGATATCTTGGGTTTCGATTTGGAGTTCATAGATTTTGTCCAGGATCTGCCGTAAATTGAAAATTTGGTCGATGGTTGACTTTCCTGGTCTGAAACCACTAGATAAGAACCAATCATATTGTTGACGAAGGCCTTCAGACGTCCACATACATATTACGGAAGTGATGATCTTGTAGGCAATGTTAAGTAGACTGATTCCTCTGTAGTTGGCGCAGTTTAGAGGATCTTCCTTTTTCAGGATCGGGCAAACAATGCTGAGGTTCCATTCATCGGCCATGCATTCCACAGACCATATCTTACAGATGATTTGGTACGTGGTCTAGCTCATCGCCTGCTGCTTTGAACAGCTCGGAAGCTAGACCATCTGCTCAAGTGGCTTTGTTGGATTTAAGGGGTGATATTGCCGTTTTCACTTCTTCTAGGTCGGGTTGACGGAATTGTTGCCTTTCATCGTGTCTGATGAAAGGCTCCTGTCTGATAGCAGGATTGTGTTTTCTACGTCGCCGTTATACAGTCTTCAGAAATGGTCTTTCCACTTCGGGATATTGGTAGCACTAGCTTGGCTATGACGAGGTTGTGGTCCGAGCCGATGTTGGCTTTTCTGAAAGTTCGAACATCTAGAATGCTGGTCAAGTGCCTTTCGTCGAATGCAATGTGATCAATCTGGTTGACAATTGATTGATCAGGTGATCTCCATGTTCTTTCATGGATGTTGAGAGGTGGGAACCATGTGCTTGCTACCTCAACATTTCACCCGCCCCGTAACAAAATCGATCAGCCTTAATCCGTTTGAAGAAGTGGTGTCGTGCAGGCTGTGCTTTCCGACTGTTAAACCAAAGATGTCCTCTTTTCCCAGTTGTGCGTTAAAACCGCCAAGAATAATGTCATAGCTATGACATTGCTCTTATGCTTTTTCAAGGAGCTCGTAGAACTCGTCATTGGCTTAGTCCTTTTTCTCTTCTGTGGGGCGTGCTCGGATATAAATCTAATGTTGCCATATTTAGCTTCACATATTTCTTTTTATTTATATTTGAACCTATACGCTCAAGACACTTTGTCTGAGTCTGAATTCCACGACGAATCCGCATCCAAAGAGCCGCTGTTGTTACTCTCGGTAACATTTACCATAGTAGATGTCGAGATTTTTCATCTTTCTTTTGCCCGGTCCTTTCCATCGCATTGTTCGATGACACGCGGTGTATTAAGGGAATTCCATGTGGATATCCGAAATTCGTTGTTCTTAAGATATTTGTTTTGGTCGTCATCAGTGTTTGAAAAACTAAGTCATCCGGAAATTCAGTTTTCAAGACTCTGATAATATAATAAAAAAAAATATCGCGCCAACACAGGAATGCAGTTTTTTGTAGACAAATCTATATATATTTTAAAAGAACAGCTTTTTTTATGTTCTTCATTCGCTAACCGGCAGAGCCGCTTGACCGATTTTCATAATATTTTTTCTAAACTTAAGAGGAATACGGGTAGAAGGTTTAGGAAAAACTTATACTTATTAAATCACAAATGGTGCAAATGTTTATAAAGTAATACTCTCCGCACTAAAACAAAATTCATCAATAAACGAATAGGGTCGTGGAACCAGTTACCGAACAGTTTACGGACTATGAGGAATTAATTGTTGTTGTTATATTTAACTTATATTTTACTGAACAGATTGTACTTATTTAAAAATTCTAAAATTTGTAAGCAATTATCAAGGTTAGGGTTCTTAATAATTGCGATGCGGTCGATCCTTAAGGCGTCTGTTTGGAATTTAGGACAGGTGTTCAGGATATGTTCAATAGACATTTTATGCGGATGGTTGCAAAAGGTACATGAAATGTTAGTTACTTGCTTGTCGATGAGATGAAGGTGTGTAAGTAGTGTGTGGCCCAGTCTAAGCCTAGTTATTGCTCCTTGTTCTATTCTCTGTAGATTGTTTTGAAGAAGAACTCTGGAACGAGAAGGGTTGATTAGGCTGAGGTGTAATAGTTGTTTATATTTTTAAATTTTTGAACGGATTTTGTGAGTTTATTATTGCTTTTAAAAAATCATGTGGGTTGATGATGTGGGAAGTGTTGATGGGAAAATTGGTGGACAACTTAGCTGCAGCATCAGCTGCTTCGTTTCCAGGAATGTATACGTGTCCTGGGATCCAAGCAATTTTAATTTTTGTTTCGTGTTGGCAAAGTTTGTTGCGGATTTGTTGATGGGTATGAGACCGCAGTTTAAATTCTGAATTGAGTTTAAGACTGAAAGGCTGTCGGAAAAGATGCAATATTTGCCTTTTCTCCTTTTCTGCGTACTCTATAGCACCAATAATGGCTGCTGCTTCCGCTGTAAATATGCTGCTGTGACAGTGGAGACTCTGGGTTTTGACGGTATTGAAATTTTGATGAACTATTGCGTAGGCGATGTTATGGTTAATAACCGAACCATCAGTGTACAGAAAATTGAAATTTTGTTGGGATACAATTTCTAACTTTTCAGTAAATAATTGCCTGAAGTGGCTTGGATGCAGGTTAGCTTTTTTAAAAACAGAGAGTTGGGTGTCAACACTGCTGTTATTGAAAAACCATGGTGGGAATGATCCTGGCTTTGCGTTGATGGTTATGAGCGGAATGTTGAGTTGTTTTGCTGATTGGGTAGCTCTAAGAATAGTGTGTTTTATTTTCGGGTTGGTTTTACGCCTGATAGTTGCCACGAAGTCCTTATGTAAAGGGGAACCATGGGATGTTAGTAGATTTGGGATGAGTTTGTCAGTGAGTAGGTCTCTACGTTCCTCAAGAGGGAGGAAACCAGCTTCAGCGGGAAAATTATGTATCGGAGTTGTACGGAACACCTAGTGCAATCCTTATTGAGGCGTTAATATAAGTTTTTATTTTGTTTATATCACTGTTTGCACAGTATCCGTAGATTGGAAGTCCGTAATCAATTTTCGATTGGATTATTGCACGTATGACTTTTAGCATTGCGTTTTTATGGACACTGCTTTTTTGCTACCGAGATATTTAATAATATTCCAACATGACGTTAGGCGTTTTTTCAGTTGTTCTATGTGAGTGCACCATCTGTAGTTTTTGCTTAGGTAAAGCCCAAGAACTTTCATCGTTTAAACATTGATTGGAGTTAGATTACCCAGGTTTAAGGAGAAGTTATTGCAGCTTGTTTTTCAACATATGTGTAGTTGTTGGCATTTTGGGGTGGATATTATCGTACCAGAAGATTCAGACCATTCTGTTATTTTAGCAAGGATTCTTTTCAAAGTTTCTTGAATTAAGTTGGGTAGGGTGATTTTAGCGATAATGAGAAAATCGTCCCCGTATATTGCATGATCAATAATTTTCTCAGCGTTAACAATGTTACTCACATCGTTGAATACAGTTATTATAAGGAGTATCACAGACAAGGGCGATCCTTGAGGGATACCGTTATCAAGGTGCTGAATATTCGTTGTTTACTTTTGCTCTGAATTTGCGGTGTGTTAGAAAGATTTTGATGAAATTTATAATTTTCGGTCGGTTTTTATAATTTACTAGCAAATTCCCTGCCCGCTTCGCAGCCAGGCTACGGTATTCGATGGATTTGCTAATCTGATGAATTTTATTGGTTTTTCAATTCTTTTATATCAATTTTTTAGTTCATGTACCCATTAAACATACCCCAAATTTAACTATCTGAGAAGAGTTTAGTTAGTTAGGGTTTTGTCAGCAAGCTAGGTAGGCATACGTATACTTTTAACGCTCTTCAGGATAGCACAGTGTTATAAATTTTCTTGAAACTATCAATTCTTGGGAAATTTTGAAGTGCTACAATAAAAATATTGAAAAAAACCCTAAATTCGGTTTTCTTTCCTGTTTTAGATTTTTTCAAGTGTAATAAAATGTATGGGTTTTAATAAATACGCTTATCAATGAGATTTTATTTAATAATTTTTTTGTTCATTAGGTAAAAATAAGAAAACTTTGTGTTCCTTGCACATAATTTGAAAAAAATTGAATTAAAGTCAAAACTTTGTTCGGGCAAAAAAAAATTGAATACCATTTAAAAATTGACCTTAACATGAGTCAGGGAAGGGTACACCAAAGTTAGCCTCTTTTTAATTCGTCAAAAAGTAAGAAATCAGACTTTATTTAAAAACGATAATTACAGAATATGACCAAGAATCACATTCCAAAGGATGGCAGACAAATTACAGGATACCCTGTATAGTTGACCATGAAAAAAACTGGTATTCCTAAATCAACACCACATATTTTTAACAATTGACCTTGCGTCTTATTTATTTTTGACAGGGAATGCAATCGAAAAGGAAACTGTTTAGAATCAAATGACATATCTCGTAGCCCATTTGCCATTTTTACGGCTTGTCTTGTACTACTGCAACGTTTAAGTTTATTGATGTTCCGAAACATAGAAATTGACGCTCATACTTTCAGAGTTAAAAAATGTGGTGGCAGTCCTGGAATATGAATCAAAAAAATTCAAAAACTCCGTGTCGTCGTAAAAATTTCTACATCGTTTTCATTTTTGTAATTCTGTCAAACTATTTTTGACCAAAAAATTGTCCACTAATTTATTTCGTTCAAAATAAATTGTTGCATCGATTTTAGAAAGGCTTTTATCTGCACCAGCTAATATTGCACTTCAACTCAACTAAACGTGATTTTTTAATTTTCTTTACACTTGGAAAGACATCTTGAATTAACTATTGCTTTGGACTTGCATTACAATAAAAATTGTTTGGAAGTGTAATTCGGCCTTTAGAATCAAATGAAATTATTCCACTTCAATGTCCAAAAATTGCTTAGGAAATTCTGCTGCAGATACATCGTGTCAGTAACTGCACACGAACATTTTTGGCAAATGTAATTTTCCTGAAATACCGCCATAAAATAGAAGGTTTTAAACAACTCAATTCGTCTGCAGCAGTTGACCGTGGTATATAATCGGCAAAGTTTGTCCTCAGCAGCCACAAGATATAGGGCTCCAAATTTTTTAAGTTGTGGGATTAAAGGCTTAACGTAAGGTATGGGTTCATCTCAAAAATATTAACCAATACTTTGATTGAACTCATCTTGCATAATGGTGTAATACACATATATACTTTTGTTGATCATGTCACTTCATCTCAATAGTTTGCGCAAATATTCGTAATCCAATGCAATTTGATTAGTGTCTCGAAGTAGTGCTTGATCAAGAACATCTTACGCTGCACAACTTCGAGCAACCAATTCATTTGTGGCAATGCTTTATTCGCAAAACGTTTCTGTACACAGATGTGCCAGTTGCATTGGAAAGCATTCATATCAGATTGGCACTTGCAATGACAATAACTATTGACTCAAGGTCAAAAAATGTCTGTTTGTGGATAAGAATTGAGCATACCATGTTATCAAACTATATTAATGACATATTCCATCAACGTTCACAACAATATAAATAAGCCTCTACCTCTCACATACTCATATACCTGAAACGCACTCATTAAAAACAATAGGATATACATATGTATTTTCATACATCAAAACAACGTTTGCCGGGTCAGCTAGTTCAAATATAATTTCATATCTTCACTGACATTTTTTTTTTCGATCGAATAAAAATATTTGTCACAATTCTCAGACGAAATTGAGTATTCGTATATTGATCTTTTTTTTGGAGTGCGAAATATAAAATGTTTTAGCATTTTAAACATTTGAACCATTTGTGATTTAAAGAGTATACATATAGCCCGGTTAGCGAACGAACACAAAAATTAGGCTGTTCTTTTATATATATAGATAAGTCTCCATTTCAGCAGTTGTTGAATTATGGTGTGTGCACCAAGTCTATTGAAATTATAGTACAGTGGTTGCGAGACGATAGAATGTTGGAAACGGTGTAGTCTATGTGCAGTGATGCATCCATGGTGCCTTTATTGGGTCTGAACGCTACTTGAGATTTATTAATGAGGTTATTTTGTTCCATAAACGACAATAATCTCTTCGAGATGATCTTTTCTAGAACCTTACTGAGGTAAGGTAGTAAAGATAGCTTCCAACTTGTTATTGTTTTTCTGTGGTATAAGAATCCGGATGATCGTTGCTGTTTTCTATTGATGTGGAAAAACACCGTTTAAAAAGATATTGTTGTAGAGGTTGCATAATCGAGTTTAAGCTGGTTTTGACAAGTGGGAAATCATTGGATATGAAATTTTGTCGTATGATGGGGTTGAGCCTTTCAGAGTCTTGAGTGTGAATTCAAATTCGTTTATTGTAATGGGTGATTCGATTTTTTTGGCGGTGCAGGACGGAACTGGGAGGTTTTGGATAGTGGTTACCAGTTCTTCCTTCTTTTGAACAAATCGTGGGTGGTAGTTTAAATTATTTGAGTTATTAGACCAGGATTGTCCAAATATTTCGGCTAAGGCCTTAGAGTTAGACATGGAGCCTTCATTTGTTTCAATAACCTTTATTGTGTTTCCCTGATAAGCACTTGAGATGCATCTTATATAGATCCATATCTTTTGTGTCGGTGTAAGCGGGTTAGTGGCTAAAGTGAGGTCGTTTGAGGGTGTGAAAAGCGATTGATTGTTGACTTCCAACCCAATAAAAACTTTGTTTGACTTTTTCTAGGGTTTTTGTGATCCCCAAGTTTCCACCACTCTTCTGCTATGGTATTCGATAAGAATAGTTTTGATTTTAGTTTTCAGAACCACAATCGACCTAGAAATTGATCATCCATCGTTACTTTTCCAAAAACGTGGGTCCACAAAGCTTTCGATCTGAAGCCTTCACCTGAAATTTTTTCCCAAGATAGTGATACACCGCCTGCTTTGAATTTAATAGTTTTTGACAAATCTACATCGTTTTTTGGATCAATAAAAATGTTTTTTTTTTTGGTTTCCACCTTAAAACAAAGCTTGCATTATAAACATCAAGACCGTCTTGAAAGTGCATCAGCATTTGCGTGTTGTCCTCCCTTACGATGATATATTGCAAAGTCTGCAATCTATCTATCCATATGGCTAGTTGACCCTCTAGATTTTTGAATTGGAATAACCACTTTGATGCAGCATGATCTGTTCTTAGCTTGAACTGAAGTTCTTCACGGACTCTAAGATAGCCAGTTGCTGTCTTCTCGTGACGCAATAGCTTCACTCTGTTTTCGCCAGAATCTTGCTGTAATAGGCAATAACTTTTTCTTCCCCATTGACAACTTGCGCTGGCATCAGTGTCCAAGATAAACTTTTTACCCATTACAGAATAAGACAGACTACAAAGCAAATATTTAAGCTGTTTCAAAGATTTTTCTTGTAATTCAGTCAGTGGAACTTTTGATTGTTCCTAGTTGTAGCCTTCAGTGAAGAACTAATCCAAATTCGTCTTCAAAAACCAAAAAGTTTTGTCTTTTTCTTGAATTGTAAGGTCTTTGTTCTAAGTATATGGTAAGTTTTTCAATTGCCCTCGGAATCTACCACTGTTCTTAATCCAGGATCATCATCGTTATTGACAATTATTGAAAATTCTTCACTTTTGCAAATAACCTCATTGCGTTCTTTAGTTTGTGATGCATATGACAAGTTAAGAACTCTAATTGAAATTTGTCCTTTGTGTCACAAGGATTCTTAAAATCAAGATTTTCTTGATTAAAGGTTCTTCAAAGGTTCTTTCACTATCCACACTTTGTTACATTTATAGTCATCACCCATCACTATTTAGTTTCGCCCACACTGCGGAGTTTGATGTAATTATTTGTCTTTCCTTCATGATGGCTTTTATAACTGTACGTCTTTCATGGTTTAAATTCAAGGGCATTTCAACGCATCCATAAATCAATGTTAAAACCATTTGGTAACATGAAAATAACACATAATATTAGTTCGTCTATGATATTTGTAACTAGAAACTCGTGGTCAACTGTCGTCGCTCTAATCGTGATTTGTAAGTTTACCTAATACTGATGCATCATCTCCAGTTGCTGTTGTAAGTCGAATTCCAACAAGCGGTTCCACATCTTTTATGAGATCGTTTCGAATAATGGAATGCGAAGCAACAGCACCAACCAGATGTTAAGGTAGCTTTATAAATCTTCACATCAATCTTCCCTAAGACATTTTCAAAAGTCCTGTCCTACGGAAATCTGCGCTCAAGCGCCTTTGTCGTCTATAACAACTGCGTGACATAATATGTCCTTCTCTTCAAGAAGAAAATCACCTTCCCGTAAAAGAGTTGCGACTTGCGAGGACTTCATTCTGTTCAAAGTTCTGATTAAACTGCAGCTTGAACAACAGCTACAGACAAAATGTCATTCTCAACATCTAACTGTGAACCTTTGACTTGAATCCACACATCCTTGCTGCAGTTTCACATGTCATTGCTAAAGACAGTGTCTCGGTAGAAGTTGGCTTTGGTGTTGTAATTGCAGCACATTTTGTATCTGAATCATGAATACCATCGATGGAAGCATCTATCTTGCATTGGTTGATGAACTCACAAGATTAATCGGGATATGCCAAATATGCTAACCGTTCAAAGTATGCTACGTATTCCTGAAGGATTTCTCAGTTCTCTGTTGTCGGTTTTCCAATTCCAGTTTGTGTATTTGTTTTTGGTGGTCCATATTTCATATAAAGTTCATTCATGATTGTCTGGCAAATGTAACCTTCATCCTTTGAAACACTTTTAAGGACATCTGCTGCATTATCTTTAAGACCTTTTATCAATGCTGCATTGCTGCTGCGCTATATTCTTCTTTCACATTATTTTGAGATTTTGCAGTATCGAACTGATTTTTTAAAAATGTTGAAGAGGGTGAAGAGCGTTGTCCCATCAAAAATATGGTTTGATTTTTGTTGAACTGACGACTTGTTCTGATGGTCCATTTGGTTGTAACGCACAAAAACGATTTTCTAATTTGTTCATATTTAAATTAAATTTATCTTCAATGTTCTTCAGAACCGTCTGTTTCTCTAAGTCATGAACTTGATTCTGAAGCTAAGTTACTTTACCTTTGAAGCTTTCAGCAATCTCTGTCAATTTCTTCAGATTTATTTTGTTTTTCCAGCATTAAAGTTTTAATCTAAGCTGAACGTTCGACAGTCGCATATAATTTGTCCATCCTGCTATATTGAGCGGAACTTTCTTCGTCCTTTCATAATAGTTCGTGAACATCTTCTAAGGGTTTTTGAAATCTTTAAGGTAGCTCGGCTTTTGAAGCGCTTGCTTGTCGCAAGGCTAAGAAGCAATAATTCCTTTTTGAGTTGCTCAACTTGTAATTGAACGAATTTAACCATTTTAAAAATTTTCTTATTCACAATCCTACTTCTGACGCCAATTATTACGTTTTGCTGTTCCAACTTAGTGGCTAGGTGCGTTGGCTGCTAAGCAGACTGCCACACAGTTTTTATTTCATCTTTCACGGGCACTGCCTCTTGCGAAGAACTGACAAAACTTCCAAGAGTATCATCTGTCATGAAAAAGTGCTTCACAACTGTGCCGTTCGGAATCGGCGTTAAAATGTAGGCTCCACACGTTGTTGATAACAGTAAGCCACTTATACCTTGGCTCTTTAAGAGCTGTCACGCCACTCAATTCAATGTTCGAACTGTTATGGAAAATCAAACACTTGTTTTTGGTTAAAATTATATCTAAATTTATTTAAACAAACAAGAGTAGCTATTAACAATGAAAAATAAGAACTGAACTTAAAATCTTATACTTTTATAGTTGAAAATAATAATCTGATTTATTTATTTATTTATCTACAAGCGTAAAGCTAACAGATTTAATTCACATATCTATAAATTGAATTGTAAATATTTAATAGTAAATTTATAATTATAAGAAATTATATACCTATTACAATGTAAATAATAAAATAAGATTAGCTTTAAAAAGAGATCTTGATTGGGTTAAGTCAATTGATAGGCAAACTTCAATAAACTGTATTATTGATCTAGAAATCGGTTCATTGTTGCCATAGCATGTTCGATGAAAAGGTTCAACAAGCAATTTCCTGTAACGCAAAGTTCTTGATGGAACATAAATCGGTATTTTAAAAAGTAAAGGTGAACACCGTATGTGATAACACAGGATATCCCTCACATGCATTACACCATGAATATTCCTTCTTGATTCAAGAGACTTTATTCCTAGACACAAACATCTTGCTTTATAGTCCGGAATAAAAGTCCACTTCATCTTGTAAAATATGAATTTAGTAAAACGCTTTTGCATTTTCTCCAAGCGATCAGAAAAAGTTTTGAAAGCCGGATTCCAAATGACATTGGCATATTCTAATATCGATCTTACTCGGGATATATGAAGGCAAAGCAACGCATAAGGATCACTGAAGTCAACACGATTTCGTTTTATAAATCCTACAACCGAGTTAGCTCTTCCGACTACATAGTCAATATGACTCTTAAGGGAAAAATCTGAATCTATAATAATGCCTTAGTCTTTAATGGTTTGTACACGAGTTACAACGCTCGAGTCAATCTTGTAGTCATAGCCAATTTGGGTGTAGCACCTATAAAAAAAGATGACATTGCATTTTTTAATATTTAGCTTTAAACCATTCAGCTTACTTCAATTTGAAACACGATTCATATCATCCTGCAACAAGTTGCAGTCATGAAAACAATTGATTTTTAAAAACATTTTTAAATCGTCCGCATAAAGAAGACATTGAGCATTTTTTATCACAGAGATTATGTCATTGATAAAAAGATTGAAAAGAAGAGGATCAAGATGACTTCCTTGGGGAACTCCTGGTCTCGAAAAATTATTATTAACTACTACTTTGTGAGATCAAATTTCATTTGAAACAACTTGCACAAAGTAAAAATATTGAAAGTGTTTTCATAAAAACGCCACAAAATTATTAATAATGAATTCAGTTTTTAAACGAAACCAAATGCACTTCAATTTCAAAAAAAAGATGTGCAATGACTTAGAAACAAAAATATTTTCATATAAAAAAAAAAACCAAAACAATTAGACCAAATGAAAAAAATGTGTACGACTGGGTAGTACGAACTTGTTCCTGCATGCTTAAACTAAATACTTATGATTACTTTTATGTTCCAAAAATTGCAAAAAGTAGTGTTAAAATAAGAGATATACTTTAAGAAATTCTGATTACACTCCTATGCACTTAAATATTTACTTGAAATAAATAAATATAATGTTCAGTCGGAGAGCCGGCTGCATGATCCCACTCTATATCTCGTCCCGAAACAAAATGTTGAAAAACTATCTAAGCTTTTCGGTATTTAAAGTTAGCTCGCGAGTCGCGAATAACTAGACAAATGAAATAATGTATGAAGAATTAAAAATTAAGATCCACATAGCTTATGTTGATGACTTTTTTTTATATGTTTTATGAACACATTTTTACCAACAACTTATTTGGCAACTCTATTGATATCCCTTCACTTTTTGTGGGAAGTTAATTGTCTGCAGCAAGCACCAGCTTACACTTAACTCACAAAAAAAAAAACTCAATACATAAAAATAATTAGAATTTATTAAAAAAAATTAAAATGTACTTCGTAAATACATTTAATTCCAAAAATTTAAATGCCAAACAAATTCAAACCCTATTCTTGATTTACTGATTTTTTTTTTTTTTTTGAAAACCGTCGGAGCCGTGTTTTTTTTAATTAATTTTTAATATTTTTAAAATGTTTCTAAAATGTCTTCAAATTGATGTGGGTATGCAGTTTTCAAGACCATGTGAATAAACATATTATAATTCAATTTCAATCTTTAAAATTGATCCGACAGAATTTTGAAAAAAAAATTAACTGTATTTTTAAAAATCCAAAAAAAATATTTGAAATTTTTTTGAATACAAAATATTATTTGAATTATATATACGTACTTTCATAAAAAAAACTTACTCTGATCGGACTTTCATTTTTCGAGAAAATCTTATAACAAAAAAAAAAAAAAAATGGTTCTATGGGAGGTACCGTTTTGAAGCAATACAAACAATTTTTTTTTACATAAAAAACATAAATGTTTAAAAAAATAAAACTGGAGGAAGTTTTAAATAAATCGTACGAACCGTTTTGGAGAAAATTGAAAGTTTTGGTTTTTAGCCAACAAAATCGTATGGTGGCTACCCTAAATGTTGATCTTAAAACAAAAGTAAAAAAAAAAAAAATGGGATATGAATTTTTGCTTAAACCTCTAATTTAAGAATTTGGTCAATCGGACTGTAGTTAAGGCTGTAGAAGTGTAGATGCCTGTAAACTTCCAGACAGACATACAGACGGAATTGCCGGACCCACTTTTTTTGACTTCTCTATCATCGTAATGGCATAGCTCATCATCGCCTCAAATTTTTTTTTGTTTACGAATTCAATACTTGCTATATACCTATTCTATATCTCGCAAGTAAAAATCGTGCTTCTCATAACTCATACATAAAAAACTAATAATTTTGGACGGCCACTGCTCATTTTGTGTGCTTGTTTTGGTTCCTTAAAATTATGATAAGTATTAAAATTTTGTTTAAAATTAAAATTGCTCAACACACCCACAAATAAAAAACAAATAGAAAAATGTTCTTAAATTCTGTAGATTGCGAATGTGATGAATACAATTAGAGAAAGAGGAGTTATATATTATACTAAAGAAAATCCCGCATATTTTCGTTCATAAAATAAACAACAGCAAATATATTCACCTAACAATGAGTCCTTCCTTGTTTTGTGTTGTGTGGTATTTCGTAGATTTATTTTTTATTTCGTTTTGTTTTGTTTTTTTTCAAAGAAAATATAAATATTTTTTTTTTTTGTCTAGATTTATGCTGCGAAATGGGATTTGAAGAATTCCATGTGCTGGCTGAGTTCTGTATTGTTCTTTCGCAAAAAAATGTTTTTGTTTGCTCGGTAGCATCATAAAAACAATAGAAAAATGCGAAAACGGATATATAATTAAAAACACAAGCTGGAATTCAAGAATATTTTTCTGCGATAAGTACTGACAAGCGGGAACAATGTTTCTTTAGAAGACGATACAAAGTATCAACGATATTTTAGATAAATCTTTTGTGACAGGAAGTGGTTAAAGTTTTCAAAGTTTAAATGCATTCCTCGCCCTTGAATTCTAGTAGTATTATAATTTTTTAAAGTTCAATTGTCAATTAAGCTTAAAAAGAGAATGCTTAGAATGTCCACTTATTCCCTTTAGTGTAAATGTGAACAATAATTGACATTTGGTGGTCGGCGACCGTTACGGTGGTCCTGTTTGAGACATATTAGTTACAGCAGGCGCTATTACCTTTACCAGTACTAAGAATTGGAGATAACCACACTGCACCAACAAAATTTATTAGTGAAACCTTGTTTCGAGGAATGCACATTCAAATAGTATAATAATAAGATCACGGTTATGAACAGTTTGGGTTATCGAAGCAGGATGTTAAAGATTTCAGAACTGATTTCTCAGAATAAACCAGACGTAGAATATAGAAAACGAAGTTTACGAACAACTTACAACAATTCAGGCATACTGAAAGTAATGGACGGATTGAAATATTGTATTTAAAATGTAAATTTTAATATATTTAAAAACGGATGCATGTATGTTTGTTTATGTGTCCTTTATCGACTCCGAAATGGACCAACAGATATTTGTGAAATTTTAATGGTTAAAAGGCAGGAAATTCAATTTTTTTTTCTTGGAAAATTTTGTTTCAAAATGGATTTTCGAATGGAAAAATAAAAAGTTCTAAAAACTCAAGAATTTTTTGAATTTTACAACGACTGTATGTAGTATTTTAGATATGTAGTTCTCTGAAAGGTGGCAAGACGAGGTTCGCAGGGTCAGCGAGTTTGAAATATTTTGAAGAAAAAGACTAAAAGCAATTTTATAAGTTTTGATTTCTTCTGATACTCTTGAAAGTATTGACGGGTGTGCTCAGTTACATACACGGAGGTCTATTGGACTATTGTGATCCCCTGATCAAAAATTCAAGTTAACTTTAAAAAGTACTTTAACTGGAAAGGAGCAGTCACCAGTCCGTACCTATTTCTTAACTTGCAGTCAATTGACTAAAAGTTAATCAACTGTAGTTCTTTTTAAGTACCTTTAGACCAACTGCCATTAAAAAGTAATTTGGCTTAATCGAGTTTGAATTTTGTCAAAAAATCAAAATTGGGTCAATACAATTGTTTCACTTTTATGATGTGATTGCCTTGACGGAGACCTGGCTCTATGATGAAATATTCTCTTCCGAACTTTTCAACGATGACTTCCAAGTTTATAGAGGAGATAGGGTGTCTACCAGTCAAATCGTTGGAGGTGGGGTATTATTAGCTATAAGATCCAATTATGTTAGTAGTTTTGGACTACCCAGATGTTGAACAAATTTGCGTTGAAGTTATCTTTCCAAACTCAAATTATACGCTTTATTTTATGATTTCATATATACCACCTAATAGTAATTCTCTTATTTACGAATGTCATTTAGAGAACATAAAAAAAAAATTAATTGGATGTTCTCTAAAGAAGAAAATTATTTAATACCGTTTAATGTTTCAAATAACAGGACTTATGAAATCGTTGATTCTTTTTTGTCAATGAATTTAATTCAAACTAATAATGAAGCTAATACAAATGGTCGTTTCTTAGACTTTAATATTTGTAAATTCAGAATTAGAAGCTAAATTAGAAGCATCATATTTGCCAATTCTTAGTAATTGCTCACATCATAAAGCTTTGGATATAGAAATATCGTTATTAAATTTTGATAAACTTAATTTTACTAAAAATTGTATTGAAATAGAATTGAATTTTGATTAGGCTGATTATCATAGAGAATACATATTATAATACCTAGAGTCACGACTTTCGGGCGTAAGAATAGGATGATGTACCTGGAGGTCCGATCCGATTTCCCTGCCCTTGGGCCGAAACACACCCAGGTCGAGGGAGATTTTTCTGAGGGTCATCTCTTTAATCCTCTCTTTTTTTCGTGTCCGGAATCTGTGTAAGTGGAGTGAGCTCTCACACTCTTCACGCCTTTATTTCGTGTTCGTCCATGCCTGTGTAAGGAGGTGACCAAAAGAGGTGAGCACCACAGCCGTGACAAAATTTTTTACCTGATGCACAAACCCAAAGTGACAGACTTCCACCACAGCAAATACGAGACTAAACGCACGACTTTTTTCTTAAGATTTATTAAGATTTTTGATACAAATATTGGTAAATTATAGTGCAATTATGTGTTAAAAGTGCAAAGAAACAATATAACGTATTTATTTTTCATATTACATGCATTTTTTGTATGTTTAAGTTTTTTTTGAAAATGCTGAGCTCAACGGAATCTTATTTTCGAAATCTGAGCCCATGAAACCCACCTCGACTCCAACCTGAGCATTGTATCTAACTCAGTGCGAATGTATGGGTGCAGTTTCTCATTTAAAAAGCATTGGAAAACTAACACATTCTCACTGGGTTAGTACAAAACGACCAAATTGCGCTTGTTCGCTCTCTTTTGCCTACAACCTGCAATTCGTGCTCTAGGTATTATATATTCCTATGACTCGGTGATGTCGCTCTCTGTTTTGCCACGCAATTGTCGTTTTGTACTGAAAGAGAAACTGCCACCCATACATTCGCACTGAGTTAGATACAAATACAATGCTCAGTTTGGAGTCGAGGTGGGTTTCATGGGCTCAGATTTCGAAAATATGATTCCGTTGAGCAGCAATTTCAAGAAAAAAACTAAACATACAAAAAATGCATGTAATAAGAAAATAAATTACTTTATATTGTTTACTTTGCACTTTTAACATATAATTGCACTATAATTTACCAATATTTGTATCAAAAATCTTAATAAATCTTAAAAAAAAGTCGTGCGTTTAGTCTCGTATTTGCTGTGGTGGAGTCTGTCACTTTGGGTTTGTGCATCAGGAAAAATTTTTTGTCACGGCTGAGAACTCACTCTTTTGTTACCTCTAACACAGGTTCACGGACACGAAAAAAAGAGAGGATTGTGAGAGTTCACCTCAGAAAATTTTGAGGGTGTTTTCGGCAAGGGAGGAAAAGGTCGCGACTCTAGGTATTATATATTCTCTATGCTGATTATATAGGGTTGAATTAATTTTCCAATCAAACTAATTGGGAAGAAATTCTTGATGATGAAAGATTTAAGCTGAATCACAAACGAGCTTCAGCTTCAGCTTCGCCTGACGTTTACGAGTTCAGCTATAGGAATTCAATGCCTGCTATCACATTGTCGCTTCGACCTCACGTTTCGTATGTAACGTGACTCCCAACGGAAGTTTGGCTAAACAAAAAGACGCTTCTGCTTCAGTTTCGTCTGCGTTACGATGTACCAGCTTTGCGTTGGCTTTGAATGACAGTTCTCCCTCCATCACATCATCATCCCTCCAAAACAGCTTAGCCACTTTACTCTTTTTGATTTTTTAAAAACTTTGAAAATCTACTTCCTAATTTGCAACATCAGGAATTTCTTAAAATCTGCTTTACTCAAAAAAAAAGTAATTCGATTTTACTACATATTTCTAAAATCCCCTGCGATTAACTCATTAAGACATAATACTTACAGTTTACAGTGAAAACTCGCACGCCTTCATCATATTTTCAGGAAAATATACAGGACTTGCGTTAAAATGTTGGTTGAATTTAGTATTTTTTGTTAATATTAACACATTTTATCCATCACGTTGTGTCAAAATTAAATCGAAAATATTAACACAATTCGGATACAATTCTATATGAACTTTTGATAAAAACTGTTTGTCCCTCTGTGCGTCAATGTATCCAAGGCCAATATAATATACACAGCACATTTTAAATCTACTTAAATCTACTTCCCTTTTTATCAATCTTCTTCGCTTTATTCCCAAATCTACTTCGAATCCTTTTTTTTTTTTAAAGTGGTAACGCTGCTCCAAAATCTGTGTGTGTACTTTTCTCTTACACAGCTGTTGAGCTATCAGACAAAGCAAAAGTTCAGCATATTTGAACTAGAGCTTCCGTTTGGAGTCACGTTACGTACAAAACGTGAGGTCGAAGCGTCATTGTGATAGCAAGCATTGAATTCCTATAGCTGAACTCGTAAACGTCAGGCGAAGCTGAAGCTGAAGCGCCTTTGTGATTTACAGCCCGATTCTCCCCATCATCACTGACACCTCACAAGTCATAAGAAGAGGTGAAATTGATATTGTGACTTTTTCGTATTCTCCCCAAAAGTCACAACTTGTGAGAGTCACAAAAACAATCGAAATTGTGATCACCTTAAGAGCAGGTCATAACTAGCAAATTAATTGAGATTTTACATTTTGATTTTTGAGTAGTGAAAAAAATGGAAGTTGAAATAATTATGGCGCATATGCATTTCGTTAATGCAGATGAATACTGAAACTGATTCATAATAATAATAAATATTTCATATAATTACTGAAAAAATTACTAATTATGCATTTTATTTTGTATGGAACATATTTGGGACACATATGTATCATAAATTATAATGTACATATTGTAATATGTATACACTTTCTATTCCTACCTCTCTATATCTCTATATGTCAATCTATTGTAATGTGTACACACTTTGTAACTCCGCCTCTTTATATCTCTATACTTAAATGTGTAAACACTATCTATCTCTGTCACTCTAATATTGTCTAATTGCTGAATAGTTATGTAGCAAAAGTTTTATTTGTAGTTGTAAGTAATTGTGTATACACTCTAGTGGTTAAGAGGAGAACTTCGTTAAGCATCGAGAAGTTTCAGCGCCTACTAGAACCTAGTAGTTTCTCGAACTTATTTGAGTTATATAAATACCCGCTTGGTGTCGAAAATGAATTAATTGTTTGTAAACTGCTATAAAGTAAGGACATTGTGTTTGAAAGTAATAATTGAAAGTGTTGAATAAATAAGATTGTGAGTGATTTGAACAAAGTGAATTTGTATTTTATTTGAAAAGTGAATAAGTTTTAATTGTCGGACCAAGCCGAATATTACAATATTATATTGCAATAATCAAAGGACAACCCAGACAGTATATAAATCGTTCTCCTGTTCAAACGACTCCTATTTTGACTGTGAGTAGGCCATTTTTTAAAATAAAGCTTTCACCTTGGCTGTGGTGAATTTCGTTGTGACTTTTCTTGTGAGGATTTTGGTAGAATCCGACAAATGTTATCGAGTCACAACAATCCTCACAAGAAATAGTCACAAGGGCTTATGGCTTGTGATTCCTCACAAGGGGGAGAATCAGGCTATTAGCCTTCAAATATGCTGAACTTTTGCTTTGTCTGACAGCTCAACAGCTGCTTAAAAAAGCAGCGTTACCACTCGAAAAAAAAAATGGAATCGAAGTAGATTTGAGAAAAAAGCGAAGTAAATTGAAAATATCTAAGCGAAAAAGATTTTAAAATAGTGTACGTATATTATACTGGCCATGGATTCATTGACGCAAGGAGAGAATACAGTAATTGTCAAAAATTTATATAGCAGATCTACAATTTGGTCCGTTTCCAAATTGTGCTAAAATGTTCGATTTTATTGGTACACTACATAGTGTACATAAACTGTGTTAAATTTGACACTAGTGGTTAAATTCAACCAACAATTTAACGCAAGTCCCACGCGGCCTGAAATATTAAACAATTCAATACAATACGTAACTAATTCTTTAGGTATTTGTATGGGTTGACATTTCGTGTTTATAAACTGTGTCCGATTATTGTTCGCATACAACGATAGAAACTTTATTGTGATGTCACTTATTTCCTGATGAAAATAGGAGAAAAACGATGAAGGCGTGCGATTTTTCACTGTAAACTGAAGGCATAAGATTATGTCTTAATGATTAAATCGAAGCGGATTTAAGAAATATGTATCAAGTAAAATCAAATTAAATTTTTTTTCTGAGGTTAAAGTATGATTTTAAGAGAATTCTTGATTGTGTTGTAAGGTAAGGTAGCAGATATTTGAAAGTTTTTTCGAAAATCAAAAAGAGTTATGGTGGTCAGAAGCCTGTTTTGGTGGGATGGTGTGGATGTGTAGAGGTAGGGAGAAACTGTCCATTCAAAGCAAACGCATAAGCGTGATGTATCCGTAACGCAGACGAAGCCGAAGCTGAAGCCCTTTGAGGCTAAAACACAAAGAACCTTCAGCTTCAGCTTCGTCTGCGTTACGATGCACCCGCTTTGCGTTGGCTTTGAATGACAGTTCTCCCTCCATCACATCATCATCCCACCAAAACAGCTTTGCCACTTTACTCTTTTTGATTTTTGAAAAACTTTGAAAATCTACTTCCTAATTTGCACCATCAGGAATTTCTTAAAATCTGCTTTACTCGAAAAAAGTAATTCGATTTTACTTCATATTTCTAAAATCCCCTGCGATTAACTCATTAAGACATTATGCCTACAGTTTACAGTGAAAACTCGCACGCCTTCATCATATTTTCAGGAAAATATACAGGACTTGCGTTAAAATGTTGGTTGAATTTAGTATTTTTTGTTAATATTAACACATTTTATCCATCATGTAGTGTCAAAATTAAATTGAAAATATTAACACAATTCGGATACAATTCTATATGAACTTTTGATAAAAACTGTTTGTCCCTCTGTGCGTCAATGTATCCAAGGCCTTTTTAAATCTACTTCCCTTTTTATCAATCTTCTTCGCTTTATTCCCAAATCTACTTCGAATCCTTTTTTTTTAAGTGGTAACGCTGCTCCAAAATCTGTGTGTGTACTTTTCTCTTAAACAGCTGTTGAGCTGTCAGACAAAGCAAAAGTTCAGCATATTTGAACTAGAGCTTCCGTTTGGAGTCACGTTACGTACGAAACGTGAGGTCGAAGCGTCATTGTGATAGCAAGCATTGAATTCCTATAGCTGAACTCGTAAACGTCAGGCGAAGCCGAAGCTGAAGCGTCTTTGTGATATAGCCTTTAGAATCATGCTATGGTAAATTTATTGCTAAAATTAATGAAGGATGTAGTATATTTGTTCCGACAAAACGAAGAAAGCAGAATGTTCGGCCAGTGTGGTTTAATAGTCGTTTAAGTAACTTAAAAAATAGACTCACAAAATTACATAAACAGTCCAGGTCTATCTATCTATTTTAAATTGCGCAGTAGAAAGCAATATGAACAGCTTAAATTTTTTTTTAAATTGACAGTACTTTGGATCAATTGAAAGAATCATTCAATAAAATTCTAAAGCTTTTTGGACATTTTGGAACAATAAAAAGAAATCACACAGCTGGCCAAATAATATGGTTTATAACAATGAATATTCTAGTGATGAAAGTGTTATATGTAATATGTTTGCTTCATTTTTTTCAATCCAATTTTGTTGAAGAAAGTTCGCAAAATAAATCCAACTACTCGAGTCAAATGCAATTTGATTTAGGTAGTTTAATTCTTTCCGAAAAAGATGTATCTCGTGAATTCTCTTCATTTAATGATAAAAAGAAAGCAACGTCCTTTGACTTATCAAATATATTATTGAAAAATTGTTGCCATTCGTTGAGTTTTCCCTTAACAAAGATCTTTAACATATCACTTTATACAGGTGAATTCCTGGACGATTGGAAAGTATCTTTCATTACACCAATTTTTAAGTCTGTTTCTAAGCAAGACGTAATAAATTATAGACCAATATCTAAACTAAAAATCATCCCAAAATTGTTTGAATCAATCGTTGAAAACAGGATTTATGTTGATGTTCAATCTGTTTTTTTTCAGATAACCAAAATGGTTTTATAAAAGGAAGATCTGCAAGCTCAAATCTGGCATTGTTCTCGAACTATTGCTTAAAAGCAATAGAACGTGGTAATCAGGTTGATGCAATCTATACCGAGTTTGCAAAAGCCTTTGACAGAGTTCAGTTCAATATTCTCTTATGTAAGCTTGAATGCATGCGGTTTCACTCAACCCTGAATTGGCTCAAAAATTTTCTAACTGGTCAGAAGCAGTTCGTCAAAATTGGAGACCGAATATCCGAAATAATAATTTATTAATCATTCAGGAGTACCTCAAGGTAGTCATTTGGATCCACTTCTTTTTTACTATTTGTCAATGACTTACCTGATGTTTTCAAATTCGCAAATAGTCTTCTCTTTGCTGATGATTTAAAACTCTATGCTCAAATTCAATAATTTGCACCAATGGTGTAAAGCGAATTGCCTTCATTTAAACATTCAAAAATGTAAACACATTCGATTTACAAAATCTAAATTCCCTATAATGCATTCATACAATATAAGCCATGTAGATCTGGAACGCGTTCATTTCCAAAAGGATTTAGGTGTAATTTTCGATGAAGAAATAAATTTTAATAAGCACTATGACTATATTATAGCAAAAACAAATAAATTACTTGGTTTTCTAAGGCGCAACTCGTATGAGTTTAGTGACCCATCCCATATACATTATAAAGCATTTATATTTCAACAATTAGAAGTGTGCTAGAGCATGCATGCATTATATGGTCACCAAAATATGCAATGCACATTAATCGGATTGAATCAATCCATAGAAAGTTTACTAAATTCGCTTTGAGAAAACTTAACTAGACCGATAATCTTATGCCTCCTTTTAGAGAACGATGTTGACTTATAAATTTGAAGTCACTTGAATCAAGAAGAAAATACTATCTGGTAATGCTGGCTAGAGATACGATGTGTAACCATATACAGTGCCCCATGCTGCTTTCTTTGTTTCTAATATATATGCCCCTTCTAGAATAATTACAACTTCCCCCACATTTTCGTCCGTTTCGATTGCCTGCTTTGGTTTCCGATGATCGACGATTAGTGCTGTGGCCATCCGTATAATTATTGCTTTTGCTACATGCTGATCCGTGCCACTAGGGGTTTCATAATTCATACCTGTTGATCCGTGACACCAGGGGCATTGTACTTAATGGAGAGCCATGTGACGAACCGTACCAAACGGAAGGCTGCAGAATCTCAGGCTGAGGTCGTTCCTTCCCGGTTAAGGAAATAAGTAAGTTGTTAGTAGGTACGGTGCGGTGATCGGGGACGAAATCAAAAACAGCGCCGATCACCGCACCGTACCTACTAACAACTTACTTATTTCCTTAACGGGAAGGAACGACCTCAGCCTGAGATTCTGCAGTCTTCCGTTTGGTACGGTTCGTCACATGGCTCTCCATTCGCCAAAACCAAGCGCTCTGGCATCCGCAGTCACTTGGTGCTTCTACCGCAGGTTCGGTCTTCCTTGTCGTCTCGAACCTTGGGGCTGCGGTGAGAAGACTTTCTTGGCGGGAGAGTTTTCGTCCATTCGCTCGATTTTGCCGAGCCAATGAAGTCGTTTTTTCTTGGCTTTGTTGGTTACATTCACATCTTGGTACAGCTCGTACAGTTCGCGTTGTTGAACCTTCTTCTCCATTCGCCAGCGTCGCATACGTGGCCGAAAATCCAATGAAAAATTTTTCTTTTTAAAGTACCCAGCATCAAATTCCTTTTTTTTACTAACTTATTGTCCAACACTCGGCGCCGTAGAGTAGGACTGGTTAAATCAAAGTTAAATATAACAGACACTTTGTTTTTCGAATGGGAAGTTTTGGACCTAGTTGTTTTGCCAAACTGAAGTAGCAGCGGTTCGCTAGATTAATTCTTTTTCGGATTCCATTATTGTGTCGTTGGTGGGATTGATGCTTGTTCAAAGCTAGAAGAACTCCTTGATTACCTCGAAATTGCTGACACTAAAAGTGACGTTTTGGCCTAGGCGGTTCACAGATGTTGTTTTGTTTGTTGATAGCATGTACTTTGTTTTATCCTCATTCAATTCAAGACAAACGATTTTCGTCCGTTCTTTCAATCGCTTGGAACGGATCAAGCAATGCACTCTTTGAGCGACCATTGATGTCTATGTCTTCCGCATAGCCAAGGAGCTGGGTGGATTTCTTGAAGATATCATTTTCCGTGCTTACACCTGCGTTGCACACTATATCTGCTCCAAGACTATGTTGAAAAATCACATGACAACACATCTCTTTGACTAAATCCTACGCATATGAAAATTCGGACGAGCTACCGTTCGCACAGCACTGCTAATTTTTTAGCGTCATGCGGCACAGCTGGATCAGTTTATTCGATATTCCGAATTCAGACATCGTCATTATAACCAAAGACCCTCATACAGTACGCATCGTACTGTTGGATAGGATTTTGTATGCAACATTAAGCAGACTCATACATCGGTAGCTTTTGCATGACATAGGATTACATTATTTTGTTGAAGATGGGGCATAACCGCATGGAGTCATTTGATGACCTAGTATATAGGGGTTATTTTATTATTAAAACACCTCCTCCATATTTGAAGAGTTCCGCAGAGGAATAACTCTACTTAACATCGCCTACAAGATCCTCTCTGCCGTAATATGTGAAGTCTGAAGCCTTTCGTCAACAATCTGATTGGTCAATTTGGCTTCAGGCCAGGAAAGTCAACCATCGACCAAATTTTCACGTACCTTTTCATCGATTTTAAAGTATGACAGCATCTACAGAGAAGAACTGTATAAAGCTATGTCTAGTTTTGGCATCCTTGCCAAACTCGTTCGCTTGTGCAAAATGACGATGGAGAACTCACGCTGTTCAATCAAGGTTGCCAACGAGCTCACGGAATCTTTTGACGTCAAAAAAGGATTCAGACAAGGCGATGCACTGTCATGCGATTTCTTTAACATCGTTCTTGAGAAGATAGGGCAGAACTCCAACGTCAACACCAGAAGCACTGTCTTCCAAAAATCTGTTCAACTTCTCGCGTACGCCGATGATATTGTTATAATGGGAAGAACACAGCGTGATGTCAATGGCACCTTTGTGAGAATTGAGACAGAAGCGGCAAAAATGGGCTTAGCGGTAAATGAGGGAAAAACGAAGTATGGTAATGCTGTCTTCGAGGAAGGACACTAAACACCGACGGCTCGGACAGAACGTCACAATAGACGCATTCAACTTCGAGGTAGTAGAGGAGTTTGTCTACCTAGGCTCTGCTATAAACACGGGCAATAACATCAGCGCCGAGATCAGACGAAGAGATGGGCTAAGAAAGCAATTGAGTGGAAAAGCCCTCTCTCGAGGGGAATGGCGTAGAAGATACAACAGCGACCTTTACGGGTTTTACAACGATGGCCTAGCCAGAAGGGTCATGGTCCAGAGACTCAGATGGTTCGGTCATTTAGAGCGGATGGACACCAACGCTCCGGCCCGGAAAGCATTCGATACTATTGCCGAGGGAAGTAGGAGGAGAGGAAGACCGCGACTCAGGTGGCGCACTCAAGTGGAAGAGAACCTCAATCAACTTGGAGTGCAAAACTGGAGACAGCTAGCTTAGGACCGAGCTGGCTGGCGGAGACTGTTGATTGAGAACCAAGTCCACAACGGACTGTAGCGCCACCTTAAGTAAGTTAGCAGGTATTCCATCCGACTCGGCGTACTTGTTTATTTTCTTAGGTTTTGAATGGCTCCTTCTTGGTTCATATAATCCTCATTAAGTAGTAGGGCTGCTTTGAAGGTCCTAACATTTCCTGTACGAAGATTTTTTTCCTTCATCTAACTTCTTGGCTGCCTTGAAGACTTCGATAGCTAAACCGCCATTTCCAAAAATTTTGTCAAGATCGAAAACAAATGTACCTACATTAATAAAAACAATTTCCCTATTTGAATTCTTATTTTCGTTACTATTCAAATGATTTCGGAGAAATTAAACTTCATAATCCCTTGATAGTCTCTTCGTTTACAGATTTCAGTTCGCGATTGATTTGATGCCCCTTACTGGCAGCATTCGGTGAGGAAGCAATTTGCATGCCAGTTCCAGGAGGGTTTATTTGTTTGAAAGGTGAAAAGTGCTGTTCAGCTCATTGTTACGGCATAAAGGGAAAATAAGTTAGTGCAAAACTGCTCGCCAAACAAGATGACTTTTGAACACAATTGTTGGCTTCGTTTTCAAATTTGTTTTCTCCCGACCAAACAAAAAAATAAACTTATCAATGAGAACAACAACAACATTAAATAATCGTACAGTTCGTGTCCATTCAGAAAGCTCTCATGTGAACTCCGAAAGTCTGATTACAATCCCTTACTTGTCATTTGCATAAAATTCGTCTGCTGTGAAAGCTTAACTATTTGAATATACTTTTCCATTACCGTCATTCAAACAAACAAACGCAACGAGCTAGGGCGAAAACACGAGAGATACTTATTTTATTTCCACAATACCGTATATATGCCGTTATGTAGCTGTGGCTGTGGTAACCATACTTACTTTCTGTTTCAGTTGGTTCAGTTGGAAAACTGCTGCTAAGCATAACATTTATGTACAAAGCGTTCAGATTTTCACTTTATGCAATGCATTTTGGTTTCAGTAATATTTGGCAACAACTACCCTGAGATTAATTGTAATTAAACCGTTTTGCTGAGTTTCCTGTCAGAGTAAATTACACCAACATTAAACGCATAGAGAATATATAATACCTAGAGTCGCGACCTTTTCCTCCCTTGCCGAAAACACCCTCAAAATTTTTCTGAGGTGAACTCACACAATCCTCTCTTTTTTTCGTGTCCATGAATCTGTGTAAGAGGTGAACTCACACAATCCTCTCTTTTTTTCGTCTCCGTGAACCTGTGTAAGAGGTGACAAAAGAGTGAGCACTCAGCCATGACAAAATTTTTTACCTGATGCACAAACCCAAAGTGACAGACTTCCACCACAGGAAATACGAGACTAAACGCACGACTTTTTTCTTAGATTTATTAAGATTTTTGATACAAATATTTGTAAATTATAGTGCAATTATGTGTTAAAAGTGCAAAGAAACAATATAACGTATTTATTTTTCATATTACATGCATTTTTTGTATGTTTAAGTTTTTTTTTGAAAATGCTGAGCTCAACGGAATCTTATTTTCGAAATCTGAGCCCATGAAACCCACCTCGACTCCAACCTGAGCATTGTATCTAACTCAGTGCGAATGTATGGGTGCAGTTTCTCATTTAAAAAGCATTGGAAAACTAACACATTCTCACTGGGTTAGTACAAAACGACCAATTGCAGCTTGTAGGCAAAAAGAGAGCGAACACCCGAAGTCGTTACTCTAGGTATATATATTCTCTATGCCATAAAGTATTACAATTAACAGAAGGATGAAATGCGAATGAATGAAAGAGGAACGACTGATGTGTTTCTCCTTCTTGGTCTGCTTACATTCGTGAAGCTCACAAGGTTCACAATTTTTTCATGGACTTTTCTGACAGGCACAATAGTGCTTCTTGAATGTATTGTAGACCGTAAGTGTGTGATGTAAGTAGGTACTGGTACATATTTTTGAATTTTAAATGCATACTCTAATCCGGAGTATTCTGTTCAGTTCCAACTGTTCGATAAACAGCCGGTACTAGCATAAAGTTGTAATGCGGCATTGTGCTCGTTTTGTAGTATTTTACTTTTTTGAAAAAGAATTTCATCAGAAGTACTCATGTCGTTAAGACCACACCTTGAGTCAGACATTCAAGTTTTGTGCTTTATTGGAAACTTCAATGATAAAATGCTCTGCTGCTGCTAAAACAATCTCAATGCAAATTTTATATTAAGATTGTGTTGATAGTTCACTTTCTGAGTATTATGGATACAAATTTCACGTTTTATGTGCATGTTTTTGTTTACTGTAATCGCTGAAATTCACCTTTATCCTGTTTAAGCTGATTTAGTGACTTGTTTGACGTGTGAATGATTTGCATAATATGCATATTTTCGTTTGTTTGAATGTCTTCAAATGTTCTTCTCTTCTCGGCATTCAGTTAGTCAAAGGCCTTACTTTTCGCAAGCGATTATGTTGAATATGAGCAGAACAACGCTGCTTAATGTATTTTCTAACCAAAAATAAGAACACCGTAGACTGCGAGAACAACAAAACCTCTTGTTGAAAAACATTGGACATGGAATGATTGAAGTGTGTTCATTGCATATCTAATGAAATTCCTGAAGTCTGAGTCAATGTGACGAGAGTTGAAATGTTGATAACATCCTGACATCGAGGAAAGTTGAAAGAACAGTAATTTTGATAACAATAGCATTAAAGTATTAATTTTTTGATTGGAAGCTAAAATCATAGCTTTAACATACAATTTTTTTACATTAGGACATAAACTTTAAGGCTAAAAACACACCGAAGCGACAAAACGTCTTGTTGCTCGTCGTCGGTTGCATAAATACATGGGTTGGACTAAAACACACCGAAGAACGAAAGAAGACAAAAAGTCCGGGTCGAAATGTCAGTACCTAAAACTATACACAATTTTATGAAGGAACAGGAACACACACTCTGGTGTGTGAACTGTGAACAAACAAACAGAAATCGACAACAACACGTGTCAGTTGTATAGGAGCAACACACACCGAAGTCGGCCCCGGTGTGGGGTAGAATACGACTGTTTGTCCGCTTCAGTGCCTAAGAGTATATATTATGTATCTTCAAAACTGTTTGGCAAAGCGTCGGCTAAGAATAGTTATTCATGGACATGGAAGAATTTACTGAAGTAGGCCCAGCCTGCGTCGCAGTTGTTGCTCACTTGAAAGCAGAAAATTCATCGGCCAAACCGGTGATTACATACTATGAAATGCGATAAAAAGGGCAAAACTTGCAGTACTTGTAAGCACAGACCAATAAGAACACTTAATCAGCGGCCCTTAATATTTGGATTTTAGTGCGAGGGGCTAACATCAATAGAAAAAACTTGACCTTATGACTTATCAGTGAGACGCATGTAATCACGGATAATTAACCCTCTCAAATTGCAACCGGACCCGGAATGACAACGGACTACGAATTGAGAGATTGAACCTGGAATGTGAACACTCTACACTCCAGGTGAAACTCAAAAACTTGAATCTATCCTCACGCAGTATAAGCAGACATGGATTTCAAGCCAATTAGTGATCGTCTGGCTGTACTTTGCATCCAGGACACATACTACAAAACATCAGTCTACTCAGTCTGCAGACGCCTCTACCGATGATGCTGAGGAGGATTTTTACGACAGCCTGGAGCCTATCCAGAGTACGACGACGTTAAAATCGTACTCGGAAACTTCAATACAAAAATCGGAAAAGAAGACATATTTGGTTGATTAGTTGGAAGGCACAGCCTCCACAACATCAGATAAAGGCTTCTGACTAATCGACTTTGCTGCAGCTTGTAATCCGGTGATTAGTAGCGCTGGGCTTCTAAGACGTAAGATCTACACAGCAACCTGGCAAATTCCGGATGGTGGAACCGGCAATCAAATTGACCGTTATAATCGGCGCAAGGCACGCATCCCACAAACAAAAGGGTTGCTTTAGCAGAAAGAGCATACACAGCTTCTCAGCTGAAAGATCTCGAAAAGTTAAGTGCCAAGAAAAACACCCAAGAAGCAATTAGCTTATGGTGAAGAAAACCTGGTTACCGAAGCAAAGGCAATCGTAGACAATTTTCAGCAGCAATTCCAGCAGCTACTGAATGCGCATAATGTCGAGCGAGCAAATGACGAAAGAGAAGCGATACCAGTCAATGAGTCCCAGCCCCAGGCACAGAAGAAGAAAGAGATATCCAAAAGCTAAAAAATATAAAGTCCGCCGGTCGAATTATGTACATACCTGCGAAGCGCTTTAAATATGGAGGAGATGTTTTGAAAAGCCATATATATACCACTGACTGGTCGATAAGCTCCATAATGCTCCTTCTAAAAACATCAATCCAACAAACGACACCTTAGTATAGACCCGATGATGAAAAAACCTAAACCCTTCACTCGAAAGGCAAAGTCTGCTTTACAAGACTTTGATTTTATCAGTACTACCTTACGGCGGGCTCCGAGTATTGGGCGATAAGTAAAAAAGGGGAATTGATAGGTACTGGGCAATTTCGAAAGAAAAATTCTTCGACGGATTTTCGGTCCCGTATGTGACGATGACGAGTGTAGAAGAAGGTTCAACAGCGAACTGTACGAGCTGTACCAAGATATATGGATTAAGCCCGGAAAGCGATGAAAAGACGACTACTTACATTGCCTCGGTCATCACATCAAGCGAATAGACAACAACGCTCCAGCCAAGAAATACTTCTCATCGCAGCCCCAAGGTTCGAGACGACAAAGAAGACTGAACCTACGGTACAAGGGCCAAGTGACTGCGGATGCCAGAGCGCTTGGTTTTATCGAATGAAGAGCGCATGCAAGGGACCGTTCCCGATGGAAGGCTGCAGTGTCTCAGGCTGAGATCCTGTTCATTGGATAAGCAAAAAACCAAAAAAAAAAACATATTATTTTATTCTCTGGAAGACCAACACTTCTTGGTTGCTTTAACCAATCAACATGTGACTGCGTTTTAATTTTAAATTCATAATTAGTTTCATCAAAAAAACTGTATAAATCTACTGCGGCGGCGGGTGGTTCACTTCCAAGAAATGCCAGACTTTCGCGAATTTTTCAAAATGCTCAAAATTTTGTAATTTTTCTCACCCCCACAACCTCCAGCAGATCCACCATCAACGAAAAACATCAAACGTTATCTAAGCAACCAAAAGCAAATATATGTACATAAATCGTTGCACAGAGATTCCAAAGCCATCTTCATCCTGTCTTCGTCAAATTTTGTTGTCATTTTAACTTACTTGTTTGTAATTTTCTTTTCTTGCCATAGGAACGCTCTAAGCCCAGTCGATTTTCACACATGCATGCTTGCACTTGCATTGCTCTCATGTATCCATATCCTTTTTTCTGCTGATGACTGGCGAGGCTGACTCCTTTCAAGAACACAAACTTTTATGCGCCTCCGTTCGTTCGTTCGTCTGAATATTGTTACATTTAAATATTCCAATTAAAATTGTCTGAAAAGGAAAACAAGAAATGTCATCGGAGCATCCTGTGTCCTCGATGCCAGAGATCCTGGATGTGTAGAGGATGCTTCTGCTCTTCCTACCCTTAGACAATGTTATTGCATGTATGCGTTTAACAAGAGTAAGGAATAGACCCTGGACTGCTTTTATTTTATTTCTTTTTTGTGTTAAAGCTGATGGCTGACGTGTGTGCATCATCATGTAAAACATCGCACCCACTCACCTCGCACTTGCATAAGGGGGGTTGAGCTTCCTCTGTACTCGCTGAAAACATGCAAGGAAATATGTATATGCATGCCAAGTCATGCACCAAGTGGTCGGATTCTTGGGGAACGTGACTTTTTATCATGTTGATGTGTCAACTTAATTTCGCTTCCGTCACGTTTTGTCTAGATTACAAGTGGTGGAAGGCAGTGTACTGCTGACTGGTTGTCGATGAAGGCGTTATTTTTCTTTTTTTCTTTTTCTAGATTGCTTTCCGTTTTTATTTTTCGTTTGTTGTTTCTGAAGAACAACATAACTTTTTTGTGTTTTTAGTCGGTTATCGTTTTGCTGACAGTTCAAGGATACCAAAATATTCTGCCTGGTTTTTTTCACATCATACCTAGGTCTAGTTTGACTCGAAAATAGTAGATATAAGGAAATTCTTATAAAACTATTGAACCAGGCGTATCCTGTTTTTGACATACTTCTAATATGACTAGGACCGCAGGCCAATGTCAGTGTAATGTCAAGTACAAAGATTTCTTTTATGGTTAAATCTCAATTTAACTTCTATAAGCAACTTTTTAATTATTCAAATAAAAAAACTTAAGAAACATTCCAGTTCAGCCAATAAACAAAATTAAAAGCCATCCCCTTTAGCATCGAAAGTGAAATAGATCGGTGCTTCTATTGGAAAATGCAAACTAAATTTCGTTAATTCATACAATGAAATTACAAGGACGACTTGCAAACAATTCAAATGGCACACCACCACAACAAAGGACAGCAACCCAAAAACTGTCCTCCCGCTGATTTACGTGCGGCTTTCAAAAACCAATAAATAAAATCGGACTGGCACTGGGTAAACATTTAGACTTTCGCTAGACAAAACATTGCCGTTCGTGAGAGGCGAACTGCATCTCCACAATGGGACAAAAGTTCTGCACGCTTTGCCCGCACTCGTCCTCCGCATAAACACTCTGCAAAAAGTTAAATTAGTCTTGGCCCCAGCCCGTTAACATCGTCCGGTACCAAGTGATACGAGGCGAACTTCCTTCCACCGCCAAAACATGCTAACCAGCACATGATCCGCTTTTAATTCAAAGCAATTTCACAAATATTGCTCATAATTGCTGCCAGATAAGTATTCCACCTCATTTGCTATTGCTTTTTCCTGATGTGCCACCACGATTTGGGCCAATGGTTGTTGGTATTTGAAGGCCAAAATGTACACAAAAGTGCCTCCATTTGAGGGGTGAGGGTCAACAAATTTAGCAAAACTGGTGTACAGTTTTATCTGATGATGGCCATCTTTATGGGTTATCAATTTCATTCACAGCGCATATTTGGAATTAAAATTCCCAGCTTTGATTTGTTTGCATGCCTCGGTGATATGTCGGTCGGTCGTTTGTCCAAACACCTTTCCCACATCCCAGAAATCTCTTCGACACATACAAGAAGTAGATACAACAATTTTAGAACAATTTATCAAAATTTAGTTGCAATTTAAGGGCTGAGAAAAAAAGGGTGTGATCAAATATTGGAATGGTGGCGCTCTGGGGATATATAAATTGAGCGCGCTTTGCATGCAATCTGTAATCGCCTTGCCTTGCTTCGCGTTCTTCGTTGTCGTCCGTTCGTCATGTCGGTCGGTCGCAGCCACTATATACGCCCCAAAAACACTGTTTTCAGTTTCATGAGAAAAGCGCATTTGCATTCATAAATAAGTGGCCGATAATAAATCATCGATAATTGCAGGATGAAGTTTAATTGAGTTTATGTAATTCTCCGGATCGTACGGAAGTTGCTTGCATAAACTTTGCGCTCGGGTCTATTCCTGGCCAAGCGGCCATGTGTAAGAGTATGTGGGCAGAGAGTGTGGTGTACAGCGCCATCGCTGTTCATTTCTGAGGCGGAAACACCATTATTTCAAGTTTCTTCTTCATGTATGCTGTAAATAACCGAATATTGGTTTTTCGATTGAAAGTTGTGAGTTATTAATAAACCATCATCATATCTGTATATTGGGGAGGCCGGCCATGGTCATGTTTAAAATCTTATAAAAGCATATGTGAAATTGGGTGTGGAATCTTGAGTATATGATTTAGGGTCTTGGGATTTATTTTTTGAGTGGTTTCGAATAATGCAGTTTGTAATTGTCGCTTCTTACAGCTTTCAAATGAAAATTGGAAACGGAACGATGCAGGAAATTGAAAAATCGGAATTAAAAAGTTTTAATGAAGTTTGGGATTTGGAGGACTGGGGCTAAATTCCACAAGAGTGAATTTTTTGCCAGTGTGCACAGTTTTCACAACTCACATTCACGGCAGCTGCTAATTCACGCGCGTCCGCAACTTGCTGTGAGTTTGAATGTGCTGAGTGAATTTTTGTTTGTAAGCCCATTCAGCTGAATTGAATTTTGACATTTGACTTGAATTTCAAAACAAAAACCAAATAATTTTGCATCATGATTTTTGCAGCAGAGTACCAGTAGCGTAATAGGAACACATTTTACTTTACTTTTGTATTTATTTTTCATTTAATTAAAACTTTGTTTGTATCACAGGTTTTTCTCTCTTTATTTCAAGAAGACTTCATTCATAGTGCTGCTTCTATTCAAACTCTTTTTCTCGGAGTTCATATTTTTTTTTAAAATATATATATAGTTGATTGCTGTGATAGTTGTGGTGTTGATTGTTTAGGATCCACTCCAAAAGCGATTCCTCTTCTAAAATTTCAACAGCCATATCAAAAATTCCATTGTTTTCCTTTTGTTCCTGTTAATGTTAACGCCCCACTTATTGCTGCCCCCGCTCTTCAAATGGTGTTAAAGCTTTAAGTTCTAATGAAGGCAGCTTTTATTAAGGCTTCTTTCTCCTTGATGTGAAGTCTTTTTTCAATATCCCTGAAAAGTAACGGATCGACTTGGACCTATAACTTCCTCACCTATTTCGTTCACTATAACTTTTGAAAATACATCCCGAAAAATAGTGTGAATAAATTTATAGAATTGTGTACACGGCTTCTGTCAAAAAAAAAAAAAAAACTGACATTCACCCTTGCGGAATCGAAATTAGAGAGTGTAGATACACATTAAAACTCACTCTTGCGGAATCAAGCCCCTGGATGAAAATTATCGTAATACCGAACTTATTAAAACTGAATATATGTAATGTACAGAAATGGCCCAGGCCCCAGGTTTTTCATAATATACTAACATACATATTGTTACACATTAAAATGGCAACTCGTTTCAATGGGGCTGAACACAACCTTTGCCCATATGTCAATATATCATGATGACAGAGAAAAAATAACTTCGTTTTTTTGTTCTGACATAACCTAATGAGAAAACGTGTGACAGATTTTAACCTCAAATTAAGAAAGAATATAAATTGAATTATATTAAAAAGGTATTTTATTAAAAGTCGATTTACTTTAATGGCGACGAGGTAAAACAAAAATAAACGATAGGGCAATGGCAAACGTGAATGCAGAAGTTAATGGAACACCGGTTTTTGGCAAAGTGGAGCAATTCCAACACTCGATGTCATGGAACTATTATAAAGAGAGGATGGAGTTTTATTTCGAGGAAAATGGACTAAAAAATGAAATACAGCAAAAAGCAATATTCCTAGCCTGTGTCGGTGAGACCACTTACGAGATTATTCGCTCATTGCTTACACCATTGGGCCTGAAAGATGTCACGTTTCAAGAAATTCTGAATCAACTGGATGGACACTTCCATCCAAAGCCTAACGAAATTGTCCAGAGGTTTGCATTTCACAAAAGATGCCAAAAACCAGGAGAATCGATACCCGATTTCGTCAAAGATTTACGTAAATTGTCCGAACATTGCAATTTTGTAGAATTATTGAACAATATGTTGCGTGATCAAATCGTATTTGGAATAACAGATGAGGCTTTACAAAAACGATTGTTCAGTTAGATAAAGCTCGATTTTCAACGAGCTTATGAGCTGGGTCTAGCACATGAAACAACTTTTAAAAATGTTTCGGATTTACGTGGTTCAAACAATAACGAAGTGATGGCGGTATCAAAGCATGCTCCAAACCAAAATGTCACACATTTGAGTAAATGTTTTTGTTGTGATGGACATCCATCATCAACAAGAAAAATGTTTTTTTTTAAAGACTGTTTAAAAAAAAAAAATCTTTTTTCTTGTGATTTTTCTCATAGAAAAGGTAATTCGAGCAGGGCTTGTTTTAAGAAGAAGGTAGGTACTAAGCAAAATAACACGGGTCACAAAGTGCACGTGTTACAAGAAGAGGCAGCTGAGCCATATAATGCACGAGATAGCGACCTTTTGCCGTCACAAGATGATGGCTATTTCTACGAGATCAACAATGTCGACGAAGCACAAACGCGCAAGTTTATCACCAAATTAATTATAAATAGAGCTAGCGAAGAGTTTGAAGTTGACCCTGGATCATTTTGTACAATTATTTCAGATGTCACCTGGAACCGTATTAAAACACCAAATCAAGAATTGAACACATCATCTCTCATTCTTCAAAGTAGGTCAAAAGAAAAACTTAAAGTTTTGGGATCATCTCGGGTAGTGTTAAATATAATTCAAAAGAATTTAATTTGCTCGTTGTTGTTGTTGCAGGTGGCGGAAGGAGTTTGTTGGGTCGGGATTGGTTTACACCACTGGGAATATCAATCAAAGGAGTACATGTGATGGAAACAGGTGGAAGTTGGAATTGGATCTTAAGAAAATATTCACAGGTGTTTCGAGAAGATTTAGGTGCGCATGTGGGACAACCTGTCAATATTGAATTATTGTCAGGGGTTAAACCAATATTCTTAAAACATCACCAGGTTCCTTTTGCCTTAAGAAATCAAGTCGAGGCTGCGATTGACAAGTTGGTGCATCAACAAATTTTGGAGCCGGTGGAATTTTCATTGTGGGCAACATTTATAGTGCCAGTTCCTAATAAAGATGGATCCATGCGTATATGTGGAGATTATCGAAGTCAACGTGGTTATCAAGCCCAATGGATACCCACTGCCATTGTATGGAGAATTATTATTATTACATCACAGTACTTCGCACATAAATGCAACTAACTACAGACACATACAGCACTGGCGACTGAGGCCATCGGCTGAGACAGAACAAGACATTAATACAACAGAGAGAGACAGATAGACACATAGAAGGAAAGAACACATAACAGAAACCTACGTGGCACAGAGGAGGAGACACAGATTTATATTGTCTCATATTATCGCACAGGTGGCCTCAGATAAGCTGGCGATTTTTGTAGAAAAAGAATGCTTACTGCCGAAGCTGGGGCTTGAACCCGCAGCGTTTGGCTTAGCAATCGACTACTCTTTTTTTTTTTTTTTTCAAACTTCATTTTTTTATTCATTTAACTTATATCTACTTACATGCTAGACAAAAATGTGAAACTAGCCTAATTAATTCTACTTATATATAACTTACTGGCCCTAGTCGGTCGCTCTAAGCAATTCATTAATCTTAGGATTAATGCCTTTCGGCCTACGAACTAAGTTTATTCATTTTTATTTTATTTATTTATTTTTTTTTTATTAGAAAATTATAAAAACTAATGTCTTTGACTTTTTAATTGTTTACTTACATACTAGGGTCCTTAAAATAAAACTTAAAATTACCTATTCTACCTACAAACTACTTAAAACTAGAACAACCACAGCGGCAAAAACTATGTCCTTATTTTCTGTTGTGTATTTTGTAATTGTCTTCTTTTTTTTAATATTTCTATTGTTTATTGTTTATTTTTCACTTTTTTCACTTTTTCACTTTTTTTTCTTTTTTTTTATATGTTTCCTTGGTTTTTTTTTGATATTCATTTTATAGTGCCACCATACCTACTCTACTTAAACCTAAGATCTAAGACTAAAACAAATATGTAAGCCGGCCAAGGCAAAAAATACCATACCCCGGACTACCCATTGTCAAATGCCGTTTGAAGCCACCAAAACTGGTTCTCCTGCTTCACCCTATCAATGCGGTCCTGTTCGGACACAGCCCTACTGAACCGAAGCAGCTCCGCTCCATCACGAGCGAGGATGCCTCGTTCATACAGGAGTCGCCGGTCTACGGTTTTACGCCTGACGTGGTAGATAAGCGGTACTGCCAATCTATCGTGTATCATGCCGCACTGGTCTAAATAGAGGAATGCCTCTGGTGGAATGAAGCCGCTCAAGCGTGCATTTTCGAAGTAGTTTTCGTTCGGATAGAACGGCCCGAAAATCAAATTGTTGGTCGAAGTCATAGCTCTCGCAATGTGACCCCGAACAAGTTTTATCACGAAATTGTCAATTCTGTTGATCCGAGCCCCATTGTATAGAACCTCGTTTGAATAATAATGCAGATAAGAAGATTCCGGTGTCTGATACCAACCGAGATAGCGCCGAAGACACTGCCTCTCGAACACCCGAAACTTCTCCATTTGGGAAGGGGCAATGTTGAACCACACTGGACAACCATAAACGATCATTGGCCGTATGAGGGCCATGTAGCAAATTACCTTCACTCTGGGGTCAAGCCGACTGCTGTAAAACAGCCGTCTCGTCAGCAGAGCGAAGGCTCCTCTGGCCTTAGTCAGAGCAGCATCTATATGTCTGTCGAAATACAGATACTGGTCCAACCAGATACCGAGGTACTTCACTACAACAAAAATTGTCTCCGACTTTTGGACATTTATTTTCAGTTTCCAATCGTCGCAGTATCGCTGAATCTTCTCGAAGTCACGCTGCAAGAGAATTCTAATAACTTCAACCTTTCGAGCCGTTCTGTACGCAATCAGGTCGTCGGCATACGCAATTGCGTTAGTTAAGCTACCTTTAAGATCGCTGGTGTAAATGCTGAAGAGGATCGGCGAATTCACCGCTCCCTGTTGAAGACCGTTTTTAATTTCAAAGGTGGTTGTAGAAGTTACATTGCCACTTTTGACAACAAACTTTCTACCGTTGAGCATATCATAAAGCATATACAATAATGGTTTACTGATGCCTAGTCTGGTGAGTTTTAGGTACAAACCTTCTAACCATACGGTGTCGAAGGCCTTCTCTAAATCCACCAGAACAGCACCCGTGCATTGTTTCTTGGACTTGTACCATTGGATATCAGAAACGAGCTTAGACGCGGCATGAATAGAGTCATGTCCTGCCTTGAACCCGAACTGATTATCCGGAATTATTGTGTTGTCCGCAGCCCACTTAATCAGAGCGCTATTGACGATCTTTTCGAATACCTTACTGATACTTGGAAGAAGACTTATCGACCGAAGATTTGACGGATTGGAGCTGTCCTTTCCCTTTTTCGGGAGAGGATGAACCACAGCTGTCTTCCAACGCACTGGATAATATGCATTATTCAGCGCGTTGTTGAACAGAGTGGTGTAGATGTCTATTGCCTCAATCGGTAAGTGTCTTAGTACAATGTTGGATGTACCATCGACACCTGCTGACTTCTTGTTCTTTATGGAATCGAAGATGAGCTGGAGCTCTACCTTCGTGATGAGCAAGGGACTTGAGCCCGTTCGATCGGCGATTATAGCGTTTGCTAAAAAGTCGTCATCAAACCGGGTAAAACCACGGTTCTCGGATCGCCATTGCGTAATATCATTCCTTAGGTAGAAGTGATGAAGTAAGGCTCTGTTTTCCAGGTCGTGGTTCGGGCGAGTGCAAGCATTCACCTTATACACTTGCTGGAAAGCAGCACCAACTGTCTCCACTTTCTCCTGCGGATCTTCAATCACAAAGAAGTCATCGTCCAAGACGGCTTCCTCAGGATCTATTTGCGCTGTCAGAAGTACGTCTCTGTTCGCTACTGTCCTCTGGAGCTTAAGACACGGAAGGTCGTTCTGATTCTTGGACCTAAATATCTTATTAATTTGAGGGAACATACTCGGGTCGCTAGAATTAACGGCCCGAATTTTCTTGTCCCAGTACAAATTAATAGATAACCTGTAGTGCAATCGACTACTCTATCCTCTGAACCATGGCCACCTCTGTATGGAGAAGTTTTGGCTGCGATATCTACTGGAAAAATATTTACAAAATTAGATCTTCAACAAACCTATCAGCAGCTTATTGTAGATGATGAATGTGCCGAGGGTTATTTAAGGTAAGAAGACTTCCTTTTCGCGTAGCTGCTTCACCGGGTATTCTCCAAAAAATTATAGACAATTTACTCCAGGGAATAAGGGGCGTTAAAGCTTTTATTGATGACATAATAATATCGCGGGAAGATGAAGCTTCACATAACACAAATTCAGAACTCGTATTTAATAAATTAGTTAAAGCAAACATCACGGTTCGGAAATCTAAATGCATTTCCGGTAAATCAGAAGTGGATTTTTTTGGTTATAATCTATCGGGTGAGGGCATACGACCAAATAAATCAAAAGTAGATGCTATTCAGAAGGCACCCCTCAGAATAAAGAAATGCTGCAATCCTTTTTAGGAAAACTTAATTTTTACAATAAATTTTTACTAAACAAGGCTACTATGGCCAAAAAACTCCATCGATTGTTAGACAAAAACGTTAAATGCTGGTGCTGGACCAAATATCAGGTGTTCTGCAGTATCTTGAGACTCAAAGAAATAGGCTGCTGGAAATCTAGATCCTACGGGCACTGCAACCAAACAAGCCTTATACCATCAGACATCCTATCCACAACCACCGATTACTGCATCCCTACCCTAGACACCTCAAAGAAGGAGGAAGGTGATGTGACGAAAGACTTCGACACAACTATCTTCACGGATGGTTCAAAGATGGAATGCGGTGTTGGTGCAGGTGTCTTCTGTGAATCTCTTGAGATTTCAAAATCCTATAGATTTCCCGATTTTGCCAGCGTATTCCAGGCAGAATTGCTAGCGATAAGGGATGCTTGTAAGGCCCTTAAAAACATACGACAGAACCAAAATGTAGCTATACTAACAGACAGTCAGGCAGCTATTAAAGCCATAGATTCTGCTTTATCATCCTCTAAACTGGTCAAGCAATGCAAAGAGGCTCTCAAGGAACTTGATATGAGCGTCACTCTAATCTGGATACCGGGCCATAGGGGCTATGAGGGAAATGAGAGAGCAGATGAGCTAGCCAGGCAAGGATCAGCCCTTCACAACTCATTGTTAGTGAGAGTATATGCTCCTCTTGGAGTTGTGAAGGGCAATATCCTGATCAAATACACATCAGAAACAAATCATAGGTGGAGTAGTTTAACGAGCTGCGTTATATCTAGGAAAATCTGGCCCGCCTATATAATCGCTACCTGCACAGGGCATTCACCTGAAGGGGAGCATGCGGCAAAATTGGGTATACCACATAACTCTTTCTGCCGTAGCTTGTCCAGCCCTGGCTAGGAAAAGAGCACTCCATTTAGGTAAAGAATTCATCAACGGCATTGAGGAACTCGCAGATTTCAAGATCAAAGATTTGATCTCTTACCTCAATAATACAAAGTGGCTTTAGCGCCTCCCGCCCCTCTTTATTTCTCCCTCATTAAATGGCACTATGAGATAATAGGCCGTAGGGTTGGAGAATAATACCAATTCATATATAGGACTGTGTGTGCGGAACATACATAATCCAGAACCCACTTTCAAATCCATTTAGAATCTCACGAGGTATGGTACCAAAACGGTGCACTCAGCGCTTATTGTGTCCTGCGCGAAGTAGGACAGCCATTTCTACCTACACTGAAAAAAATAACCGTTGTCATATTGACAATTACTGGTTGTTAACCGTAAATTCTCATATTGATGAAAAAAATTGTCAATGTGATGTAAATTTTCAGAAGTCGTCTCAAAATTTTACAACTTGATAGTAAATGCGACAATTTGAAATTTTCAATTTCTTGTATCTAGTTTGAAAATCAGAGTTGTCGTTTTAACAACCGGAATAATCAAATAGAATATTTTGGTTGTCAATACGATGATTGTTAATTTACAGTTATCACATTGAAAACTATGGTAATCAAATACAACAATAGTGTTCAATCGGAAGTTTAAAGTTCTGTGTGATATCAACTCAAAAAAAAAAAAAATAAATAATTTTACATTTTAATTTAAAGAAAGTTAAAATAGATGAAAATATTATATTTCTTAACTTTGATCCATTAATTGAAAAACTTTAACTTTTAGTATATAAAATAAAAAGGCTCAAAAGTGGTGTGTTTTATACTTAATGAAATAAAAGTCTTTGCAAGGAGTTGGAGTCAAAAACAATTCTCTCCGATATTTGAAGGTATGTAGTATAAGCATATTATAATACAAACAATGTAGATAGAGAATTCGCTTAGCGTTGAGCTTAATATTGTATTTTTGCTTCTGTATCCTTAAGTTTACATTTTTTCCCTTAATTTTCATTAACAGGACGAAGAATTGGTATTGATAGCTCTTGAAAGATGTGCAAATCGGCCGACGGCGATGAAAAGAAATATTTTAAATTGGATAAATGGCAATGGTGTATCAGCAATCAACTTTTTACTTTTTGTTCATATATTAAACTATATTATAATTTAGGAACTTAACTTAACTTTTTGTTATGAATTTAAATCTAACATTTATTTACATAAATACAATTTTTCCAAAATTTTTAGTTTAAAACAATTCTTAAGGATTATATTTCAGAATGAAGGGAATGACTCATAAACTTTGGTGAAGTAAGTATAGGAGTGCATTCATGGTTTCTGGACACGAGCACATCCTTTGGATAGAAAACATGAGGGAAAATGATACTTGATATTGTTGTAGAACCACTTTGATATGTTTCGCAGCCGCAGCAGCATTCTTTGAATTTAAAACTACGGTAATCAAATAAAAAAACTCAATTTAAAAGTGGATGTAATATTGAAAACCACAGAAAATCATGGTTTTCATATTGGCAACCTTCGTTTTCAAGTTGACAACCACGATTTTCATTTCCATCAACTATTTTAAATTTGATAACTGTAGTTCTCTTTAGGATAACCGTGGTTTTCAATTTGATAACTTGGGTTTTCAAGATGACTACTACCACGTTAAATATGACGACTATAGTTTTCCTTTTCATAACGCAAATCATCAATGTGACAACCCCGGTTTTCGAATCAACGATTTCTTGATGACATATTGACTACGTCGGTCATTGGTTGTAAATTGACAACAAAATAATCAATTTAAAGCACAAAATTGTCAATTAGACCACTGTTTTTGGTTCAGTGTACCTACCATGAAAAATAAATACGTTATATTGTTTCTTTGCACTTTTAACATATAATTGAACTATAATTTACCAATATTTTTATCAAAAATCTAAATAAATCTTTAAAAAAAAGTCGTGCGTTTAGTCTCGCATTTGCTGTGGTGGAAGTCTGTCACTTTGGGTTTGTGCATCAGGAAAAAAATTTTGTCACGGCTGAGTGCTCACTCTTTTGTCACCTCTTACACAGGTTCACGGACACGAAAAAAAAAGAGGATTGTGAGAGTTCACCTCTTACACAGATTCACGGACACGAAAAAAAGAGAGTATTGTGAGAGTTCACCTCTTACACAGATTCACGGACACGAAAAAAAGAGAGGATTGTGAGAGACAAATTTTGAGGGTGTTTTCGGCAAGGAAGGAAAAGTTCGCGACTTTAGGTATTATATATTCTCTATGCTTTCCAGGTGAAGGAGTTCTCAAGGGGTACTGGGAAAAAGAGTTGTTGTGAATAAGCAAAAACCTCAAACGGAAACCGAAATAACATCAAAGTGATCAATTAATTGAGTTCTTCACAACAAGCCGGATTCATTTTCAGTTCCAACGTCAGTGTATTCTTCATCCAGTTATTATCATAATTCCGGAACAAATTCCTCTGCAAAAATAGCTTTCTTATTTTGATCAAACTTCAAATTTCTCCGGCCTCTAATCTCGTACATCAATCTAGTTGCGGTCTTTTGCCGCCTTTGTATTCTACCTGTCTGATATGTTAAATATCTATAGCTTTTTTTATAATTGGATCCAAAATTCGCACGTAAGATTTTCAATTTCAAGTATTCATAAGCGTTCACTCTTTCACTTGTGTGTGCCATCTGAGTCATGGTCTTCCTCTCCTTCTACGTCCCTTGGGAATATGAGTGCCTGGATCTTGACTCTTTTGGCTAGGTCCGTGTCGTTGTACAACCCATAAAATACGCTGTTGAAACTCTTTCTCCATTCTTTTGAAACAGCCGCAGCCTTAGGCACATTCATCCGATTTTTTCAAGGTCCATGCTTCTGCACCATATAGCAGGACTGGGTTGATGAGGCTGTTATAAAGTCTTACCTTAGTTGCTCGAGAGACCGCTTTTCCACTCAACTGCTTAGCCCAAAGAAACAGCAATTACTAAGAGTTATTCTTCGTTTGATCTCGGCGCTGGTGTTATTGTATGTGTTAATAGCGGAGCCTATATATAGGTAGACAAGCTGCTCTAGTACCTCGATGTTGTATGCGTTTATTATGACATTCTCTCCGAGACTTCGATGTTGGGTGTTCTTCCTCAAAGACTCTTTCTCCTTCTCAGGAGAAAAAAGAGAGAGCACGAGAAGCGTCAGATCAAGGATGTTGACAGAGCCAACAGCAGGAGTGGTTTAATCGGCAGGTTATTTTATGGCTCAATGTCTTCGAGCACGAATCGACGATTGCGAACCTTGCATTTGTAGCCATCCAACGTCAAAATTTCTTTCAGCATTTCCTTGTTTTGGCGGTTGTCGGGATATTCGTCTCACTACCTTGGCTACGACGTGGTCTATTAAGGGACTTAACTTTCTTCGTGCACATACAAAATTCGTTGTCCTTAAAACATTTGCTTGGGTCATCATCAGTGTATCTGTCCGTTTCCGAGACCTTTTGCTGTTTCACAACTAAATACTTTACTACGTAGTTGGGAAATCACCTCGACTACAACACCCCAACCTGGAATACCAGGCACTTGAAGTGACTCTTTGTTCAAGAGATGGAAAAAACCGATCCTTTTTGCGGCCCGGGATTCAAATAACTCGAAGTAGCCCGTGAAGGTATTCACCAAGTAGTTCGGCCTAACTGTGACTGAAGACGCCAGCATTTATAAACAAAATAATCATTCGCTGCCGTCGTCGGCGTCGCGTCGCTCGTTGGGTGTGCTTTAGTGGTAAAACTCCTTTGTTGGGAGGTAATTAGTGGCAAGAGCCTACTTCGCTTCGACCTGTCGACAATGTGAGTCCCTTATACGAAAAAAAGTTTCACGATCGCATAGCTGTAAGCTTCATAGTAAAATTCACCATAAGCAGCTCCGCCACGCCAATCACAGTGTTCGAACATAAACTAATAACTAATGATGGTTATAGTATAGGTTATGTAGGTATTTTAAAACATTAAATATCTATTAAATAGTAATAAATATAAGCACTGTTATAATAAAGACAATACTCTAAATACATTTTCTTTAGTTTACCATTTCTCTCACCAAAATGACAATAATAAAGATATTCTTAAAATAGTAAGTATACGACCAAGTGAACAAAGAAGAGAACCGTATAACAAAATTATTCTAGAAGTATCATTTTAGTGGTTCAATGCTAGTCTTTGACGATCATTAATGGTTCTATAATCGAACAACTCTTTTATATGGAAAAAGGCTTCGTGGACCATTAAGATCACGTGATTCTGCCAAATTTGAATAAACTCTAAACTCAAAACCCATTCAAAACCAAAATTACTTATTGCAGTGATAAAAAGATTTCTTCGGAAATGTGTTAGCTTTACACAGTTTATCGGGATCATTGTCTACTCAGCAAAAGCAAAACGGACCAGCTTATTAAAAGTTTAACTGATCCCCGCGAGTGAACCGCTTAATTCCTAATGTTTGATAGGCTTCGTTTTTAAAAATTAACGTTCGATTTCTAGGTCTAGGTAGCGCGGCAACCAATAGAACCCAAACATTTAGTAATGTCAAAGTTTTCAACGGACAGCTCTATTGAATTCACATGTTATAATGTTACTCGTCCCATAAACAACGAGAGTTATGTGCTCCACTGTAATAACCACATTAACAGAATAACAGCTCAACTCTATCAAAAGTCATCATCTATAATCTAACATAACATTACAGACAACATCTGATGAAAACGCTTTGGGCTGCTTTGAGAGAAAACATCTTGTAGGTATTTTTTGTCCTGCCTGCGTTAATAGAGAATGGAGACCAAGCTTCAACCAAGAACTGTACGAGCTATACAGCAACACTCACCTAGCCAGAAAAGTAAAGGTCCAACGACTTAGATGGTTGGGTCATGATGAGCAAATGAAAAATAATGCTCCGGCTCGTAGAGTCTTCGAATCGAACAAGGAAGAACGTCGCAGAAGAGGAGACCGCAACTCATGTTGGGCACTCATGTGGTAGATGACCTGAACCAACTTGGCGTGCAGTACTGGAGACAGCTAGTGTTTGCGCTCCTAATATTTGTATTTCCACCTTAAGTGGTTTCTTTATATCTCTCGCACGCGGGTATATATTAATTTTGTCTCTTTCTATTTTTATGATTATACTTTCTGTCTATTCTTTATTTTTTCTATTCTTTTTTCGTTGATAAAATAAAATCATTTCTATGTCTTGGAAGAAGGTTGTGTAAGCGAAAAAATCACGTGCTTTATTATTTCAATTCGGAACCTTAAAAAAT
>CAKKXW010000003.1:48606064-48616817 GCA_920937365.1 Sphaerophoria rueppellii
TACCTTTTTGTTTAGTGCAACGTGCGATATTATAACTCTAACTACGCAAGAACACTATAAACTTCGCTCAAGGTAAAAAGTTTCAAAGTAATTTCACCTTAGGAAAATAGGCTATCGTAGCCTATTCCTAAGCTAGCTCAAAACGGCCTTAGGCCTAAGGTGAAATCAGCCCCCGAAATAGGCTAATTTTACACCGACTTTTCTCTGGGTGTATACAAATAAAAACCAACAGATGTCGTTCCCTTAGCCTTCAAGGAACGTATGTCCATCATACTCATGAATATGAATAGTCCTATTTATTAGAGAAAATTAAGTTTCCTCATCATGACATTATTAATGAAACTTTGAAAAATGGAACTCGCTTCAAATATCACAAGAACGCATCAATCTCAATATTATAGCGTGCAACGTGATTTGTTTTTCCATTTATATTAGGCAAACAATGATGTTTGCCATGAAAAGAACAGCAGTGTTGGCCGATATGGCGTCGGCGATGACGACGACGCCCTTCCGAACATAAGCAAATGGCCGAAGTATGTTGATGTAAAGATAAATATCTTAAGGATGTGCTGAAGGAAATCGATTTTGTTTGGTAAATATTTATTGTAGTTTTCTTAATGGACTTCCGTTGGAGCGTTTAGCATGACTAAGCTATAGCAGGCAGGATATCCGGCGGTAAGAGCAATTTTTCTTTCTTTCTTTTTTAATAACGACATACAAACTCCCTTAAGTTGTTGAGATGTTGATGTGTGTATTTTTATCCTGCTTGTCCCCACAAAAAATCAGAAATTTCAACACAAATTAATTTATAGTGCATGGACGCATCTTGATCTTTCGAAAAACGAAAAACTATCAATAACGAAAAAATGTATTGCATACTAATAGGAGCAATTCATTTCTCTCAACAATGCAAATGGTTAAGTTCCTTGCTTACAGTTTGAGGGTCAGTTTCGTGTTGTGACTGTTGTTGTTGTTGTTGTTGTTTACTTAGATGACCACAAAGGAAAAATAATAATACTTATTGTAATAAAACAAAACGAACTTTTACTTTCAAGAAGAATTTGTCATAATTCATCCAAGTACAAACAAAATACAACTTGGGAAATGTTTATCATAATTGAAAACATAGTTTAACCACGCCTTCACGCTGTCCAACTAACAACAGCTGACTGACATGGAATCACACATAACCTTGCAAGCTTGCAACCATAAGGGGTTGGCTAACTTAAACAAGAATCCCCTCGAGGCGAGACTGGCGATACAAAGCAATCCGGCCACTACCACACAATTGTTGGCAACATGATGCATCATTCAAACCCACAAAATACCTCCTCTTCTCTCACCATGTCACGGGCGCCATCCACGGCCGCTCCATGGATTTTGTACAAAATCACCGCTGTCATGTCAGGCACCATTGGCAGCGCAACAAGTCATGTTCTTCGATGGTAATTTATTCTGAATGCTGATCGAAGCCAGAGAGAGTGAGTAAGACAGAGAAGTCCTGGCAAAGGAAAGAAGGTCTGGGATAAGCAAATCAACAATAATTCCCAATTCAATGGAACATACCGCCGTCGACGTCGTGGTCGTCGATGCATGCTATCCGTGTCCTGTTGCGATGGCATGTTAATGCAGTAGTAGCTACAAATCGTTTCTGGCATATGGAATAACATTGACAAGGCTTTGCTTTACTCGTTGGTCATGAAACTTCGCGGATCGGTTATCTCAATGACGTTGATTCGGCCCCTAAGGGGAGGTTAAGCCAGTTAGGTTAATAAATTCTTTTGCAATTTTGGTGCTTCGGTACTAATCGAATTTTTAAAGAGGTGCGCTCTTCAATTAAGGTTGTATAAGACTATAGGGGGTGTGTTTTTGTTTTTAAGCAACTGACATATTTAATTTATTTTTAGACAATCATTGACCTGAGCATATACCCCATATTGGTTGATTAATGCAAAAAAAAAAAAGAATAAATTGCTCCAATTTCTTTTCACAGTTCAAATTTTCTAGCGCGTATTTCAATCTTGTTGCAAAACACTTGTGTTTTTTCAACATAGCTACTCAATGCTTTTATTTTTAAATAAGCTCTGATCTCAAATAAAAGTGAATCAGTGTCTAAATTCTTTAACGTTTCAAAAAAAAAGATTGTTTGGTCTATAAATTGAGCTTTTTTAAATATGGATGCAAAACACGCACCAGGTCATCGACAAAGTGTGGGAGAAGAATGTATGCCCACTGACTGCGGTCTATAAGCTACACTTGTCTCATCTACACAAAAAACAATCCTATGTCATAATAATATTGCAAACAAAAATCCTAGCCGACGCACGTACCTATACTGTGTGAGCAGCTTATACCTAACTGCAACACTTACGAAGCTGCTTATGAAAGCATCCACCGCCATGAACTCTTGGTGGTGATATCTGAACTCGAGATCCCGAACAAACTGATCCATCTGTGCCAGATGACGCTTAGCAATACGCAGTGCAGTGTGGAAATGGGTAACAGCTCATCCGAGTTGTTTAAAACATGCGCAGGGTTAAGACATGGAGGTGTGCTGTGATGTGATTTCTTCAACATAGTCCTGGATTTCATAGTGAAAACGGAAAACACTATTTTCAACAAATCCACCCAGCTTCTAGGCTATAAGAATGATATAAATAAGACATCATTGATCGCTTTCAAAGAGATGTACTTGAGGCTTCCACAGCTTTTGAAGAAAAGGCGAAGCTCGTTGGTCTTGATGTGAATAAGTACAAAACAAAACAATGACTTACATGCTATCAAGAAGCAAAAGAACAACTGTCCACCGTATTGGAAAAAAGGTCACTGTTGGTAGCACCTACCTTGGAACAAACATCAATCCCACAAACGACAACTTAGTGGAGATCCGACGAAGAATTACTTTCTCAAACCGTTGATACTTCAGTTTGGCTAAACAACTGGGTTCATAATTCCTTATTCGAGTGATGAAATGCCTACAAGACTTTAATTTTACCGGTCCAACTCAACGGCGCCGCCGCCGAACTTATCGGAGGACGATAAGTAGAAAAGGGATAACGATATTGGGCACGTTTGAAAGAAAAATTTTACGACGGATTTTCGGTTCCATTATATGCGACGCGACGCGACGCGAAGATGGCGAATAGAGAAGAAGGTTCAACCCTCAACTGAACGCGCTGCACCAAGATGTAGGTGAAGTCCAGAAAGACAAGAAAAGACGACTACATTGGCTCGGCAATATTAAGCGAATGGACGACAACGATCAAGCCAAGAAAGTCTTTTTCTCGCAACCCCCAATTTCGAAACGACAAGAAAGACCGAACCTCCGGAGCTCTTTGTTTTGGCGACTGAAGAGTGCACGAGAGGTACCGTTCCCTGGAAGACTGCTGTGTCTCAGGCTGAAATCCAGATCCTGACTTGGAGCTGAATCTGAATATTACGATGTGAAATCTTATAAAAATTATTATGCCGAAAGACAGTCGTAGTCCTTGGAATCTTTGATTGCAGAAAGAGCCTTAACATGCATACATTCTATTAAAACTAAAACTATGTTAAAATGCCAGATTCACTCCAAGGACAATATAATAAGATGCAGTTTTAGTGAAATATTTTTGATGGAATGATTTATGAAAACAATTTAAGGGACGAAACTCTTTCTCTAATAAGACCAATTTAACAATCGAGGGTTATCTCTAAACGGAGGTCGATAAAAGGACCGTTTAGGAAATACAAAGATTTCACCATGTTTTCCTGTTTGAACTTTCATTTACACAGTAAAAACGATCATATTCATAATGAAATGAAGAGAACTCTAGGTTTAATTGTTTTATCGTTGATCCATGGTTCAGAATTGATCTTAAGATAATGGTCAGGAAGTAGATTAAGTTTCTACAGACTTTTTAAAGGTTGCCAAATCTGGTGGTGTACCTCAAGTTAGCCCTCTAGTTGAACCACTTCTCTGTCTGAGCAAGTTTTTGTGACCTAGAGTTATCCATTTAAAACAAAATAACTTGAGTTTGTATTTAAATGCTTGTATTTAAGTGAATTGCTTTCCTGAGAATGATGGGCATAATATTTTACCTCTGAATCACCAAAATTATTTTGAAATCTTGAAATGAATGATTGTTGTTTGCTTTTTCTGTGTTATGATAGGTCCTAATCTCAATATTTGCAAGACACAAAACATTTCTAAGGAATACCACAAAAACTCGTTGCTTGAGTAGAATTTATGTAACTTCAAGTAACAAAGTAAACAACATTTTGTGCCCAATATATTCCAAGAAGGTTTCCAAAGCTTCAAATAAATTCAACGAGTCTTGTGCTTAAAATTAAACTGTGGCCTGAAACTATTTCATTTATTATTCTTGCGAAAAGAAACCGGGCTAACATAATTTCGCAGAACTTTGAATTAAGTTTAAGGAACATCCAATTTGTTTTTCTCGTTAAAGAATGGTACGATTGGAATTTTGATTTCTCCAGAACTCCTGATCCCGCACAAATGTTGAACCTAAAACAAGGCTTTCAGCAGATATGGTTCTATGATAAGAAAATTCTCATGAATCCACCGCAGCAGGGTGGCACGAAAGCAAATCCATCATCCGCTCTGAGAGCCAAAGCCAATGAAACAAATAAATTCACAGATAATCATTGGAACCACAACAAAAACAACACTTCTCAGCAGAAACTCATAAAAAAAAAAAAAAAAAAAAAACAGCCAGTCAAACCGCCAGAATGCATCTTTTGAACAAATAATTCGCGTGTCACCTTCCCATGCACCCAATGCATCACAACATTTGCATTTGTCCCTGGATATGATGTTCACTGGCCATCGTTAATCAAACCCAAGGCCTCATAAATACTTGTTAGTTAAGTGTCACGCTACAGGCTGAAGTCTGTCTTGGCTACGCTCGCAGTCTCAATGTTAGTTCTTCGTTGAATTTCCCATCGATATTCATATGAAGTTGAAGTCCCTTTCGGAAATCATTCAGACGGCATGAGATGACATTTACCTTTACAGAACCGTCAGACCAAATAGCCGCTGCTTATCTCTGCCCAACTACTCGACGTTTGTTGTTTAGTATATATAAGCACTCGCTCAATCCGAGCAACAAAACGCTCACATGCACTTAGTTAAGCGAAATTTTAAACGACCTATTCCTTTTGCATGATTGAGGAGGTGATAAATCAATAATTAACAATATACGAGTAGTGTATCCTTGTTTGACTGTTCAGTTCTTCTGAATGGTTGCACGCATAGATATTAAAATTCATAGTCATTATGGGCAATGGGCAAGAAGGTAAATGTGTCAACTTTTGTTGGTCAATATTTTGATTTTCCTGCTCGACGTGATTGACTCCGTAAGGGGTCCGACTCCAACTTTCAATCGTCCGAAGCACTACAGTTGGCAGTCGACCGACCGACGCGATGACCAAGCCAGATAACTTTGAGTTAATGGAGTTTAAATAAAGAGATGATTCATGGAATGATTGATGTCACGTGACATTAAATTGAAGATCAATCATTTAATAAAACGTTTAATGGACTATATAAGAAATTAAAATATATAAATGAACAGGTCATAATTTCTCTTATGATGATCATGTGTGGGATGATACAAAGCAAAGAAAAAATGCCAGAGATTGTAATTTTAAATATTTGCCATTAAATATTTGCAATTAAATATTTGCACTGTGGCTTAAGGGTTATGTGTCTTAAATGGTACCGGTAGTATCGTAGAAAGTTGTTTAGAACAGTGGCCTTGATGGAATTTTTCTCGCAAGGGATTTTCACAATAAACTTTCGATAAATGGTTCATCCGATTCGTGAACAAAAAACAAATTCCTAATGAAATTTTACGAGTGGAAGAGACTTGCCGAGCATACCAGCGCTCTGTTCAATATTTACGGAAAGGAAATTGTCCTTTAAAACTGCATTTACATCTCTAAGGAACTTCATCAATTTTGAACTTACTTTTTTTTGTGGTTTTTAAGAAGTTAAGGATGTTTTTGACTGGCGAATGACAGCATTATGCGAACAGACGTTGAGGTCAGTGAAGATAGAAAGAGCAAGAGAGATCAGTGTGCGCTCAGATTTTCTTATTTTGCTTTGATCTTTTGATGACGATTGTTTTCTAGAAAAAAACCCTTTTTATTCGGACGATCCGCACATTTTAGTTAGTAGATCTAATTCGTAATGGAAGTTTTAGCAATCTATAAATTATCATCTTTTTAAGGTTTTGCAAATCGGTACCGGGCGGAAGGTTTGTTGATTTTGCGAGTTAAGGCTGAATCACAAAGGCGCTTCAGCTTCAGCTTCGCCTGACGTTTACGAGTTCAGCTATAGGAATTCAATGCTTGCTATCACAATGTCGCTTCGACCTCACGTTTCGTACGTAACGTGACTCCAAACGGAAGCTCTAGTTCAAATATGCTGAACTTTTGCTTTGTCTGACAGCTCAACAGCACTGATCTCTATAATACACTGGATAGTGGATTCTATACAAATTATAATACTTTTCTTGGCTCCTATTGATTTTGACATGGTACACTTACACTTGTGCATCTCTTTCTATATAAACCGAAAAAGTTAGACTCACTGATCTCTATTATAGAGATCAGTGGACAGAGTGAAGTGATTGCTTAGTTTCATCAATGGTCTGAGTATATAGCTAGTTTGAAATAAATTTACTGAAAAATTGCTATTTTTAACTAAAAGGGCAAACCACTAATTAAAATAAGTAACAATTAAATATTAAAGCAGCAAGGTACTTATTATTTATCATTTAAAAAGTTTCACAGCACAGCCGTATTTGTTTTTTTTTTCAGCTCTTAGTGGGGAAGTGTTATATTTTGGTATAACTGTTATACAATTATAACAGTCTTCTATGGGAGTCAAACTTTTTGCTCCCATCCACTATCCAGTTATAATAGAGATCAGTGCTCAACAGCTGATTAAGAGAAAAGTACACACAAAGAATTCATTTGATTTTGGAACAGCGTTACCACTTAAAAAGAAAAGGAATCGAAGTAGATTTGGGAATAAAGCGAAGAAGATTGAGAAAAAGGGAAGTAGATTTAAAATGTGTTGTGTAAATTATATTGGCCTGGGATACATTGACGCACAGAGGTACAAACAGTTTTTATCAAAAGTTCATAATTGTGTCCGAATTGTGTTAAAATTTTCGATTTAATTTTGACACTACAGGTGGATAAAATGTGTTAAATATTAACTAGCACGCTTAAATATGACAGTATTGGTTAAATTCAACCAACATTTTAACGCAAGTCCCACGTGGTCTGAAGTATTAAACAATTCAATATAAGGACGTAACTTATTCTTTGCGTATTTGTATGGGTTATTATTTCGTGTTTGTAAACTGTGTCCACTTATTGTTCGCATATATAACGATAGAAACCTTATTGCGATGTCACTAATATATTTTCCTGATAAAAATAGGAGAAATATGATGAAGGCGTGCGATTTTTCACTGTAAACTATAGGCATAAGATAATGTCTTAATGAGTTAATCGAAGCGGATTTTAGAAATATGAAGTAAAATCGAATTACATTTTTTCTGAGTGAAGGAGATTTTAAGAAATTTTTGATGGCGCAAAGTAGGTATTTTCAAAGTTTTTCAAAAATCAAAAAGAGTAAAGTGGCTAAGCTGTTTTGGAGGGATGATGATGTGAAGGAGGGAGAACTGTCATTCAAAGCAAACGCAAAGCGGGTGCATCTTAACGCAGACGAAGCCGAAGCTGAAGCGCCTTTGTGATTCAGCCTTTATTTTTGTGCATTATTGTAATAATATTGTTGTGCTGTTGTTGTTCTATAGTTGTTTTTTTTTTCTTGTTGTACTTTTGTTGTGTTGTTTGTATATTACCTTTGGGAGAAAGATACTTTGGGGTAGGAAAAGAGTGCGAACGAGATGCAGATATCCCTATCTTCACTGCACTGCCAATTTTTATCGGACAGAGTATATAATACTTTTGAACTATTCTCTCTTACTGGAAACACTAATACATACACAGACCATTGGCCGCCAGATTGTAGATAGAAACTGAGCCCAAAGTTAGTTTGAATGAAAATTTCAAGTTCACTTGGCAAGTTTGCGTTTGATGCGTGATTACAGACATTTTAAAACTTGAACAGTGAACTTAAAATTTTCATTCAAACTAACTTTATGCTCAGTTTTTATTTTCGTTTAATATTGTTGTATTATCTTCTATGATTTAAAATATTCAGTATCGTACTTTTAATTGTTAAAAACTTGGCGTTCTTGTAGATCTCATTACTTTTGTTGGCTGACTTTTTACACAGTGTTGGTCGCTCATAAGAGAACTTGGCTCTTGTTTTACATTTTATGTTTTTGTTCTGATTGACCTTGAGTCTATTCTTTAGACTTTAGAGTGTACACGAACAAAAAAACTTAAATAAATGACTTATTTCTCCACATAACAGGTTATCCAAAGACTTGAATGTGTCGATTCCTCATCGTTCTCAAGAATTAGGCCTGGCTTACGGCACATTATGGCGTATTTTGCATTTGGATCTATGCATACATCCATATAAACCATATAAAGTCCAGCTCACACAACAACAATTGAAGCCAGCTGACCATTCACAACTTTCCAGCAATCATTTTGGTGAAGGTTCAGGTTTCCTTCAGACAATGTGAAGAATATTTGTTCGAAAAACTTCATTTATCTGATTAAATTCTGACAATAGACAAAAAAAACTACAATCTTTTACTTGCAAGACAAAACAAGTATTTTGACGTTTTGTTTTCATTCATATATGAATGTACAAAGGCAAATATAAAAATAAAGGACCTGGTATGTATATAAATGAAGAAGAAAAAACTATCGTAATAATGACTAATGATAACGGCACCTTGTCCCGAAAAGAGTGAAACATTAGTAATGTTAACATTCACAAAGATTTCGTTAAGAACTGACGCGTTTAAGTAAGTACTAATATTTTTATAAATAAAATAAAACGTTCAATTATTTTAGGAAAACAAATACGAACATAAACATTATTCATAATTATTCCTTTTCTTTTGCAGATAAATCTTAGGCGAAGAAACTAAAAAAAAAATTAAAGTTATGATAGCTATGGTTGAATGAAATTGAACTGAAAACATTTAAAAGAATCATATTGTATTCATTTAAATGATTCAGGCAAGATTCATGAAGTAATCATTTAAATAAATATATAGATCTTTATATAGGTACGTTCATTTAAATGAAGATTTTTGCAATCATAAATAATTCACTAAAATGATTTAAATCGGTGTCGAAGAGCCCAGGTAAAAGAATTCAAAATGATTCCTTTCTGAATTCTCTTACGGTCGAGTTGTTCAGTTTCTTGATTTAATTATGATTCATTTCTGAATTAAAATGTTTGCTGGGTTCTAGAAACGTCGAATGAGTGCTTGAACAATAGGCGGTGAAATGCGATTTTTCGAATAAAACAAAATTGTCGTATTTCGGGTTCTGAGAATCCTCAAGTAATTGAAGGGAGGCCATTACATCCACAAAAAGTCACTGTTTGGTTTGCTCTTTGGTCTTTTTTTTTGACAGCGATTGAAGAATACGACTTTGAGAATATGTGGTTTCAACAAGACGGTGCCACATGCCACACAACTCGAGCGATTACGGTTTTATTGCAAGAGACATTTCCTGGCCGCGTGATTTCTCGTAGTGGTCGATACCAACTGGCCACCAAGATCATGCGATTAGACACCGCAAAATACCGTTTTTATGCAGATAAACCAATAACTCTTGAGCACTTATCGGTCCCGTATGCGACTATGGCGAATGGAGACGAAGGTTCAACCACTCAACCGCGAACTGTACGAGCTGTAATAAGATGTAGATGTAATACAGAAACCCAAGAAAAGACGACTACATTGGCTCGGCCACATCGAACGAATGGACAACAACAAAGTCTTCTCATCGCAGCCCCCAGGTTCGAGACGACAAGGAAGACCGAACCTACAGCACAAGGACCAAGTGACTGCGGATGCCAGAAAGCTTGGTTTTGGTAACTAGGGAGTGCATGCGATGGACCGTTTCCGATGGAAGGCTGCAGTGTCTCAGGCTGAGATCCTTCATGGATTTTGAGCCAATTAAGTAAGTACCTGAGTGACCTTAAATTTCATATGTACTTCGCAATGTCAGTTGAAACTTTAATCCCCACTTGAATCTATTAACAGTACGTAGAGTGTCTTTGGGCAGCTAAATTAAATACCTTTTACTAACAACATCAACAAAATTACGATAAACACTATCACGCCACAGTTAAGCTTATTTAGATGGAAACACAGACATTTGAATCACATAGAAATAGAAATTCTATTTGACTATAATTCCATTGATGTCGATTTGTAATTGCGTTGCTAAGGTGAATCTTTCGTCCGTTAAATAATGATTTCCATTTCCGTTGATGAAACAGGTTGTGCAACTCGACTGTTAAATTGCTTGAGTTAAGTCAATCAGTAATGGTGTTTCGTCGACAATTTAAGGCATTCAAATAACAAATGAAATCGTTTAATCAAAACATAGAAAAATAAACAAACATAAATAGAATTGTTGAACTATCGAAATATCTTCTGTACTTAATTTTAATTAATAAGGACATGACTTTGAGGCAAAGGAAGAAGAAGCATTTATTGTCTTCTTATTCACAGTGGCTGAATTGTCAAAGGAATCAGGAACTCGATTTAAATTATAAAATGTTCTTAATATAGGT
>CAKKXW010000003.1:48617317-48675690 GCA_920937365.1 Sphaerophoria rueppellii
ATGTGACAAAACCTCCTAAATTCCTAACTTTAAAGACATCTGATAAGATGTTTTGGGAGATAACATATAATCATAAGATGTAGGATTACGCTTTTTAGAAATTGTCATTGTCTGAAATTTTCGTGGGTTAAGATTCAAATTATTCTTTTCACACCATGCAACAAACTTGTGTTTATCATCTTGCAGTTGAACGCGATCTTGATTTGATGAAATATTTTTGTAGATCTTCAACGATGCATCGTTAATAGCTTAAATAAATAAAACGGGTCCTAAGTGACTACTCTTCGGTACACCCGATTTGGCGATGAAAGGTTTTGAGTAAGAGTTTCTGAGTTTTGCTAAGATCTATTATCAAGATAAGAAGAAATCTAACAAACAAATTCCGGAGGAAAACCATATAAATTCAATTTAAACTTGATAGTATGTGAAAGTTAATCAAACGCTATGGAGAAATCTGTGTAAACACAATCAACTTCCTGTACACTTTCTACAGAATTCAAACAAGAAGGTTTGTTGCCGTAGAACGTTCCTGCATTATTTTTGCTGTAGAAGGCTCAATTTGCACAAACAACTTGCTCAAAAAGCCTAGGAATGCAAGACAGTTTAGAAATAGGTTTATAATTTATAATGTCGAACTTGTTTCCATTTTTGAAAACAGGTGCTATGCATGCGTTTTCCCGTATGCTAGTGAAATTTCCTTGTTTTAACGAAATATTACGTAGAGGCATAGCCAAAACCGTCCTATTTTTTTCTTTTTTAACAATGGGTGGAATCCAATAGAATTGTCTTCCTTAAGAAGGCACATACAATTAAAAAGTTCATCGAAGTCTATTAGAACAAAGTTACTTGGGAGTATCGATGAAAGACTTACTAAAATTACCTGCGCAAGCATCACCGTTTTCAGAATTATAATTCAAGACAATATTGTTGTAATTAAAGTTTAAAGCAGATATAAACATCACATTACTTTTTAAAATTGACAAAATTCCAAAAACGTTTAAGTTCCTGAATTTCCTATATTTATACTCTTCGAAAAGAGAGATATAAACAACTTGGTTCTCCAATTACATGGAACTGATATACCTTTTTCAAGCCTATTACGAAGCTTTTTCAGTTCAAGCATGAGGATGACTGGAGTTATTTGGGTTAAAGATTCTATTTTTTTGGGTATTACTTCATTAATGGATCTCATTAAAACACAGTTAAGCACTATTCACATGAGCACAAACGACGACCAACGAATGAATGAAAACTCATCGATTTTGACATTTCTTTCATATGAGAGTTTTTTAATTCGTCGCGAATGAACAACCAAAACACAAGGCAAGAACGATTTTTGATGTTAGACGCGCGCGAACATTTTGTTCGTTGGGAGTGTGGATGACGTGGAACGCAGTAGAGTATGGCAGTTCGTATCAACTACAATTCTTTTCGCGACGAATAAATTTATTTTCTCAAATTTATTAATTGAGATTACAAATTAAATTTATGCATCACAAATCAAACATTAACTTCACTTTTATCGTTTTGTTGACAATTTGTAAAGAAATACGGCTCCAAACGTATCTTACATCACTTTTCTTCATTCATTCGTCGTTCGTTGGTCGTGCTCATGTGAATAGTGCTTTAAAACTTGAGATAGTTGCTTTGATGTCATTTAAGAGCGGTATGTTTTCAATACCGGAATATCTTAAACTATCCGAAAGCAGTTGAGAACTAGCTCTGTAGAAGTCATATTTGTAGATATGAAAAGTCATGAGAATTACAATTTTCTGGTAAATGATCGCGCGAGTAAAAAAAAATGTCTAGTGGTGGGTGATATTTGTCTATATTAGATATAGCAGAGGAAGATTCAACAACTACTGCACAAACAGCATTTGATGAGACTTCGAAATCAAGTAAGCGATCCATGGATTTCTTTATACAACTTACTTGTAGCAAGTCAGCTGAAATAATATTATCCAAAAGTTCCTGTTGCGATGAACTTGCGGAGGCTTCAACATAAGACTCGTCGTCTGAAAAAAAAAACCATTAGGGAGATTAAAAACACCTATAACAGGGGATATTATTATCAATACCAGCGATTTCTATGACATAGGCAGTTTCTGCAGAAAGTTCAGTAAACACTGAACAGGTTTAACATAAATATTTAAAATAAAAAATCAATTGATTGTATGGTTTGGTTACTTTAATGTATAAGAGTTCTATAGAAAGGTTAAACGGAATAAGAATTCCTCCACCAACGAGATTCACAGCATCCACATGATGATCTTTCCTTTAAACTAAGAAAAATAAGTTCAGAACCAAGTATTGAAGCCAAGTTTCCGTAAATAGAAACACGTCATGTGGTAAATCTTGTGAATTTTGAAAATTTAAATTATTTTACTACGAAGTCCACTTAAACGTTTTGGTAATAGAGAGAGATCCTTTGCAGTTTGTACAAGAAATCGGATTTTGTAAATTTCTCTGTCTATTAGGAATAAAGAATTCCTTTACCAGGGTGTTAGGTGGCCAAGAAGAATTTAAAATGCTGTCAAATAGGGAGTCTATAGCGGTTACTTTAAAAGATGCCACAAAACTATTTGGCTTGTTTTTTTTCTGACATTTCACCTGTAGATGCTATAGTTATAGCCTTACTTGATGTTTCAAAACGTCATCTGCTTCAGTCATGGGCAAAAGGCGTGAAACAAATATTGTTTTGGGCCTTTATTGCATTGCAAAAAAAAGTTGGGACTACCCAGAACAAAGCTACTGCGTTAAAGCATGAATTTTCGTTGACGATGTTAAAAGCCTCATGGAAATGTGTGAACATTACGTATAGTGGTATTCAACACCCTTCTTAAAATGTATTCGTAAAATGTAGATCTCTTTATGATTAAAGGACGTTCTAAGTCCTCCCTACCGCTGCTATTAGGCAAACACAAGTAGATCCCACTAATCATGATCTTAAGGAAAACATTTGGAGACCCATGCTGAACGTTGCTCTAAAAGCGAATACTTGAGTTGTTTGATATTTCCCCTTCATTGGTGCTCAATAGAGCACTACGTATTGCTAACATATGACTCTGTCTTAAACTACAAGAACTTTTAATCAATTAATCATAATTCGATCAGGCCTAAGCCGAGCCGTTTCTTTCTGTTAGCATATGTATCAGAGTGCACGATTTCCTTTGCCGGTATGTAAACATTGAATAAGGTAAAACAAATAGCTGTTGAAACAGCCGATCTACCAGAAATTCTGCCGTATGTTGAGTGACACCACAAATGATCGCCAAAATGAAAATTGTTCGTGTCTGCCCAATTTTGTGAATCTCAGAAAACAGTTGCCATTATTTTTCCTGCTTCCTTTTACGGAGCACATTCGTCTTATGAAATCCACTGATTCGACTGCTCCTTGGCCTCTGGTTGTACGATTTGATTCATGTTCCCTGTTCAGGATTACTTGCGCATTTTCAATCTGAACCAGATCTTCGATTTATGGCACGTTATCCTCCTAGATAGTTCCCGTAGTGAAGTGGTTATGTGTGGTGACTGTACGCGGAACGCGTGAGTTTGAATCCTCCTATTACCCATAAAGTTTTTATTTAATCTTTCGCGGGTACTGCCTCTTGCGAAGATCTGACAGCACTTCAAAGAATATCAATTTGTAATAAAAAAGTGGTTCTCAACTTTGCAGTTTGGAATCGGTGTTAAGTTGTAGGTCCCCTCAATTCTCCACACCCACTCAGAGAATTAGGATACACTGTCGCGTCACTCATGAATACAAGTCATTAACAGCCACATCGTGATATAATATCTTAAAGAGGTATTAAACACTCAGAAGGTGTTTACAACAGGAAGCTGCGAGATGTTGGTGTTAGAAGAATACACAATTTTTCGAGGGGCTGAGGGACCGATAAACGCCAGGCGCAGATATAATTCAAGGCAATTCAATGTTGCATTGTATGGAAGGGTGGAACCTACTGCACAGATTCAAATTAAGAAAACAGAAACGCAAAACGACAAGAGATCATAGTTTGAAAAAAAAACTAAGAAAAAATCATGCGTAAGTCTTGGATCTTAAGAATTATGCAGAGAGAGTGTTCGCAAAGTAAGAAAATCACTGTACACTGTGGCGTATGAGTACTTTTTCTACAATAAAGGCTTACAAACGCCCCTGGTTTCACTATTTTTATGCAATTACGGCATAACATATAACTTTCCTGGAATTATTATTGGACAATGTCTTAGAGAAAAACACGCCATAAGCCTTTTAGTATTTATAATAAACTCTTATTTGTTTGTTTAATAGAGCTAAGGAAAAAGCATCAAGATTCATGCGTAATTGCAACTGAGCAACAACTGGCCTAAATACGTCCAACTTCATTCCTGACAGCCTAACCTAGGCTTCTTAACCTAGAACCTAATCTATGTTTTATGTGTATGAATGATATCTCGTTAACGGCAATTGTATTATCCTCTGAAATACAATGCAAAATATATTAGAATTTTTCAACTTCTACCCATTATCGATTTGCAATTTGCAACCCATACTTTTTTCTTTCGCAATTTTACTGTATTTACCTATAAAAAAAGATATTATATCCAGAATTGGGGATGTAAGCTCGTTAACGCTTGCCTTGTGTTTTCTAAAATTCATGTTCGGCAATCTTTTTTTCAACTTCTGCGGCTTTGCTTTTATCACTCAGGATCCAAACAATCAAAACCGACCCCTCCCTAAAAATTAAAATGCTTCCGCTCCTACTCGATTATGCATCATGTTTTTTTTATCAAGCCTCCTACAGTATACACCCCGACCCTTTATCACAATTCAAAAAACATTATTTACTATTTTTCGACACAAAATCAATAAAAAGATTGTCACCCAAAATTTTACTGATAACGAACTAATATTCTCCGCATATTTGAATAAATTTCTATGCCGAACAAACACCATATCTGTTAACTTTTTCACACAGAAACAAAAAACAAAACAAAAACATGATGTCGGTCGTGTCGACCTTAGAGTCAATAATTTCCAAATATAATTTATTGCCTCGCCACAACAAAAGCTAAACTTAATAAATTTGAAAAAGATGAAACCATTAGGAAAATTTACATCAAAGCTCGTGTTACAAGCAAATAAAATCGTAGTTTGTATCTTGAAACGGCCTCCGCGCTGCGGCCAACATCGCACAGTCCAACAACAAATCGACAACAACGGCGAAGCAAATTTCCATTTAAGATACTAAAGGGCTCTGCCAATGGCATAACAAGAAAAAGAAAACCGAGAAACAAGAGGAGTATCAGACTTCTGAGGTTTTTGAGAGAGCTCATACTTCACAAGACAGACAAGCACACAAACTCTATCGACTGACAATATCTTCTATTGATTTCCTTTCAAATAACATTGTCACTCGAATTGGAAGAAGGTAAGACCACCTCCGCTTCACCCATTTCTGCAAATCTTTGACGAAAAAAAGTTCTTACACGAGCTCGTTGTGACTTTTGTGTATGCGAACATCGAAATCAAGCAGTATGGACTTTAGAACGCCTTCACCAAATACACTTAAAAAGGAAAGAAAGGCCATTTTTTCTGCATGTCGGCTTACAACCACGCAAGTCGTTGTCAACTCGTCAGTCGTCAGATAGATGTCAAAGGAAGGTTAGAAGTGGGATCGATATGAGTTCCTGCCTGCCATTCGAAGTCGAACCCTATACCACAAAACCAAGCCACTTAATATTCGAACCGATTGATTTGAGCTAATTAAATTTCCACCACTTAAGTGTTATTGACTAAAAGTCCTGGGGTCTCTACTGACTCTCTTGTTCTTTCTTTCCGTATAATCGTCATTGTTCTTCGCTCAGTTCATGTGACAAATCTAATTAATAAGAAATTAAAACCCTGCTAATTAATTTTAGAATTGCTTCTTCTTAGAAACGGTATGTACAGTGTACACATTGAACCATATATCAACGCATGAATTGCATAAATTTGTAACTGAATGGTAATAGCATACGTTTGTATCTCATTGTCATGTGAGTTATGGAAGAGAGATGCTTTGTAGAGGAGTGAAAATTTGGATACTTGATGATGAAACTGTGAGAGGAGCGGGTGTTAGAGTTTGCATAATTAGTTTGCGGTTAATCTAAGCCGGAGAGTGAGTATTACCTGTTACTAAGTGTCATGGGAACTTCAATAAAATTGAATAGCATAACGATTTAAAAAAAAAATCAAAATTCAATATATATGAAACATAGATTAGCTTAGGTTAGGTTGAGGTGGCGGGCAGGGATGAAGTTGAAAGTACCTATGCCAGTTGTTGGTCCATTGTAACATGAATCATGAGGCTTTCTCCTTAGCTCAATTAAACAATTTAGAATTCCTTGCAAGGCGTAAAAGACTATTCGTAGAAGCCGTGGAGTGCTTAGTTGTCCAATGGTTATTTCAGGAATGTTATCTGTTATGGCATTAAGGTATAGTAAAATCGTAGAGAGAGGTTTGCAATTGTTGAAAAAATACTCATACGCCACAGTGGCATATTGAAGTTTTTGACTTTGTGATAATTTATCAAACATTTTTTCTTTTTCTTTAAAAATATGATCTGAAATGTCCTTGTGTTATTTGTAATTTTAATAAGTGAAGCAAGTTCCACCCACTTCTTGAATAGATTCAAAACTTCAAAAATGTGTTGATTGAGCCTTTGAATTACCACCGAATTCACCTATTACTTCAACATAAATGCTATTAGCTCTTGCTCACGGCGTTAATTGTTGCTTTAAATGCCTCTGCGCCAGGTGCTTATTGGTCACTGAGCCCTTCGAACAAATGTGTCTTCCTGTTGTAGAATCTTTCTGAGTGTTCATTCCGTGAAACAGTTGGATCAATTGTTTGAAGTGAATATTTCTAGCTTGTTCTTTAAACTTTGTTTTCATGATGCGGCTGTTTTGCGCTGTGTCGGCTTTAAAAACCCAGCTAAAGGATTCTTACTGTATTTTCTGGCAAATTAATTGCATATGCACTAAATGGGCGGGTCTTTAAGTACTTTAACCCTCAACACTTGATGGTGCAGTATATAAAGAGTGAGTGTGCTATATTCCCATAGAAATGTACTGTCAAATTTTGCCGGATCGGACATGTAGTTGGGTTTTGATGGAGTGTCCGCGGGTCTTACAAAAAAGGAAAAAACAGCAATTAAGGTCGACGTTTTGATTCTTTTTTTTTGGAATTAAATCGCTCAGTAAAATCACTGAACGTTTGGATACTGTGTACGGTGATTTCTCCTTCGATTACGACTGTCAAAACAATCTAACATGGCGGTCGCACGTCGGTTTTTAATGAGCCAAGACGTTACCAACCTCCGATTGAAGGAGCACGAGATATCCTGCATTTTCGTTATGGTAAAGCTGTTTGCGCACCCCCAAATTTTGCTCCTTTTAGACAAACAACAATATTTGGCATTTAAAAAAGGCGAAGACAGTCCTGTATGCGGGAGAAGTGATTTGCACTGTTGTCTGGAATTCAGAAGGTGTGATCCATTTCCAATATCTGGAAGATGGTCAAAACGGTCATAGGACTGAATTTCTGGGTCCATTCGACTCAACATCGAATCATAGAAAAAAAGAACAATTCCAACGCAACGGCTCATATCTTCGCCAACGCCAGGTCCGAAGTCGAATTGGGCTGTATACTGCTCTCATCCACCGTCTTCTGCGAATTCGGCCTCGTTAGACTTCTTTCTGTAACGCATTTTTATTGTTTCCTTTTTTGCTACTGCTTGGTTTTTTTTATCAGCACCTCATATTAAAACGGACATTCCGGGACAAAGGTCTCTGAGTAAAGTGTGTGTTGGGGATCCTTTAATTAACCCACAATTATCTTTGAAATGGTCTCCGTCATCCCCGAATTGGCCACTAGTCAGCAAGCTATACTTAACATTTTGAAATTGTTTTTCGGCAGAAAAACTAATTGCTCTTGGAAAATGGTTTGTGTGTTTTTCAGTTACACAAATATGACGTGTGGGTTCGAGTCCGACTCATACTAGGTGTACTGGATTTAAAGAACACTCAAAATATTCCAAGCTCATCATTTTATTTGTAGAGAAGTGCTTCTCAACCTTGAAGTTCGGAATCAGCAAACATATCGTAGTTCTACTAAAATTGTTAAACAAAAAAAATAAGCGCTGTCAAGGAAATTTTCAGTTTGGCAAATCTACAAATTCGTTTGAATTTTCGGATTAACTACTTAACGCTTCAAAAGAAAGAAAACATAGCTATTCAATGAATTTGCAAAACCTCTTAAATATTCGTATGTATTTGATCATAGGCTTTTTCATTCAATTTTGTTTTGTTATTTTTTCTTGCAAATCATTTTCCCTTTCCCTTGATCTCGATGTTATAATTGAATCAGTGCACTTCACATGCACAATGTTAGTGCCGGCCACCAGGTACGTAGGCAAGAGAAATAGCTGGAGCTACAACCTTGTGTGGTGCATGAAATAGAACAACACTAAAGTTTGGTGTTTTTACAAATAGATCAATAAGACGGACTTTAGGGTCTTACATTCTTGTTCTTTCTAAATAAAAGACACCCATTGAGGGTGAAGCTCAGATTAATATTTTCAAAGGTGGCGCTAGTTTAGCTGGCCTTTAAAAAAAACGAAAAATCCTCTTCTTCGATTATTTTTTGTTTGTTTTTTTTTTTTATGAATACCAAACTTGACCCTTCATAGTAGTTTGAACTTTTGAATGCAACCCAAGCTAAAAATGTATCCGACACAGACGGAACGTGATAGAATCGAACGCCAATACACCACGCAGCATCATTTAAAAGAACACAGCTTCTAGTGTCCCATCTGATACTCTTTCTATCCGTATCGGCCGAAGCACAGAGGCGGACATTCTTTATTGCTTGCATATATAATTCCTGTGTATTTTCCAGGAATTGCTTGATTTGTTTTTCGCTTATTGAAGCTCATATAAGAGTACATTATCTACATTGCCGCTGTCGGTTGTCGTGTCGGCCTCGAAACGTATTCCAGTACATTTTTGTATGTTTATACGTTCTATCTAATTTTACTATTGAATTCGCTTTGTTTACAATTTGATTCCGATCCACACCATGAGTATTGCATCCTGTGTATCTATGAATGGATAAATAAATTCTATATTAAGATTGATTTTGTTTATAATAATGTTTGGGGGTACCTTGTGTATGTAGGAGTACCTACGTGAGATGTTAATAGGGCGAGCAATAAATTCAAGTTTAATTTCAGTTTACCTGACCTTAGCATCTCCTGACGCACTACTTGTGTGTATTGATGAGAATTGATGGGTGCTTTCTGCAAAAGTTAGGAAATAATTATTTACGTGCCGCGAACTAATATGTATTTTTGTTTTTTTTCAAACCGTTTTTCTTATTTGAATTGATATGCTGCTTCGATTATACAGGTGTGAAATAACATTCAGATAAATGAATGTTATTCTCTGATTCAAGAGTATTATGAGGAATTACACGTAAGTGTAAGTTTTTCTTGTTCGTTTTTGGATTCACAACCCTACGTCTACCTTCATTGGCAACAACTTTAAAAAAGTTCCTTCAGATTCATATCCAATTTAATGCGTCGAAAACTCAATGCTGTTGCTCAAAACTGTTGTAGTCAAAGCATATCCACTTTCGTCGTCGAACTCGATCTTGTAAGCACCTTTTGTGGAATATTAACAGGATGTCGTTATATAAATGTCGCAAGTTATCTGAATTTCCGCAGATATCTATACATGAATGTCACCCTCTACTATTTTTTACTAGACTTTAATCAGCCAAAACTGGAATATAATTAATTTTTTTAAGGTATTCAAATGAGAGTGTTGAGATTTATTTTTTTGTAATATCGAGAATATCGAAAATCGAGCATGCCTCTCTCTCTCTCTCTATCTCTCTCTCTCTCTCTCTCTCTCTCTCTTATTTATAGACAAAGATCTAAAGTCCTGAGTCTAGAGAAATTGCTAAACACACATCTGTTAAAACAGTCAAACACTTCTTAAACCGTGTTTCTCTTGTTGCAAAGAATGAACTTCAGTACATCCTCGATTCCTTCTTTAGCCGTAGAACTTGTATATGGAATCTGTTGACCAGACTAAAGTATATAGGTACAGGGTGATTCACGAGCGTTGTGCCAAAAAGCTAGAGCGTGTAGGTTGAGTTGAGACAAGAAAAAATCGTATAGGAGGGGGGGTCTATTCGCCCCCGTTTAGCCGGGAGGGGCAATTTTCTGAAAAATTGGCTTATTTTATAAAAAAAAAATATTAAAAAATAACGTCTTTGCTTACAACACCGTGTTGTACCTTTTTGGAGAGCCAGAAACACTTTCTTTCATTTTATTTTTAAATTGAAATGTTTTAACTAATAGCTCAAAAAATATTAATTTTCAAACTCAAAATTTTCAATAAAAAAAACAAAAAAATAATTTTTGAACTAAGTTCTTTCCAAATTTTATGTATTTAAGTACTAATTTTGTTTTTAAAATTCAATGCCATTGTTAATTTTTAGTCGAAAGCAGAAAACCGAATGCAAAAATGTCTTTCCGTTTTTGAGAAATAAAACAAAAACCAGAACCACTTTTTTCTAAGAAAATCTTTGTTTTTATTTTTACCTATCTCGACTTTTAGTCTTATTAATTTATGAAACATTAACCTTTCTTTTAATATTTGTTTTATAATAAGAAATTTATGAGGCATCAATAAAGTAGAAAAGTATTGGATTTTCCCTGGATTAATAATTTTGTTCATAGATAACGACTGAAATCTGACCTGAAATGTTTCTGATTAGATATGCCTGGGGGCCGCGGCCACCTGCCGGTGAAGGGTTCAACCTGCTAGGAGCTTACTATGATTAAACCGCAATTTTTCTTGAACGAAAAGGCCTAAATGTAAAATGTATTTAGTAAACAACCATTTCCAATTGAAATATTGACTCATCAACACATAACAATGCCAAACTCATACTCTCGAGAAGAGTTAGCGGACATTGCACTTCTACTAAGGTTTAGCTAATGGTCGAGATCGAGAAACTGAAAGACTTTACGTTGAATCCACCGACGTCTAAAGACAGCACGGACAGCTAGAGCTTAGAAGAAGTTAAAGGTCAATTGCAGGACCCGCAATCATAGAGGAAAGATTTTTAGATACGGTCCGACGTAATCCCTCCATTAGTACAAGGAGGATAGCAACAATGCTCGGAGTGTCCCAATCTAGAGCATCTAGAGTGCTTCCAACGGAACACTTACACCCTTACCACTTCACGCCAGTTCAGGTACTCCCAGCAATGTGATGTCTTTTATTTACCTTTAGGTTGTTTATTATTTTTTCGTTCAAGAAAAATTGCAATTTAATCATCTTAATCTCCTACCAGGTAGAACCCTTCACCGGCAGGTGGCCGCGGCCCCCAGGCATAATAAAAAACATTTCAGGTCAGTTTTCAGTCGTTATCTATGAACAAAATTATTAATCCAGGAAAATCCAATACTTTTCTACTTTATTGAGGCCTCATAAAATTCTTATTATAAAACAAATATTAAAAGAAAGGTTAATGTTTCATAAATTTATAAGACTAAAAGTCGAGATAGGTAAAAATAAAAACAAAGATTTTCTTAGAAAAAAGTGGTTCTGGTTTTTGTTTTATTTCTCAAAAACGGAAAGACATTTTTGCTTTCGACTAAAATAACAATGGCATTGAATTTTAAAAAACAAAATTAGTACTTAATTACTAAAATTTTGAAAGAACTTAGTTCAAAAATTATTTTTTGTTTTTTTTTTTTTTTTGAAAATTTTGAGTTTGAAAATTAATATTTTTTAAGCTATTAGTTAAAACAATTTAATTTAAAAATAAAATGAAAGAAAGTGTTTCTGGCTTTCCAAAAAGGTACAACACGGTGTTGTTAACCAAGCTGTTGATTTTTAATATATTTTTTTTATAAAATAAGTCATTTTTTCAGAAAATTGCCCCTCCCGGCTAAACGGGGGGCGCTCGTGAATCACTCTGTATATTAAAACAAGCTGACCCAGTAGACTTCAGACTACCTCAAATAAAAGACCTACGGTACCCAACCACTAACCGCAACCCCATTACCCACTATCCCGTTTCCCACTACCCATTATCCGCAATCTGCTACCTGCTACACTCTACACTGCTCCCTGTTATCCTGTTTCCACGTTACCACGCTACCCGCTACCTTGGCCATATCTCATGAACAGCTTCGTCGGTTTTGTAAAAAATAGTTAAAACCCATATAAACCACTACTCAAACATTCCCTGGTTAAGGATCGGTGGTAAGAGGGTACAAATTTAGGACTAAATTTATTTTTAAAGTCACTCCATAAAAAAATAACAAAAAAAAAAAAAATCTGTCCAAAATCGGCCAAGCCATTGCGGAGGAGTATAAACACGAAAACTGTGACATAAGAATTTCATTGAATGTTAAGTGTCCACTTGCATGCTGAAGAGTACACCAGGGAAGCACGCGATTTTCGTTATTAGAAATATTTGTTTACTTTTATTAATTTTCACTTACATACGCAAAAAAAAAGAAAAAAAATTACAATGGCAATATGGCATTGTTGTCAAGGCAACTCAAATGCCCAAAGGTAAAAACTTTTTTTGTTTCTGTCACCCATTCACCTGTTCATCAAAACAGCAGTGGAGCTATTTATCTCCACATCCCATAATATATCTTTTGAGTACAACACTCTCAACACTCAAGTCGTTCATAAATGTTTTTTTTTCTATTTTTAAAATAAAATGTTCACACTTCTTGTCAGCGAGGTAATTCGTAATAATTCTACCGTAGCATCGCCAGACACACCCCAAGGCTATCACTGGCGACAGCAAACATGCGAAAGTCCATCCACGAGAGTTGCTAGTTTCCAGATCAGAAGCAGGACGGGACCCAACAACATTTCAAGATATAATACAAAAACCTACAAGGAGGAGCAAGCGAAAATCGGACGTCGTTGTTCGTCGTTATTGTCGTCACATCGTAATTGCAATAAGTAGTTTTTTCCAGGAACATCAAGCTCGTCTTCGTCTAACATCGGTGAGCTCACGCATTTGTCGGTCCGTCAAGAGGTGTTGGACACGTCGTCGTTGTCCCTGCGGACATGACACCTATTTTGTTTTGTTTATCTATTTATACTGGACAGGTATTGCAATTGTAATAAATCTTGAAATCGTGTTTTGGGAGAAACAGCTTGGATGAAATTCTCTGAAGTTAAAAGAAGTTTAATAAATACATCTTGACAATGAAAAAGAAGAAAATTGCCATTTTGATGAAAAATGTATTATTAAAAAATTCGTATTATTTAATAGCTCTGACTGGCAGCGATTTTTCTGTTAACGTCTGTCACTTTTAAATCTTATAAAGTCGTTTCTGTAATCAAAGTTCCATTCGCCCTAATATTCCAGGCGGTTTTTTTGTTTGAAAGAACATCTTGAATGCAAACGAAAGAAACTATTTTACAGAACATAAAATTCAACAAATTCAAAGCTTTCAAAAGTATCATTTGTCGCGGGAAAGTACTTCTCAATTCAGACGTGCGGAATCGCCAAATATTGAAGGAAATCTCAATTCCTCACAAGTTCCCAAGGAATTCTTTGGCCTTGGTTCCTCGGAGCTGTTGTGCAATCCATATATTATCTACTATTATACAGCTGTTTGACGGCCCTATTATGTCGGACGAAATTAATAAGGCACTGCCTTCCGCTATCATTGTGCTGTGCTTTTTGCTTTCCAGCCGAGTAATAGGTTCGTGCCTGTCGGGTTGAGAAGGTTTCGTCTGACGAAACACACTTCGGCTTGTCGTGGCACTCGAAACGGCTAGTATTATATAAAGGCCGGTAGTCCCGAACGGTGACGTGAAATAACGCCCGACGAAATAAGGCCCCATCTTAAAAGGGGCCTTATTTCCATGCTGAAATTGAAATAACAGCCGGCGGGCCTTATTTCAATTGCATTATGGAAATAAAGCCGCATTTAACATGGAAATAAGGCCGCATTTACAAAACACATAAGAAAACTTGAAATATGGCCTGATTTCCATGCCAACTTGGAAAGAAGACCCCTTTTTACCGCTGTTAGCAAGCTCTTAAACAGGGATTTACTCTCAATTGCACCAATATGCTTAACAATAACTGTTGTTTAAATGTGAAGAACCTCTCATTCATGATTTGTGAATCAGTTGTTTATGAAAAAGTGAAGTGATAAGTGCTCCATTTAAAAGAAAAAAAAGTATTTTGAAGAGTAAATGATGGAGAACAATTTTTTGATTATTTGCAAAATTTCAAAGTTTCAAACATTTTAACGGCGCAGTTTCATAAGTGCGTATGTCATAAGTCCATATAGGACTTTTGACCCACTTAGTGAAAAATAAATTACATGAATAGTCACTCAGTAATCGAGTTTTTAAGACTCTGATTTTTTGTTTTTAAATCAAATGACCGTAAACATTCAGAAACTCAGTCATACCGAATTCAGTTCTCAACACTCTGAAAATAATGAAAAATCGCCCGATCTTTTTGATTAATAGCTTATTTTAGTTGCCGAGCAAGTAATTTTTTTAAGCTGTTGCTGTTTCGATCTATTTGAAAGTAACCACTACACAATTACACATCCAGTAATGCATAGAAAATTAGCAGATGCTGCATTTCAATTATTCATTCTGAGCATCTTTTTTATTTCGATTGAGGATGAGGATATAATGATAAGAAAGATTCAAGATCGATTTGGTTTGATTGCGAGCGAAGCGAGCGGAAAAAATGTTGCCCAAAAGAGAATGAATTTGGGGTGTGAAAATAAAAAAATTCGCGCGAATTTTTTTATTTTCACACCCCAAATTCATTCTCTTTTGGGCAACATTTTTTCCGCTCGCTTCGCATTCTTGTGCTCATAGGATGCCCTACTCCCACCGAACTTTGACATCCCAGAGTGCAGAAGAACGTTTTATTTTTTCAATGTTAAATAGATTGCTTTTACCAACTAAAAGGGTCGATAACAGAAAAGTGTGGACATTTTTTGTTTGACCATCAAAAAGAAAAAAAAATAATATTCAACGAGCAGTTCAAACAGCAAATCAATAAAAAATTTAATTTTTTTTGTTTTTTTTTTTAGTCATGAACTAGACTAAAAAAAAATAAATGGATCAAAAGTCCTTTACGGTCTTATGACCTATGAACTTATGACACTGCGCCAATTTTAACTCTCAAAAACTGAGCTTCAAAAGTGATTTACCTTTGAAAACTTTTAGCATTGTATTTTGAAACTCAGTTTTTTGAGAGTTAAAATTTTTGAAAACTCGACTATGAAGGCTTTGCAACCAATCAAAAAAATCGAGGCTTAGCTTAACTAAAACAGAAAAACGAAATAAGGCCCCACGGGCTTTATTTCGTCGGGCGTTATTTCACGTCACCGTCCCGAACCCGATACTACAACACAAGGAAAAGTTGTAATGCAGTTACCCCTACGTATGATCCGCTCCGTGTATCTGCTCACTTCGGATTTTACTGAGCGCAAAATCACACTACTACTCCCGGTCTCGATGTGGTCGGTTTATTTAAACACCACACTAAACGGTTTTAACACTACACTTTTATACTTCCATATTTAGTCATTTGGCTGACAGATAAAAGATTTGTATATAGGTTGGGTATGTACAGAACGTCTTGATCGACTACGGACCGATTCTTCAACCATTCTATCCGATTAGTTATATGTTCTGATGCACTTGAATCAATGAACCAAGTAGTGTTATCTTCGCAACTTCTCCTTGCAATAAGCGAAATAAGTAAAACTTGTTTTGAATGTTTATACTTCTTCGACTGTTATCAAATGGTTTGCATTTTAGGGCAGTTTTTAGCATAATGCCCTTGTTTACCATATCCATAGCATTTAAAAGTAGACGAACGTGAAATCGCTTCGATGGATTTTCGGTCCCGTTTGCGACGATTGCGAATGGTGAAGAATATGTTCAACCGAGAACTGAATGGGCTGTACCAAAATGTGGATATAGTCCAGAAAGCCAGCTCGGCCAAATCGAGCGAATGGACAACAACGCTCCAGCCTCATCCCAGTCCCCATATCGTTGGAGACCATAAGGAAGACAGAACCTACGGTACAAGGACCAAGTGACTGCGAATTCCACAGCGCTTAGTTTCGGCTAGTGGAGTGTGGAGAGTGCATGCGAAGGACCGTTCACGATGGAAGGGTTGCAGAATCTCAGGCTGATATCCTTCATGGAGCCGGATAAGTAAGTAAATAAGTGATAGGTTTATTTCAGGTGCCGCAAAGTAAGAATTTGGTCGACTTTCCCAGTGTGAAGCCTCATATAAGGACCAATCAGATTATTAACATAATGCTTCAGACGTTCATATATTATAGCAGAGAGGATCTTATAAGCGATATCAAGAAGGTTGATTCCTCTGTAGTTGCCTCAGTTTAGATGTACTGCAGAATGAATAATATGATGGTTTTGGGGACTTCTGACCTTGTGTTAGTTCAGTCAGATAGGATTTTTTTTTTTTTTTTGAGAACTGCGTCTTCAGGGGCTTCATTGGACCTCAGCTTCCATATCGCTGTTTTAACTCAGTCAAACGCCTGCGTCGACTAAACCAAATACACTTCATATTTCGAGGAATGTGGTTCTTGATCGCCCTATATTTACCCTAAGCTGGGAAATGTTTTCTTGAAGTGTTCTCTTGGCCATGGTTTTTAAACTACAAAACTCAATTGATAGTTTCTTATCTCCGGTTCTTATCTCCCCTTTTCCGCTCGTAGAGCTCACGAGCAGCTAAAGTCCTATCATTTACCGTCGTTCAAAGACTTTTCTTGGTTTACACGATTGTGACCTCTTTTCTTAAATAATTTTAACTTTAAGGGTTACTCTCTGAATTGATTTTTTCGGCTGCAATTCTTGTTGATGGTAGAAATCTCTGAAGTTGAATATTTATGATATTTCATGTGACTCTTCGAGTTTAAGATACAATTTCATATTTGTCAACAAATTAACACAAGTCTACTCAAAAGCTATACAAACCTAACATACTCATTGGACTGTACAATTACCTACAGAACCTTCCTTATCCAACAAAAGTATGTAAGATCCCCGCCCGTGAAAGCACTTTTTTCCATGAAAATACATTCCTCGTAAATATAAGACGAAACCAAAAACCAATCTCCGCGAGGAGAATTTCCTCTAGCTTGGCTTCTCCCAAAAGGAATATTATTTCGCGGATGGCTCATAAAATTCCTTAAGGACCAGGGACTACTTAATGATAAAGCTATACTCTCGGATATGTAAAGCGTTTGCAAAATCACACAGGTGCGTCTTCTCAAGTCACCTTTTAATCTAGAAATAGCATGCATCATTGTTGCCCTGCTCCGACTGCTCGTGTCACAAGCCGTAGCCGGCCTTTAATTTAGTTTGCATTTGATGGAGCGTTGATTATAGCAGCAGGCCCTTACTGCTTCTTATTTAGTTTATTATTCAAGAGAGGTGTTATGGCGGAACGAGCCTGCATCGGTTTTGAGCATCGATGCACCACACTTGAGGCTTATTTGAACACCTTTAAAGGATCTTATGCCTTTTCGTCGTCGTAGTCGTCCGGTTTTGTGTTCAATGGAGTCCATTTGATGATGCTCTTGACTCAAGTGGGTTTAATTACTATCTCAACAAGAAACGCGTCCAAAGAGCAGAACAAAAAAAAAAAAAAAAACGGACGCACACACACGTCACGTGTCCACACCTTAGGTGTTAATGCTAATATATTCATTTCGTGAGGCGAAAGTCGCGCGAAATCGGATCCACAACGATTGCTTGTTTTTCTCCTGTACTCATTTTGATTAATTTGCCGCAATCAAGATTTGTTGGTGTTAGCGGGAGTGTAATTCTTTTTATTTTATTTTTGTCTCTTCTTGCCAAAGATGTGAGGAGCCTGGAAATAATTTTTTACGTTGTAAGCTACTCTGGAATTCTGCGAATCAAGATCAAAGGCAAGTTTGTTGCTTTTCAGCCAGGTTTAATGAACATTCGTTATGGCTTTTCAAGGATCTGATTCTGGAGGCTAAATTAATGGTTTTGTTCTTTAAGGTGCTGCTCTTGTGTCTCTATGAGGTGTTAACTCAATAAGACTAATTTTATGGGTCTGTTGGCACGTCATATAATCCACAAAAGAGCCATGAGAGAAGGCGGCTCAGCATTGCACAGCAATTTCTTTATAGCAATTTACCTGTGTACTGTGTTGTATACGGTCTTGATGGCTTAATTGCAATTCATGGTACCGACATATTGGTATACCAGAGTAATATTGCAAAATTGTTGTTGGCTTGTATATGTATTCCATAACATATTTACTGATATAAAGAGAGAGAGTACCTATGCTATTTTAATCTGGATCGGAAATCAGTAGTCTGTAGATATGGTTGATAAGTGTGTGAGTTGGAATTTGCTGGTATATCGGCGCCAAAGATGATTAAAGGTAATGAATTGGAGTGTGAAGAGACGGGTCAGGATGCTCAGAAGCATCATGCTTGTGGAATAAGTAATCATGCTGTGGGAGTGATGGCTGATGAAGTGATTAGGTGTGGGATGGTTTCCCGGTTTGTGTTTAAAATTAAGAATGTTTATGATGAGGTAAATTTGTGTGCTAAGGTGATACAGAAAAAAAGATGATTAGATAGTCAGGATTTATCAGTGGAATTTATTCGTACTTATTAATTGATGCATATCCGATTTGGGGATTATCTCGCAGACATATACGCTCCCAGAATGAACTAGAACTCCGATGTCCAATTGGGCGGTTTGACTAAAGTTCAATAGCATATTTAATAAATACCTATGTAGTACAGCTAGTAGGTGCGAAATTTTTCGAAGGTGTCAGTCCGTTTGTGTCGTGTCAATTTAGCGAATTTTATTCAGTATGAGGTTTTGTTAATTCAAACAAAAAATGGCTTTAAAATCTTAAATCAATATTGAGCATACACAAAAGGACTGACCAACGACAAAATGAGGAAACGAGGAAGTAGTACGTTCAATGAATCGAAATATCGCAGCTTAATCATCCACATGCAACAACAGAATTGAGTTGGAGTTCAGACAACTTGAGGAAGAAAACAAAATGAACTATAGTTTCAAATAGAATGAGAACAAAACGAAAAGAATTGTTTTAGAAGTATTACGAAATATTGTAAGAAGGCGATGAATTATCTTCAGTCAATATCTTCGGGAAAAGTAGAATAGTTGAATTTAAATTCTTAACCCGCCTAGAACATGGAAACAAAATCAGTTAAGCAATAAATGGGCCATTTTCCCGTTAAAATGGCTTTTAACATGATATGCTCTCTTTCAAAGCTTTCCATATGGAAAAATAAGTTAATTCATTGTCATTTTTTTCTTAATAAGCACACACTCAAGGAGTTTTTATACCCTTATTATGCCGTAGACACAGTGAGTGCTTAGGACAGAGGGAAGGGGTTGGAGAGGAGGTGCCGGTGTACATTAGTCTTAAATTCCTTGAACCTCGAGATGTTCGGTCTCATTGATACAAGTGCCACTCATGGACAGCGGCAAGGGGGGTACATCTGATCGCTTCAACGATACAAGACAGCATCGAGTTTTCGAAGCATTAAACTCTACACGGTTTTTAATTCCCCATTGTACAATGCTGTTTAAGTCAGAGTTTAACGAACTTATCATATTTTGTCGTTGCAGTTCCACATCCGAAGAGGAGGGATGTGAATCTGGAAACGAATATTAGAAGCTAAGGGTATTATCGTCAGCGAAACAATTTATTGAATTAGAATTAGAAGTAATAGACAAGAGATCATTAATAAAAATGATAAAGACGGTCAGAGACAAAACGGAGCCCTGGGGCAAACCAGCTTTTATATTGTGGGTTTCAGACTTGAATCCGTCCAATACATTTGTATTGAACGGTTCGAAAGAAAGTTTCTAATCCAACGAAGAAGATACTCATCGATACCGAAGGCACGCTTTTTCGATAAAAGAGCAATTGCCTTTGAAATATCAAGTGCAGCAATCTTACTTTCTCCAAAACGAACAAATCTTTTGTTCAACTGTACGGTGAGATAAACCATCAAAAGCCGTACTGCTGGTAAGAAGCTTTCGGTCTTGGAAATATTTCTTGAGCCGATGGTTTGTCAGTGTTTCCAAGACCTTAGAAAGAAGGGACGTAAGTGCAATCGGACGATAATTGCAGGGACAAGAAGATTCGCCTTCATTTGGAATAGGCTCGACAAATGCTTTTTTCCAACTGCTCGGAAAGAGCACAGAAGAGTAGATAGATGGAAAAGCTTACGCAAGGGTTTTGCCAGCGTGGAAGAACACCTCTTCAGAACATTAGCGGGGATACCATCCGGACCAGCGGATTTACGTATGCTGAGATCCTTAAGGACTGTTGTCACAGCACGAGTGCGAAAGAAGATTTGTCCCATGGAATCATTGACGCGCTCAAGAACAGGCGGAGTCATGACACCCTCGGCTAGGCGAACTGCCTAGCAAAAAGGTTCGCTTTCGCGAGCGAGCTAACAACTGGGGTGTCATTGTCAACGAGCGTAGGGACCGAGGAAGAAGTAGAATTCTTCATATTTTTCTTACAAATGACCAAAAATTCTTACTGCCTTTGGGACATTGCAGTATTTTTTGCCTTAATTTTTGGTCATGTAAAACTTTGGTCCGCCAAATTTGGGCATTGCAGGCCTTCCTGGCTTGTTTAAACTTGTTCCGGTTTTCTCAGTTGGTCATTATCTTCATTGTGGTTATGAGAGTTTTAAGTTTATTCTTTTACCAAATCAAATGTTGAAGTAACATTTAGCCGTTTAATTAAAATTAAAAAAAAAAAAATGGTCAGATCAGAAGCTTTAAATAGTGTGGAAAGATCTAAGATTGATTCGTTAAAAGAACAAGACTGACCGTGAGTGTTATAGCTACCAACATTGATCGGATTTTTAGTGTTGTCTATTCGTACCTAAGAAAAAAATATCGTACAAGACAAACGGAGACGAGGTAAAAAAGTGTCAACATTCGAAGCTGATCGACGAGCAATTTTGAGAAGTGTTACCAATTCATGTGCCTCTGCCTTAAAAATCAAACAAAAGTTGCTGTAACAGCAGATGTTTCCACAAATCACGCACTGTCAAAAACGGGGTACAGGACTTCGCCGATTCTTTTTTTTTTTTTTTTTTTTTTTTTTTTTATTCAATTTTGTGTAACTTCTTCCTTTTTTACAATACTAATTTAACAATAAACAATAAGTAATGATACAACTCTAAAATGCATTATATATAATAAAACAAAAGAGAAAAAGTTAAGACACAAGGAATTCATTCTGTAGCCATGTAAGACTAGAGGCGAATGATCCTTTTAAACAATCTACCTAAATAATATAAAATTGTGGGGTAAACGTTATTTTTAAGAAGTTTATTAAACGAGATGTACATAGTTTCTTGAAAATTAAATAAAATAAAGGGAGCAGAGAGGTAGTATCTTTAATATTTATTAAAATAACAATTGATTTTAAAGTTGATTTTATTTTTTTTTTTTTTTTTTAGTTATTTAGACAATGCTAGTTAGTAAATTTTTGACTTCTGAGCTATCTATTTTGAAAAGCCAATTTTTAACTCTTTTTAAGAAGGTGTTTAACGTATTTGAGATTCTGGTGTCGTGTGGCAGTTTGTTAAAAAGTTTGGGCGCAGTAACAGTAAAGAAATTTGAATAGTGAGTCGTATTTGAGGTTGGTACATTAACAAGGCTTTGAGTATTTACTCTTAAGCTATATACATTTGAGCTTCGGATTGTAGAAGTAAAACCACTACGGATGAAGAACACTTTCAGTACTTTATAAACATAAAGATGCCTTAAAGGTAAAATGCGAAGATCCTGAAACAGGGGCCAGCTGCTGAATACCCTGTTCTTATTGCAAATAATCCTCATTATATGCTTTTGGGCTATTACGAGTGGCTCAATGGTATTCTGGTAAGTCCCTCCCCAACTTGATAAGCCATACTGCAATTTCGAATGTACTAATCCGTAATATACTTTTACCATTAGATTTCTTGAACAATACGGTTTTAACATAAACATGTTACGTGCAACAGACACCATATACTTTTGTAATGCAGCTGTATGCGTCTTCCAGTTTAAATTCTTGTCGATAATAACTCCTAAATATTTAAAATTATCAACTGATTCAATTTTGAAACAAGTCGAAGAACACAAAGAATTTGCACAAAAATTTTGTCTATCACAAGTGTGTAAGGACATGCTAAGCTTTTCACATGAAGTTGAATGAAAAAATATCCCACATTCAACCAGTTCCGTATTTTTAAGACTGCACACCATAAGTTTAGTTTTTTCGCTTATCAAAAGTTCATGTTTTGCGAACCACTGCCGTAAAATTTGTAAATCCTTTTGTAATTTGATTATAGATTCTAATAAGTTATTACTCGTGTAAGTGAGTGCCATATCGTCAGCGAAAGCTGTGATGTTACTGTTAAGGTTTTGTTCGAATATAGAATTCACATAGATAAGAAACAAAATTGGGCCCAAAACAGACCCTTGTGGGACACCAACATTTATTTCCATCTCTTGACTAAAAATTGTGCCAATCTTAACTCTTTGAGACCTTCCACTTAAATATGAAGCAAACCAATTATAGACCGATCCTCTAAATCCAGCTTTATAGAGCTTATCCAAAAGAATAGTATGATTGACCATATCAAAGGCTTTGGTCATGTCAATAAATAAAGCTACTGTGTTTTTTTTATTGTTAAGACCAGAATATATTTCGCTGCACAATTTCAAAATGGCATCCTCTGTGGACAAACCTTCGCGAAATCCAAATTGCGTATCGCTCAAAAAACATGTTTTATTTAAAAAAGACCCTATGCGTGGTTTCATAAGCTTTTCAAATAATTTAGAAAAAGTCGGAAGTAAGGAAATGGGTCTATATTGGCTTATTTGTTTTCGATTGCCCTTTTTAAACAAAGGAATTACTTCAGCAGCTTTTAATGATTTTGGAAAAATGCCACTGTTTACACTCTTATTAAATATGTATGATAATATATCTGCAATATAAAAAGCAATGTTTTTAAGAAGGTAGTTTGTAATTCCATCTGAGGTGCATGATTGCTTATTGTCAAGACACATAATAGATTTATAAATTTCATATGAAGTAAAATATTCGAAGACAAAACTTTCACTTTGAGACTTATCACGAAGTATGTCTGGAAATAAATTACAGTTACAATTCGATTGCGGTGGGCTTGGTTTTAACTCAGTGGCAATAGATGTAAAAAATTTGTTAAAAGCGTTCGCAATATCAACTGTGTTTGAGACATTCTTATTTTCAATTTCGATTTCTGTTATTTTTTCCCTGGTAAGTTGTTTATTAAGGATGTTATTAACGACCCTCCATTCTTCCTTAATATTGCCTCTGCAATTCTCAAATTTGCTGGAATAATAACTATCTCGACATTTTTCTACTTCATTTTTAACTTCCTTACTAAATTTGATAAATTTTTGTTTGAGACTTAGGTTGCGAGGGTTATGTTTTACTTTTTTTCGCATAGAGTTTTTTTTGTTTATCATTTTTAGAAGAGAAACCGTAATCCACGGTTTAAGTCGTTTAGATTTCGAATTATTTAGCAACGTAGGTTGAATTTCTGTGGAGTTTTTGATATGTTCTCTTCAGTATTTACACCAGCGATATGATAGGTAGCCTTATCCAGGAATTGCGTATATCGACGACCTGATTGCGTATAGAACTCCCCCAAAGGTCGAAGTCATTAGAATTCTCTTGCAACGTGACTTCGAGAAGATTCAGCGATATTGCGATGACTGGAAACTGAAAATAACTATCCAGAAATGTGAAAAAATTCTATTCCGGACCTCATTGGCAGTATCTGTATTTCGACAGACATATAGATGCTGCTCTGATTAAGGCCAGAGGAGCCTTCGCTCTGACGATGCGGCTGTTTTATATCAGTCTGCTTGATCCCAGGGTGAAGGTAATTTGCTACATGGCCGTCATACGGCCGATGATCGTTTATGGCTGTCCAGTGTGGTTCAAATGGAGAAGATTCGGGTGTTCGAGAGGCAGTGTCTTCGGAGCTATTTGGGTTTGTATCGGACACCGGAATCTAACGAGGTTCTATACAACGACGCTCGGATCAACAGAATTGACAATTTCGTGATAAAACTTGTTCGGGGTCACATTGCGAGAGCTATGATTTCGACGAATAATTTGATCTTTGGGGCATTCCATCCGAATGGTAGAGGACAGGTTGGCGGTGCCACTAATCTGAGCCTTGGCCGGCTTACATTTTTTTTTTAGTTTAAGGGTTTTGGGTTTAGGTTTAAGTAGAGTAGGCATGGTGCCACATACATTGACAAGGACAAAAAATATAAAATACAAAAATAAGAAATGAAAAAAAAAAGAAAAAACCAAATAAAAAAAATAAAAAGTAATAGAGATTTGCTGCTGTGGTTGTTCTAGTTCGTAAGTTTTTGTTAGGTAGAATAGGTATTACTTAATTTTAAGTTTTATGTTTAAGGACCTAATTCTAAGTAGCATGTAAGAACAAAATATAAAATGATACGATATTAGTTTTTTAAATTTTCCTAGCAAAAAACAATCTATAAAATTTAATAAAATAGTTCATTGGCCGAAAGGCATTAATTTTAAGAAAACCATGGATTCCTTAGAGCGCCCGGTTGGAGCCAGTAAGTTAAATATTAGATTTTAGATACTAAGCTAGTTTGAATTCTTTGTCTAGTAATAAGTAGTTTTAAGTTGAATTGAATAAAAAATGAATTTTGGAAAAAAAAGAACGGGGTACAGGACGGGAATGTTGAATTTCTAAAATTGTATTATGAATATATTATTGGAATGGTTGGTACGAAAAGATAATGAGTTCGACCGTCAGTTTATCGATAGAGAATCTCTTTTTGCAGCCATTAAATAAGCGTGGGGAGAAGATTTCGCTGGATTATTTAAAGAGCATATAAGATTCCAGGCCAGACCGAATTAAGAATAAAGGTGATAGTACCCACTACAAGAAATAACCAATAAACAAAATATTTAAGAAAAAACTTGTTCATTATTTTTGCCCTACATTTTATTTCCAGTTTTAACAATTGTGTCTAATCAGTTGACGCAAAAAAAAACTGAGTTTTTATAAGATTAACGTGCGATAGTGATTTATTATTTTAGATTTGAGAATTTCCTGAGAGATCCTATTCCGACAACTTGAGGAACAATGTGATTTTCGTTAAAAAAAATTTTATTTTCAAAATTTGTTTTTCAAGAAGTGGCTTCTTCTTCTTAATGGATAGGAAGTTACATTTAAAAGCCCCGGGTACGAACTGAGATAAGATTTGTTGCTAGGCTGGATTGATCCTCTTGGGAGTTTTGTTCAATTCTTGGCAGCAGGCAGTAGGAATCCATGGTCTGCATTTTGGCCAATGTATATAAACTAAACAATACACCAGGGACAGACATTATTTATGAACGCGGGCAAAACATAAAAATAATTATTGATTGACATGATGTCAAAATAGCTTGTATATTTCGATATTTAATATTACCTGTTCCTGTTTTATATGCAATTTTAAAAATTCCTTATAGTCACTACAGTGCACTCTAAAGTAGCAAAGGCCCTTTCTTATTACAACTGTAATAGCACGCGCTACTAGCTACCACAGCCTGAGATAGCTGCTATTTAAGACCTATTGGACCGGGGTATTGGTCTGGTTTGCCTTCAAATTTCACCTCTATCAGACGATTTCGGACCAAAACATGAATGTGAATTATACGATGGCAAAACAAATAATTCCATACATTTTGTATCTCACTGATACACTATGTGTAATGTATTTGGCTGTTTCTGATTCTGAGAATCAACTGAGAGTTTTGGTCTGGTTGTGTGTACTGTTGCTGTTTTCGACCGGTGCGTGTGATGGGTATTTGATTATGCGTTGCTGCAGGCTATCGTCGACCGTCGATAGTGGAGAGGGATAGTTATTATTATTAAATATTTGTTATGAAATTTTCATTTAAATATTGCATTAAACATTAAAAAATGTTTACAAGCATGCAGAACGAAATTAGCGTCACAATTTTTTGTTTTCGTTTTTTTTTTGTATTATTATTTTAAAATGGCAAGTGACATTCGTCCGTACATCTTCGGTTTTCTTCCGAATCCTTGCTCCATTTTCAGGCATCGGATAACAATTCTTTGGTAGATTATTTTCCTACTAGCTTACCACCTTAACTTACCTGATTTATCACCCAAAAATGACAATCATCTATTCTCCACTAGAAAATTCTAAATGTATCCCACCATTAGAAACTCATCTTCTATAGCGAAAATGGGATCAAAAGATTTATCCCAACATCAAATCCTATTTATATTTCATAAAACATTAACTTTCCAAGTGCATCATCATAACTATTTTATTTAAATCCAAAAAAGCACCCACAACCAATACAACTTTTTCTCTCTTCCTAAACTTGATCTTCTCCAAATTGAATTTAAAGCCTTTTTGACAAAAAAAAAAAATATGTATCGAAATGGCAAAAGACACCAACGAAAATAAATGATTGATGTTCTATTTTCAGGCAAACTTAAGAAAATTTCCAAAAAACTTTTCACTCAATCGAAAGTATCTCAGTAAATACGAAATTTAGGACACAGAAAAAAATAACTTTAAAAAGAACTGGTTCAGCAAAATATTTCACAACACCCCAAGAAAGAGCATACTTTTCCGCATAACTTAAAACAATCAATCATACACAAGCGCGACCTTTTTTTTTTGTTGCCGCTTTTGCTTTGAAAGACCAAGTATTCGACTTGAGGGCCTTGTCATAAGTTTTTATATGGAGTTATCGAATGTTGCAGTCTCAGCAGGTCACGAATAGAACAAAACCTTCCTCAAGCATTTGTATTTTCATTAAATAAAAATCATCTTTCAAAATGTTGATGTTGCACAACATTGTTGCTAGGGCTTACATTGCCTCTGCAGCAGTGTGGAACGTATGTTAGCAAATTCGAACATGGGGAATAACACACTCCTCCAAAAGTAGCTCATTTAACAGTCGATTCATTAATTCTGCAACAGTCAAAACATGACTCGAAGAGTTAGTTTAGATTCTTTTGTTTGCAACATTTGAATGTGTGGAATTCATTTCGCATAACTTGAATACTTGAATTCCGTTCAATTTTCGAACTTGTCGAGGTTATTACACCTGTTCATTTCTGTCAAAAGACTGGACACACGGTGGCACTGGTTTCTTGTCAACTTTAGTGTTTTGATGATAACTCGTTTTCGGTTTGCGGTAGGTCTCTATTTCGAATTCGAAATTTAAAGCTATGGTATGGTCACTATCCAAGTGGTAATGTGGATATATACCTACAGCTTTTTTCAGGAATTCAATTTATTGTAAAATTTAAAGAGGCATCAATTTGTAAAATCAATAAAAAGAATTATTTTGCTCAGAATTCAAGAACGGAAGAATAAAAGCACTGCATTTTATTTTATATCAATTAAATTGTAGAATTTACTTTCGGACACAATAAAATAGGTAAAACCTTGAAATTGAAATCACCATAACCGTTCGTTATCTCTGTTTCTAAAATGCACTTGTTTGTTATGGACATTTATTGCAGGTAAAAGTCCTTAAACGTCGAGAGAGGACTGTCCAACCGACCGATATGACACGTGCGTCGCTTTAGAGATGTCGTGTATAAAAAAAAAGCCCGACGACCGACGATGACGATGCCGATGACGATGAGGACAACGAGAGACCATGCGATGTCGAATATAGAAATTCTGTGCCACACGAAATCGGTCAATTGTTGAGATTTGTACCATTTTTGTTTTTGTGCCTTGGTTGGGGTTTTGGGGTTGCCCCGTCTAACTATCGGGTTTTTGTGTGTATTTTTTTGTAGTTGCTTGATATGCGCCTCTGAAATCCAGATATGTATGCTCGTCAGGATTTTGGTTCGTTTGAAGTTGGATGATAGATAGAATCTTTTTTGTTTGGTTTTTTAGTATATTTTTTTGTTTCGGCTGTAGCCGTACCGGAAGGCGAGTACCAGAGATACAGATGGTCATATTAGGTTGAAATTCTAAGCACAATTTATCTAGGTCGACTGTGCGGCAGCAGTGCATGGAGGCGCAACGATAGCGGCAGCGGTGACGGGCGATTTGGATTGAATGAGAATATCAATGCTGATGGGGATGCTCGAGCTCTGGTACATAAAATTGGGATAGTGCAGAGAGAAGAGGATTTATCTGAATATTCAGAAGGTTAATATCAAGCAACTGGGTTAAGAGTTAATATGGAAACAATGGAAATTGTTATTTGTGTATTGAACTGTAAGAGCGGATGCGAGGAGGATCCTTGATAACGAACTTGCTTTGTTTCTGTATTTTGAATCGAAATCGAATGTATGTATGTAAATAGAGGTTTTTTGGTATTTGATTTGTTTGTTTGTTGATTGGGTTGAATAGAATTATCAAATTAAAACTGATGTAGGTATGTATAGGAGAAAATCCTGATTCTATTTTGAAAGGATTAAGGTTAGTATTTCTGTTTCATGCATGAATGCCTAATGGTATCGGCTTAACAAAGAGCCTGTCTTAGTTGAAGCTCAACATTTCGCTTGAAAATAATTTTTCAGCTCTTGAAAAAGATTTGGTACTGAGAACTAGAGACTTGACTGCCATTGCTACTGAAAACCTGATAATGGAAAGAAATAAGATTCTACGAAAAGTAGGAATCAAAATTAATTGAAGAAAATTATCCTGGAAGTTTTATTTACCTACTTCTAATAATAAAATGAACTGTTATTCGTCAGTCCAATTGAAACTAAAAAATACTTCTCCGGTTTGTTCAATTTGATTGATTTCATTCTCTTTTCCACTCTTCGGGGAATCCTTAAAGTGATCAAGCTGGTTACTTTGAACTTCAGTTCTCTGCTGAGTGTCGTGGGGTGCGTTACTCTTTTGATAACCTAAAATCGTCAAAATGAATTGTGCTCTTTGTTCCGAAAAAATAAAAAAAAACTATAATCAGAAAATTAATTGTATAGACTGCAATGCTCTTTTCCATTATATTTGTGCAAACATCTCTGAAAACGATGCAGAGTTTATGAAGTCTAATGGAAAGCCATATCGATGTGAGAAGTGTTTTGCAATTAGACGTCGATCACTTCATGTTGATACTTTTGATACACCTTACAAAACGATTGACAAAACAACTGCTATAAACGAAGACATTTCCCACTCAACACCATCCGGGAATAATAATACAAGTGGTTTTCAAGAAAAAAAATTCTACTTTATTGATGATTTATAATAAAATCACGAGTTTGGAAGATAAAATTACAAGCTTGGAATCTACTAACAAACAGTTTCTTAATTCCATACAAGAGTTAAAAGTTGAAAATAATGAGTTAAAATCAAAAGTTATCTCTCTCGAAAGTAGACTCAATTGGCATAAACAAAGTTCTCTGAGCAATTGCATTGAGATATCGGGATTAACCGATGTTGAGCAATCAAACTCTTTGTGCATAGCCCAGAAAATCTTCCACAATGCATTGGGTGTGCAGGTTAACAAAGAAGAAATTGAAAAATGCTATGTTAAGAGAGTAAGAAATAACAGACACAATGGTTCTGATAACACTCGCTCTCCCACCAACAATAAGTCAATCATCTTCGTAAAGCTTTCTGATTTGAAACTCAAACAAAAAATTATGGAAGAAAAATTAAAAAAAAAAGCAATTTAAACATGAATGTTTTGGGTGACATCGCCAGCGGTAGCAGAAAGAAGTCTCTCCTTTACATCAATGATGCGCTTACCAGTTACACTCAGGCGTTGTTTATGCAAGCAAAAGAGAAGAAGAAGGCAAAGGGCTACAAATATATTTGGCTCAAAAACAATAAAATCCTACTGAGAAAAGTTGAAAGTGGAAGTGTCATCACAATAAGATCATTTAATGATCTGTCTTTAATTTAGTGCTTTTTGCACTTTTTTCTTGTAAGTTGTTATATCTCTGTTTTTTTTTTTTTTTTTTTTTAATGAATTTTGAAGATCTTATTGATAATGATATTTCCATGTCCAATTCTTTTTCAAATGTTGAGAATGTTTTCATAAACAAGTCTTTTTGCGATGAGAAACTTTTTTTTATTCATCAAAATGTAAGAAGTTTGAGAGAAAATTTTGGGGCTTTCGCTTCTCACCTGGAAGCTTTTGCTTGTTTACCTGATTTTATATTTGTGTCTGAGATTTGGATTTTTAACTCCGAGATAAATGATTATTATTTACCAGGATTTAATTTTTTCATAAACTCTAATGAAAATTATGCTGCAGGTGGAGTGGGTTGCTTTGTGAAGGAAGAATATAGTTGTTCTGCTACTAAGGTTGATTTCTTGAGTGCTGATGTATTGAGAATATCATTTGATCACAATAATGTAAATTATGTTATTATGTGTTTTTATAGATTACATAATTATAATTCATTCATATTTGTGGAGGAATTTTCAAATTTACTTGACTCAGAAAAAAATAAAAATCTTATTATTCTTGGCGATTTCAATATTAATACTTTAGAAAATAATACCATCGCTTGCAAGTACATGGGTTAGTATCCTTCATAAACGAACTAACAAGAAATGATTCAGGTACATGTTAAGATCATATTCATGGGAGATTTTCCAATATTGCTATGGATTTGTGTGAAAAATGTGTGTTTGATCTTAAAATAACTGAATATTCTATGACTGGTCTGCTAATTAACTTACAAGAAACTAAATTAAAGAAAAATTATGAAACAAATAGCTTTAGAAGTAGAATTGACTTAGTTAAACTAAAATCTCTGCTATGCATAGAATTATGGAATGAAGTCTATGAAGTAGAAGATGCATCTAGATCATACGATAACTTTATCAAAATATTAACAAATTACGTTCAACAATGTACATATACAGTTCGTTTAAGAGATACCAACAATAAACTTAAACCCTGGATTACTGATTTTCTAGTAAAAAAAATAAAATCTAAAAACAAGCTTAGAATTAAATGTAATAAACACCCACAAAATGTACTTTTTAGAAACAAATATAAAGCTTTATGTCGCCACATTAAGAAAGAAATTACTTTGTGTAAAAATAATTATTATAAAAATCAATTTTTCTTATCCAGTGGTAATATCAAACAAGAATGGCGTATAGTCAATAGTATTCTAAATAAGTCTCCAAACTCAAAAAAACACATTCAACTTCGAAATGATAGCTTGGTTATTTCTGATAATTTCAATATAGCTGAAAAATTCAACTCTTACTTTGCTTCTATAGCAGATGCACTCAAACCTCAGACTAGTTCTCATGCATGTAACTTATGTAATATTAGTAACAATGAACCTTTTCAAACCAGCAGTTTTGTCTACGAGGACATACAAGGAAAGACAATTGGGTTTTTGAAAAATTCTAGCTCTTGCAGTTTTGATGGCATTTCAAATAACTTATTGAATATTATTATTGACGTTCTTGCTTTTATTTTTTAACAAAAGCATTTATTCTGGTTGTTTTCCGGAAGGACTTAAGCGCCGACGTAATTCCTCTTTTTAAGAAAGGTGAACCGGATAATGTCCAAAATTACAGACCTATTTCGCTTCTCCCGTCAATAAGCAAAATCTTTGAAAAAGTTATAAAAAGTAGGATTATGAAATTCTTGAATAAATTAAATTTTTTTAGCTACGTGCAATTTGGATTTCGAAAAGATAATTCCTCTGAAAATGCTCTGTTAGAATTTTGTTCTCAATTATTTACACATTTGGATAAAAAAATTAAATACAGCTGGATTGTTCGTTGACATAACCAAAGCTTTTGATATGGTTAATAATAATATTTTGCTAAACAAGCTTTATAAAGCGGGATTTCGGGGATTTATGCTTGAATGGTTTAAATCCTACTTGACTAATAGAATTCAAAGAGTTAAAATAGATGAAATTCGAAGTGGGCTCAAATATATGAACATAGGCGTTCCACAAGGATCAGTTTTGGGACCCATACTGTTCCTTATATACATAAATTCTCTTTTTAATCTAAAGTTTAAAGATGTTTCTTAAAGCATTTGCTGACGATATAGGTTGTGTATATGGTTCAGTCAGCTTTTTAGAACTAGTTTCAAATATAAATTGGGATCTGAACCTATTCAGATTATGGTTTTCTGAACATAAACTTGTTATTAGCTCTAAAACTAAAATGATGTTCTTTAGCTTGTCCGAACAAAATTTGTCACCCATAGATATTTTTTATCATGCACCGGAGTGCCAGAAATTTAAACTTACTTGTACTTGCGACTCTGGTACTACTTTTTCTAGCAGTGTTAATTAGAAGTAGTAATTGCCTTTTAATTGAAATAGTTAATGATTTCAAGTACTTGGGCGTAATTTTTGACTCTAATTTATCTTATTCTAAACATATTGAGATACCACAATATACTATGGTATTTTTCACTCCAGATTACAGTATGGCATCTGTTGTTGGGGTGGTACATACTATAATAAAATACAACCGATTTTGATTCTTCAAAAATATATTGTGAGAATAATATGTAATAAACGTCGTCTTAATCATAGTTTTCCTCTGTTTCTTGACTTGAAATTCTTCCAATTCGGCATCTATATTGTTTCAAAGTTCTTAAGTCTTTTTTTGCTAGATCTGGTAATCTCAACGTTAGAGTTTTGGACAATTATAATCTACGAGTTAACCAATTAAATATAGTAAATGTTCCTGTTTTCCGTACCAGGATTTTTATAGTGTAACATCTTGTCGTTTGTTTAATAAACATCCATTCTCATTAAGAGCATTAAGATCTCAACACAATTTTTGAATAAGATTTAAACCTGGCTCTTTAGTTTCGATTTTGATTCTATAGAAAATCTACTTAGTATACAGACTTAAAAAAAAAAACCCTATATAGAAAATAATAAGTAAACCCTCAAACTTCACTTCTTTTTTATGCATGTTTTATTTTGTATCTTGTTTTTCAAATATGTATTTTGCTTGCATTCATTTTTTTTTTGATTTTTTGTTCGCTTTTATATATTTTTTATTTCAAGTCATTTAAAAGGGTCACCCCACCCATTATTTATTTGTAAAATTTGTATTACAAATTGAAAGGGGCATTTTAAAACTATTTTACTTTAAAATATAAAATGTTCATTTATGTTTCTCATCTTAATTAAATATGTTATGTATACTATTATAATAAGTGAATTAATGCAATGTGAGAAAATAAACAGCAAACTAACTAAAACTAAAAAAAAAAAAAATAAAACTAACTTATTCCTTTTCATCGTTGTTTACTTGGACTATTATATATGCGTTTGCAACAAGTCCATCCACATATCCCTACGACCCCTATTGATATCGCAGCGGAATAGTACCTTCTCAGAAAAAAATCAACTTTTTTACTTGACTTTTCTTTTGAAAGGTTCAGATTCATTGATTACTTTAAGTAAGGGGAAATGTTGAATCTCCAGGAAAAAAATCAGAGCCTTTGTCAGATTACAGAATTGAAAAAGGCTCTATCGCAGGAGTTAATTCCGTTCGTCTCTCTGCCTCTATTTCCAAACTACAGCCTTATCACTTTATTGAACACAAGCGGTTCGAGCGATTATTCGTAAAGAATGTAGACCCTAACTGTATGCGCTCAGAAAGAATCCCCCTAAACTGGTATATTGTACATTCAGTGCACTTGGACCCTGACAAAGTCTCCAGCCTGCTCGGTCTTTAGCTAGTTGTCTTCAATTTCGCACGCAAAGTTGGTTCAGGTCCTGTACCACCTTTGTGCTCGACGTCCTTCGGGTTAGATTCAAAGACTCTATGAGCTGAGCATTGTTTTACATTCGATCTACGTGAGCTATCCATCGAAGTCGTTGGACCTTTACTTCTTTTCCGGCTAGGTCAGTGTCGTTGAACAGCTTGTCTTGATTGAATCTTTGTCTCCTTTCTCCATTTATGCAGACTGGACCAAAAATCACTCGAAGTGTTGTTGACATTAATTATTTATATTTGAAAACACTGTATTTTTGTTTACCTTGCAATAATTTGATTCTAACTTTACTTTAATTTTTGTCGTATAAATCTTAGAGAAGAATATCAAATTAATTACATTTTTCTCTTTCAATAATCAAGTCAAACAAATTTATAAATTTTGATTTAATAAAGATTTTTTAATTACATAATAGAAAAATAAATAATAAATAAATTCGAGTTCTATTATGACTCTCTAAGAGGATTACAAATTAAATCAAATGAAGAATTTGGATTTGTCAAAACAATGTATGGAGAAGACGCAATGTGCCTTTTTGACAGCTACAAACCAATCCCCATAGCAGCTGGAGCCCCCCAAGTGGACAACTCATAAACCAGGATGGTTCGAGTTCTAGCTATTATCGCCAAAAAATTAATTGCAAATTTAGAATTTTATGCTATAATGTCACAGGTCTTAAATCTAAATTGTTAATGCCAGATTTTTTCAAATTAATCTCAAATTATGATATTATTATTTTATTAGAAACTTTTTTAGAAGAAGGTAAAGAATTGCAATATCTAAAATATTTCGAGAATTTTAACGTTAAGTGTATTCCTGCGACAAGAAACAATAGACTTGGAAGGGCCAGTGGTGGAATATTGTGTGGTTATAGATGTAATACTAGTGTTGATAATATTAGCTTCGTACACTTCGGTAACAAACTTTTGTTTGACGTACGGTGTGATTCAAAGCATTATCATATAATATGTCCTATTTATTTGAACTTTAATGCTTGGAGCTCAGATTTTGACGCGCTTCAGACCTTTTTACTGAATAATAGTTATAAGAACCTTATGATTATTGGTGATTTAAACAGTCGCATAAGCAATTTTCAAAATTCACCGAATCTTAACGACGGACACTTTTCCGATACAAGAGGCTCATTTGATGAATGTCTTAATACAAACGGGAAGTTGCTTATTGAGATGATTGAAGATTTTGGGTTTTTCGTTTTAAATGGAGTATCTGGTGCAGATTCTAGTGGTAACTTTACATTCATATCAGCTCAAGGTTGTTCTGTTATTGACTTCTGCTTAGTGAATGGTGATTGGCTTAATATAGTGAAAGATTTCGAAGTGCAACCCGCAAATTTTTCTAACCACCTCCCGATTATAGTATCATGTGCTTATTTTTCCCAAAATTCTAATGACGAAAAAAACAGTTTGGCTGATATGAACAAACTAAAATGGGTTGATAATAAGAGCAACATGTACAGACGAAACCTAGACCTCCAATTGAGCAGTATTGACATTCGATCATCAGATCCTATTGAATCTACTACACTCAAACTTTTTCATAGTATAAGGCAGTCAGCCGTTACCGACTACATTCTACACGAATGACGTCACACTCAAAATGGTATGACGAAGAATGCCAAAAATGTAGGAAAAAATCTTTCGCATACTTAAAACTTTTCAGACAATCAAATACCGACTTTTTTAAGAAACTTTACCTTTATCAAAACAAAATTTATAAAGATTTGTGCACACTTAAAAAACAATTATATTTAAACAAAATGGCTAAATCACTTCTGGTATGTAGGGACTCCAAATCTTTTTGGTGCAGCGTTAGGTTTCTGGGAGGGCACTCCAAGTCATCGACTCTAAACATTAGTATTGACTGTCTTGCATCATACTTTGAAACACTGCTTACACCAGACCCGGATCAGAATTATCTATGCTTTGCCATACAAAACGTGTCAATAACCGAGCTAGATTCTCCTATAACAATGTTTGAGCTTTTGGCTTCGCTCAAAAAGATGAAAAATAATAAGGCTTCAGGGTTGGATGGAATTCCGATTGAGTTCTATAAGAACGCAACTTCTGAGTTCCTTGAAATTCTCTTGGAATTACTAAACAAAATGTTTAACGAAGAAGAGTTTCCAAGTTGCTTTCGTTTGGCAAGCATATCCCCTATTTTCAAGAAAGGTGACAGAGGAATCTCCGTTTTGTGCTCTTTAAGAAAACTTTTCGCTCAGATCTTGTACACTAGGCTGGTGACTTGGGTGGAAGCGAATAACAAAATTAGTTGTTTTCAGGCTGGTTTCCGATCAGGCCTCTCTACAGTTGACCAAATCTTTGCCCTTTCAAGTATTGCTAGTAGATTCATCGACAAAAGAAAACCTCTATATTCACTCTTCGTAGATTTGATACCATCAATAGAAGATCTCTTTTGTTTAAGCTCGCGTCCATAGGTTTGTCAACAAAGTTCATTCGGATTTACGAACAGCTATTACTTGATACGTCTGCTGTTGTGTGTAATGGCAAAAACAAATCCAACCCATTTAAATCTGTAACAGGTGTTCCTCAAGGTTGCATTTTGAGTCCGTTGATGTTTGCACTGTTTATTAATGACGTTGAAAATCATCTACCAGGAGGCGTTTGTTACGGTGATCTATTCGTGAAGCTCCTACTCTACGCTGATGACTTAGTAGTCTTCTCTGATAACCCAGTAACACTGCAGTTACAAATAAATAAACTCAAACAATATTGTGACACATGGGATCTAAAAATCAATACCCAAAAATCTAAAGTTATGATTTTTAGTTCTCGAAATCGAGCTACTAATAACGAGCAAAAACTGGACTTTAGGTGTGTAAATATTGAGGTAGTCAGTGAGTTTAAGTATCTTGGCTTTACTATTTCTCATAATTTAAATATTAATGCTCATATTAAAGAAAAGTTCGTGTGGCGAAATCTGCTATAAATTCAATGTGGTCACAGTTTTTTTCAAGTAAGTTTGTCGACCCAAAATCAAAGTTCAAGGTTTTCAATGCGATAGTAAACAGTTGTTTATGTTATGGTAATGAAGTGTTTGGATACCAACTGCTGGAAGAGATGAAGTTATCCAAAGATTTTTTTTCAAAAGAGTATTTCGGACTTCCGCCTAACACCCCAATTACGCAATTCATGTTGAGTCTGGGCTCCCACAAATTAGCTTACGAAATTTTAAAGCAAACGCAGATTATTTAATTAAAGTGATGCATCGATCTGATAGCAACTTACAGAAGAAAATTTGCTTGTTTCTTTGCATTGTGGGTATAACCCCTTTAGAAGTTGGAGTTCACTTGCTTCGGAAAATAATATGCCTATGAATCTTAACGCTAGCAATAAAGAAGAATGGAGAAATATATTCTATAACTGCATCTCTAACGTAGACGAGCAAATGTTCAAAGTAAATCTTGAAAGGGCCAGGGAATCGGCTTCAAGACCTACGTACAGCCTTCTCAATCATATTTTGAACGAAAACAATTATTTCAGAGACGACCTGACAGCATTTGATATGAGCCTAATTTTTAAAGTAAGAACTGAAAATCTCGAATTAAACTACAGACCACACAGAACCGACATCAATCCATTTGCTCTCTATGCAATCTTAACCAAAATGAAAACGTTTATCACTTTCTGGCAGTATGTCCTATTCTGCAGGAAATACGTAGACTTTACTTCGATAAAAGCTTCTTGTCTTCTGCGGAATGTTTCGGGATTCTAAATGGTGAACGTGATTGGAAGCTGCTTGTGCGATATGTCTCTCACGCATTAAAGTATAGGAACACATATTTGAACATGTTTTGAGCATCAATACTGTTATAACACATCACATACATTCTTGTTTTTGTTTTTAGCTAAACTAAAAGCCCTTATCACAATACCACATCATTGTAATCTAGATTTCTTCGAATTGCATTTCTTAATCATTTGTTGTACATATATGACACTTTGCTGATTTTTGTCACTCATTTCAATTGAATTAAAATTGATTAAATTGGTTTTTATTTCTTTTATCTAACTTAATATAATCGATGAATAAATTATTAAATATAAAATGATGTAACTTCTTCGTATTTTTTGTTTAACTCTTTTTTTCTTAACATAAAAATGTTTAGTTTTTTATTCCGGCAGACGGCTATCATGCATGCTTGTAATTTTTATTTCAATGTCTATGTATATTTTTTTATGAATTTTTGAATAAAAAAAATCTAATCTAATCTAATTAATCTAATCTAATCAATCAATAGAAAAATAATTTTCATATATTTTTCTTGTCTGGAGCCTCCATCGTTATCATAACCATTATCAAGTTAAAACTTTCGATTGCTCAACAGGTTATGGGCCCAAAAGCGTTCAACTTAATATTACAGATAATTGAAAGATAAAATCCGAACTGAGTCTTTTGAGTATTTTGTAAGCCAACTTGTCAGTCACTAGTCTGTTAATCGTCAAATCACATTTGGAAACTCTGTCGGAAAACTCGCAAGGAAATGTTAATTATGTCTCATGGAGGTTCAAATTATATTTAACTTTGAAATCGAAAGGATCTCTTTCCAGTAGCAACAGGAGTGAAAGTCAAGCCTGAAGGAGCGGACACAGCCTCTGTAGTTCAAGAGTGGATCAAGAAAGATCTTGAAGCACAAACTCTGATTGGACTGAATGTAAGAAGCAACATTGCTATAAAAATTTCAAATTGTCAGACAGCAAATGAAATGTTAAATAAATTAGAGTTACTGTATGGTAAAAAGTCAGATCTTAGTATTGAGGGTTTACAAAGACAATTTTTTTTTTCAATTATGACACAAATAAATCAGCTATAGAAAGCTGCACGAAAATTCAACAATATGCCGAGGAACTAGCTGCTGAAGGTGAAGAGATTAAAGAGAGCTGGATCATGACAAGAATTTTGGGTATTTTGCCACCAAAAATCCCACCATTATCGTACTGCTTGGGACAATGTCAGCGGTGTTGACAAATGGTACCAGGATTGTGCTGCAACCCAACATATGACTTCACGAAGAAATTGGTTGATAAATTTTGTCTCATTTGAAGACCAGCTATTGTTATAATTGGAGATGCAATATAATTAGATGGTATGCGAAGTGGGGACATCAATTTGGAAGCTTTTGATGGCACTAAATGGTATAAAATTATTTTGAAAGAAGTTCTCAATGTACCTAAGACGACCTTCAATCTTTTTTCCGTAAAACAAATGATCGACAAAGGTTATATGCAGGTTGCTGATTCAAATGGATCTTTATTAAAACATCAGATCAAGAAACGAACTGTAGCTGTTCAAGATGACGATGTGATGATGAGAATTTTGTACAGTGACACTTTAGTTGCTCGAAAGAGTAATTTACTAATCAATTGCATTCTAAGTCAAAGGAAACAGCGATTGGCAAGAGCATGCTTTCCTCCGACCAAATTTTGGAGATGAGCTGGTGCTCCTAACCAAATCATCTCCAGCTGCTTTGTAAAGTTCGGTGGCTAAGCCGTCTGCTCCAGCGGCTTTGTTCGACTTAACTTTAGATAGCGCTATCTTCACTTCGTCAATGTCGCAAAGGATTTCCATTTAGATTTTTTCGGGGACGCGATCGAAAAAGGATTAATGTCTTGCAATTGTAGCCGTTTGACGTCGAATCGGTTTCGTATCGTATCGTATCGGCATTCGTACCTTGGCTACAACAAGGAAGTGGTCCGAGTCGATGATGGGCACCTTGAAATGTGCGGGCATCTTGCATGCTAGAGGAGTGTACGTCGATGGCAATGGATCACATTGCGGTTGAAGTTTTAAAGATGTGGGAATCGCGTACTTACTGCCATTACGTCTCGCCATGCAGCTAAGTCGATTCGCTTAAAATCTGTTATTACAGGTGTGTCGTGTAAGCTAAGTTGTCCAATTATTATTCCCCCAAAGATTTCTTCTCTGCTCAGCTTAGCATTAAAAACTCCAAAGACAATTTGAATGTCATACAGCTAAGGCATTCCTTAAATCTTTTCCTTGTGGGTCGTCATCATTAATTTCGTTCGTATACAAGGCTTGATGGTGTTTCGGAACTATATTTTCCTTATTGTGCCGGGTAGTCAACCCAAAGCACTACAAGACAGGGAGCTGGCCAAACCGCTCCATAGGTCTGGGCTGCGAATATGTCATAGTAGCCCTGTAAGGGGTTCACTAAGCAGTTCATCATGACTGGGACTGTGGACGCCACCGTTGATTCAATGTAAGGAGTTCTTCCTCAGCCGCCTGTTGAAAAGGAGGCATGCCTTAATGGCCGCATACCTCCTCCCCCTCTCTCTCTCTCTTTGCTACCGCCAACAACTTGCCACTGGGGTTGGAACTCAATCTTCGGTTGAGGTACTGGGCACTCGATGTTCACCGCAGAGAGGTGGATACTAGTTGTTGATAGACGGAGGTTGCTGTGGACGCTTGTTTCCGCTTGAATGTACTGTGTCTATGTCTAGTGTCTACCCTTCGAACATCATCGGATGTGGAACTGCAACATCAACACACTGTTCAATGGGGAATAAGGAACTGTGTAGGGTTTATTTGTTTTGAGAACCTAATACTGTCTTGTATCGTTGAAGCGAAATATAACCCCTTGCCTCTGTCAATGAGTGGCATTTGCATCAATGAGACCTAGCATCTTGAAATTCTGGGTATCGTATATGCATCACTGACCACCTCGCTTCTATGCGATTCTAAGTGAAATTCTATATCAATTTTGTTAGAAATTATAGTGCTTAAAATTTTCTCGATTTATGTCTGCTACGTTTGTTTCATCTTTTTCGTTTTTTCTGTCTGTCAAAGATCAGTTGAAGGTCAAATATTGACAATCCGTGTTGCACAATTTGAGATTAGTTATTTTGACCCCATAGGCAAGGATGTACATATGCATAAAGTCGTTATGGATGAGTCCGTCTTCTACTAAATCCAATCAAAAAAATTTCGAATCTACTCATCCGATTTGGATGAAGTTTTCATGAATGTCATTAAAAATAACCATCTTTATTATAGAGGAAGGAAAAAAAAAAACCTCAAACCTGTTACCTCATAGAAAATTTAATCGATTATTGAATAATTTGTCCGGTATTCATATCACGAATTAAGTAAATGAAATCGTTCGTAGTTCGTACAAAATATTGAAATGTCATTTAACCTCATTCGCCCAATAAAGTTCTTCTAGTGAAAAAAAGAACGTCAAAAAAAAGGACTATGACAATGACACCATTCTTCAAACAAACAATAATAATGTAAAACTGTCCAACACGAATTTCATCTATATTTAACTTCAAATAGCAATTTTTGTTATCAAACAAAAGTTTGATCTATACGTTAGATGTCGATAGAGGTACATGTGTGTGTATACTTTTATGTTCGTATATATATGAGTTCATAAATATCCCTTTTTGTTCATAGAAAAAAAAGTTGGTAAAAATTAACAAACAACGTTTAACCAAAAACCACCGCACCACTTTGTTTGAAAATAAATTTATCATTTTTTTTCCTGTTTGTATTTTATTCTCATGTTTATCGGAGTCAGCAGCCGAAGTTAATTGCTCCTGTTGACACCGCAACTGTATTTCGATTGTTTAAATGTTTTCTTTTACATAGACAACTAATTAAACACAAATATTTACAAATATTTTTATGCAACTGTGATCGAAAAATCGGAAACGGAAGTCTAGCATGGTATATCTTTGCCACAAAACATGTTTCAATACAACCAGAACCACTCTTGCTCGCTCTCCACTATTCTTCGACTCTTAAAATGAAAATACACAGTTGAACGTCAGCAAGGGATATTTCTGGATTTTTTTTTTTTTGTGTTTTGTTTTTGTTTATACTTACACCGAAGTATATTCACTGTAAATGTGTTTTCAGGATCTGATTACTCTTCATTGTTTACAATCGAGAACAAAATTGCTGACGACTATCTCCTCTGAGGTTAATATTGTTATTACAAAAATTATTTTATTGTTGAAATATATGCTCTTATCCAGACCGCTGGAACTCGTCACTCCGTAAACACTGCGACGAACACAAGGGAGGAGGTTAAATAGTTTGTTCAGAGACGCACAACTTAATTACGAGCATTATTGTGCTATGGCTGTGGTTATATAGCCGATGATAATGTACTGTCCTCTTCATAATTTCTGCAACCAACGCCCGATTGATCCGAGAATTTTATAAAATTAAACACAATTTTAAAGAGGTTCATAGCTGATGGTTACGGGCGGAAGGGTGGCGGCGATAGCATTGGAAAAAATATGCATACGTCCAGAATGGAGTTAATTAAGGTGTCCTTTGGGGCAAATTGAAAAGCAGACAAGATTTTTTTGTTTATTGTGTTTTTACGATTTTACCGAGCGACTGGAATGTACATCACAACAGAAATAATAATTTTGATTGTTATTAAAATGTTGTTGTCCTTTTTTTCTTTTTTGCAATTGCGTTGTTTTGTTCCGTTCATCTGCGGACGTGCATTTTTATACGCGTCGATAATGTCATGGAAAAATGCATTAATAAATCGATTATGATATCGAAATTGGAATTTAATGTTAATTTGAAGAAAAAAAACGCCTATGATTAAATTAAAAACGAATGAAAGCATTTATAATGAAAAAACAAGAGGTGCACTCATATAGACAAGATGGTGATGATTTGCGAAATTAATGCAATTTTAAATTTGCTAAATGGCTTGGTTGTGTGTTCTTTTTGTCATAGCGTGTTGAGGAAATAGTTTACTCACTAATGGCTCTGTAGTTACCAGTGGACATGTGTACATACATAATTTATGATATTCGGCTGAAAAGACCAGAGTAAAAACTGCATGTCATAAAGTAGCCTTAATTAAATATGGTAAGAAAAATAGTGCTGACCTAAATTAGAGATGGAGAGGGAATCTGATCACCGATACCTAAAGCACACCTACTCAAGCACAGAGAAATACACTTTTATGAATTGCTCAACGGCTTGCTTCGAAGAAATGAAGAAGACAATCTCGTACTTGGTATAGCACTAGAAGGAAGTCAAAAATTCTGACAAGTACGATTGTATACAAGCGGAGCTTATCAAACTGGAGGACCATCATTTGCACCAACTGATTTATGAAGTATAGTGCAGGATGAGAACTGTTAGAAATATCGGCCGACTGCTGAAAAGAAATGAGATATCAAAGAGTGCAGTACTTTAGGGGTAACGTTTTTGAGTAATCCTTGTCTAGTCTCTATCCATCAAGTTCGGACAGATGTTACTAGGAACCAATCATCTGTATATACCTTAGAAATCAAAGCGTTGTAGAACCTTACAAACCATGGGAAAATTAAGAATAACAAAACACTGATTCGTGACCATGCTAAAGTAAGGTATCCAGATTTCATCACACCTGTCTACACCATAAAAGAACTCCAAAAATGTAAATAACTAGGATCAATTCTCCTCAGTTTTCTTTGGCGAAGAGTTTGATAATGTTACAAGGGGTCCAGTTACAATGGGTCACATAAGACTGTACGACTTATTGCTTTCAGATCGAGATAGCGAAAAACGTGGCTGCACATATAAACTGTAAAAACCATATTGCTCGTTGCTACTTATATAGGTACATACTTAAGGTGGCGCATATAGAGCGGCTTGAGTCCTTCCTTGCATAACCGGTCGTTCTAAGAAGGAAAGGAGCAAGAGTATAAAGTAAACTGCCATCCTCAATTAACGAGGTCGTTAAGATGAATGAGAGTTGATTGACATTGTAATGCCATAAAAATGCAATGAATACGACAATGACAGATAGGTACTGAGATTATGAGTATCGGTGGGACAGAAAAGAATTATACAACGGAGAGAGACAGATGACTCATCGAAGGAATGACATGTAATATAACGTACTGGACTGAGGAGGCGATAGATTTATATTGCAGAAGTGGTTCAGATTAATGGTGAAGAAAAAGTACACTGTCCAAGCTGGAGCTTGATTTCGTTGTTAGTAGTACATTGTGATCTTGCGCAATGACACGACAGATTTGTAGACTTGATCACCAGTACTACTTTTGGAAACATTTCAAGAAAATTTGTTGAACCGTAAATGAGTAGATTTATGATTCAAAAATTTTTGTCAATATTTTGAGTATGAAACAGCTTAAATCGTTACAATAACAATGATTGAGGAAATATACTGAATTATTGTGAACATGGACAGAAGCGCGTTTCGCTAGCTAGTAGAGGGTTTTTCAATAGGGACGCTACAAAAGTTTTCTTAAATAAAACAAAAACGGTTTTGGATATCAATGAAGTTCTCTTATTCTGTGGAAGAACATTTGATGCATTATGTATGGACTCTTTTGCATGGCCATACGGGCACGCTAGCAGAAATCCAGACGTGACCCAATTTTCGCGGTTTTCAGCCTAAATCGGCGATACTGCTGCAATTTCACGTTCGATATTCGTACGAAGTTCATCAATCGTCGCTGGCTTGTTGGCATAAACCATAGATTTGACGTAGCCCACAGGAAAATAGTCTAACGGCGTTAAATCGCATGAACGAGGCGGCCAATTCACAGGTCTATTTCTGGAGATAATGCGCTCATCGAACTTCGTTCTCAATAATTCGATTGTTTGGCCCGCTGTGTGACATGTGGACCGTCCTGTTGACACCACATATCGTCCAAGTCCATATCATCCAGTTCATTCAAAAATAATCAGTTAGCATTGAGCGGTAGCGATTCCCATTCACAGTACGTGCGGTCTGGATCATCACGGAAGAAGTACGGCCCAATGACACAGCATGTAAACCGCACCAAACAGTGATTTTTTCGGGATGTAATGGTGCCTCGTGAAGCACATGTGGATTGCTGCCTGACCAATAACGCATATTTTGCTTATTGACGAAGCCATCCAGCCAGAAATGAGCCTGATCGCTGAAGATGATTTTTGATGAAAATCCGGATAATTTTCAAGTTGTTGCTCAGCCCAATTCACGAACATACGACGCTTCTGGTGATCAAGCGGCTTCAGTTCTTGCGTCAATTTGATCTTGTAAGGATGAAGGCCAAGATCGCTGATGCGCTAGCGGCAGCAATATTCTCGACACTACGGGCACTTCCTTGTCTCACTGGAACGGGAACATTTTGTACTGAGCCTGTGGATTCAAATTTTTCACTAGACGCTCAATTTTTGATCTGGCAGAACGATTATGACGACCATAAATTGTACGTAGCGCTCTTAAAGTGTTGACCACTGACTCCGAATTTCGGTTGTAAATTTTAATAATTTCGACTCGTTGTTGGATCGTATACCTTTCCATGATGAAATGGCAAACCTTACTGAAGAGAAATGTCAAGAGAGCGGGAAAAAATATGGCGTCGTTTGCTGTCCCTATCAGTCTACTTTTGTAGCGTCCCTTTTGAAAAACCCTTTATATAAAATACCGTCATATTTTTGTAATATATTAAAATTTATCCCCAAGATATTCTTGTTCTCAATAAATGGAATGCTTTAGTTTCTCAACCTCAAACCCTCAAATTCAGAGTTTGTTACTTTGTTGTGTGTGTATTTACCAAGAATTCCATTGTAACTTTATTAGTTCCTTGCTTTCAAAGAAAAAAAAAACACCATCTCCATTGTGGAGTTAAAAGATGAAAATTATTTGAATATGACAAGTCTTTTTTCCGTTGTCCGAGTCTATGTAATAGTGCTTTAAATTGTTGCGACTAACAAAACCACAACGACAACCAAGAACTCAACTTAAGGAAAATGTTAAAAATATGTTTTATAGACGTTAAAATAAGTTCCTTTTTAAATAAAGTATCATGTACCTAAATATGCAAGAGATGGAGACAATATTGAAGAAAAGAGGCAACACAGTAACAGAATTTATGAAGCCTTTTAAATTTTTGTTGACAAAGCTATCCAGTTCCACTATATGGAGAACTCAACAATTTCTTAATAAAAGTTTTGTAAGGAATGTTAACACAAATTCATATCTTTTCATCATAATTTATTAACTTCATAAAAATGTTAAGTCGGGGCAACGGTCTTTTTATGTTAAAATGCAATCACAACGCAGGCGAGTATATAAGAGGGGGGGGGGGTCACGGGGGTCATGGGGTCACGGGGACATCAAACGACGCCATTTTTTTCCCGCGCTTTTGACATTTCTCTTCAGTAAGGTTCGATCCAACAACGAGTCGAAATTATTAAAATTTACTACCGAAATTCGGAGTCAGTGGTCAACACCTTAAGAGCGCTACGTACAATTTATGGTCGTCATAATCGTCCTGCCAGATCAACAATTGAGCGTCTAGTGGAAACATTTGAATCCACAGGCTCAGTATAAAATGTTCCCGTGCCAGTGAGACAAAGAAATGCCCGTAGTGTCGAGAATATTGCTGCAGCTAGCGCATCAATTGCGGAAGACCCAAATCAGTCTCTCACACGTCGTTCTCAAGCGTTGGGAATATCTGTGACGTCGTTGTGGCGAATTTCGCGAAAAGAACTTGGCCTACATCCTTACAAAATCAATTGACTGAATCAATTGAACTGAAGCCGCTTGATCACCAGAAGCGTAGTATGTTCGTGAATTGGACTGAGCAACAACTTGAAAATGATCCGGATTTTCATCGAAAAATCATCTACATCTACTCATCCATGGCTGGATGGCTTCGTCAACAAGCAAAATATGCGTTATTGGTCAGCCAGCAATCCACATGTGCTTCACGAGGCACCATTACATCCCGAAAAAATCACTGTTTGTTGCGGTTTACATGCTGGTGGTGTCATAGGGCCGTACTTCTTCCGTGATGATCAAGACCGGCACGTGAATGGGAATCGCTACCCCTCAATGCTTACCGATTATTTTTGGAATGAATTGGATGATATGGACTTGGATGATATGTGGTTTCAATAGGACGGTGCCACATGTCACACAGTGGGCCAAACAATCGAATTAATGAGAACGAAGTTCGATGAGCGCATTATCTCCAGAAATGGACCTGTGAATTGGCCGCCTCGTTCATGCGATTTAACGCCGTTAGACTATTTCTTGTAGGGCTATGTCAAATCTATGGCTTATGCCAACAAGCCAGCGACGATTGATGAACTTCGTACGAATATCGAACGTGAAATTGCAGCAGTATCGGCCGATTTATGCTTGAAAACTGTCGAAAATCGGGTTCAGCGTCTGGACTTCTGCAAGCGTGCCCGTTGTGGCCATGCAAAAGAAATCGCGTTCCATACATAATGGCATCAAATGTACTTCCACAGGAATAAAGAATTTCATTGATAACTTTTGTAGCGTCCCTATTGAAAAACCCTTTACAAAAATTTGTACAGAATGAGAAAATTTAAAGCACAATTATTTGGACCTTCGTAGAATAAGCTGTATTTAAAATGGCTGGGCTTGAAATGCCAACAAATGGCATCCAATTCACTCGTTTTTTTGTAGTTAATTGTTTTTTACATGTTGCAGATCTGCAAATCAAAAAATTGATGATGTTGGAAATGGTGACTGCGCCGAATAAACACAGGAATCCAAAAAAATTGCTCTCAAATTCATCTTTAGCAAAAAACGAACCCTAAAATCTACTTTGCATACACGTAGTGAAATGTAATTTGTTTTGAATTTCAAGTTTTGAAGTACATAGTGACGGATATAAGAAAGTCCAAAAAACCAGAGAATTCCTTTCTTATAACCGTGTTTTCTTATATGTAATAAAAAGTGGATATAAGAAAGAAAATTTCTTATATAAATAAAATATATATAAGAAAGAAAATTTCTTATATCAATACAATTGCATATAAGAAATAAAATTTCTACTATAAGTCATAGCATGTTTGAATAGAAAATTTATTCTTAGCAAATTTTAAAACAAAACCAAATAAAATGTTAACATGCATTGCATGTACAATGTACATCCTTCATTTTAAGTATGTCAATCATAAATAAATACATAACATAAACAAAATAAACATAAAATTATTTGTATGTACTTCTTTCAAAATCACATTGAACAGGTAATATGGAATCAGCTAGTATTATCAAGAACGGTGTTTCCGATTTTTTGTGCTACATCAAAACCAAAAAAAAAAAACAAAACAAATCCCAATACCAAACTTATGTAAAAAATGTGCACGACTGGGTCGTACGAACTTGCTCCTGCATGCTAAAACTAAATATTTATGATTATATAAAAATAATTAGAATTTATTAAAAAAAATTAAAATTTGGAAATGTACCTCGTAAATAGATTTAATTCCAAAAATTTAAATGCCAAACAAATTAAAACCTAACTCTTGATTTATTGATTTTTTTTTTTTTGAGAATCGTCGTCGTTTTGTATAATTTGTATATATACAATTTTTCGAAAATGTCTTAAAATTAATTTGGGTATGCAGTTTTCAAGACCATGTAAATATACATATTACTTCAATTTGGACTTTTTAAATTGATCCGTTTTTGAGATACAGAATTTTGAAAAAATAAGTTAAAAATATTTTTTAAAAATCCAAAAAAAAAATTTGAAATTTTTTTGAATACAAAATATTGTTTGAACAATAGCTATATACGTACTTTCGGAAAAAAACTTACGCTGATCGGACATTCATTTTTCGAGAAAATCTAATAACAAAAAAACGGTTCTATGGGAGGTACCGTTTGGAGCAATACAAAAAATGTTTTTTACATAAAAAAATAAATGTTTAAAAAATAAAACTCGCTGAAGTTTAAAAAAAATCGTAATAGCCGTTTTGGATAAAATTGAAATTTTTGGTTTTTGGCCAAAAAATCTTATGGTGGTTACCCTAAATTTTGATCTTAAAACAAAAATTAAAAAATTAGAATATGAGTTTTTGCTCTAAACTCTAATTTCCAAATTTGAAAGTCAATCGGACCAGTAGTTAAGGCTGTAGATGCCTGTAAACTTAAAGACAGACAGACAGATGGAATCGCCGAACCCACTTTTTTCGACTTCTCTATCATCGTAATGTCATATCTCATCCTCATCTCAATTTTTTTTTACGAATTCAATACTAGCTATATTTTCTATATGTCGCAAGTAAAAAGCAGCACTGTGCCAGGTCTCAAGATAAGATGGCACTACAATCGAATGTCAGGTCGCGGGTACTAGCTAGATAGAAATACAATGAGGGTGGGTTCAGAAATTTTGTGGAAGTTTACACGGTGCATCATTTGCATATTAACACTGGAAAATTTCTTATACACGTTTTATTTTCTATGTAGTGAACAAGATTTTACATCAGAAGAAGTTTCTTATATCAGTGTTTTTCTTATAAACGTTTTTCTTTTATGAGATAAATTTAACACACAATTTAATGAGAATGTGCATGGTGTTTTGAAATGTCTGTCTTATATCCGTGTTTTTCTTATATGAGACTTTCTTATATCCGTCATCTACTGTAGTCAACTGATTCCGAAAGTCAGAATATCTGATTTGAATTTGGCAATGCCTCTTTCAATTTCGTTCGGGACTTGATGATTATAATTTTACCGTATTCGTAGCGGTAGCGGAGCTCTACGTTCGGAATTTTGATACGAGGAACTGTGATAGAGGTGTATTTGAAAAACATCACCTAAATTAAAATTTTTTTTGATTTACTCCGATCGGGTACGGTAACTAAGCATTGAAGCATCCGTCAAATGAATCCTTGCTGTTAATTTTTTGGCTTTAATTTTTTTAACTTCTTTTTTTTTATTGTAAAATTCAATAAAAACTATGTATTTTTATTCCAACAACACTGAAATCAACAATAGACTGTTGTTCTTTCAATGTTTTGATTGCAAACTGTGAAGTTAGCCACGCTTCCATAAAAGGCGTCAAAACATTTGAAACACACGAGAAAACGTTTTAGAAGAAAATTCATAATAAAATCATTTATTGGCTAAGATATTTCTTTGTTTTGAGAGTACCTACAAATTTTATATACCTAAACAGTTTATAATTGTATATACACAATAAATTTAAATATTAATGTAAAGAATTTTCAAGTAAAACAAATTGGACGAGTTTCTGCATAAATTTATTCTGCCTTTGTTTTTTATTCATTGAAGAAATTTGGTTTGCTTTGTTCTTTTTTTAATTTTTTTTCTATCCTGTGACCCCCTCAAGAAAAATTTTCTAGATCCGCGCCTGTCACAACGAACGAGATGATTTGAACTTCAATTCTTCAATCGCTTTCCTTCTTCATATAAAGAGATATTTGAATGGTTTTCAGCATTTTAAGGATTTTCGTAGAAACGTTTGACTCTCATAGAGAAATAACGCATATGATTATGGAGATGAGTTTTATCAAACCACGGATTTTCTAGAAGGAAGTTAAGCTTTTGCACTCTATCTACTGAGGTTGAGTACGTACCTAGGAAGAGGAACGTATGTATTTCAACAGGTTTACTGTTCTTGGCAGCCCTTAAAATTGATCTGTCACCTCCCAATACCTATAGCTTAAAATGATTTGAAGATTACTTCAACAACTACTTTCATTATCATTGATTATCATTGACAGTTATGATCGCGGACGAAGATTTAGCGGTAGTAACGACTACAAGCGGTGGTTAGAAAAAGCTGTAAACTCCATCAAAGAAGAAAGTGATGGCACTTTGGAGTATGATTTAGCCATAATTCTACCAGAACCCAGTATTGTCACTGACGAAGAAGAAGGTTTTGATAATGACAATTATTTATTAGTTATGTAGCTTGCCAAATGATGATCGCAAAAATATAGATGTGTTTATAGGGGATGAAGCCGCTACGTGCTATAGCAGCGATAATGAGCCATAAGCCACCAAGAGATCCAATCCGATCCACTGCTTCTCAAGCAGCTGACGAACTTACGACCAGCCTAAGGTGCTTCTTAAGATTCAATGCTTGAAAATATAGCATGGCACTTTCTTATTTTGTTCCTTATGACTTAAAACCTTATTGGGTAAAATTAAGAATAGTTCTAGGAGTCTCTACTAGAGTTGCGCAAAACAGTTCCAAGACCGGAACGAACATGGAACGGTTCTTTTGGTAGTCGGAACTAGTTCCTGGAACTAGTTCCGCGGAACTGTTAAGGTTCTGTAAATGCATAATAACTTGAACATGGTAGGTAACATGAACTAATAAGCGAAATGAAGAGTTGGTTTCTTGGTTTGTCTTTTTCTTTAAGCTATTTTAATGACTTGAAAATAAAATAAAAACTGTAGATTAAAAAAAAACAACCAATTTAAATGTTAATATGTAAGTATTAGGAACATAGGAACTAATTACATTGCCAATTTTAAGAATTAAAAAAAAAAACAATAATGTGAACTAAGTAAAAGAAATTGTTTTCGGAATCAAGAGGGATTCGCATTTCAGATTTCACATTACTGAAACTAACTAACTTTTGCATGCACGAATAAGAAAACGATAAACACTTTTTGAAAAGCAGTTCAGATTACAGAATAAAGAGTCAACAAAACAATAACAAACAATCAAAGATACACTACACATGCTAAATTGCTAATACCAATACGAACACAATGCACATCATTTTTCATTTACATCTTTCATGAACGCAAGAAACTGGAATCCAAATCAGTTTTGTCTTTTAATGTTCATAGTTCCGACTCCGATCCCAAGGAACTATTTAAAGAGCGAGGAACTACGAACCTTCGGAACTATTATACTCATAGTTCCGAAGGTTCGTAGTTCCATAACAGAGATATCAGAGATCAGACATCAGACCGTTCAATGTTCATTTCGTTCTAGATCATATAATAAATACAAGCCCCTCTTTCCACTGGGCACTCTGGGCAAGTGCCAGGGCCCCGTGATCGATAGGGGCCCCCTCATCCCTGCCAGATTACGAACTTATTTACTTATCCGGCTCACTATCAATGAAGGAACTCGGCCTGAGATACTGCGACCTTCCATCGTGAACGGTCCCTCGCATGCACTCTCCAGTCGCCGAAACCAAGCGCTCTGGCATCCGCAGTCACTTAGTCCTTGTACCGTAGGTACAGTCTTTCTTGTCGTTTCGAACCTGGGGGCTGGGATGAAAAGAATTTCTTGGCTGGAGCGCTGTCGTCCATTCGTTCGATGTGGTCGAGCCAATGTAGTCGTCTTTTCTTGGCCTTCTGGACTACATCCACATCTTGGTACAGCTCACTCGGCGCCGCCGCAGAGTAGGACTGGTAAAATCAAAGTTTTGTATAGCAGACACTTTGTCTTTCGAGTGAGAAGTTTTGAACCCAGTTGTTGGCCAAACCGAAGCAGCAGCACAACGGTTCGGTAGGGTAATGATTCTTCAGATCTCCACTAAGGTATCATTTGTGGGATTGATGTTTGTTCCAAGGTAGGTGAACTCCTTAATACCTCGAAAATGCTGCAACCAACAGTGACGTTTTGTCCTAGGGGGTGGACAGATGTTGCTTTGTTTGTTGATAGCATGTTCTTTGTTTTGTCCTCATTCACTTCAAGACCGAGTTTTGCCTGTTCTTTAATCACTGTGAAGGCCTCAGACACAGCTCTCTTGGATCGACCGATTATGTCAATGTTGTCCGCATAGCCTAGGAGCTGGGTGGACTTGTTGAGGATAGTGTTTTTCGTGATCACACCTGCCTTGCGCACTATCTGCTCCAGGACTATGTTGAAGAAGTCACATGACAAAGCATCTCTTTGCCTAAACCCTGCGCATTTTTGGAATAACTCGGATGAGCTGTTACCCATTTGCACACTGCACTGCGTATTGTTAAGCGTCATGTGGCTTAAAGTCACACTGGTACGTGCCGATTATTGTGTTGCAGAGAGGTTTAAGACGCTTACACAGAATGTTGGATAGAATTTTATATGCAACATTAAGCAGGGATATGCCACGGTAATTTCTTAATGACATCGGATCGCTTTTTTTGTAGATGGGACATATAGAGCTTATCAACCCAGTCAGTGGGCATGCATCCTTCATCCCACACTTTTGTGATGATCTGGTGCATGCGGTTCATCAAAAAGAGTTGCGCAGGTATGCCATCCGACCCGGCGGACTTGTTATTTTTTTTAGCTCTTTCTACCTCTTCTGAACTGGGGCTGGGACTGGGTCTTAAGTGACTGATCTTGCTTCTCTTTCGTCATTAGCTCGCTCGACATTATGCGCACTCAGCAGCTGTGTGAAGTGCTGCTTAAAAACATCTAGTATTCCCTGTGCTTCGGTGACTTTAAGGTGACTATCAATAAAAATGAATCAAGAAACATGGTTATCTTTTTTCTTTGTTTAATCTAACAAAATAGTGTTCTGTCAAAGTCATAGGGGCCCCCAATGAGTTAAAGACGGCTTTGAATAAATACAAACACACTTCAATAATATATCCATCGCAACTACCTATGCTTATTCAGTGGTGGTTGATTTGGTATTTTTCTTATTCATTCGTTCCATTCGTGTGTGTATAGTAAATACCTACAAGCAAATATAGCACGATGCTCGAGTTTCACAAAAGGTGGTTTGTGTGTATTTTGTTACTTTTTACATTATACATGTGCTGTGTTCTTTCTACTTTCATATCATACATATCCAGTTGGACTTGGAACTATGAACTGCTCAACAACCAACATGTGTTTTGTTCTTTCTCTTTCCACTTTCATACCATGTCCAGTCGGAACTATGAACATGTTTAAGTTTGGAGTATGGAACGAAAGGAAATGTCTCCGATAGAGGACATAGTTCCTGGAACTATACATGTCCGGAACGACCCAAGTCTAGTTTCTACCACAATACAAATAAAGTTTTGGGAACTCATCAAATTTTTCAAATCACAAATTGCCAGGAATATTTGAATTTATAAAAAGGAAACGAGACGGTTTTCAGTTATTCTTATTGTGCTTGATGCTTGTGCCTTTTGTGCTGTGACTGTGATTATCCATTAAAAAGTTTAAAAGAAGTTGAAAGTTAATAAATTTATTGTAAAAGTTTTTTTCTTAGCTTTATTAAAAGAAAACCTACAATAGGAGTGACTCCTTTTTATTTTTTTTATTGAGTTGCATCACTGATCAAGCAAATTGAGAAGAAAATAAAGTACCGTTATATCCTCTTCTGTAGTTTAAAAGTTAAAAACAGATTTTAATGTATTGCAAAAATATAACCGCATTTATTGTTTTTTGTTTTTTCTTTGTTTTAAGTTTATTTTTAACAAAAAATGTATATGCAATTTTGTTGCCTCTATTTTCTACCAATCTTAAAATTTCTTCTTGGCATACTTACTTTTTACTAGAATTTTCAATGTGGAGTGGTCTAAAGCGTTCCATTCTGTCACAACTGACTCTCGCAGCTCAGCAACACTAGCAAATTGCTTGTTATGGGCATACATTTTGCGAGTTAAAATTCCCCAAAGATTTTCGATGGAGTTGCAATCTGGAGAATGTGACGGCCACTCCACCAAATATTAATGTTTTTCGATTCGAACCAATTCAAACTTTTACGACTTACATGAATTGGGGCATTATCTTGCAATGCCAATATCCGCTTAAACCATCTGGTCCTTCGAGATTAAACTTTTTTTCATCACTAAAAATAACCTAATAAAAAACATTTATTCCAGTATGCCATTTGGAATAACGAGATTTTAGTGTTTATTAATAGAAAGTCACTTACGGTTTTCCAACCCCGATTCATGTTTTGGCGGGCAAATTCCAATCTTTTTTGTTTGTGGACTGCTGTTAAATTTGGAGCTGGCATCTTCTTTTCCCCAAATCACTCCACTGCTTTTTAAAGCACGAGAAACGGTTGAAACCGAAACTCCTAAACCCAATTCGTTACGAAACTCCGACAAAGAATGCACCGAATTGGATGCAGCATTGATTAAACGCCTCTTGTCGCGACTTATTTTTGTCCAATAAGATTCTGGATGTTTTAAAAAATTTCGAACGACACGATCCGATCGTGAAATTCGTCTTTCAATGGCCCTAAGACTTAGGCCGCTTGACCGAAAAGCCAAGATTTTGCCTTTTTTCAATTTTGCTTAAATGCGTACCACGAGGCATTGTTATTTTTTATTTGAAAGTACTTGACTGAACGCAGCTTCATGAAAGGATATGGTCCTGTAAGCGTGGTCGTGGCCATTTGGCTGATGTTCTGTTCTATTATTAACGGCATACCTTCCTCTTTATAATGAAATAAACATCCGATCATTTTCTCAAAAAATTCCATTTTTCTTTGAATATCAAAATAACAACTGTTATTGGAAAACCCTTTATTAAAAATATTTATGTTCAATCAACCTCCAACTTAAAATCCAAAACTAATAAAAGTTCAACAAATTCATGCTTAAACCAAAAGCGAATACAACATATCCCATTTCAAAAAAAGCAAGAAATCTTCACCTCCAAATTATAAATATGTACATATATTGAACTCAACTCCCTTAACCTTTCTCCATACATAAATTAACATGAATTTTCATCAAAATGTCAACATTTTCTCCCTCAAGTTACAAGTACACATGATCCCTGCTTCCACTCAAGCTCTTATCAGACCAGATATATTTATTTATCCTCTTCAACGAAGAAGTATGTTTACCAATATACCAATACCAACGAAACTCTTTACTTCTCTCTCAAAACCCTCTTCAAATTTTTTCTTCGACTTCTATTTATCATCTCATGTGCTTCGCAACTGCCAAGTAGGTGAATGTATGTCTCTGGTTACACGCTAAGTAAATTTTCGAGTTAAGAAAGAAAAAATCCATACCCACCACCTGTTGGCCTACATATTCGGTGTCATGTCATAAACTTTTCCAATAAGTCATGCAATCATCTGCCAAAGAAGTTTCGGTTTATTTGTGGTGTTCTTTCGAGGACTATACAAAAAGTGGCTACATGCAATACGATATCCGAGTAGCTTGTATACCTTCATGAAGGTTTCTTATTTAGTCACAGGGCGCGGGGTAAGAACTTGTCTTATACATGCATGTCCATGGCAACCAATATTGTGTTGATGTCAAAGATATTGGAAGATATTGATGGCAGTGGTGTTTTTACATCTCTTGAATGGAAAATTAAAGGCCCTCAAACGAGCAAGTGTGCAGAACAACTTTAGAGATTGATTTCGATTTTAATTGCGGTTACAATGAAATGTGGAATGCTTGAAACCATTTCTATTAGATTAATTGCATTCTTTGTCCTTGTAGAGTAGACCTTCGAGGCACACATTTTATTGAAAAGGTTGTGGTTTGGTTTGCTTTCAAGAAATTATGCACGATGCATAATAATTGCGCTGTGAAAAAAATAGTTTTCAAGAACCTACTTTGATATCTATTTGAAATGAAGGGAATGCTGTGGCCTTCAGAGGAATTATTACAAGGCTGATATGTATCTGGAAATAGAGGTTCATAGAGATTTAAAAAAAATTGTGTGTGAATTCATACTTCCAAGTGAATTTTTTCCTTAAATTTTGGGCTTGCACTTTTTGTGGGAAACAGAAAATTTTTAATACGAATATTAAAAAAAGAACCAGCTTTTTTCCTATTTTCCCTTTTTTTCTTATTTTATTTAATGTACCTATTTTCTTGGAGTAAGTTTATATGTAAAAACATAGTCATAATCATACGAATGACAAATTTTTGTACATTCAGTTTAAAAATTCATGCTGGCTCATAGCCTACCACAGAGAAAGAATCTCAATCTGTTTTTAGAGATCATCTGTCCAGGTAACTCATTCTAAACGACTCAGCATTTGAGTCTCACGCCATTACAAAGAATATTGTTAATCTGATCACGTGAGAACAATTGCAAAGGGCTGTGATAGCTAGGAGTCAAGGACCGAAAAACATTCCCAAAGGCTTAAGAATTCCAAAACTTGTCTTCATACCAAAAGCACGAAGACCCTCTCACGTTATACGTACCTAAGGATCTACTACCAATTAGTCTATCATCCTTCTTTCTTTAAACTCTGAAGAGAAAAGACAGACCCAACCTAAAACCTCTTAGATTTTTCTAGGTATGGAGGATTCTTTCAACAACGTTAGCTTAGAGGATTGCAATGGCAATGATAATAAAAAAAAAAAATAAATCGAGTGGCGCGACAGCTCTTGAAGAGCCAAGGCCTAAGTGCGTGTGAAAAATTGAGGCGAACTACAATTTAACGCCAATTCCGAACGGCAAAGTTGAGAAGCACTTTTTCATGACAAATTGATACTCTTTGTCAGTTCTTCGCAAGGTGCCCGTGAAAAATGAATTAAGAACTATGAGCACGAGTAGGACTCGAACCCACGACGACGTTCTGCTTAGCAGCCAACGCACAAAACCATACTAAGCTACCGGACACTACAATGGCAATGAACAACCTAAAAATGGAGGAATCACTCATTGATCTTACAAAAGTCTCATACTTAAAAGCATGGCTATGAAAGCCATAGTCCACAGCTATTCGGAAATCGTTGAAGCTCTTACCAGCATATCTTCCGATAAAGAGCAAAAAGACATGACGAGGAATGAAGCAGCGCTCCTTCTACAGAAGATGAGAGGTCTCGAAACCGCTTTATTGGCAGTCTTTTCGAACGATATCTTGGAGCGATTCAACGCTACAAACAAAGATGTTGCAAGATCTGAAAATGGTTCTTGAAACGGCTATCGGCAATGCGTGCACTAAAGTCATTGAAATCATTCGTGGAAGCTAAACGAAATGATTTCGATAAATACGAGGACGCTGCCAAGAAAATATCTCAGACTGCCGAATACGCACAGTCACTTGACAGGACCAAAAGGGGAAACATGAGGTTGAATCCGCTCGATTACGAGAAATACAAGGTATCTGCCTCTATTCCAGTGATCGACCAGATATGCGTTTCTCTTAAAGAAAGATTGCAGGGTTATGAAGCTATACGTTCGAGATTTGGATTACTCAATCACACTGAGAAGAAGCGAGCTGCAGCAGAGCGTTTGGTGAAAGTTTACGAAGATGATTTAGAACCTGGTCTTGGTAAAGAATTAGTTCAATTCGTGTCTATGATCGATTTATACAAGAAAGATTATGCGAAAAACCAATCTCCGGAACTTTTTTATTACCAAATCCTTGAATACCAAAATATAGTTTAGTTAAGGAATTCACTGCTCCTTTGAGAAAATCGCGTCCCTCAACTTCAAAAAACTGCAGAGACTCTCCCTCTACTATCAAAACGTAGAGGACTTCGAAGTAAAACTTCTTCTATTTTTAAGAATTCTCAGGCATTTCCACATGATGTTTTAGTTCTCTCCTGAAACCTGGCTTAACGCCACAATATTGGACACAGAGCTCTTTGATAAAGAGTTCACAGTTTTCCGGAAAGACCGTCATGAGAAATGCTATGAACTAAGTTGGCGGGGGAGTTCTCATCGCTGTAAGAAATAGTCTCTCATCTCTCCCTTGTTGTTTTCCCATTTACAGTAAATTTGGAACTCATCTGGTGTTAAGAATAACCTTACGGCAAAAATCAATATTTTTATTAAATGTATAT
>CAKKXW010000003.1:48676190-48689005 GCA_920937365.1 Sphaerophoria rueppellii
ACATACATAATTTATGATATTCGGCTGAAAAGACCAGAGTAAAAACTGCATGTCATAAAGTAGCCTTAATTAAATATGGTAAGAAAAATAGTGCTGACCTAAATTAGAGATGGAGAGGGAATCTGATCACCGATACCTAAAGCACACCTACTCAAGCACAGAGAAATACACTTTTATGCTCAACGGCTTGCTTCGAAGAAATGAAGAAGACAATCTCGTACTTGGTATAGCCACCTAGAAGGAAGTCAAAAATTCTGACAAGTACCGATTGTATACAAGCGGAGCTTATCAAACGTGGAGGACCATACATTTGCACCAACTGATTTATGAAGATATAGTGCAGGTATGAGAACTGTTAGAAATATCGGCCGACTGCTGAAAAGAAATGAGATATATCAAAGAGTGCAGTACTTTAGGGGTATAACGTTTTTGAGTACATCCTTTGTCATAGTCCTCTATCCATCAAGTTCGGACAGATGTTACTATGGAACCAATCATCTGTATATACCCCTTAGAAATCAAAGCCGTTGTAGAACCTTACAATACCATGGGAAAATTAAGAATAACAAAACCACTGATTCGCTGACCATGCCTAAAGTAAGGTATCCAGATTTCTATCCACACCTGTCTACACCATAAAAGAACTCCAAAAATGTAAATAACTAGGATCAATTCTCCTCCAGTTTTCTTTGGCGAAAGAGTTTGATAAATGTTAACAAGGGGTCCAGTCTGTACGAACTTATTGCTTTCAGATCGAGATAGCGAAAAACATAGCTGCACATATATAAACTGTAAAAACCATATTGCTCGTTGCTACTTATGTAGGTACATACTTAAGGTGGCGCATATAGAGCGGCTTGAGTCCTTCCTTGCATAACCGGTCGTTCTAAGAAGGAACAGGAGCAAGAGTATAAAGTAAAATGCCATCCTTCAATTAACGAGGTCGTTAAGATCGAATGAGAGTTGATTGACATTGTAATGCACATAAAATGCAATGAACTACAGACACATGACAGTATAGGTACTAGAGATTATGAGTCCATCGGCTGGGACAGAACAAGACATTAATACAACGGAGAGAGACAGATAGACTCATCGAAGGAATGCACATGTAATATAAACGTACCTGGCACTGAGGAGGCGATAGATTTATATTGCAGAAGTGGCTTCAGATTAACTGGTGAAGAAAAAGTACACTGTCCAAGCTGGAGCTTGATTTTCGTTGTTAGTAGCTACATTGTGATCTCTGCGCAATGACACGACAGATTTGTAGACTTGTTCACCAGTACCTACTTTTGGAAACACTTTCAAGAAAATTTGTTGAACCGTAAATGAGTAGATTTATGATTCAACAAATTTTTGTCAATATTTTGAGTATGAAACAGCTTAAATCGCTTACAATAACCAATGATTGAAGGAAATACTACTGAATTTTTGTGAACATGGACAGAAGCGCGTTTCGCTAGCTAGTAGAGGGTTTTTCAATAGGGACGCTACAAAAGTTTTCTTAAATAAAACAAAAACGGTTTTGGATATCAATGAAGTTCTTTATTCCTGTGGAAGAACATTTGATGCCATTATGTATGGAACTCTTTTGCATGGCCATTACGGGCACGCTTGCAGAAATCCAGACGCTGAACCCAATTTTCGACGGTTTTCAAGCATAAATCGGCCGATACTGCTGCAATTTCACGTTCGATATTCGTACGAAATTCATCAATCGTCGCTGGCTTGTTGGCATAAACCATAGATTTGACGTAGCCCCACAGAAAATAGTCTAACGGCGTTAAATCGCATGAACGAGGCAGCCAATTCACAGGTCTATTTCTGGGGATAATGCGCTCATCGAACTTCGTTCTCAATAATTTGATTGTTTGGCCCACTGTGTGACATGTGGGACCGTCCTGTTGACACCACATATCGTCCAAGTCCATATCATCCAGTTCATTTCAAAAATAATCAGTTAGCATTGAGCGGTAGCGATTCCCATTCACAGTTACGTGCCGGTCTGGATCATCACGGAAGAAGTACGGCCCAATGACACCACCAGCATGTAAACCGCACCAAACAGTGATTTTTTCGGGATGTAATGGTGCCTCGTGAAGCACATGTGGATTGCTGGCTGACCAATAACGCACATTTTGCTTATTGACGAAGCCATCCAGCCAGAAATGAGCCTGATCGCTGAAGACGATTTTTTGATGAAAATCCGGATAATTTTCAAGTTGTTGCTCAGCCCAATTCACGAACATACGAAGCTTCTGGTGATCAAGCGGCTTCAGTTCTTGCGTCAATTTGATCTTGTAAGGATGAAGGCCAAGATCGCTGATGCGCTAGCGGCAGCAATATTCTCGACACTACGGGCACTTCTTTGTCTCACTGGAACGGGAACATTTTGTACTGAGCCTGTGGATTCAAATTTTTCCACTAGACGCTCAATTTTTGATCTGGCAGAACGATTATGACGACCATAAATTGTACGTAGCGCTCTTAAAGTGTTGACCACTGACTCCGAATTTCGGTTGTAAATTTTAATAATTTCGACTCGTTGTTGGATCGTATACCTTTCCATGATGAAATGGCAAACCTTACTGAAGGAAATGTCAAGAGAGCGGGAAAAATTATGGCGTCGTTTGCTGTCCCTATCAGTCTACTTTTGTAGCGTCCCTTTTGAAAAACCCTTTATATAAAATACCGTCATATTTTTGTAATATATTAAAATTTATCCCCCAAGATATTCTTGTTCTCAATAAATGGAATGCTTTAGTTTCTCAAACCTCAAACCCTCAAATTCAGAGTTTGTTACTTTGTTGTGTGTGTATTTACCAAGAATTCCATTGTAACTTTATTAGTTCCTTGCTTTCAAAGAAAAAAAAAAAAAAAAACACCATCTACATTGTGGAGTTAAAAGATGAAAATTATTTGAATATGACAAGTCCTTTTTTCCGTTGTCCGAGTCTATGTAATAGTGGCTTTAAATTGTTGCGACTAACAAAAACCACGACGACAACCAAGAACTCAACTTAAGGAAAATGTTAAAAATATATTTTATAGACGTTAAAATAAGTTCCTTTGTAAATAAAGTATCATGTACCTTGGAATATCTTTTACAGAAAGAAAAATATGCAAGAGATGGAGACAATATTGAAGAAAAAAGGCAACACAGTTACAGAATTTATGAAGCCTTTTAAGTTTTTGTTGACAAAGCTATCCAGTTCCACTATATGGAGAACTCAACAATTTCTTAATAAAAGTTTTGTAAGGAATGTTAACACAAATTCATATCTTTTCATCATAATTTATTAACTTCATAAAAATGTTAAGTCGGGGCAACGGTCTTTTTATGTTAAAATGCAATCACAAAATGCGAGTATATAAGAGGGGGGGGGGTCACGGGGACATCAAACGACGCCATATTTTTCCCCGCTCTTTTGACATTTCTCTTCAGTAAGGTTCGATCCAACAACGAGTCGAAATTATTAAAATTTACTACCGAAATTCGGAGTCAGTGGTCAACACCTTAAGAGCGCTACGTACAATTTATGGTCGTCATAATCGTCCTGCCAGATCAACAATTGAGCGTCTAGTGGAAAAATTTGAATCCACAGTCTCAGTATAAAATGTTCCCGTGCCAGTGAGACAAAGAATTGCCCGTAGTGTCGAGAATATTGCTGCAGCTAGCGCATCAATTGCGGAAGACCCAAATCAGTCTCTCACACGTCGTTCTCAAGCGTTGGGCATATCTGTGACGTCGTTGTGGCGAAAATCAATTGACTGAATTAATTGAACTGAAGCCGCTTGATCACCAGAAGCGTAGTATGTTCGTGAATTGGACTGAGCAACAATTTGAAAATGATCCGGATTTTCATCGAAAAATCATCTTCAGCGATGAGGCTTATTTCTGGCTGGATGGCTACGTCAACAAGGAAAATATGCGTTATTGGTCAGGCAGCAATCCACATGTGCTTCACGAGGCACCATTACATCCCGAAAAAATCACTGTTTGTTGCGGTTTACATGCTGGTGGTGTCATTGGGCCGTACTCTTCCGTGATGAATGGCAGGTTACTGTGAATGGGAATCGCTACCGCTCAATGCTAACCGATTATTTTTGGAATGAATTGGATGATATGGACTTGGACTTGTGGTTTCAACAGGACGGTGCCATATGTCACACAGTGGGCAAAACAATCGAATTATTGAGAACGAAGTTCGATGAGCGCATTATCTCCAGAAATGGACCTGTGAATTGGCCGCCTTGTTCAAGCGATTTAACGCCGTTAGACTATTTCCTGTGGGGCTTCGTCAAATCTATGTTTTATGCCAACAAGTCAGCGACGATTGATGAACTTCGTACCAATATCGAACGTGAAATTGCAGCAGTATCGGCCGATTTATGCTTGAAAACCGTCGAAAATTGGGTTCATCGTCTGGACTTCTGCAAGCGTGCCCGTGGTCGCCATGCAAAAGAAATCGAGTTCCATACATAATGGCATCAAATGTACTTCCACAGGAATAAAGAATTTCATTGATAACTTTTGTAGCGTCCCTATTGAAAAACCCTTTACAAAAATTTGTATAGAATGAGAAAAGTTAAAGCACAATTATTTGGACCGTCGTAGAATAAGCTGTATTCAAAATGTCTGGGTTTGAAATGAAAACAAATGGCATCCAATTCACTCGTTTTTTTGTAGTTAATTGATTTTTACATGTTGCAGATCTGCAAATCAAAAAATTGATGATGTTGGAAATGGTGACACAGCAATACAAAAAAAATTGCTATCAAATTCATCTTTAGCAAAAAACGAACCCTAAAATCTACTTTGCATACACGTAGTGATATGTAATTTGTTTTGAATTTCAAGTTTTGAAGTAGTCAACTGATTCCGAAAGTCAGAATATCTTATTTGAATTTGGCAATGCGTCTTTCAATCTCGTTCGGGACTTGATGATTATAATTTTTTTCGTATTCGTAGCGGTAGCGGAGCTCTACGTTCGAAATTTTGATACGAGGAACTGTGATAGAGGTGTATATGAAAAACATCACCTCAATTAAAATTTGTTTGATTTACTCCGATCGGGTACGGTAACTTAGCATTGAAGCATCTGTCAAATGAATCCTTGCTGTTAATTTTTTGGCTTTAATTTTTTTAACTTCTTTTTTTTATTGCAAAATTCAATAAAAACTATATATTTTGATTCCAACAACACTGAAATCAACAATAGACTGTTGTTCTTTCAATGTTTTGATTGCAAACTGTGAAGTTAGCCACACTTCCATAAAAGGCGCCAAAACATTTGAAACACACGAGAAAACGTTTTAGAAGAAAATTCATAATAAAATCATTTATTGGCTAAGATATTTCTTTGTTTTGAGAGTACCTACAAATTTTATATACCTAAACCTATACCTATAATTGTATATACACAATAAATTTAAATATTAATGTAAAGAATTTTCAAGTAAAACAAAATGGACGAGTTTCTGCATAAATTTATTCTGCCTTTGTTTTTTATTCATTGAAGAAATTTGGTTTGCTTTGTTCTTTTTTTAATTTTTTTTTCTATCCTGTGACCCCCTCAAGAAAAATTTTCTAGATCCGCGCCTGTCACGACGAACGAGATGATTTGAACTTCAATTCTTCAATCGCTTTCCTTCTTCATATAAGGAGATATTTGAATGGTTTTCAGCATTTTAAGGATTTTCGTAGAAACGTTTGACTCTCATAGAGAAATAACGCATATGATTATGGAGATGAGTTTTATCAAACCACGGAGCTAAGCTTTTGCACTCTATCTACTGAGGTTGAGTACGTACCTAGGAAGGGGAACGTATATATTTCAATTTTCAACAGGTTTACTGTTCTTGGCAGCCCTTAAAATTGATCTGTCACCTCCCAATACCTATAGCTTAAAATGCTTTGAAGATTACTTCAACAACTACTGTCATTATCATTGATTATCATTGACAGTTATGATCGCGGACGAAGATTTAGCGGTAGTAACGACTACAAGCGGTGGTTAGAAAAAGCTGTAAACTCCATCAAAGAAGAAAGTGATGGCACTTTGGAGTATGATTTAGCCATAATTCTACAAGAACCCAGTGTTGTCACCGACGAAGAAGAAGGTTTTGGTAATGACAATGCATTATATAGCTTGCCAAATGATGATCGCAAAAATATAGAGGTGTTTATAGGGGATGAAGCTGCTACTTGCTATAGCAGCGATAATGAGCCATAAGCCACCAAGAGAGCTCCAATCCGATCCACTGCTTCTCAAGCAGCTGGCGAACTTACGACCAGCCTAAGGTGCTTCTTAAGATTCAATGTTACAAAATATAGCATGGCACTTTCTTATTTTGTTCCTCATGACTTAAAACCTTATTGGGTAAAATTAAGAATAGTTCTAGGAGTCTCTACTCTCTACCACAATACAAATAAAGTTTTGGGAACTCATCAAATTTTTCAAATCACAAATTGCCAGGAATATTTGAATTTATAAAAAGGAAACGAGACGGTTTTCAGTTATTCTTATTGTGGTTGATGCTTGTGCCTTTTGTGATGTGACTGTGATTATCCATTAAAAAGTTAAAAGAAGTTGAAAGTTAATAATTTATTGTAAAAGTTTTTTTCTTAGCTTTATTAAAAGAAAACCTCCAATAGGAGTGACTCCTTTTTATTTTTTTTATTGAGTTGCATCACTGATCAAGCAAATTGAGAAGAAAATAAAGTACCGTTATATCCTCTTCTGTAGTTTAAAAGTTAAAAACAGATTTTAATGTATTGCAAAAATATAACCGCATTTATTGTTTTTTGTTTTTTCTTTGTTTTAAGTTTATTTTTAACAAAAAATTTATATGCAATTTTGTTGCCTCTATTTTCTACCAATCTTAAAATTTCTTCTTGGCATACTTACTTTTTACTAGAATTTTCAATGTGGAGTGGTTTAAAGCGTTCCATTCTGTCACAACTGACTCTCGCAGCTCAGCAACACTAGCAAATTGCTTGTTATGGGCATACATTTTGCGAGTTAAAATTCCCCAAAGATTTTCGATGGAGTTGCAATCTTGGAGAATGTGACGGCCACTCCACCAAATATTAATGTTTTTCGATTCGAACCAATTCAAACTTTTACGACTTACATGAATTGGGGCATTATCTTGCAATGCCAATATCCGCTTAAACCATCTGGTCCTTCGAGATTAAACTTTTTTTCATCACTAAAAATAACCTAATAAAAAACATTTATTCCAGTATGCCATTTGGAATAACGAGATTTTAGTGTTTATTAATAGAAAGTCACTTACGGTTTTCCAACCCCGATTCATGTTTTGGCGGGCAAATTCCAATCTTTTTTGTTTGTGGACTGCTGTTAAATTTGGAGCTGGCATCTTCTTTTCCCCAAATCACTCCACTGCTTTTTAAAGCACGAGGAACGGTTGAAACCGAAACTCCTAAACCCAATTCGTTACGAAACTCCGACAAAGAATGCACCGAATTGGATGCAGCATTGATTAAACGCCTCTTGTCGCGACTTATTTTTGTCCAATAAGATTCTGGATGTTTTAAAAAATTTCGAACGACACGATCCGATCGTGAAATTCGTCTTCCAAAAGCCCTAAGACTTAGGCCGCTTGACCGAAAAGCCAAGATTTTGCCTTTTTTCAATTTTGCTTAAATGCGTACCACGAGGCATTGTTATTTTTTATTTGAAAGTACTTGACTGAACGCAGCTTCATGAAAGGATATGGTCCTGTAAGCGTGGTCGTGGCCATTTGGGCTGATGTTCTGTTCTATTATTAACGGCATACCTTCCTCTTTATAATGAAATAAACATCCGATCATTTTCTCAAAAAATTCCATTTTTCTTTGAATATCAAAATAACAACTGTTATTGGAAAACCCTTTATTAAAAATATTTATGTTCAATCAACCTCCAACTTAAAATCCAAAACTAATAAAAGTTCAACAAATTCATGCTTAAACCAAAAGCGAATACAACATATCCCATTTCAAAAAAAAGCAAGAAATCTTCACCTCCAAATTATAAATATGTACTGTACATATATTGAACTCAACTCCCTTAACCTTTCTCCATACATAAATTAACATGAATTTTCATCAAAATGTCAACATTTTCTCCCTCAAGTTACAAGTACATATGATCCCTGCTTCCACTAAAGCTCTTATCAGACCAGATATATTTATCCTCTTCAACGAAGAAGTATGTTTACCAATATACCAATACCAACGAAACTCTTTACTCTTCTCTCAAAACCCTCTTCAAATTTTTTCTTCGACTTCTATTTATCATCTCATGTGCTTCGCAACTGCCAAGTAGGTGAATGTATGTCTCTGGTTACACGCTAAGTAAATTTTCGAGTTAAGAAAGAAAAAATCCATACCCACCACCTGTTGGCCTACATATTCGGTGTCATGTCATAAACTTTTCCAATAAGTCATGCAATCATCTGGCAAAGAAGTTTCGGTTTATTTGTGGTGTTCTTTCGAGGACTACACTAAAAGTGACTACATGCAATACGATATCCGAGTAGCTTGTATACCTTCATAAAGGTTTCTTATTTAGGCGCAGGGCGGGATAAGAACTTGTCTTATACCTGCATCTCTATGGCAACCAATATTGTTTTGATGTCAAAGATATTGGAAGATATTGATGGAAGTGGTGTTTTTACATCTCTTGAATGGAAAATTAAAGGCCCTCAAACGAGCAAGTGTGCAGAACAACTTTAGAGATTGATTTCGATTTTAATTGCGGTTACAATGAAATGTGGAATGCTTGAAAAGGTTGTGGTTTGGTTTGCTTTCAAGAAATTATGCACGATGCATAATAATTGCGCTGTGAAAAAAATAGTTTTCAAGAACCTACTTTGATATCTATTTGAAATGAAGGGAATGCTGTGGCCTTCAGAGGAATTATTACAAGGCTGATATGTATCTGGAAATAGAGGTTCATAGAGATTTAAAAAAAATTGTGTGTGAATTCATACTTCCAAGTGAATTTTTTCCTTAAATTTTGGGCTTGAACTTTTTGTGGGAAACAGAAAATTTTTAATACGAATATTAAAAAAAGAACCAGCTTTTTTCCTATTTTCTCTTTTTTTCTTATTTTATTTAATGTACCTATTTTCTTGGAGTAAGTTTATATGTAAAAACATAGTCATAATCATACGAATGACAAATTTTTGTACATTCAGTGTAAAAATTCATGCTGGCTCATAGCCTACCACAAAGAAAGAATCTCAATCTGTTTTTAGAGATCATCTGTTCAGGTAACTCATTCTAAACGACTCAGCATTTGAGTCTCACGCCATTACAAAGAATATTGTTAATCTGATCACGTGAGAACAATTGCAAAGGGCTGTGATAGCTAGGAGTCAAGGACCGAAAAACATTCCCAAAGGCTTAAGAATTCCAAAACTTGTCTTCATACCAAAAGCACGAAGACCCTCTCACGTTATACGTACCTAAGGATCTACTACCAATTAGTCTATCATCCTTCTTTCTTTAAACTCTGAAGAGAAAAGACAGACCCAACCTAAAACCTCTTAGATTTTTCTAGGTATGGAGGATTCTTTCAACAACGTTAGCTTCGTTTAGAGGATTGCAATGGCAATGATAAAAAAAAAATAAATAAATCGAGTGGCGCGACAGCTCTTGAAGAGCCAAAGCCTAAGTGCGTGTGAAAAATTGAGGCGACCTACAATTTAACGCCGATTCCGAACGGCAAAGTTGAGAAGCACTTTTTCATGACAAATTGATACTCTTGGAAGTTTTGTCAGTTCTTTGCAAGGTGACCGTGAAAAATGAATTAAAAACTATGAGCACGAGTAGGACTCGAACCCACGACGTTCTGCTTAGCAGCCAACGCACAAAACCATACTAAGCTACCGGACACTACAATGGCAATGAACAACCTAAAAATGGAGGAATAACTCATTGATCTTACAAAAGTCTCATACCTAAAAGCATGGCTATGAAAGCCATAGTCGACAGCTATTCGGAAATCGTTGAAGCTCTTACCAGCATATCTTCCGATAAAGAGCAAAAAGACATGACGAGGAATGAAGCAGTGCTCCTTCTACAGAAGATGAGAGGTCTCGAAACCGCTTTATTGGCAGTCTTTTGGAACGATATCTTGGAGCGATTCAACGCTACAAACAAAGATGTTGCAAGATCTGAAAATTATTCTTGAATCGGCTATCGGCAATGCGTGCACTAGAGTCATTGAAATCATTCGTGGAAGCTAAACGAAATGATTTCGATAAATACGAGGACGCTGCCAAGAAAATATCTCAGACTGCCGAATACGCACAGTCACTTGACAGGACCAAAAGGGGAAAATGAGGTTGAATCCGCTCGATTACGAGAAATACAAGGTATCTGCCTCTATTCCAGTGATCGACCAGATATGCGTTTCTCTTAAAGAAAGATTGCAGGGTTATGAAGCTATACGTTCGAGATTTGGATTACTCAATCACACTGAGAAGAAGCGAGCTGCAGCAGAGCGTTTGGTGAAAGTTTTCGAAGATGATTTAGAACCTGGTCTTGGTAAGGAATTAGTTCAATTCGTGTCTATGATCGATTTATACAAGAAAGATTATGCGAAAAACCAATCTCCGGTACTTTTTTATTACCAAATCCTTGAATACCAAAATATCAGAGCTACATTCCCAAATCTTGAAATTACACTGAGAATGTATTTGGTTCTGATGGTATCGAATTCCACCGGAGAGCGATCATTTTCAAAAATGAAAATTATAAAAAATAGACTTAGAACGACGATGGAACAAAACCGTCTATCGAATCTTTTTCTAATGATTGTAAAAAGTAATTTACTTCGAGATTTGGATTTGAATGAAATAGTCAACGATTTATAGATGAAAAAGGCTCGGAAGGTTCCGCTCGGTAGTACTAAAATTTAATATATCTTGTATTCCAATTATATTCATAATATGCTTCTTAAATAATGAAGTAATAATATATTCTTGGTTTCAAAATAAATTAATATTTATTAAAACAAAAAAACTCGACTGTAAGAAACTGTCCATTTTAAATATTTTTGAAATAAGTTGGGGCCTACATTCCTTTGCTGCCCGGGGCCTCCACATCTCTTAATCCGGCCCTGCTTAAAAGCAGTGCAATGAGGAGTTCTACTTCCACCAGATCGGTGAATCGAGGCTCCTTTCAAGGTGCGATCCTTTCGCATCATCTGGTAATAAATGACTTCTTACATCATTGAAAGTCAAGAATTTCAAGGTGATTGCCTATGTCAGCTTTGTTGTAATATCTGTATCAAGAGAACACCCACTAGTTCCTTCCTTTTCATGAATTGATCGAAAGTACTGTTGCTGGGACGTTGATGAACATAAGACGGAACTAGTACGCTCTAACGACAAAAAAACTAAACTAGACGGCTAATTTTGAAGAAAGAGTTAGAAAAGCTATTCTATCACTCTTTACTTGCAAAAAGGCAATAGGTTCAAAATGAGGCTTTTCCCCAAAGGTAAACTACTGGCTATTTACTTCCGTAAAAACCGTATCCGTGGATTAAGGTCAAAACACTACAACCTTTTCCATTCCACGTCAGTTGAAGGTGATATAAGAAGTTGTATCCTAGTGAAAAAATCAATTAATGCTTTCTTCCTATCTAGGTACAGCGACAAGGACAACGCGACAGTCAGCGTCGAATCGAAGGAGGGAAACTTCATTCTAGCATCGACGTATATGCCGTACGAGGAGGAGACCCCACCATCAAAAACAGTCCGCGATCTTGTGGTCCACGCCACAGCAAGCGGTGCACCTTTGGTGGTGGCATGTGATGCCAACGCTCACCATACTCAATGGGGCTCAAAGGATATTAATAAAAGGGGTGAGTCAATTTTTGAATATATTCTTTGTTCTAATTTATCGATAAGTAATAGGGGCAATCACCCCACCTTTCGAAACAAAAACAGGGAAGAAAGTCTGATGGAGACCACCGATTACATCCCCCCTCTACTGGGTTGGGATCCTAATTCACTTATAAGTGAACAGGGTATCCCTTTCTACACTGACGGTTCGAAAATGGAATCAGGAACAGGTGCTGGAGTGTTTTGCCAATCTCTCAACATCAGAGAGGCCTATAAACTCAAAGCTGACTGTAGTGTCTTTCAGGCCGAGATCTATGTCATTGAAAAAGCAGCTGAATTGGTACATCATGAAAAGCTAAGCTCCTCGGAGATTACTTTTTTTGTGGACAGCAAAGCTGCCATCAAAGCCTTAGCCAGTGAGACCATAAGATCAAAGGCAGTTTTAAACTGTAGGAAAGAATTGAATAGAATCTGCCACACTAACCAGGTTAAGCTCTGCTGGGTTGCTGGACACAGCAATATAGAAGGGAACGAAATAGTAGATGAACTAGCCAGGAAAGGGTCAGAAGCAGACACAAGTAGTAGGGACCATTTAGATAGGGGACCACTCGTCCCGATTGGGGTACTCAAGAGGAAGATAGACCTTAAATCAAAAGAGATAATCAATAACTCCTGGAAATCCAGGGACGATTGCGTAATCTCTAGAAGTTTATGGCCTAACGTTAATGAAAAGGAAACTCGGTATATTTTATCGCTGAGTAAAAGGAACATTAAAATCCTGATAGGTGTACTAACGGGTCATTGCGCCATTGGCACAATGGCCAAGATTTACCAGGGATGATGAACACAGACGAAGACTGGGAAAGGACCGATCAAGTAGATGATAAAGCAAGGGAAGATATAACGACACAGGTCGTTGGGTCGTCTCGAATTGGACCAATCACACC
>CAKKXW010000003.1:48723121-48733633 GCA_920937365.1 Sphaerophoria rueppellii
AATCGGTTATCACATATTTCCGTGGACAATATGTCGTCGTAGAACCATGTTTCCGTTATGATGATAATGTCTTAATCAGCATCCAATGATAATCTAAATATTTGAGCAATTTTTGATCGAATCCCACCTCCATTATGGTAGTAAACTTTGAGACCAGAGCTTTTCGTTAATCCTTGGGCAGGATCGTTTCCGTGGGTAAGTTTTTTGAAATAAAAACGAATGGACGAATATGAACGCCGATCGGCCAGAAAGATTCGGTAAAAATCATTTTAGCGACCTCAGCGGGAATTCCAATTTTAAAGTTTATGAATTTTAAATTATCAAGATTGCTTTTGGGATTAACAAGCTTATAGCATAGAATAGATGATGAAGGAACATTTCAATTAGTTGATATAAAGGTAATTATTTCATCTGGTGTAGTAGATGCCAAAAAACTACCCAAATGAAACCATTTAAGGTTCCTTGCAATCTTAAAACTGTGTACTACTAAAGAATTAGTACCATCAATTTGGTTAGATCCAAAGCCATCTCTATTGTTTTGCACCGATCTAGCAACACTTTTTATTTGCGAGTTGACGGCAACAGTTCCATTCTTTGTATTAGCATCAGCGGTAGGAGGCGGCGGCGGCGGGGAAGCAAAACCGACAGCATTATTCACAATATTTGCTTTCGCTATGAAATCAACAACAGCATCAACAGCGGGAGTAGAGGCAACCGGGGCAGCAACAACTGCAGCATTATCATTTAAAGCAACGTTATCAGTAACAGCGTCATCAATAGCAATAGCAGAAGCATCATCAGAAATTACATTACATTACATTACATAACAATACATGCATACAAATTCTAGGTAGTAGAGGAGTTTGTCTACCTTGGCTGCAACTTTAACCCGGGCAGACGTGCATGAACTATTGCTAATCGCTGTTTTTCTGGGCTAAGGAAGAAACTTAGTGGAAAAGCTCTCTCTCGATCAATTTATATAAAATTACTAGCTGACCTGGTAGCCTTCGTATTGCCTCAAATAATATACCTAAACTTTTGTATCACGCTACCCTAGCACTACCCGCTACCCCATTACGCACTATCTCGTTACCCGCTACACCGTTACCACTCTATCCGCTACCCACTGCAAGCTACCCACTACCCGCAGTCCGCTACACGCAACATGCGATAGTGCTTCCCATTATCCTGTTTCCGCGCTTCCACGCTACAAGCTGAACCACTACACGCAAGCCCCTACCATAGCCATATCTCATGAACAGCTTCGTTGATTTTGTAAAAATACTTAAAACCAATCTACACCGCTGCCCGAACATTCCTTTAAAATTAAGTAATAGGGGCCGGTGGTAGGAGGGTAAAAACTTGGGACCAAATGTATTTTTTAACTCCACACCATTAAAAGTAAGAAAAAAAAATTGTCCAAAAAATTAAAAGAAAATGTTGTTGGGGTGTAAGAATTAGTTATGAACCTATTCTCATACCTAATGAATATACATATTTAATTTCATCAAAAACGGTCAAGCCGTTTCGGCGGAGTATATACTTAAACTAAAACTGTGACATAAGAATTTTAAATATTAGACTAGCAGTTTCCCGCGACTTCGTCCGCCGGCCAGAGAATTTTGTTGTTTTAAGACAGTGGACTCTCACTAAATCGTAAATGTTCTTAACTTGAAGCCTTCATTTGTGTATAATTTTGACCGTTTTAGCTACACTTTTCACTGACGCTTTGCTCTTGCGTAACGTTGTACCTATAGCTAAAACCCTTCCTCGATAAAAAGACTAATCAATACAAAAAGAATTGTTCAATTTGATTAAGCAGTTCCTGAGATAAGCGCGTTAAAACTCAGAAAAATTAACTGTTTTTTGCAGTTTTTTTCCACTGATTCTTCGATCCTATTGGTCACAGCTTAATGCTAAGTAGCTTTAAGCCTTCCTCGATTAAAAGACTATCCAACACAATAAGAATTATACCATTCGAACCAGTAGCTCCAGAGATTACCGCGTTCAAACGACCCAATTCTTCAGCTTTATGTATTAGTACTAGCTAACCCGACAGACTTCCTACTGCCTCAATTAATATTTAAAAGACCCAGCTTCTCCACAACCGTCTACCGTTATACGCAGTTACCATGTTACCCGCCGGGTCCAATTATGAAACAAAACCTGTCTCGGATGGACCTTATCATACCCACTAAATTTCAGACAAATCTGTCCAGTACTTTGGGAGGAGTAGAGTCATAAACAAACGCACAGGAGAATTATATATATAAGAGATAGATATAGATAAAGATAGAAGTATACACATAGATACATCACCCTTATAGTCCCAGTCTTCCTGAATGGTGTAGAAGCATGGCGACTAGCAAAATAAGATGATTTTGCCTTAGGTTGTTTCGAGGAGATGGCTCCCAGCAAACATTTTTCTGAAGGTCCAGATTTTGTTCACCAAAAAATTATTCACTAGGCGGAGGATTTCTGAAAGTGCCCAAAAAGAGATGTAAAAAACAAAAGAAAAAGGCTATTATTCGTTTTTGATTTGCAAATCCTTATTGCTTATTCTAAGCTTATAAATAAGTTGTTGGTCTTTCACCAGAATCTTTTTCGTTCTTTCATGATGTTCCTATTTGGTTTTGACAACGGGATCTTGTCGCAACAAAATTTCCAAATCTAGAGCTAAAATATTCATTCAATTTGTCAAGTTTGCGAAGAGTGAAGACGTTATTTATTGCGAATAAAACTGAAAATTAGATTAGATTAGATTAATTATTTATTTCATAATGTGACATCAGGATATGATGAATATATACAACATTATATTACAATTTTGATAGCATGGCTTAATAAGCCGTCAGCAAGGTTTCTCTTGAATGACAAATTAAAAGCGAAAATTAATAAGTGATAAATCAGAAATTTTAATATATTTCAGAAAAAGAAAAACAAACAAACGTGAAACAATTTTAAAAATATATTTCTGAGGAAGAAACGCAGTGTAATTAATAATAATTATTAATAAAGTGTTGTTAAAAAAAGAAAAGAAAACAGAGTAAATAATTATTTAATTTTTCTGTTAAATTGCAGTTTTTTGCTTGTTTTTATTGAATGGTTTTTTAATTATTTTTTAGTAAAAATTAATCAAAACGTTATTTACTGTTATAAATATATCAAAAAATAAAATTGAATTAAATAACTAAGGAATATACTTTTCTTTCTGCTTGAATATTAACATTTTTCTGAAGAAATTACGAATACAATGTGAGTATAAACTGCATAAACAACAAGTCTTTAATAAATTCATTTTTGCTTCAGATACGCTTCATTTGAATGGAGGTTAGGTACCTGTGCGCATCCACTAATATGAACGATTTTTAAGTCGTAAATGAGTATTTAAAATGGCTCTAAACGATTAACTTATTATCCACATAAATGAATATATAATCGCTTGTGCGCCTCCATTTAAATGAAGGTTTTAGAAGTCGTAAATAAATCATTAAAAGGATTCAAAAATGTGGTTCGCTACCTACGAGAACCAAATCGGATCAAAAATACATTTCACTTTAGTAAATCATTTTCTCTTCGTTTGTGAAGAGAAATGTTTGCTGGGCTTGTTCATATAGAGCGGTTGGACACCAATGCTCCGACCCGGAAAGCTTTTGACACACTTCAGAGGGATGAAGGGAAGACTATTACTCAGGTTGCGTCCTCAAATGGAAGAATATCTCAATCAACTTGGAATGCGAAATTGGAGACAGTTAGCTAAGGAACGAGCTATCTAGCAGAGACTGTTGGTTGTGGCCGTATTAAATAATTAAGTAAGAAAATTGTAGTGTAGCTTGCAAGCTTCAATACCTGTTGATGTCTTGCTACCCAAGAAACCCACAAGATTATGGACAGAGCAAGACTTTCATTTAAAAATCCTTTGGTTCAAAGTAAAAACAAATATTTTTATTATCAGTTATCGTTACCATAATCAGAACACCATTACAAGATTGTAGCAGCGCTGGTAGTCGTGATTGTTAGCTTCTATACCGTCCAATTAAACAGGCAGCAGTGATGGTGTTTTCTTATCTCAGAATCGGTTGTGTCGCTTTTAGTACAGTACTCACTTCTCGTGTAGGTATGCAGGCCTCCTCAGACTTATATGCATCTTCGTTTGAACTTGGCAACTTTATACCTTCTTAATTCCAATTGAATTTCTCGTTTTCCTTATCAACATATAAAATTTTGTCTTTTTTTTTAATGTAGGATGGTTGAGTATAGGTACATACAGACAACACGATTGTGTGCGCGAAACTTATCAAAATTCCTAATGCATCCTTTTCGTTTCTAAATACACAAAACTCAAAAGACATTGTACAATTCTAAGTCTCAGTAGATCGTGAATGTCTCATAATTCATTTAGAAAACAACCGTTGGGAGAGACATTCGTGTTAATTATTCTAATTGAATCTTGCTCGAAAAGCAAATACAGTACAAATATGTTGAGTTTCTCTTTTACTTAGACTGGCAACTCGGTAAACATAGATGTCGTATTGTACGTGTTTTCATATTTATTTTCGTTGTTTTCTCATTTCACATTTCATCCTTGTATACATATAATTTATTTACATATTTATATGAGGCACAAATTAGCAGTTGAGAAAGATTTTATAAAATCCGGTCCTTTTATGAAAACTTGTGTCGCTAAGGGTTGGTTTTTACATTTTAAAAAGAACAATTTCGAGGATATTAAACCAAGTTCCATCATCTACATAATGCACAGTATATCATAGTTGTCCTGATCTGGTCGATAAAGAGTTTGCAGTTATCTGAACCACATTCGGGTTCCTCTCCGTAACCACTGTAAGGACTTCTTCCGTGCCAATCCATATTGAAATTCGATGCCTTCTTATTTCACAACATAAGGCTTCTGACTTGCTCGTTCTCATTCTGCTACCCTACGCTGTCTTCTAAACACTATTGAAACACAAAGAGCTTCCCAGAGTCACTCATTCAAGTAAGGTTTCATGTTTGATAGAGTCTACCAAGTCCAATTTTCCATATTGATATGATATATGTTTTTGGTTCAGCCTCGACTAAGACCTTTCTCTCGATGCAGCCAATTCCCTGCTCTGCAGAAGGAGAAGCTACAACTTTGTGAGCGATTTTTTTTTTATTTTAAGAGCCTTGACAGCCCTCCTCCCTCTTATTCGGCGTATATTGCTTCCAGCTTGATTTGTTTTTATATAGGGCCGGCCTTAGCCATCTTGGCGGCGCCGGTGAGTCAAATATTTGGCGCCCTTTTTTTTATTATAAACTATATATTTATTTTCCTTCTCCAGAATTAAAAAGAATGGAACTGGTATCTCAATTGCAAGTTGATGAAAAAGCAGAATTTATGCTTGAAAGAATAACTGCGTGTAATTCTCCTACGCAAATATTGTTAACATTTCAAGTCACTAAGTTACACATTATTGATACATATTTACATGCATTTTTCTGTTTAATAATTTCGTAATAATAATTCGTTTTTTCTGTTAGTATTGATTTATTGTTTTTTTTACTTTGAAAACGTCAAAAACTAATTTACTTAAAGAAATCAAGTTTATTTCATCATTGATCGAAACATTCTTCATTTAATCAACAGCAAAATCTAGCAAAATAATCTATTTTCCTTTTTAGAAGTAGCAACGATTCTCATTTTACTGTAAGAAACTTTTTTATCACCTTAACTGCAAGCTTTCATCCAAGGATGGCTGAGATTTAACTATGCTTACACTACACTCAATAAGAGTTTTTTTTTGATTTTGTTGCAAAATGCACACTCGCCGAAAGTAGAACGCAACTCAACTTAGGCATTTTACGCCTAATTTCTTCACAAATTCTCTTAAAACTAGATCTAGTGAATCTTGGTCTAAGGTTAGAACTTACTTTTAAGAATATTTGGAAATCGTGGTGTTTGTGTGCGTGGTCTCTGACAGAGAACTTGGGATTGGAATCTTACTCGTATCCATAAACTATAGATACTAAATTCATTCCAATTTTTACCGCATAGTTGTGGATGTTGAAGGTTTTCTGCCAAAACGGAAGCACCGAAAAAAATCGGTGTCGTCCCATCTAATAAGAGTGTCACGTATTGCCATGCGATTAATACGCCGTTCTTCCAACACAACGTTCGCATCGTACTCAAAGTCAACGTCCATAAAAAGGAATTCATCAAAAATTATATCCATTATCGTATAATAAACCGATAAACCGAGTTTTAATTGTATCGAAGTTCTAGCTACAGCAAAGTTCTAAATAAGAGAATTGATTTAGAACTCAAAGTTTGAAAATTGCACTTAACCCAGTTTTAAGGGCTAGAACTTGTTACAGTATTTATGCTTTACCTATACAACTTTGTGCAAGTATGCAAGTACTCCATTATATCCTTGATCAACAGGATCATAAATGGGGTGGAATCTTGCGCCTCCCCTTCGAATATAACGTGACTTGCCGAACCACAAAATAATCTTTTATATATCATTCCATAACATCAAATTTACCTCGTTTTAACGGCAACAATTGCTTTTTCATTGAGGCTCTCCTAAGTCGCTACATAAATATAGTGACTCCGTCCGATGTCACTGCGCCACTCCTCCTAGTTTTAGTACGGTGCATAACGACTGCCCGGAAAATGTTTGGGTGCGGGATTTACTACTATTTAGAAAAAAAAATGGTACTATTTTTTTCTGGTACTAAACTAAAACAAAGTTATAGTTTAAAATTCGCTCCCCACTTTAAAATATAAGTTTGCTTATAAGCAAATTAAATGAAGGTTTAAAGTCAAAAATTCACACCAATTTTGCATTTTAAACCTTCATTTAATTTGTTTATAAACAATTTAATTTTAATACAAAATTATAGTTTAAAATTCACGCGAATTTTAAACTATAAATTTGCATTTTATTAAAAAAAAGCATCGTCGTGACTCTCCCTACCATGAACAATCTGGAACTGACTGTTCTCCTCATTTCATTATTCATTATTGTTTTATTGAACCAAAAATATATATACAATGTTACTTATGCCTAAAATTATTTAACACTTAACATTACAGGTAATTTGGCACAAAATCGGCCTAAAAATCTACAATGGCTTAATTTAGAATATTAATATACTTAATTATACTTGGCTTAAAATGTATTCCGTGGCGTGGTTCATCTCAGGTTGTTCAGTCCTGGTTGTCCTACTCTGACTGTTCTCCCAAAAAAGCAACTGCTTATATAGAAATATTTGAACGAAAAATTGGAATGCTTTGTTCTTCATGATTCTCAGCACTTGGTGTCTCATAAAATTTCTGTTTTTCAAAAAGGGTGTGGCCTAATTCAGGATTGTTAGAAAAATCTTAAAAGGTATCAGATTTCGATGTCCTTTATTCTTAAAACTTTGAGTGACAGAAAAGGATTAGTTTCCTATGAAAAAAGGTAGGATTTTTTCCGGGCAATCGTTGCATTGGAAAAAGTAGTGCGGAAAAGTGTTTTCCGGGCAATCGTTATCGACTGATTTCCGGGAAGGCACTACAAACCAACACATTTTAGTATTACCAAGTTAAATTTGTTTCTTAAAATATTATGACATTTGATGCATGACACAATTCAGAAGGTATTGCGGAAATTTAAAAAAAATATGTTGAAATGTCAAGAACACGGGAATATTATACCAAAATTTGCTGTATGACAACAAAAACAATAATTGTTTTCTGTAAAATACCTAATTTGCAATCTCTTCGCCAATGATAACACATAATAATTATTTGTATCATGTGATATTCATATCCATCATATTTTTAATCTATATAAAAGTCTTACGGTTTGATACATTTCTAAATAGATAATTCAAATACAATAAAAAATTAACAGTGCCGACTAGTGAGAAGTCTTACCTCAAAAGATCTCATAGGACTACTTAGCGATTAAAAGTACGGCGGTGCCTTAACAATACGCAATGTTTTTTTTTTTTACCAAACACTATCTCAATTCTCTCTTATATTTTCAAAGTATAGGGTATGGTGAAAATAAAAACAAAAGAACAATTGGGAACAATGATTAGAATAGTCGGCTATGACAACACAAGATGAAACTCATGAAACTTTTCGAGTTTCCTATGAATTTCTTAAGTTAGAAAAACCTCACAATTTGTTGATTGTTTGTTGCCTATGTTTAAGTTATGCTGGCTGACGCGGCGCCCCCTGGATTGCGGCGACCCAGGCGACGGCCTGGGTCGTCATACTCTAAAGCCACTAAAGGCACTGTTTATATTGCTGGGCTTTAAACAGACAACCAATGTAGTGCCCGTGGCGTAGTTGTAATGTGCCCTAGCTTTTGCGCCGAAAGTTATGGGTTCGAAACTTCCAAGAGTATCACTCTGTCGTGAAAAAGTGCTTCTCAACTTTTCCGTTCGGATTTGGACTAAAATTTTACCTCTCCTCTGTTTCACAATTGAATTAATTATATTAATAATTTTGATTTTTCTTACTTCGTTTGGTTAAATACCACTTTATTGATTCTTACTACATTCCCATATCACAAACCATTCGCCAAAAATACCAAAAAAGCCCATCAAGTCTTTAAACATTTCACAACATGAATATTAATTTATGAAAATATTGAAAATCATTGGAATTCAAAACCCATTCACGAGTGGCTTTTTGTTGTGTTTTTGTACGTTTCACATTGAGTTCGCAATATTATTCAATTCATTGAGATAGAAAATTAGTCTTAACACATGAGAGCACGTAGCCAACAAGCGTCCCTCCGCCCGCCCTCCAGAACGCAACGTAAAACCTAATTAACAAAATTGATTGTAAAAGCTAATAGAATTTTTTTGCATTCTGTATTTTGCTATTTTTTTGCTCGCTTCTTTTCATTGCTTTGTTTTACCAGTTTTATTTATTTTTCGAACCATTTTCCTATACTCATTTGTCAATATATACAATTAAATCAATTTTCGTAGAAAATAACGGAGTATTATCCTTTCGCTAATGACATTGCAACCGGAATTGGTATTGTAGTTTGACAACACAAAATACAAACATGAATTATTAATCTCAGTTCTTGGCCGCATGGAATGGTTTAGCTTATGGTTGAATACTGTAGTTTAGATGACAAGAATTTGTTCTAATTTGTAATTTGTTAAAACAAAAAAACAGATTTCTACGTGTATTTCAAGCGAGTGTCTTCCTTCATGTATAAGCTTAATCCTTGTCTAATACGGGCCTTTTTGAGTTTCAATTTTTTGTTTCAAACGAAACCAATACATTTTCTTCAGACCAAGCGGAAAAAACAAGGGATTTCACGCCCCACAAATTGTTATTGTTGGCCATATATCGTCACGTTCGCTATTTATTGCACGGAAACTAATCAATTGTTGGTGATGAATGTGATTTCATCCTGTCACAATGTCTGTAGGATTACATTATTTGATTTTTTTTGTGTGTATCCTTAATTAAACGGAAATATTAGACAGTATAAAAAAAAGTTAAAAATAAGTTATACTTCGTTCACAAATAATTGTCAGCGTTGCTCTTATGGCAGAGCTTTTTCATCTACAAAGGTGCCTGTCTGTATAAGAAAAGGCAGAAAACATCTCGAACTGCCACTGAAAACGGCGTGACACCCTTGAACTCACCACACAAATTGTTATTGTAATTTTCTTGAGCCGAGAGTATACCCCACACAACATGTCTCTTGCACATCTCAGCGCAGACTGATTTCTGTTCATGATCAACTACCCTTATCATGTATAAAAAACGGGGCTGGCAAAATGAGTACGAAGGTGGTTTTCGTGCTACTCAAACGCGGTTATCCTGTCGAAAATATTTTTCTTTAACACAAAACAACTTAAATATTATTTCTTAATGTTATATTCCACATAATTTATTAAGATATGAGGAGAAAAATTCTTTTAGCATGGTTCTTTCGAACGTCAACATACTCCATTTGTGGTATTTCGGAGCAAATACTTTCATTATCAGCCCTGGTAAAGAACGAACACAACAATGTGAAAAGCTTTTTAACCGCTTGTATTTCAAAGATAGCTCTTGAAAGCTGTGCTTTTATGAATAGAAAAATCTATTTTATTGACAAAAAAGTGTTGACATTGATCTTTTTTTCATTGTTGCTTCGTTTAGTATGTTGATTACACACTTTTCTGAAAAAAAGTATTGGTTGTATAATGTCGTTAAATCCAAGGTTTTCAAATTTCGATTTTTAAAAAACGGGGCAATCTATCACTACGAATTTTAAAATGCACATGTATCTTTATTAAATCTATAAGCTGACAAACCAAATTTATTTTTAAACATTTTCTTATAAAATTTGACAAAAAAAAACTGCGCTAACGATTTTCCTAAATTGCGGTAATATGTTGGTTATGAAAAAAAGTCTTTTCACACATTAGTTGTATGATTTGCTTCGTTGTTACTTTTTTTCTAGTTACAGTTGTGAAAAAAACAGTTATTTTATCTAAAAAGATAAGTATTTTCGTGTCGAA
>CAKKXW010000003.1:48775118-48883287 GCA_920937365.1 Sphaerophoria rueppellii
TTATGCTCAAAACAGATGTGCAGAATTTTCTGCACGCAGCGGCTGCATGCAGCGCTTCAAGCAAAACACACGTGCAGAAACTCTGCCAAGTTTTGTCAAGACATAAAAGACATCTGCCAAAATTTAATTTATTTACAAACAAATACAAATAGTTTAAAAGAGTCCAAGTACAAGCTATTTGTTCTTTAATTGCCGTTACCACTATTTAAATCTTCAACGCAGGGAATTTCCCTTAATCACATTTTAATTTATTATCACAAAAAAAAATTACATAATTATTGCCTTAAAAAGAATTGAATGAATCCTTCAAACAGTCATCCGGGAACCGTCCTCAGTTACCATCTATTTCCATCGTCCTCAGTCCAGTAGATAACCCAATACTGTCCTTCGAATGAGTTGACTTCGTCGCAACGTTGCTCCCCGCTCATGCACTTACTAGCTACATTTTGTAGAACTAATTTGTTCTAAATCGCCATCGCCAACATTCTACGTTGCGGCATTCATTTCAGCCGACATATCAAACGCAGCTCCTTTATTTTAAAATGTCCATAACGTAGACAGCTCTCCAGCCTAGAATCATACATCAATTCTGTAGAACTTTTCGTCTCTTCTTGTTGGGTAATTGGCATTGTGGGAATGCGCCCCGTCTATTTTATTGTCCTTGTTTGCTTTGCTTAGAATAACGATCGAAATAATTGATTTTCTTCATCTTAAAGTGCTTGATGATTTTCTAATTCAATTGAAATTCTTTTGTTCGTAATACTTTTCTAAACTGACAAGTCAAAACAGAAATAAATGTCAACAGTGTCAACAAACTTTCAATTTAAGTGGTGCCAGATAGCATTTGTTTGGAAAATTTAGTTTTTCAATTATGGCTGCAATGAAACTAGGCAGAAAATTTAGAAATAGAGACATCACGCAGCGCTGTTCTGCATGCAGAATTTGCTCCCATAAGAGCCTGTGTATTTTTAATTTTGCTGCGCAGCAATTCTGCACATCTGTTTTGCCCTTTACTAATTAATCCGGCTCCCAGTCTGAAAATTCGTCTTAGCAATCGTGTTGAATTTAATATGCTGATTCCACTGACGCTAATAACGAGATTTGGCGGAGTAGATTTAGATTTGGGGTGCATATTAGTAGATCAAAACATAGAATAATAGTACATCACGTATAATTCTACGTTTTCATCTACTCTAAAAGCGAGAAAAGTCGAGATTTATACTTAATCTACTTCACTTAATCTAGTAAATTGCGGCCAGTGGACAACAGCAATAATAACTAGTTTCAGCCCTGATCAGTTATAACATGATTGGAAACCTACTACGTTTTTACCCCCAAATACGTCAAAACTTATTTTTTTCATACACACATACTCTTGCAGCAAACTCACTGTTTATTATGCAGGCAATTATATCATTATTACAATAAAACGCATACTCATGCACCTAACCTGCTTTTTCGAGTTTGTATTACACGCATACTCTTACAGCTAACCTGCTCCTTAGCTTGTAGGCAAATGTCATTTTGACAGCAAGCTTTCCCATCTTGTTATAACTGTTCAGTGAGTTTCAGTTTCATCTTTCATGATCTTATTTTAAAGTTTATGGCGTTTTTAATTGGCAATCTGGAAGTAAAAAAAAAAGCATTCTGAATGCGTTCAATTGGGCAAAAGTGACAGTTCTGATTCTGAAAAGAAGAGAATTCCCTTCTGATTTTAAAATCAGAATGCCTTTTTTCAGATTCCAGATTGCCAATTAAAAACGCCATTAATCTTATACATACCATTGTATTTCTATCTAGCTAGTACCTGCAACCTGGCAATCGATTGTGGTGCCATCTTGAGAGCTGGCACAGTGCTAATTTTTTAAATAAGTTTTCTATAGAGATTTTGTTTTGGTTTTAATGTAGCACATTCTTGATACTACTACCTGAGTCCAAATACTAGAATACATATATACAATTCTCGTGTCACAATATTCGTTCCCGTTCCGTGTTCCTCCGAAATGGCTTGACCGATTCTTATGAAATTTTGTGAAATTGGGCGCGTTCACTTTGACTTGGATAGGCTATCCGGATAGCTTTTTGTTTTTGTTTTCCATGTTAACAAAAATAGCAGAGGTTCAAATCAAACCAAACAAACCCAAAGCTATCCAACAATTTCTGGGATAGGGGGCTATCTGACAGAACAGCCATTAAAATTCTGAAACACCTGACTTTAGTATACGTGTTTTCACACCTATCCAAATTAAGCTATCGAACTCGTTCATGAAAAACGAGTTGGATAGGCTATCTAAGATAGGCTATCCAAAACCAAACTGAATGCGCCCATTGAGTAGGTCTGAGAATCGGCTAACATCAATTTTTCATCCCCCTTAATGTTAAAGGTGGTCCACCCTTAATTTTTTTTTATTTAATTATTAAAATGTACCTCGTAAATACATTTCATCCCAAAAAATTAAATGCCAAACAAATTCAAACCTTATTCTTGATTTATTGAATTTTTTTTTTTTTGAAAATCGTCGGAGCCGTTATTTTTTAAATTATTTTTTTTATATAAAAATTTTTCAAAAATATCTTAAAATTAATTTTGGTATGCAGTTTCTAACACCATGTAAATATACATATTATACCCCAATTCGGATTTTTAAAATTGATCTGTTTTTGAGATACAGAATTTTGAAAAAAAGTTAAAAATATTTTTTAAAAATCCAAAAAAAAATTTGAAATTTTTTTGAAAACAAAATATTATTTTAACAATATATACGTACTTTCGAAAAAAACAACTTACGCTGATCGGACTTTCAGTTTTCGAGAAAATCTAATAACAAAAAAACGGTTCTATGGGAGGTACCGTTTTGGAGCAATACAAACATTTTTTTTTACATAAAATACATGAATGTTTAAAAAAATCGTAGGAGCCGTTTTGGAGAAAAAAAAAAATTTTGGTTTTTGGCCAAAAAAATCGTATGGTGGCTACCCTAAATTGTGATCTTAAAACAAAAATAAATAAAATAGGATATGAGTTTTTGCTCAAACCTCTAATTTTCAAATTTGAAGTCAATCGGAATAGTAGTTAAGGCTAAATCACAAAGGCGCTTCAGCTTCAGCTTCGCCTGACGTTTACGAGTTCAGCTATAGGAATTCAATGCTTGCTATCACAATGACGCTTCGACCTCACGTTTCGTACGTAACGTGACTCCAAATCCAAACGGAAGCTCTAGTTCAAATATGCTGAACTTTTGCTTTGTCTGACAGCTCAACAGCTGTTTAAGAGAAAAGTACACACACAGATTTTGGAGCAGCGTTACCACTTAAAAAAAAAAGGATTCGAAGTAGATTTGGGAATAAAGCGAAGAAGATTGATAAAAAGCGAAGTAGATTTAAAATGTGTTGTGTATATTATATTGGCCTTGGATACATTGACGCACAGAGGGACAAACAGTTTTTATCAAAAGTTCATATAGAATTGTATCCGAATTGTGTTAATATTTTCGATTTAATTTTGACACTACATGATGGATAAAATGTGTTAATATTAACAAAATATATTAAATTCAACCAACATTTTAACGCAAGTCCTGTATATTTTCCTGAAAATATGATGAAGGCGTGCGAGTTTTCACTGTAAACTGTAGGCATTATGTCTTAATGAGTTAATCGCTGGGGATTTTAGAAATATGAAGTAAAATCGAATTACTTTTTTTCGAGTAAAGCAGCTTTAAGAAATTCCTGATGGTGCAAATTAGGAAGTAGATTTTCAAAGTTTTTCAAAAATCAAAAAGAGTAAAGTGGCAAAGCTGTTTTGGAGGGATGATGATGTGATGGAGGGAGAACTGTCATTCAAAGCCAACGCAAAGCGGGTGCATCGTAACGCAGACGAAGCTGAAGCTGAAGCGTCTTTGTGTTTTAGCCTTAAGAGCACTGTACACCAACAACACAGCTTATGTTTGGGACGGAAAATCTATCTCCGATGAATTTAGAACAGAAATGGGGCTCAAACAAGGATGTATCCTAAGTGCTTTGCTTTTTGTCTTATATATAAACGACATAACAGATGCTGTTGGCGGTGGTATCACGTTTGGAGGAATCAAAATACCAGCCCTAATGTATGCTGATGATATAGTTTTCTTCTCGGAAAGAGTAGATGGCTTACAACTTATGATGAACAAATTGAAGGATTATTGCAAATGTTGGAACCTACAAGTCAATTTATCGAAATCGAAGGTAATGATATTCAGAGGTGGTGGTGGCAGAAATGCTAGAAATGAAAAGTGGTCTTATAATGGAGAGACGGTAGAAATAGTGCGAGAATATAAATACCTCGGGGTTTTATTTACTTCGAATCTTAACATGAAAAAACATCTAGAAGGAAAGCTGAAAGAAGCAAAGCGTGGAATTTCTGCAGTCTGGGAACGCTGTTTCAAAAATAGATGTATTGAGCATAGTGCTAAACAAAAACTTTTTCGATCTACAGCGTCAGCTATCCTTCTATATGGCTCTCAGGTATGGGGATACAACTCTTTCGAACAAGTTGAAAAATGCCTCCGATACTTCATCAAAAGAATATTTTGTCTTCCAAATAATACACCAAACTACATGTTGTATCTTGAGACAGGACTCGCCCCAATGTTTATGGAAACATTATATCTACATTTTAACTACATCGTTAAAATTTTCGAAATGTCAGATGAGAGATTGCCCAAAATCATACTGAAAAACACCATTAGAACATCAGGAAGTATGCCAACAGAGTGGAGAAATCATGCGGCTTTCTGTAACTCAACGCTAACGGTCAATCAAAATGAACAACCCGTTTTGCTCCAGAAAAAGTTCAACGCATTATTAGAACAACTTGGAAAAGCGCTCTATGACAGATTCTTATCTGAGGCACGAGAGTCAACTTTTAGAAGCTACTACAGTCGGTTGATTTTTGACAATAGACTTAATACATATTTCCTCAACTCGAACCAATTACATAAGATTAGTATTATCTTCAAAACGCGAGGAGAACTTCTCCCTCTCAATTTTATTCCTCACCGTCCTGACCTGCCAATACTCTGCAGTCTGTGCAATCGAAACGAACGTGAAGACACAAAGCATTTCATCGCAATTTGTCCAATTTTAAACGAGTTTAGAATCAGACACTTCGGTAAACAAAGTCTGAATGATACTGAGCTGCTTGACATACTAAACGGATCCGCTGGATGGGATGCACTTTACTCGTATGTTGTTGCTGCGCTTCGATATAGAAATTGTATAGTAAACGAAGATTTCTAGATCCCTAAAATTGTTATTTGCTATAATTTTGTTTAACCATTGCCACTATAAATATTATTTGTATATTTCAAAATGTCAGTCTGGTAGACGGCCATAGGCCAAACCATTATGACTTAAGATAAGCTTTTGTTGAATATATAACAAATTGTTACTTTGTACTTAAAATGAAATAAAGAACTAACTTACTTTGTTTTGACATCATTGACCCCTAAACCCATTTTTTCAGCCTCTGTTCTCCTATTGCACACACTTCTGGAAGATAGTGCCTCTAGTGTTGGCTTAGGGGTTCTGCACTATTCATTCCAGTAATGATATTAAATGAAGTCCGCATGACGTTGTTACACCTTGTCCACAGCCCTTGGTTTGTGACATCGAAGGCGTCGTTACCGACTTTAATTGAAGCAGCCGAGTTATCCATTGTCATCCTGCTCAGATGAATGAGTTTTGTAGGAATTTGTAAACTGGACATGGCTTTATACAGCTCTTCTCTATAGATGCTATCATATGTGGCCTTAAAATCGATAAGAAGATGGAAGGTGTCGATTTGGAGTTCTTGACCTGCTGTTATGTGAATATTTGATCGACGGTAGAATTTCCTGATCTAAGGTCACACTGATATGGTTCTATCAGCTTGTTGACATACTGCAAAAAAACTGTACTGCAGAAAAGCTCCTATAGGCGATGTTTAGGAGGCTGATGCCTCTGTAGTTGGTGCAGTTAAGAGAGTCTCCTTTCTTCAGGATCATCCATTCTCTTTCATATTCATTTAATGAAGAATTAAAAACTAACAACGAAGTATATCTTATATATATATACCGTGGACCTCTGTATTTACTCACGAAACGATGTAGAAAATCCTTCGGAGTTCACAAAAACAGCGTTAAACACTAGTTTGAAGTAGTTTTACGGTTGCACCCAATGCCAAGGCACCGACAACTTTCTCATGCCCAAAATATCATGCAGTATAATATACCTAAGTGACCCACGCCATCTTTTGAAATGCTTATACGGCATCAGCTGTCTCGCTCCTCTTAAATCGGTGGTATCAATAAGGGATAGGAGTTTTTTTGTCACTTTATCCTTTTTGCGCATTAAAAGCTGGCGGCTGACAATAGTCAGCGGGTTTGTAGTAAATGGCTCTTGGATTCAAGCTCGACCACTCTTGTACATAGTTATATGAACGCATAAAAATCTTGCTAACAGGTTGATAACATGAAAAAATTGTCAAAAATGGAATGGCGTCAATAACGCGGGACGCTGAAAAATCAGTTATATTGGTTCAGTTAGCTCTCCTGTCATTTGCATCTGCAAAGCAGATCAGCCCGCGCCATGTAATAATATATAAGAGCTTTTAATTGCGTCAATTTAATTTCAGAATCATATTTTTTACTGCTTCACACATTTTCTGGCTAGAGTAATACGGTTATCTATGAGCGTCATGTTATGTATGCTGTGTGACAATTTTCAACATCATGCAGCAGTGAGTGTTGCCAAGTGCATTGCTATCATTTCAAACAACACTTTCTGCACATCCTTAGTATCAAAATAATTTTATTTGTTTGCGTAGTGTCGACAAGGAAATTTATTTATTGGCAACCCTTTTGCAACCATACTTATAAAATGGATCAAAAAACGTCCACAATACACAAACGAGAAAATCAATTAGCGGATTTCGGCAATATGTTACAGAAAATTGTGTTGGGCTGCTATTTGGCACACAATTCTTTTGTTAAGCCTATCCAGTCATGATTGATATGCGTTTTTATTTATTTTTATTATTTATTAAAGCAAATCATGCAGCAGTGAGTGTTGCCAAGTGCATTGCTTTCATTTCAAACAACAATTTCTGCACATCCTTAGTATCAAAATAATTCTATTTGTTTGCGCAGTGTCGACAAGGAAATTTATTTATTGGCAACCCTTTTGCAACCATACTTATAAAATGGATCAAAAAACGTCCACAATAAACAAACGAGAAAATCAATTAGCGGATTTCGGCAATATGTTACAGAAAATTGTGTTGGGCTGCTATTTGGCACACAATTCTTTTGTTAAGCCTATCCAGTCATGATTGATATGCGTTTTTATTTATATTAATTTTTTGGTGGATAAAGCTATCATTTTATCTTTAGGTCCATTGATTTGTTTGCTGTGCAGTTATGGTTGAACAAAAAAAAAAAACAAAAAAAAAAAAAAACAGTTCCATGGAAAATGAAATGAAAATGTATAATAACATTAAAAATGTGACATATGAATATAACTCACCAGTATAGAAAACCTGCATAAGAAGTTAATTTCGTTTGTCAAAGCAAATGTTCAAGAAGCAAAGATCAACCTTTACAACTGTGAGGAGCAGGTAGTCTCTGACCAAACACTTCAAGGAGTAACAAACTCCGAAGGAGAAGGTAGGTATACTGCTAGGGTATTCTTGGTTAAAATCAAAACGGCTTTTTGGAAATTCAAATAAAATCAATTGCCATGTCAGAAGTGTAAGCGAACTCTGGAGGAGCAAACGATAAGAAATTTCGGTTCAAAACCTCATTATATGCTTACCTCCTAATGCTATGATGGGAAGCTCAGGCTATTCTATTTTTTGGGTATGAACTTGTCTTAAGACCGAAATTTCACTCTTACTTAATGATTTTTGCACAAAAACACGGTGTGAATTATATCGACTTCAAAGTGTAATATGTTTATGTACTTACTTACTTAAGGTGGCACTACAGTCTGTTGTGGACTTGGGCCTCAATCAACACCTCGGTCCCTAGCTAGCTGTTTTCAGTTTTGCACTCTATGTTGATTAAGGTCCTCTTCCACTTCTTCGCCATTTCCCCCAATGCACACGGAGCCAAGGATGACCTGAAGAACTTTCCTTTCGAAACAGCCTAGGGCACTTTCATCCGATCTTGTCAAGTCCATGCTTCTGCACCATACAGCAGGACTAGGATGATGAGGGTTTTGTCTTAGTTGCTCGAGATGGGCTTTTCCACTCAATTGCTTTCTTAGACCAAAGTAACAGCGATTAGCAAGAGTTATTCTTCGTCTGATCTCGACACTGGCGTTGGTATTATTGCCGGTGTTTCTAGCGGAGCCTAGGTAGACAAACTCCTCTACTACCTCAAAGTTGTATGCGTCTATTGTGACGTTCTGTCCGAGCCGTCGGTGTTGGATGTCCTTCCTCGAAGACAGCATATATTTCGTTTTTCCCTCATTTTTGCCGCTTCTGTCTCAATTCTCACAAAGGCGCCATTGACATCATGCTGTCGCACAACAGTGCATATTGCATACCTTGTCTGAATCCTTTTTTGACGTTGAAAGATTCCGTGCCAACCTTGGTGGAGCAGCGTGAGTTCTCCGTCGTCATTTTGCACAAGCGAATGAGCTTAGCAGGGATTCCAAACTTAGACATAGCTTTATAGAGTTCGTCTCTGTAGATGCTGTCATACGCGGCCTTAAAATCGATAAAAAGGTGGTGGGTATCAATTTGAAGTTCATAGGTCTTTTCCAGGATCTGCTGCAACGTGAAAATTTGGTCCATGGTTAACTTTCCTGGCCTGAAGCCACATTGATAAGGACCAATCATATTGTTGGCTAAAAGGCTTCAGACGTTAACATCTCGGGTTCACGGAATTTTTGTCTATCATCGTGTCCGATGAAAGGCTCTGTCTGACGGCGGGGTTTTGTTCGCCGTCGCCGTTATACAATCTACAGTGGACTTCCAAATCTCCAGCATTGACTGCGGTTCTACTATGATCACTAGTTTATCTCTGCAGGCATATTCTCAAGTAGCACACTTGTGCATAAATTGGTGTAAATTCAATAATTTTGGTGTATGATTAAGAAAAATTTTAAATATTGGTGTATTTATCAAAAATACCGGTATAAAAATTACACCATTGTATTTTCTATGCAAAATTTCAACATTTCTTTTGAAATTTGGTGCAAAAAATTAACCGGTTATCAGTTGTTTTTATAATGTACCATTAATGGTACATAAAATTAGCCGATTCAGCACAGTAAATTTTTTACACTACATGTTGTAGATAAAATACACCAAATATGTTTTGGTGTAGGTTTTACACCATTTGTAAATGTAATGCACTAAACTACATAAAAATAAACAAAACATGTAATTGAAATTATTGAGTCGCCATTGAATTCTTAAAGAGGACACTTCTTTGTAAACCAAAAATTAAATAACAATGCCCAAAAATAAACCAAAAATTAAAAAAACAATTCAGGAAATGGTGTATATGGAGCCATAGCTGTGTTAAGGGGGTGGTTACGGGGTTTAACCCCTCCTGAAATAATTTGAAAGAAAATCAAATAATTATTGATTGATTGAATTTAATGGATTTTATTTCTTGCTGACACTAAGTTTATAAGTTATAGCAATTGATATTGGCACTTTTTCTTGGAAGTGAGTTCTTCGCAAGAGGCAGTGCCCTTGGAAGATGAAATGAAAACTTTATGGCCACGAGTAGGACTAGAACCCACGACGTTCTGCTTAGCAGCCAACGCACTTAACCACTAAGCAACGGGCAGCTATTTCCATTAAAAAAATGTAATTCGGGTTATATTTTTAATAATTTTTTTGATAGTTTCATATTAATGAAAGTAGTGAGTACACAATTTACACTCATATTGAATTCAGGTAAAGAAGAAATTCTTTTTTTTTCATTATAAATGGTGAACAAATAGAAAAAAAATGTAGTATCATACTACAGGCTTTAAGATACATTTTTTTTATTAATAGCATTTTTCACTTAGAACTGATTTCTTAATCGTCAGAAAGACTTTATCTGACGAACAACGCTCTTATTTATTCGACCGATGATAAAATTTGAAAAAATTATCATTTATCCCCCTCTAAAACAAAATCCTAGCTACGGCTATGAGTTAGGCAACGGCCATATTTTTTAAGGAATATTAGAAAAAAAATGAAGTTTGGGTGACCGCCATATTTAAATAAAAATAATGATTAGTTATTTTACTATATATATCGACTTAACTATGCCTCCTTTTTGATGTCATCGACCCGTTTTTAAGAGATTGTCCGTAAAAAAATAAAAAAGCAACAAAAAGCATAGTTTTCGGAAAAATATTTTTTTCGAATCGAATAAAAAAATCTTAAAATTATCAAAATTTCCGAGGCGCTCGAATTTTAGACGGGGTAGGATCGAAAATCCATCGACAGAATGTGATTCGTTTTTAAATTAGGTACTCAGAATTATATTAATTCATGATTTTATTGCGTCCATAATTATTATGAAGGTGAACACTTAGAATCATATAATTAATTCATAATTTTTGCAGATAGGTACATCTTGCACCAAAAAATAAGAAACGGTGTAAATTTTAATTCATTTTTAATTTTTCCGATTGAAAAAATAAACTGCGGTTTAAATTTTTATTCCACTTGCACAATTTATATACCGAATATCGGTACATGTTTTGTACAATCGGTTTTCTTTATTTACAAAAACATGGGTATTATTTACACTGAATCAAAATTAAGTGTACAAAAATTGCACTGAAAAGTAGTGTATTTTTTATATTGAAAATGCATATCACAAAAATGCAAAAAACACACCAAATATTTTGGTGTATTTTAGACTTTTGTGCTACTTGAGTTGGTTCTTGCTTGATGACCTTGAGCAAGATATTTAACCTTCCGATAAAACCACCGAACTTCATTCCTGCTGTTGGCTCTCTCAACATCTTCGATCTGACGCTTCTCATACCTTCTCTTTTCCTGCTTGGCTGCACGGGCCTGCCTGCATTCTTCGTCAAACCAGGGGTTTCGTTTTGGTGGCTGTGTGAAACCCAGCGCATTAGAGGCGGTATCTCTAACTGCTTTCTGTTGCCACTGGTCTTCGATACTTGATGTTGGCGGCAGAGACCATACTTGACACTCGATCAGAGAAGGATCTGGCGAGCTCTTGCGATTGTAATCCAACTGTCGAATTTTCTTGTAGCATTTCTTTGTTTTGGCCGTTGTCGTGATACTCGTAGCACTACCTTGTAGCTTCATTACATTAAAATTCATTCAGATATTGATCAGATTCGAATTTCAGATAACACTGACGGATAGTATTCGTCTCTTCTGAATCAAAGCTCAAAGTAAGCTTACCAGTGCTGATCAAGTTGGATTACGAAAGTTTCACTAAAACGATGAGTCTGATGGGAACTGTCTAACACGACGAAACAAAGAAAAGGCTGCGGTGATGCCTTTCAAATTTGCATCAGTCTCGATGGATAAATGATAAGTAACAATATTGATAGGCATCCAAATCTCCATAAAACCTCAGAATAAATATTTTCAACTTAAATGTTACTAGCATTTTTAAAATTTAGTTGGATTCAAGTCGAAATTGTTGAATGTTAATATTTCATGTTGATCCCATAGACTTTTACAAAGAAGTTTACCAAATGTGCTGCTGTTAAAGAGTTTTTTGTTGGCAGAAGTGTGAATGGACTATCCTTAAAAAAATGTACTTAATGGGCACAGGAAAAAAAACTGAAGATGCATCCATGGACAAAAAAAATCAGAAAGCACAATGCCAACACAATACCCAATGGAGTTTTTCGTTGTCATTGTTGGCTATTGACCAAACCATTTAGCCTTGGTGTGTACCTGAAATAGCTATATCCTTGCTGCCAGGATAGAAGGTTGTTATCGTTACAGAGTAACGAGCAGAAATACAAAAGCTCTTTGGATGGTTTGAGTGGGGGTCATTGGATCGTCAGGTAGAATTGGCGATTAAAAACAATAATATGGAGTCTATGGTTTCGACCCTCATTATTATTCTTTTTTTTTGTAGGATATTTTCCAATTTGTCGGAATGGCTTATCGTTGTACAGAATTTTATTTAAAATACTTAAAGGGAAGTGGTCGTGTGTGGTAACCACTAATAGTGTTTTTTAAGTCGTTTTGAAAACTAATTTTCATTTGATTTCTATGGACGTAATTGCATATAGGAATCCTTTTCAAGAGCTTTAAATACTTCCAAATGAAGGGTGGTCCAACAAAATGTTAATGTGAAATGACCTGAACTATTGCATAAACTTAAGCACTTCAAATTTTCTTGTCTTATTGAGATACACCTTTTCTTTTGAATATCCCTCAAAAAATGAATCCAAGAGTGTCAAATCACGTTTATCGTGGCGGCCAATTAACATCAACGCGATATGAGAAATCTCCTTGCCCGCAAACCGTCAGGTGGCCCCTAATGGCCCTATCTTACTAGCGTCTGCAGTCAGCTTGTCCCTTGTCACAACCCGTGTTTTCTAACTGAGTCGTGGTCTTCCTCTCCTGCGACGTTCTTCCGGGTTGGAGCATTGTTTTCCATTCGCTCCACATGACCCCACCATCTTATCGTTGCACCATAACTTCTTTGGCAATATCAGTGTCGCTGAACAGCTCGTACAGTTCTTTGGTTGAATTCTCGTCTCCACTCTCCATTTATACCGACGGGGACAAAAATCACTCGAAAAAATTCTCGAAACAGCCTAAAGCGTTTTCATCCAATGTTGGCAATATCCATTGTTTTTTTTTTTTTTTTTTTGTTCAAAATTCATGTTTATTCATTTCACTTAAAGCTTACTTATTACTAGACAAAGAATTCAAACTAGCTTATTATCAAAATCTTATATATATTTAACTCACTGGCACCAACCTATGAACTATTTAAATTTGTTTTATTGTTTCTTGTCAGAAAAATTAAAAAAACTTACATCATATCATTTTTATTTTTGTTCTTACATGCTAAGTCCCTAAAGTTAAGTCATTAAAAATAAAACTTAAAATTAACTATAAGTACCAATTCTAGCTAACAACTACTTACCAATCAGAACAATAACAGCAGCAAATCTCTATAATTTTTATTTAATTTTTTGTATACATTTTGTTTTTCTTTTTTTTAACTTTATTAACATTTTTATTATTCTTCTTATTTCCTTTTTATTTTTGTATTTTATATTTGTTGTCTTTGTCCATATATGTGCCACCGTGCCTACTCTACTTAAACCTGAACCCTAAACCCTTAAACTAAAACAATATGTAAGCCGGACCCCGACCCTTGACTCATTGTCAAGTGCTGACTGAAGCCACCAGAACTGGTTCTCTTGTGGCTTCACCCTATCGATTCGGTCCCGTTCGGACACAGCCCTACTGAACTGAAGGAGCTCTGCTCCGTCTTGTGCGAGGACGTCTCGACTGTTAGGGAGCCGCCAATCGACGGTTCTTCGCCTGACGTGGTATATTAGCGGCACCGCCAATCTGTCCTTTATTAGACCGCATCCATCTAAATAGAGGAATGCCTCTGGTGGAATGAAAAAACTCAAGCGTGCACTATGAAAATATTCGTCATTCGGATAGAACGCCCCAAAGATCAAATTATTCGTCGAAGTCATAGCTCTCGCAATGTGACCCCGAACAAGTTTTATCACGAAATTGTCAATTCTTTTGATCCGAGCCCGCTGTATAGAACCTCGTTAGAATAGTATTAATGTAAATAAGAAGATTCTGGTGTCCGAAACAAACCGAGACAGCGCCGAAGACACTGCCTCTCGAACACCCGAATCTTTTCCTTCCACCTCTAGGGTCAAGCCGACTGCTGTAAAACAGCCGTTTCGTCAGAGCGAATGCTTATTTGGCCTTGGTCAGATCAGCATCTATATGTACTGGCTATACTTTCTCCTACAGATCTTCAATCACAAAGAAGTCATTGTCCAAGACGGCTTCTGTCAGAAGTACGTCTCTGTTCTCTCACGAACGAATTTGCTGTCGGAGCTTGTCGTACTGGTCGACTATCAACGGCCTGACTGGTGCCACAAATAATGCACTTGAGCTGGGTTAAGTCTTCAACCCGCTCCGTTCCTAACTGACATTCCTCCCTCTGCATTTCGCTGTTGGCTGTGGCATGGCCGAACCTCTGGCACCGCATGCATTGTAGCATGTCATCGTGCCTCATTAACTTTTCCCATCTTATAACTTGGAAGTCAAGGACTGAAATACTCCTTAACTGTTCAATTTACTTTGGGGCGATATTGGGACCAGGAACATTGGAAGTTTGTAACCCTCACGTCTGGACTTGACCGTGGAAAACAGCTTGACCCCGATAAACTCGAGATCGTCACTCGCTTTTTGACGGAGCTCATCTAAGAGCGCCTCAGGTTCCGTGCAGGAACTGATGCCCTTTAGAAGGACCGTCTTCAATTTCTCGCTTCGAGGCGTGAAGCTGAAGAACTCAGCTGTGGCCTCCTCCCTGCACTACTTAACCATATTATATTGCACTGAATACCTCTTCTCTTTCTCATTTACATATTATTTTTATATAAAAATTACCATTCGTGACCGACTAACATACCTGTTTTATGTCGTCCAGGTCTATTTTGTGGGTCCTAATTGGTGGCACATTTTTGTCTTTTTTTGGCTGTGGCTGCTTCTGGAGTTGCTGTTGGTGTTATTGTTGATGTTGTTGTTGTTGTTGATGTTGTTGATGTTGTTGTTGTTGTTGTTGTTGTTGTTGTTGTTGTTGTTGTTGTTGTTGTTGTTGTTGTTGTTGTTGTTGTTGTTGTTGTTGTTGTTGTTGTTGTTGTTGTTGTTGTTGTTGTTGTTGTTGTTGTTGTTGTTGGTGTTGTTGTTGTTGTTGTTGTAGTAGTTGTTGTTGTTGTTGTTTTTGTTGTTGTTGTTGTTGTTGTTGTTGTTGTTGTTGTCGTTGTTGTTGTTGTTGTTGTTGTTGTTGTTGTTGTTGTTGTTGTTGTTGTTGTTGTTGTTGTTGTTGTTGTTGTTGTTTTTGTTGTTGTTGTTGTTGTTGTTGTTGTTGTTGTTGTTGTTGTTGTTGTTGTTGTTGTTTAGTAGGGGCTTCATATCCTCCCTCAGCTTCTTCAGCAGCTCCTCACACTGCTTTGCTTGAATTAGAGGGCCTCCTCAATTTCCTTTGTTCCAGAGGTCTGACGACAGGGGAGCGAACTTTGTTGCTTCCTTCGGACTTGTACAAGCCCTCTCCTTCTTCGGACACATATTCCAAATTCTTCTCATCTGATGACGAGTTCGTTGTCATTTGCCGTGTTATTTTTTTGTTTGCTGTTGTTTTGGCTGCTCTGATGTCAACCACCCCAGCTTGCAGCTGAGCTGAGGTGGTGGCTGGCCTTTTGCAACCCGAATTCGGCGTAGTTTCACGCTCCGCCTCTTTTTCGTTGCTACCTCGGTTGCGGTGGTGTTACCGCTGCCTTGTCTTCCGATTTTTGTTTTGCAATTGCAACATCATCATCTTTCGAAGCCGCTGCCTGCTACCTTCCCCTTCCCCGAAATAAAAAATCTGTTATGATCCGACCTGGATTCGATCCCACGACGTCCTGATAGCTAAGCCGATGCGCTTACACTTCGCTATTGAACAAATTAAATTTTTAGTGTCTAATTAACAATTTGAAACTTCTCTACTTATCACAGCACTTGTAAAAATACTCCACTGCCAAAATCTTTCTTGCTCGTGGCAATATCCTATCTATGTCTCTACGGTTGTACCGACGACGCTGGAGATTTGCACAATCTTTTCAGGAACGATGTGAAAAGATGCCCCCTTGACTTATTTTATAAAAAAAAATATTAAAAATCAACGGCTTCGTTAACAACACCGCGTTGTACCTTTTTGGAAAGCCAGAAACATCACAGTACACAGAATATAAGGTATTATATTGCGCGACTCTCAGAGACCAAGATGACAGAAGTGAGAAAAGGCACAAAAACAAATGCCGATAAGACAACAACAATTTTTGTTGTGTTTTGACATTTAGGTCTCTGAAATGTAATATATAATACCTTGTATTCTGTGTACTGTGAGAAACATCTTCTTTCATTTTGTTTTTAAATTAAATTGTTTTAACGAATAGTTTAAGAAATATTTATTTTCAAACTCAAAATTTTCCAAATTAAAAAAAAAAAAAACAAAAAACTCATTTTTGAACTAAGGTTTTTTCAAAATTTTATATAACTAAGTACTAATTTCGTTTTAAAAATTCAATGCCATTGTTAGTTTTTAGTCGAAAACAGAAAACCGGATGCCAAAATATGTTTTCGTTTTGAGAAATAAAAAAAAAAAAACAGAACCACTTTTTTCTAAGAAAATCTTTGTTTTTATTTTTATCTATCTCGACTTTTAGTTTTATTAATTTATGCAAACAATATTTTAATATTTGTTCTGTAATTGGAATTTTATGAGGCCTCAATAAAGTAGAAATGTATTGGATTTTCCCTGGATTAATCATTTTGTTCATTGATATCGACTGAAAACTGACCTGATAAGTGAGTTCCTGAACTGGCGTGAAGTGGTAAGGTTGTAAGTGTTCCTTTGCAAGCACTCTCCATGCTCTAGATTGGGACATACTGGGCGTAATCAACTGAAATCACGCTCGCAATCAGTCAAAATCAAAAACATAAGAAAACTATACCATTTCTTCAGACTTTTCACTCATGCCGAAGACGAGACACTATCTAAGTAAGTTTTGTCAAAAAAGACATTATTTACCAAACGACGTGGAAACATATATTATTTAAACGAAAAAGTGAAATTAAACACTTTATTTTTAACAAAAACCTTATTGTTTCACACATAAAACACGAAGTCAAATTACGGTGAAAAAAAAATTATAATAAGACTTACATTAAACGTGAATGCATTTCAAACGCTTTCTTGGCGTTCATCATCAGCACTAACTCGATTGTAATCTGCATCAACAGATTTTGTCAACATCAAACAGTGGATAAGCAAATCAACGGTCATGACACATGAGTTAAACTAGAGAGAACAGCGGTGTTCTAATCTCTCCTTCTTCTGCATTCAAGTTATTTATTTCTTTTTCAATGTAATAACTTTCATACGCGTCTAACCTTTTGCATTTGTTTACATGTTTGATTAAGCTAATGGTATGCTCATTTTTACTAATTCCATGACCTTCTGTTACAATGTGATCCGCAAAGGCCGATTGTTTCAATTTGCTCTTTTTTGCACAATAAAAATGCTCTTTGTATCTCACTTGTATACTTTCACATTACTTTCTAACGAAAGTAAGAGATTAAAAGTAAAGTTAAAGAAAAAATGTTTAAGGTTTCCAACATTCTTTTGCTTGGTAAACCTATAATATTTTTTTTTTTGAAAATTGAAGCTAGTTGCCACAGCAATAACTATCTTCAGTTTTATTAAGATATAGCTTTAAGAGCAAAAGAAAGCAATGAAGAGCAAACATCGTTAACTTTATGCAATTATGAACTCCCTGCTGCCAGATGTACATATTTTACATCAATAATAATTAAGAACGACTTTCCCAACATTACAATAATGCTAGTTTTAATTTTTAAGTTTTCGCAAAATCGAGATCGACCTAGTTTTGTAATAAATACAAGTACACGGGGAGTTTCTCTCCCCTCTCAACATGGGAATTCATTAACTGCAGCATCTTCATCTATCAAAAGTGGCACAGTGCACAAGTTTAAACCTTTAAATACAATAAAGTTTGCAACTCTACAAATTCCAGATGCTTGCATATATACAAAGTAATAGTCGTGATTGCTTCCCAATTCTGTCAAATGGATGTCGCAATGAACCTCATTTTCAAATAAGTTTGCGTTCTCTCTGGCACAAAGTCATTAGATCTTTGAATCGCGTCAAAATGAGCTCTGCGCAAAATTTAGGTCAATTAAAATTAAAGCAGTTGAATAAAAGAGAAAGCACAGTAGTTGTAAATGTTTTTACAGTTTCATATTGCAATCGAATTTTGTATGTAGGTAAATTGGTATCGAGGGAATACGAAACTGTCGCAAGGACTAGTATTGTCGACAACGACGACTCGACGCGCTGGGACGCGTTGGCAATAATATTGGAACTTATTAATCTCCCTCAGTGTTGGATGTGCCAAAAGTAAAACAACGAAAACATAGAATTGCACCTTTTAATCAGCCAGATACTTTGTTGGAATCGATGGCAACGGAAATCGGAGCAATATAGGTGCCAGGACCAGCCAGCAAATGCGATGTGAGGGCCACGTTGCTTTCGTCAAGTCCCTTAGCTGGTTGTTTGCCTTCTCTAGCTTTCCTTCTTTATTGTTTTTACCCTAATATGGCACTCTTACATTTACTCTCTCGCCCTTGGCACAGTCCTGGGTGTCCTGAAACTGGTACTTTTACTCCACAAATGCAGTTCTGCAGATTGTAAATTTACATTACAAATTGCAGAATAGCGTGCAGTACACTTATTAGTCAAACTGACGAAAGAATTTTCAGTTCCCCCTTTTTCGTTCGCCGCCAAGAAGATGGCGATGACGATGACGACTCGACGCGACGGCCGTTCTATAGCTGAAAAGGATTTACATAAAGCTTCAGTCAGACTTCATAGAGACCGAATCGCTGCTCGTTCGTCTTATTTAAATAGAAAAAGAATAATATAGGAGTTTGTGCTTCTCCTTTGGTGCACTGCTCATTTAATGGCTAACAAGTATAGTGGCATGCAACAACAACAACTGCTGTGGTGGTAATGACTGGCGTCTCAGACGTCGACGTTTATATACCAAGAAGACGTCCTAGAATTTATAGATGGAAAGAGGAATCTTTGTTAGCACTCTTAAGTTTTTGTAGACGTTTTTCCTCTAATGATATAAAAGAAAATTTAAATTTTTTTTTCTTTTTGCTTTTCAATTTTCCTTTTCTTGGTCTTTCTCTTTATTACGGAGGACAATTACGCTGGAAGGATTTTCATATCAATTCTATTGAATTAGGTATAAAGAGGAAAGAGCGCATTAAAACAGATCTGGGTTTACTGTGTCGAAAAAGAAGGTAATTGAGTTAAAAATTTGAATTTAATTTGTGCAGCTGTTATGCAACTTTGTATAAGTATAACGATGTTTTGTCAATAGGACTTAGTTTCAGTTTTTCTTTGGCTTAGTTGAGTTAAAGGATATTGGATGTTTCTAGGACGAATTAGTCAAATCGATTTCAATTAAGAATATGTCAAAAGGCACTTTGTTGGAAAGGGTTATGCGCATTGACCAGTTACATTGCGGGCCCGCTGCAGGCTCAGATGTCCACCAATCCGCCCGAATCCGAATCCGTCCACCAAAACCAAGCGCTTTGGCATCCGCAGTTACATGGTCTTTGTACCGGAGGTTCGGTCTTCCTGGTTGTCTTGACCAGGGGGCTGCAAAGTGAATACATTCTTGGCTGGAGAGTTGTTGTCCATTCGCTTGATGCGGCCGAGCCTATGTTTCGTCTTTTCTTGTCATTGTGGATAATATCCTCATCTTGGTAGGTATACAGCTAGTACAGTTCTCGATTGAACCTTCTTCTCCATTCCAGAAAATCTATCAAAGAATTTTTCTTTCGAAGGTGCCCAATATCATTTCCCCTTTTTTACTTATCGTTCAGCACTCGGCGCCGAAGGAACTTTGTCTTTCGAGCGAGGAGTTTTGAACTCACCCTATTTTACCGTTACTTCAACGTTAAATGCTCTAGTGAAATAGCCAGTTGCATTCCTCCCCTTAAGATATTCCACCGTAATACAAACGTCTCCAGGAATGCCCATCAGTTCACCCTTGAGCCCAACTTTCGACGTACAGTCATGTACTCGCTTCCACACTCTGTCTTCCGCAGCCATTGCAATATTCGAGAATTCAAAACCAATGTTAACCGACATCTCCTTTTACATCCTCTATCCTTTCCCTAATACTCGCACTGTGCTCATTGGCTTTTATAAAGGGTAATGAAAATAGCCCTTGAGTGCGCGTTGATTATAAAAAAAAGTTTTTTTGTCAAACCAAATACCAGCTAGGGTAATTCTACGTCGGATCTCTGATAAGGTGCCGTTTGTGGGATTGATGTTTTGTTGGCAGGTGAACTCCTCAACTTCCACGAAATTGCTGTTTCTAACAGTGACGTTCACATTTTGTCCTTGGCGGTGGGCAGATGTTCTTTAGTTTTGTTGATAGCAAATATGTAAATTTTTGTGTTCTCGTGCACTGCAAGACCAACGAGCTTCGCCTGTTCGTCAATCGCTGTGAAGGCCGCAAGCACAGCTCTCTGCGTGTGACAAATGATGTTTTTGGATGTCGTCCACATAGCCAAGGTTAGGTTATGTTAGAGTGGCTGTCTGGATGTTGTTGACTCACTTAGACCTCAAGGATCCATTGTAATACCACTAAAGAAAGTACTTATGGCTATGGGAGAGTTATGAACTTAAACCAACCATTTTGTGCTCTTAATGAAGTTGGAGAGACATTTCGTGTCGATCGTTGCCAGATCACGGTATTATCGAAGAAGGGATTACCTAGATAGTTATTCCTTCTATTGGGAGAGTGCCGGACATGTACATAGAAGGTGTTGGACTGTTTCCTCTTCCTCTACGACAACTCCATAAAAGAGTATCGGTCTGATTACCGAAGTGTATAGCCAGTGGGTTATTGTTGGAAACAAGCCCATTTTGAGCTCCATTATGGGCTTTTTACATCCTTTTATCATAAGTGGGCTAGTTTGAGGAATGTTGTACCTTCTCGTAAAGGAGGGATGATCTCCAATTGCGGAATGGTCATGTCTTAGGATTTTTGTAATTCGGACGGAATGATTCCATCTGGTCCTGAAGATTTATTCACATCAAAGCTGTTTACAGCCCATTGCAGTTTTTTCCGCGTTATCAGATCAACTAGGTATATCAGAGACTCAAATCAAAGACCTTAGACCAAAAACCAAAGACCTTGTTATATGATCTTTGCTCAGATGATAAGTCGTTTAATATGTTAGAGCTATCAGGAAAGTGGGTGTCTAATAACAAAATAAGAGATTCTTCATCTGTGGTAGTCCACGTGCCCGCTTTTGTCATTAAAGCACGCCTAGGAGCCGGGTCGTTTTGTTGAAGATAGTGTTTTACGTGCTCACATCTGCCTTGGGCACTATCTCCAGAATTTTCCTCAATGTAAATGTGTCTATCGTTGTTCTGCCTGGCCTACAGCCACACTGATACATGCCGATTATTGTGTTGCAGAAAGGTTTAAGACGCTCACAAAGTACGTTGGGTATGATTTTCTATGCAACATTCATTCACGACATGGGATCGCCTTTTTCTGCAGATGGCGTATATGGAGCTTATAGATCAGTCAGTGGGCATGCATTCTTCCTCCCACACTTTGTTGATGATGGTGCATGCGGCAAACTTGTTATTTTTTAGCTTTTGGATGGCTTTTTCGACCTCTTCTGTGCTGGGAGCTGGGACTGGGGTCTTCATTGACTGGTCTCATTTCACTTTCATTGGCTCGCTCGACATTATACGCATTGAGCAGCTACAAATCCCTGTGCTTCGGCCAATTTTCTTCCTGTTTCGTAGATCCTGTGTCTTGTGTCTGAAACCAGAAGCTTATTGATTCAATCTTTTAAAGGATTGTCGGGTGTTGTTCTTGGCACTAGACTCTTCGGTGCATTTGAGTAAGTAGAATCACCCGATATTAAAAGGAAGAAAAATCAAAAAACCTGCTTTAGTCTTTCTTTAATGCTTTTTGTGTCCAAAACTTGTACCGTAATTTCAAAACAACAACTATTGTATTAGACCTAAGTCTAACAGGGGACTTAGTTAAAGGACTTGGAACTCTTAGAAGGCCAGCCATTCAGAGTTAGTAACAGCCAGTCAAGCGCTCAGACTCGAATCAGTTGTCGAGCCAAATAGAAGTCCCAGAGCAGTTTTCCCGATCGAAAGTACCCGACGTACCAATCACAAGACGTCCAGTATAGTCAGTATTAGTTCGACCGCCGACAAGAACACACCGTACAAAATGGACCACCAGAATCACAGAAAGGAATGGAGAAGCCAATTTAAGCCCTACGATCCACGGCCACATCAAGCCGAGGCAGAAGAGCAGACGCGGTTTATTAGGCTTTCCGCCCCGGAGAGGCAACGTACTGGAGATTTTTGTGTTGGCCACATGGATCCGCTTATCCAGTACCCCCAAACATCAGCGTTCCAGCACCTCCAACCGTCAACATCTAGGGGTGCTCTGGGAACCGAAAAACGACGAATAGCTAGGACAGCCCCCGTCGCTCAGGCCCCCGGACGAGTGAAGGCACCCACTCCAGCAAGAGCTCCAGTCACCCTCAAGGTAAAGGTACCGACGGGTGGCGTGGAGAATAGAGACCGAACGGCAGCGCGAACCATAATTCCGAAGGCACCTATAACGGAAAAGATGGCCGAAATCCGCAGTCAAAGCCAAGCAGCCGAGGATGCCTGATCCAAGAACAACCCTCCTGTATCGGCCGGATTACCTACGGCCATTGTAGCAGCAGTCTCCAGTAACGCCCAAGGATAGATGGTAGTGATACCAAATCCAACAACAAATCTGGCTGGCTATAAATTTTATGCCATCCCGCAGCCGTCAGCCTCACCTCAAGGAAACCCGAAACCGACATCAACACAACCGACAACATGCCGACCAGAAGCAGGCCTAGCTTTGACGGTTAACCCGATAACCGCCATGAATAACAACCTTACCGTCCAGCAGCCTCAGGCGGAATTTAACCCCTTCGAAGGCATCCGATTACGAGCTAGCGATATCTACCAGCGAAGGTTCATTATCAATCGGCCCTGGGGACCGATAACGGTAATGCTGAACCGTAACGGTTCCAAGGCTGCCCTACGTTTCGGACCCTACCGGACGAGCATAAATGTGGAAAAATAATACATAACCGCTCCGACATATCACTAATGGAATTCCTTTACTATTAAATTTACTATTATATTTACATAGCATGAAATACCCGTATTTGAAAAAAAAAAAAAAACATGAATTTACTTTTGCAAAAATTATATAAAAATTGAATTAACCGTTTTCATTTCTTCTTCTTTTTCCCAGAAGACTTACAGATGAGAAGGTTCTCGTCTCGTTAAGAAAAGGGGGTGTGTAACGAAGCGTCACACTTCACTCCTTAAACGCCGACCAACCCGGATTACTGTACGAAACAATCAACCGTACCGCCCGAACTATTATAAAAATAACCGCCCGGACTACGAACAACCTTGGAAAAATACAACTCCGTGCACCCGGACTATTTTAAAAATAAACAACCGCACCGCCCGGAACCATCAGCAGCTTTACCGCCCGGACTATGAATCACATCAAAGTAAATAGCATCATAGACTACCTATTATGTATTTTCTTGTGTACTTTTAATTCTGTGATTAAACAATTCACATTTAATTTTTACCTAATAGTTGTTAAGTAGATGCTAAGACTATCATGTAATTGGAGAAACATTTTGGTTTGTTCTCCCACCGCCGATAAATGAATAGCAATAGTTGATGGTGCATAGGGCAATTAGTATTGTCTTATTTTTGGATACTAAATATTGGTCGAGGTTGTATTAAATATAGTTTCCCCTCCTTCCGAGAATCCCCCTCACTTCGCGGCCGAGGCAATAGATATAGTTTCCCCTCCTTCTGAGAATCCCCCTCACTTCGAGGCCGAGGCGATAGGTTATAGTTTCCCCTCCTTCCGAGAATCCCCCTCACTTCGAGGCCGTGGCAATAGATAAGTTTTCCCTCCTTCCGAGAATCCCCCTCACTTCGAGGCCGTGGCAATTACCTCCTTCTGAGAATCCCCCTCACTTCGAGGCTGTGGCGATAGGTTATTTTAGTTTCTCCTTCTGAGAGTCCCCCTCCCCTTGAGGCCGTGGCACTAGCCTATTCGTAAGCGTAATTTTAAGAGTATATATAAGAATTCATATGTACATTATATTCTAAGTCGAATCGTTGCAATAAAAGAGTTAAGATCTAATTGGAGAGAGTTTGGTTTTTTCTATTATTCTGAGTTTTCGTGCTTTCCTCAGAGAGACCCTGGACTCCGGCGAGTATACCCCAGCCAGAGTAAATTAAGCATCACTTAAGAGTGAAGATAGGTAGACTCCATGGTGGGTAGGACAACTTATTCATATATAGTGACGAGAAAACGGCATTGTTACATATTTTTGCACTATTGTACATAGACTAACGACCCTGACTGACTGGTTAAAGATGTGAGGAATTTAGGAAATTTTAATACCTATAAGTCATATCCTTAACCACAGCCAATCCCCTAATCTTGGCGATAGACCGACGATCCAAGATGAAGCCTCACGGAGGATTGTTCCATGGTTTTAATACAACAAGAAAAAGATGATTATTCCTTAATTCATTGAGATTCTGGCTTATTTTCAAATTAAGTTAGTTGGTAGTTTCTTTTTTTTACATTTCAGGTTCAAAAAGCCAACATTTTTTCCATGCAGTTCTCCTTTGAAGCAAACCCTCGAAATATTGCACTTTACTCTACAATTTCAAACAAATTACTGAGCCCAATTTTTGCGGTTATTCTGTTGTCCGTTTTCTGTTTTTCTTTTTCTTTTCAAATAGCATCAGTAACTTAAATTTTATTCCAATTAAAGTGGATTCTCATTCAATTGCTATTTCATTTCCCTCGTGTTTCGTCTGGTCCTCCTGCTTTGTATCTTAAACATCGAAATGAACAGAGTAGTACTCGAAATCTGCAATAATTGTACCCTGCTGAGGCTTTGAAACCCTTTCACTAAATCAAAAAAAAAAAAAATAAAATAAAACAATAACAGCCAACCCAACTTTACACAGTGCCTATATCAGTGGTAGCTATCCGTTCCAAAAAACTTGTCAACATTCACCGCACAACAGCTTTTTGGCCAAAAGCCAACACAGCAAGTTTTCTTTTCAGTTGCGTCCCTTTTTGCGAGAAGCCCTGAAAAGTAAAAACAATGGATAACTGTAGTTTGGAAAACTATTCATTTCACATTCTAACTTTTTTCTTCTCATTTTTGTGTGTGTTTGTCTTGTCGTTTGCTGTTTTTTTTTTTATTTTTGTTAATCTTTGAATGTAAGTATCACAGTGGGGTAGGTGTGAAACGTTGATAAAAAAGTTTGAAATCATTTTTTAAGAAATTAAAAAGGTTTTGATGAATATCGAAATAGGATATTGTACAATTTTAAATCTTTTTGCAACGTGTGTTGCCCTGGTGTATATTCGTGTTATGCCGCATTGTCGGTCATCTAAGTAGAATTTGAATGAAAGCGTGCGATGACTAAACGTGGATGCAACAGCCGAAAAAGAGAATGCCAAGCGCCCATCGTTCTTATACCCAATCCACTTCCGGTGTTGAATTCAAACCTCCCATAACAAACTCATAACATCCTCGTTTTCATTGTTGGTTCAGGATTATCCCTCTATAATACATACAGATTCAGAGACAACCATTTCGAGAAGAAAATGAGGTCATTAGGAGCAGTGGCAGCTGAAAGCATTTACCCTACAAAGAGCAATCAACTTTCTCTGTTTCATCCTTTCCGCTACCGCGCGTTCGCCTTCTGCCATTAATATCGACGAGTGACGACGCCGTTTGCTGCGCGTTCAACATACCAATTCCATTCGCTCTTTTATGAGGTGAACACTCGACAGTGCGAGGCGACACAATCAAATGCAACCATATCCACACTTCCACTCGCAAAACCCCAACAAGGACAAAGTGAAGGTTTTGAGCGAGGGAACGCAAATGCTCCCGACCCCAAGCCGCCATAAACGAGCCCGCGAAATGCAAAAAGCATGAGTAGAAAAAGCTTAAGGGAAAAATCATCCTAAAACAGAAGAAAAATAGAAGATAAACTAGACTCAACCCCCTCCCCTCATGTGATGTTTTAATTATGACTTTGCCACGGGATATAAAATGCACTGATTTAAATCTTCCTCCTCTATTCTCTTTTATGCTTTTTCTCGTAACCCCGCAAGTTGATAAAAAAAAACATAAAAAAAAAAACAAATAAGAAAAACTAAAAAATGAAAAAAAATGAAACACTTGTTAAGGTTAGGTTTTTACGCTCGTTCGCGCTTTGCTTCACTGACAACGGCCGCGGCCACAATCATAAAAAGCAGAATACAATTTCTAAAATTATAAAAATGGTTAAGGGGATTGCTTGCAAACAAACGCACTTGATGCTCTGTCATCCTTTCGATATGACGATGACAACGGGTCCTGCAGGCGAAGGACACGACAATGCCGATGCTCACTTCAAGAGCAGAGACACACAGAGCAAATGTCAAGCGGAGAAAATAGAGATTATAAGTGACCTTGAGAGACGAGAGTCAAGGTTATAATCTTTTAATTCACAAAGAAATTTCAAACGAATTAATTATGCAAATTACTGCTGGCTAGGCGAGTGGCCTTTTTTTTGTTAGAAAATGCTTCTTTTGTTTTTTGTTTGGACTCTTAAATATTCAGGAGAGGTTTTGGTTCTGCAGACATATATTATATGGTTAGTAGTTAGTAGATATTGTAGTGCGACAGAGGACTTTTATGAAATGCCATTGGGATTTTAAGTGGTCGTAAAACTTTAAGTTAATATTATATGTTCGGTTCGGTCTTTTTTTCTACTTTTTGATCATGTTTCTATGAAAATAAAAATGTCAAGGACTGGCGCTTTGTGCGAAATTGAAAATCTGCTTGTAGGACAAGGTTTCTTCGGTGAATTTATAGTAGGTAACCTTGTATTACAACTTTAATACGAAGATGAGTTTTGACATTAATTCGTGAACTTACTCGGAACGTAGGGTAAGTGTTAGAAACGTTGAAAATATGATACTACTGTGATGATATTTAATTGCCTAATCAAGCTTTAAATTCTTTTAAGAAGAAATATCTTAACACTTTTAAATTGAGTTCCGAATTTTCAAGAATTTTGTTTGACTGTCTTCTGGCTTTTGGCAACAATTGTTGTAGATAGAGTGATGTTTGCAGGAGTTCGGTTAGCAACTGGTTTGTTTCTGGTTCGGTGCAGCTGATAGAAAAAAAAAATTATTTTTGGTATATGGCGATGTTTATTTTCCTGAGATCGGTTGGCAACTGATGTTAATTGATCGCGGATCGGTCAGGGTATTATGATTATGGCAATTTTGGGAATATAGGTATACCACGGACAGGAGGCACATAGTGTGACTTATACTTCATGAAGTGTTAAAATAGATTTAAGGCGGGAAGTTTTAATAGGTCATTACACTTTACAGCTTCTTGTGATGTTCTTTTGTTTTTCTCAGCTGAGGTAGTTTAGCGGGACCAGGTTTCTACAAGGAAAGAACAAATAAAACTCGGTGTTAAAAGAAAGATTCGGTTCTAATTTATTTATTGTAGTAAGAGAGTTTATAAACGGCGAATTCCAAGAACAAACGGTGGCGGTATAATAACTTCCCTAGTGCCGACGGTACATGGGATTCAATCCCTAGTCGGAACAATAATAATACAACTTATACTACAATGGGAAAACTTCCCTAGCATGGACGGAAAGATGGGATTCAATCCCTAGTCTAAGCGATACCTACGGTGGGGTATTTTCCCTAGCCTCAACAGCACATGGGATTTAATCCCTAGTCGAAGCGATACCTACAATGGGATAATTTCCCTAGTCCCGGCGGTACATAGGATTCAATCCCTAGTCGGAACAATACCTACTACAAATACTATAATGGGATAAATTTCCTAGTCCCGACGGTACATGAGATTCAATACCTAGTCGGAATAATAAACAAAATCAAGAATATAATGAGATAATTTCCCTAGCCCTTACAGAAAAGTGTGATTTAATACCTTGTCAAGGCAATAAAGGCCAAAGCAAAATTTTATTTGAGGCTTCTTATAGTGCTAACCAAAAGATGCCTCAGAAATACTCTTTAATAAAATATATTTATCGAACAGAGCACCTAACCGGTCGGAGACCGAATGAAGTCTGCTTTTTATTATCGATATCACTCCTACTTGATATATTTCGAACAATTAGGAGTGAATTGAAAGAATACAGAAAAGTATACATCATGCAATTGCACAAGCAACCATGTAACTTCTGTGTTGCTGCATGTCTGTTATCGTTGTTCGTGTGTTTTTGTTGTTGTTTTATTTTGCACTCTGCTATTGACGAGCGGTTGTTGTTTGTATATTTCGACTGTGTGTTTGTTTCTGTTTTTGTAGTGTCTTTACCCAGTGGCAAATTTCCCAATTTTCACCAAGGAATTACCATGCGATTCACAAAGGAATGGAAGGTTCACGCATAAATTTGAAGTTGAATCATTTGGTGAAATTTACACAGGGCTGTCATTGGAGTTCACTAAGTGAATTTCTTGGTGAATATGCATCAGTGAAGTCATTGAATAAAAGTATTCTGTGTTTTCAATTGTTCTCTAACTCCGATGAAATGTTAAATGATAGTTCATTGGTGAACTCATCCCTTTTTTAAAAGTTGAATTTTCCACTACTTTTTTCACAACTGAAAAATATTATAAAAATGCAGCTGTGAAATCAAAAACCACCAAATGTAAATATCCAAACAAATTTATAAATTCTTTTATTGAAGTATTTCTGAAAGGACACAATATTGTTTTAAATAATAATCTGGATCTTCTACTTTTACTTCAATTTTTTGTAGCTAAACGACTCATTTTAAGTTGCTCCACATTCCAGATTCCAGAATACCTTTAGAAAATTGTTGGATACTTTTTACTTTAATTTCATTTCTATAAATGTCGAAAATAAATACCTTTTTATATTTGAGGATTACACTCATGTTTTCTCCTGTGGTGTTTATTATCATTGATTGACCTTTATTAAAAATAACTTACACATTCTTCACATCAACTGTCTTTAACCAAGATTTCTATTGCATTGATTGAACATAGATCGAAACATTTTTTTAATGATCGCAGATAAAAATAGTGGAAAAAACCAAAACCATTGCTTCGTTACTCGTCACCAATCGTCGTCGCGTCGTCCTCGATTAATAAAAAATGAAACTTGCAAGCACATAATGTTTATATACACGGAATCTAACAGGTCATTTCCACCCTTAAAAGAAAATTAAAAAAATTATCAGCTGCGTTAGAAGCTAGACATTATTTTTGTTTCTTGTTGTTCGTTTATTCTTCTTCTTATGAATACAACACACAGTGCTCAATGCCAATTGCGAACTCGTGAAGCTGTGCAGCACTTTTCCTTACTGAAATCACAACGTTTAAGCATGCGAAGAAACGAAAACGTGAGTAGAACAGAGAAATTGTACAAAGGAAAAAGGGCATTACTTTATTCCTATGAAATCATTTCCTTATTTTACCTCCTAAAAGTGTGGACTGAATTCCTTGCTCTTTTCACCAAAATTTTTCATTGAGGATGAAATTGGCCACTGGGACTGGGTAGCTTAGTGGTTAGGTGCGTTGGCTGCTAAGCAGAGCGTCGTGGGTTCGAGTCCTACTCCTGCCTAAAGTTTTTATTTCATCTTTCACGGGCACTGCCTCTTGCGAAGAACTGACAAAACTTCCAAGAGTATCATCTGTCATGAAAAAGTGCTTCTCAACTTTGCCGTTCGGAATCGGCGTAAATTGTAGGTGCCCTCAATTCTTCACACGCACCTAGAGAATTGTTGATGAGAGTAAGCCACTTAGGCCTTATTAATTTAGTTTGTTTTGTTTTCATTTTCTTTTTACGCTGCTATGGATGTTGGTTGCTGTTTTATTTCGGCTCAATGTTGTGTGTTGTCGTTTTGCTGAATTTTTAACTTCGTTGCATTCTTCATACAGTTCTTGGTTATATTTTTACTTCCACGCTTTATTAAATTAAGTGGACCTTCCCCTTCAACCAACTAAAAATATATCCTCTCGAGGTATGCCAATTCATAACATTTTTCAAACGATCGTAGTTTTCTTTATTTTTTTCGAGCAGTTGGAAAAGAGTCTTGCGCTGGAAAAGGGATAACTCTGATGATTTCTGTAGAAGCTCTATGATTGAGTAGGAAGAAAAAACTGTCCAACACGTCTTCAGTATATGTCCGGTATATGTCCAACAGAAGGAATACCTACATGTCTCGGAAACCCCTTCTTTGACTTCTCCAATTTATTAAATAGTACTTAATTGTTTGTTTTAGTTCTGAACTCTGTCAGGAGTAAATTTCTATAGCGGTATCACCCTTATATGGTCCAAGTGAGTCAACAACATCTAGAAAGTCAGATACATGCACAAAAGCATAGCCATTTGTCTTGCCGTTGAACGTTGTATTCAAGCTTTTTGTTCCAGTTAAAATTTGTTCCTAAATCACTGATCACATTAATGACAACTCTTCTCGTTTAAATTAGACGAAAGAAGTTCCAAGTTAAATTATGTTAACTTATGTCCGCTGACATAAATTATTGGTTTCCAGTTCTCCAGTTAATAATTGCACCAAGCCTTCAACTTGATGTGCCACAGTAGGTACGAAGTTCACCTTCTTTTTATTATAATTTATGCAATATTTTGAGTTACACTCGTAATTTTAATAATTTTGATTTGCACGGCTAAATCAGTGATAGAGCAAGCAATAACGCAATTAATGTACCACTTTAACGACAATAATCACGCCAATAGTCAAAATCACATCAAATTGTCAACATGTGGAAGTCATCGTTTTTAATCATCTGCTGGAATGAACTCACCTTGGAATATGTTCCCACTGATCTTAACTTAAGAAAAAATCCATAGTTGTATCTTTTCAGTACAAAATTTGACCGGTTGTTACTCTTGAAAGACATAAAAAATTTATAACTTACGGCATTCCTTCACTATAATGAGCAATAATATTATTTTAATAAATGTTATGTCCATATCCACAGCAGCAATAATTCACTAATTGTCTCTGCAGTCTCGGTCAGATATCTTATACTTTTGATGAAATTCTTTTTGTACATTTTCAATATACGGCCCATTCCTGTTGTGTCATCTCCAAACCTACTTGATTTTGCTCGTTTTGATTTGGCTGTTGCATATTGATTCAAACAAAAAAACATGTCTGTAGGTATCGCATTACCCAAAAACCCTCGTTTCCCACATTTTGTTTTTCACTGTTTTAATCCTTGTAAATAAGCAATCTATCAATCATTCGAACAAACTGTTATTGTCTTACCTTAAATCGTTTAGATAAACTCAATGGGTTTTTATATTTCTTTGGAATTCCCAAGAGCAGATGTTTCTATCTAAACGGCATTAAATGTTTCAATTCAATAAAAAGAAAACACCCATGAAAACAAAATTCAAACATCTTTAAAATTTTATTCCCTTTTCGAAAAGTATAAATGTTCATTGCTCAAGGTCAATTCAGTACGGCATCGGCATTCGATTATATTATAAAAGAAAAAACAAAACCTAACTAGAAAACTTTCAAGTCGATGTTTTTCTTCCCTCTGTTCACAGTGTGTAGGAAGCTTATGTGAATCGATATCTTAAACTCAATGATTTGGAAAAGTATATCTTGTTCGAAAACAAATCAAATTAAGAGAATTGAATCATAAGAACAAGGAGAGAACTTTATTGAATGTTAAAAAAATACATGTATATCTATTATCTAAGTACATTTACAAGGAAAGTTCGGTGGAGTACAAATTGTTCTTTGGTACATTTTTGTGGGCAATTCTTACAGTTGAGGCATCCATTAGGAACACTAGTCAACTAAGAGCCATTCAGTTAATAAGCCAAACTGTGTTGGTCTACATATTTCTTCAACCATATAGGTCAAAGTCAAATATAGCAGTCAAATGACTTCAAACAGCAAGAAGTAGAAGGTTGGTTCAAAATCTAGAAAAAAAATGTCCTGATCAGCCCGAATAACCAGCTTTCTTAACTTACTTACTTAAGGTGGGTCTCAACCAACAGTCTCCGCCAGCAAGCTCGGTCCCTAGCTAGCTGTCTCCAATTTTGTACTGCAAGTTGATTGAAGTCCTCTTTTACGTAGGCGCCACCTGAGTCATGGTATTCGTCCCACGGAAATAGTGTCGAAGGCTTTCCCGGTCGGGAGAATTGGTGTCCATCCGCTATTAATAACCGAGCCATCTGAGTATCTGGATCTTGACACTTCTGGCTAGGCCCGTGTCGTTGTAGTACGAATAGCAAAAAGTAGTAGGTAGATCCGGGTTCAAAACCAAGAAAAGAATGTCCTGATTAGCTCGAGTAATCAGCTCTTCTAACATATTTACTTACTTTACTACTACTTTAGTGTCAAAGACTTTCCGGGCCGGAGCATTGGTGTTCATCCGCTTTAATCGACCTTGACCCTTCTAGCTAGGCCAGTGTCGTTGTGCAAACCGTAAAGTTTGTTGTTAAATATTCTTCTCCATTCCCCATCAATGCACACAGGGCTATAGATAACCCGGAGAAATTTCCACTCCTAACAGCCTAAGGGCATATTCATTCGATCTTTTCAGGGTCTAAGCTTCTGCATCATAAAGCAGGACTGGGATGATGAGGGTGTTATAATAGTCTTAGCTTAGTTAATGGAGAGTGGGCATTACCACTTAATTGCTTAGTTCTCAGCCCAAAGAAACAGCCATTAGAAGGGTGATTCCTCGCTTGATTTCAGCGCTGGTGTTGTTGTCTGAATTTATAGCGGATCCTAGGTGACAAAGTCCTTTACTACTTCGAACGTTAATCCGTCTATGTTGACGTTGGCTCCAGGACATGGAGTTGGTTGTTCTTTCCTGTTGATAGCATTAGCTTGGTTTTGTACTCGTTATTCGCTAGACCCATCTTCCTGGCCTCCTCTTCAATACTGACGAACGCTCCACTGACATCATGCAACGTATGTCAATGTTGTTTGCGTATCCTAGTAGCTGGACGAACTTTTGAACGATTGTGCCTCTGGTGTTCAAGTTGGAGTTTTGCACAATCTTTTCAAGAATGATGTTGAAGAAATCTCCCCATTCTTGAGGATCGGGCATATAAAAAAAAAAAAAAAAATACGATGCTGAGCAGCGTTCGGACTTTACTTCGATCGAAGTAGATCTACTTCGATTTTGAAAATAAAAATTAATCTACTTCCCTACTTCTCTTTTTTAGGATCTACTTCACTTTGAAAGAAATTCTTAACCAACATATTAAAAGACAGCGCTGATCACTCTTTATTACGCATTACTCTTTGAACGCATTTGATCTTATTTGCTTCTACCTTCTTCCATTATGTGTGCTTGTGTTTTGAGATTTCAAATAGATAGTCAAATAGAGCAAAACGATTTGCCTAGATTTTGGTATTCTAAAGGGTTTTCCAATAAGAGGTGTTATTTTGAATAGCCCGCTATTTCGGTAGTTGTCACTTTTGAAGCTGTCATCCAACACTTCTCATTTCACACTTCTATTGTCATTTTTTTGGCATTTGACAAGTAAAAACTACGCCATTAATAAAAATGGAACGATACACACTTCAACAACGCATTGAAATTATTAAAATTCATTATAAAAATGGTGAAAATTTGGCAGAGACGGTTCGTGAAACTAAAACATTCTTGGGTCGTCGTGAAGCACCTTGTCGGACAACAATACAGAAATTGGTGGACAAATTCGAGATGTTGGGACAAGTTAGTGATGTGAAGAATTAAACCCGTGCACGTCGCTCAAGAACAACTGAGAATATTGCTGTTGTAGCCCAAAGTGTTGACGAAAACCCAGGTTTGTCCATTCCTCGTCGTTCTTTAGAATTAGGCATTCCACAAACGTCATTAACACAAGAACTCAAGCCGTCTGATCATCAACACTGTCGTGTCTTTGCTGATTGGGTCCTTGAAATGCATTAAAATGATCCGGAATTTCATCGAAAAATCATCTTGACTGATGAGGCCCATTTCCACCTCGGAGGCTACGTCAACGAGCAAAACTGTCGCATCTGGGGCGGTTTATGGTCCGGCGGGGTCATTGGACCTTACTTTTTCGAAAATGAGGCTGGAGCAACAGTTACGGTCAATGGATTGCGCTATCGAGAGATGATTAATGAATGGCCCGAATTGGATGGTATTGATCTGGACAACGTTTACTTTCAACAAGGCGGCGCTACGTGCCACACAAGCAATGAAACCATCGATCTTGTACTTGAAAAGTTTCCGGACCGTGTTATCTCTCGAAGAGGTAATCACAATTGGCCACTGACATCTTTACTTTTTTTGTAAAAGAGTTTTGAAATCTGACAATATGTTATGTTAATATATTTTTTTTTAAAGAAATCTTTATTTATTGATGTTATATATTAATACTGTTATTGCTATACCAAATAAACTTCTGTTAATAGTTTTTATTTCGAAAATTTGTTTTTTTTTTTGTATTTTCTAAATCTGCTTCGAAAATTTTGGATCTACTTCAGTTTTTTTCTGCATTTACTTCGAAAAATTTAATCTGAAGTCCGAACCCTATGCGAGGTTCGTTCGTCGCGCATGTTTTCTTCTGACTTAATTTTGCAGCTGATCTGGTGCACACTCCTAACCATCTCGAGCTGCTTTGTACAGTTCGGCGCCTAGCCCGTCTGCTCCAGCGGCTTTGTTCGACTTAAGTTAAGATATCATTATCTTCTCTTTGTCCATGTCGGGTGGTTGGAATTGTTGGCCTTCTCCACCCAAATTGAATGGTTCTGTATTGCTGACGGAATTTTGCTCGTCATCGCATTGAATATCCTCAGCACTCTCTGTGGTTCCACTACGATATTCCCAGGTCCTTACAGGCTTCGGTTCGCGGTGTAAGACCCTTGGTGTTTTTTTTTATCTTTTTGTTAAACTTTCGATCCTCGTTCCTGTTGTGACATCCCTCTATCTCCTCGATCGCGCGCTACTCATGCTCACTTTTTTTTCTTTCTGAGCTCTTCTCTCGCAGAGGTGGAGAGTTGGAGTTAATAGTCAGGTTGCTGTTGACGCTTGTGTCTTCTTGAATGCACTGTGTCTACCCTTCAAACATATTTCTCATTTGCAAAAAACTTATCTGCTATTCCATAATAAAAAAAAACCCACTAGTCAATAAACAACGAGGAAAGAAAAATGATTGATGAAAATCGCAAATACAAAGCCAAAATAACAACAAAAAGAAAACCCAAAAATCTTAAAATTCTATAGTATTGACAAAGAGAATCCCCCTGAGTGTACAAATAACCTATCCCACTTTAATATCACTTTAGATGAGTTTTGTTTATTTTCATTAAACCCAATTTCTTTACAAAGCAAAAAATATACAAGCCTCAACTTTGAAAATTTTCATTTTTCTTTTTTTTTCTCTCCCCATTCCACCCTGAATCTTCTTGTCTTCAGTAATAGCCTTGGGCACGAGCACTTAAAAGTGGAAGCAAGAAAAAAAAAATGAAAGCATCATCCGAGAAGAAAAAATAATTTGCTGTCCTGTGTCCGTCACGCAGTTTGTATAACGCAAGGAGACGGTTTACACGTTTCGCGACTCATAAGAGTGTCGAAAAGATACAACACAAACGCAATCACGGAACAGTAGAAAATGTAAAACGAACAAATTGCCATTCCCCTGCTTTCTGCACCTTCTGTCCTAGGATTCATTTGATTTGCATATCTGCCTGCGATTTAGTCCTGCTAATGGACACAGCGACTTTCTATTCACTTGACATACGCTTCTATCAGCTTGGTGCTTTGTTCCGGTTGAGTGATTACATTCGAACGCAAGCTTTTCCAAACAGTTTTGTTTTTTTTTCCTATTTTTATTTTTATTTTTATTTTTCGTTGTCCTTAATGTCCTTTTCTGTAGCTTTATATACTCACAGTTTTCCAAGAGGCTTTGTTCAATATCAACCTGCGTAATAAGCCTTGGGGGCAAATTAAAGTGATTGCTGTGTGGTGAGCGTTTGTTGAAATCTGGTCATCTCAACAGATAGCATCAGTCGTCGACATGCCATACAGTGGGAAATAGATTTCAAACTTTCAACGCGATATGAAATGACGACGACCTTAAGAAAAAAAACCAAATTGATTCCATGTGAGAGTTTCAAGTTTCCACTGTTATTCATTGAGTCCTTCTGCCAATGCCAAGATGGCATGGAAAATCCGACAGCGGGGATAAGTTGGTAGTTTATTCGTTTTCGTTTAATGATTTAATTTTTTTTTTGCCTTTGTTTTCTTTGCTGCTCTAAAAGATTGTCTTCTGAATTTTGGTTGTGTCTATATTTTAGACTAACAAAATATATTCACTATTAAGTCTTATGGCAGATGTTTCTTCGAAACCCAAGAGAAAAAAAAAACAAAAAAACAAAATTAAACTTTTTACACCAACCACCGGCAACATTGCCAAGTGTTGCGGGATAATCTTTGTTTAATCGCATTTTCTATCTTAATAAACAAAAGAATGTACATATATATTTGTAGTAGCAAAGCAAGGACTTGCGATGGAAGTTATGTAAGTTGAAAATCTTTGAATTATGTTCTAAGAGAGATTTTAGATTGAAAATATTTGGAAAATAAAATTCCATGTTAAAAAAACACAAAGTTCGAACACTTGTTAATTGTTTAATTTAAGAGAAAAGGAAAAAGTAAATCTACGGCTACATTTATTATACCATATTCTTTTTCTTTTTTTCGTACAAATTTCCTTAGGCGTGTCGGTGCCGGGCACATTTTTGTAGCACAGGGGGAAATGTTATTAGTTCGCGTCACGTCTTTATTACAGAACCGCTTTAAATGAAATTTTATACCGATAAACTATAGAACCTACAAATGGAAACAGGCTATTTTTTTCAACAAAAGGGGTTGAAAGGGTTACATGGGGTTGAAATAGGGAGTCACAATTTGCATTGAGATTATAAAATAAGAAAACACAGTGGCGCGACAGCTTTCGAAGAGCTAAGGCCTAAGTGGCTTACTCTCTCATCAACAAGTCTCTAGTCTCCAATTCCGAACGGCAAAGTTGAGAAGCACTTTTTCATGACAGATTGATACTCTTGTAAGTTCTGCGCCCGTGAAAAATGAAATAAGAACTATGGGCTTGAATTGAGATTGAGATTAGGACGTAGTTTTTGATAAGGCTGGAAATATTTCCTATCGTTCGGAAAATGTGTATCTTCTCTGGAAATATTTCCCAAGTTCGAATAAATCGTATCGTGAATGATGTTCGGAATTCCCCTAGAAATTTAGTGCTATCATGAACATGGTGTATTTCTCGTGATTTCTCTGGAGTTTTTTCCCATTTATTTTGATGGAGAAATCGAAGTACGAATGACCAATGTAAGTGCAATTAAAATCTTTTTATAAATAAAAAAAATGTTTGATGTTATTATTATAGTACGCCTACTAATCAAAATCAAATTGATTTTCTGATACTGGTCAGTATAATGAAAAAAAATAAAATACTGATAAAGCAAATGGATTTTCCACCAACAGGGAAAAATGAGGATCCCACCAAAATCATTCTGTTTTCATCTCTAAAAAGTAATGAAATCTAGACAAAGTTGTGCCAAGTCTTGGTTCCTTGATGCGATTTCTTTATTAGCCGCGTTTTATTATCCTCACTAACCCATATGGGTTACCTCGTGATAATAAAACGATCTGGGTTATGAAGATTGAAGTTCAAACTATGTTTTTTTCCGAGACGCAACCCTGATACATTTTATTTTGCTTTTCCACAAACAACTTGTTTTAATTAATTCTAATTGAATTGACTCTTATCCTATGGCTTCATAAAACTGTAGCTAAGAGTGGAATACGAGTTATTTTTTTTGTTAATATGGCTGATATTAATAAATCTTTCTGCAATAACTTCTTTTTTGTCTCACACTCGCCATCTATCCGCCATAGTTAGAACACATTTCAGACTTAAAAAATAAACCCCGATGCCGATCGGGGTTACAGGTTGTTGTTGTTTTGTGTGCAAAAAATTAACCCATATGGGTTAGTGAGGATAATAAAACGCAGCTATTATTATAGTTATAATAATAAGTACTGCAATCTACAAATAATTTTGTATACTGTTAGTTTCAGGCTCGCCTATGCGTGAGTATTTTTGAAATACGCAGATTTATCAAGCCCTCAATTGACTGGCTATTGAATCCAAGTGGCAATTTTACGTCAATGGGTAGAGGTTCTGGTGATAGGTAGGCACAATTTACCACTAGTGTCATGGAGCACCTGGTTTAGTACCCTTGTGTACCCTTCAACGGCCAAGCCACACAACATTAACTGTAATAATAAAGAAATCGTATAGTGAGGAAAATTAGAGCTTAGACTTGGCACGATTTTGTCTTGTTGTCTTGTCTTGCTTGTTTCTTACAGAACGTTTTTGGTGCCATTTCACTTCTTTTTGTAGAAACGTGTGTGTATTGATTTATTTTCTTAGATTGTCTTATTTGACAGAGTTTCTTTCTTTTTAGAAGTAGTTTTTTTTTTTTATTATTACAAATACTTATTTCTTTTCTTTTTTTCTGGTTCCGATTGTTGTACAGTAGCAACAGTTTTCCGTATTGCCCTATAGACGCTTAAAATTCAGAAAGATCAGCGCGGTATTTACGCCCTAGCCGGTTGTATTCGGTGATTGCTGAAGCTTGAGCTTCTATATTCTTGACGTCAACACATATGAATTGCACCACATAAAGATTGGTAACTCGTGAAAGCGCCACGTGCGTCGCCACAGTGTGTTATTTTGCAAATCTACACTTTAATCCAAAAAAAAAGTTGTCCAAATAATACGAAATTGGTATCAAAAGAAAGGTAAAAACTCCAGCAACAAAATAATAACAAAGAAAAAAAATTCCACACTTGTTTTTACCGCTTATCAGCATTACAAAGATCTACTTGGCGAGAGAAAAAAAAACAACAAAGCTCTTCTCATTTCGTGTGTCCAGTTGCTAACTGAGTGATCAAGTTCGTTATTATTTTTTTGAATCAAATTAATTTTTTTATTTTTTTGTGATATTTATGCCCAGTTTCATAAACAAACACTAAAAGTACTTTTAGCAAAAATATTTTCAAATTTTATCAGACCCTTAAAACTTTTGAATTTCACCAACTTAAAATGGGAAATTTCAGGGAATTTTTTGTCAAAATTCACATACTTATGAAAATTGTGTGAGAAGAAATGAGAAAGCGTTATTTTCAGTTTTCAAAATATTCAATGACACTTTTAAAATTTAATGAGCCAAAAATGGGCATTTAGTTTTAAAGGGTGTTTAAAAGTTGGTTTATTTAAAAAAAACGCTTGGTGAAACCAAAAAATCTCATTTTAAGGTTTAAAAGCCTGTTAAATGTTTAAAAGTCGTTTATGAAATTGGGCATTAATCTGTTATCTGGGTAAGTGTTTTTTTTGTATACATTCAGAAATTAATATAAAATCGTAGTTTTTTTAATTCCCTAAAAGTGCTGTTTTTTATTTGTGTTTTGTGACTTTGTGAAGAGTTTTAAAAATGTATCCTCATGTATCCAGCGTGAAATCGTGCTTAAAATCTTCGTTGGTATATTCTGTGTCAGAAACCATTTACTTTTTTTGCGGCCGTCTGCTGACCCCATACATTTTTTTTTTTTTACCGGCTCATGTAGCAAAATGAAAAATTCTGCAATTTTCGATTTATGGAGAAGTTACAAAAAGAAAGATCGAAACAAAAAAGTTGCGGCTTTTATAATGCAGGACTTTGGTCTGGCAGATATACTGACAGAGTCCCAAGAGTGCTGCAAGCATTTGTCAGCTCTCTTAATTCAAAAATAATGAGTAGATGGGAGAGAAGTTGGCGGAACGCTGAAACATTTCTAAGACTTAATGAAGCTTGGTTGAATGAAGATGTTCAGCTGCCTGAACACTTTATTGAAGATGCTCCTTCTACAAGTAGTGGAAGTATAATTCGTGGACGACCAAAAAAACCATTCGAGCAATGTGCTCCTAGAGTCCAAAAAAGGAAAATAAAGAAACTGGTTGACTCAAAAACTCCAAACGAAATTGCACTTGCTGCAGAATTGAATTTTTGGTCATCAGGTAAAAGGGATGCAGCTAAAATAGTAAAGGAGCTTGCAAATTGTTCTCCTTCAAGGGCTACCACATTTAAAAAAGCCAGGTTGAGCCAAGAAAAGGGTATTTAAGTAATAACTCCATTATCCTTGGTACTACATGCTCCCAAACATTCATAAAATATTGATGCATTCAAAAGAAATTATCAAAGCTTGTATATTACCCCTTGGTCAATCGTCTGAGGAAGCCCAAGAAGCAAGCAACAAAGAATACAGGCGTTTCAGAGAGCATTTCAGCAGAAAGACTTCACGGCAGAACTGTAATCGGGACGTTTTAAATCGATTTTTGCTCTTTTCAGATCCTAACATTTCGAGCCGCAGCATAATATATTATAGAAAGAGAAACACTCTCCCACCAGAATGTATTACGTTGTTAAAAGTTCCAGTAACGGAAAATGTTAGCTCTGAAGAAGATGACATATAATTATAATTAATCATTATTTAAATATACTTGTTTTTAAAAAACTTATAAAACAAAAGATAAGCAAAATTAAAAATCAAAACAAATATAAAGTTTAGAACACAAATTTAATGTTCATTTATTGTGCATATGAATTCTTAAGATCATGTTTCTGATTTGAAACTTTAAACCAAGCTTTTGATGGGTTAAATAGATGTAATCACATTTCCAAACTCCAGGTAAGCTTCAAAAATGCAGAAAATGCAATAACAAACCACATTTCAACGCATACGCATCAATACAAAATCATTCAATAAGTAAAATATTTTAGTGCACCTAGATTCGCAAAATATCACACTGTGGCGTCGTCGGTTTGGACACAAGAGAATATGAAGGTGTCAATGTCCATGAGGCCATTTTTTAGACTATAAGACCTTAGCTCCCTGGCTCTTGTGAATTGTTGGGGTATACATCACACAAATTTGGAATCGTTCCCTGTACAGTTATGCCCGGGGTACTTTACGTCGATCTATAAAAATTTGGCAGGGCTCTTGTATTTTCATTTTTCCCTTTATGTGGCAATTAAACCATAACTTTGTACCGAATGAGTGGCTAAAATGCGAAACATTGCTTTCATTTAACTTCAGAAATCAACTAATGACGTACAGACTTGAAATTTTAGATTTTTCTGGTTTTATCCTTTTATTTTATAAAAGTTCTCACATAGGTGCCTGAAAATGCGACGAAATGGTTCCAGTAAAGCATGGAACAATTAATTCCAGTAAAGGATGGAACGGCAGTGTTTGGTTCGCACTCAACTTGGCGGAGGCACTACCGTGCCATCAACTGTAACAAAATTCTGGAAAAAGAAGAAGACACACCTCAATAGCCTTGGTCCACCAATTCAATCCACATCGTATTGGAAAAAATTAATACTTATTTCTCAACGTAAATGTAACGCTATAAGGCCAAAAAATACAGAATTAGACAAGACGTCTGTTTGTCCATTGCTCTTATGAGGCAACACACACCGAAAACGACATGACACAGTAAAAAGTTTTGCCTGATCGTCGGCTGCAGTATGTATTTACTGTATAGGTTGTATAGGAGCAAAACACACCGAAGTCCGGGACAAAATGTCAGCATCCGAAACTATACACTGCCCTATGAAGTAACACACACCACAGTGAAGGAGCAGGTGTGAGCATGGAAAACACTATCTTGAACAAATCCAACCAGCTCCTAGACTATGCGGAAAACATAGAGATCATCGGTCGCTCCTAAAGAGCTTTGCTTGAGTCCTCCAACGCGATTGAAGAACAGGCGAAGCTTGTCGGTCTTGAAATGAATAAGGACAAAACTATTTTATCAGTTCTTCGCAAGTACTTCTAGGGCTAGTGCTGTATAGTGAAATAGCCAGATGCATCTCGCCCCCTAAACAACTCCACCCAATACTTACGCTTCTATTAACGCTCATCAGTTTAGCCTAGAGCCCAACATCGGTCGCACGGGTACGGTTAAGTACAGATATTCCTACGCGGAAGTGGAACTGTTTGCATTTGCACACTGTGTATTTCCAAATCTTTTTTAGGTCCAGCAACTCAAGACTAATTTACACCGACTTTTCAGGAACTTACAATATCTCACGTTATCACATTAGATCTACATTGATCTAAGTGTGACGATCCAAAAAAAGACAGTAAAGACTATGGTTATTAAAACCTCTACAATCTACATACTCAATTTGTCCTTTTGCTGCGCCAAGTCGATGGGCGACAGTACAACGATAACCTCTTATATTGTCTCTTGAGTTATAAATGAGACAAGGAAACACTATCAAAGCCATATTGCAATTATTAATCCTACTTTTGTGTATATTATTCCGTCAGAAAAAACTGGCTTCCTTGAAAGTTCAAATAAACTTCCGATTTCGCTTTTATTCACTTTCCAAATCACCTTTCATTAAGTCAATCTCGTTCTTCATTAAGATATACCTTAAGATCAGGTTCTCAGTCCATTATACAATCTTTATCTTCTCTTCTTATCCATTTCCAGTGCCTCAGCTGTCTACTCCTTCAACACAGTCGCAACTGGGAAATACCAAACTGAAATATCTGACTGAAGTCAATATCGTCAATCACTGGTGTTAAGATTCTATAAAGAAGAAATTGTCGCCCCCCCATTTTGATGTCTCTCAATGAACTTTTTTTGTGTGCAGGAAGAGGAACAGGAGCACTCGTCTTGATTCAGCAACAATTTTCTTCAAGATACGAGCAAAGCAGGTATCTTTCTTGCAAAAAGCAGGTGGCACACAAAAGGGACTTCTTCAAATCGAATTTGTTGCAAGAAAATTTATTACATCCATAATTTAGTTTTATCTCTAGAGCCATCGTCTGCAGAACGGCATCAACATATAAGCAATACCTATAGAGCATCCTCTGTTGAAGGACAGGGAGCAAGATTCTTGGCATGCGGCCCGTCGAACAAAAAGACGGACGGCAATACTGAAAGGGAGAACAAATCTGAAACGTAAGACAAGAGAGGGGAAAAAGTCCTTCTCCATTGAATACAATGGCTTTTTCGTTTTTGTCTTCTGATGTTAATAGCTCCTTATTGAGTACGCTCGAAGATAAACATTGCTTGGGTGTGTGCTAAGCGACAATTTAAAGAGGCCATAAAAGTTCAATAAAAGTAAATAGCAGCGTTGGTGCATATACAATAACATGATAAAGAAGAGAAACGAGTTCCTGCCTACGCTGGGAGTAGGTATACCGTTATTGCTAGCAAAAAGAAGAAACATTTTTCGGTTTCTTATTCTTATGGCGCTGCTGGCTCGGTTGTATGTAATGAGAAATTGAAGCTAGATGCGTCTCCGTTGAATAGCTATTCGATTTGAAAAGGTGGAGTCGAGCACCGGCTCATTTGAAGGGATTTCCTTCTTTTCCGGAAGGATTCCCGTTTATTCCCTAAATAGCTCACAATAAAGTTATACACACTGCTGACTGCCTCTATTTTATTTTGTTTGGATTCTTCACCTGAATGGGATTTGCTTAAGCTTCCCTCCGACATGCTCTGAAACAGTGTATGGAAACACTGTTATTTGTAACAAATATCCTTATTATATGGAATACAAAATATTTCCTTGCTACACGAGCGTCTTGTTTCTTATACGAGTTCTTACAAACAGCAAACTCCTGTGATTTTGTCAACATGTTTATAGCTAAGCTATAACGATCTGAGGATTTCCAGGATTTTGTCCTTGCTATAAAGTTCCTGCGATTTGGAGCTGCTTATTTTCTTTGTTAGTTGTGCATGGTTCAGTGATGAAACACCTAAAACCGCCTCCTTATTGTTATACTATGATGATTGAAATTCCGTGGAAACCGGATATGGCGGATATTATTCAACTTCTTGTAAGAACCTTGTAAGAATACTTTCCTTAAAGCTAAGGTGAGCAAAATCTTATGATATAGTCCAGTTTAGTTTTGACAGAAGTATGAGTGAAGGCAAATGTTTTACACACCTTCAGTTAGCTGATAATCCTGTTTCCATTTCATTTTTGAAAGGACAAGGTCATTCGCTTGTGTTCCCTAGTCGTCGATATCAAGTGTTTTATAATCTGCAATTGATCTTTCTTTGTAGTTTCATTCACTTTGAACATGGTTTTGACATTATATATAACTTTCTTGGTTGGTGTAATGTGTGAGGGTTGCAATTGAGTACTAGTATTAGAATTTCTCTTTTCAGAGAATATTTTTTTAAAAACTGAGTTACTTACTTACTCTTACGGTGGCGTTCTGAACGTAAGCCTCAACCAACAGTCTCCGCCAGCGAGTTCAGTTCCTATTAGCTAGAAGTCTCCAGTTTTACACTCCAAGTTGATTGAGTTCCTTTTCCACTTAGGGCGCCACTTAAGTCACGGTCTTCTGCTACTTTTCGTCCTTCGGGAATTATGTCGCACATTTATCCGATTTTGTCAGGGTCCATGCTTCTGCAACAAACAGCAGGACTGTGATAATCAGGGTGTTATATAAATTACCCTAGTTAATCTAAAGAGGGTATTGTATTTTGTATATTTTGTATTTGTATTTAACTAGCCGAAAATACCCTGCGTTGCCAGGTTTGAGAATTTCTGCGAGAGAGCTATAGGTAATAACGCCAGAAAATTCATCATTCACCATTGTTTGATGTAATATATTGATTCTTAATAGTAAAAATGTGCACGACTTGGTAGTACGAACTTGCTCCTGCATGCTAAAACTAAATATTTATGATTACTTCTATCCAATAATTGCAAAAAGTAGTGCTTAAAGGGATATACTTTCAGCAATTCTGATTACACTCTTACTTACAGCTTATACACTTAACTCACAAAAAAAAACTCAATATATAAAAATAATTAGAATTTATTAAGAAAAATTTGAAAATGTACCTCGTAAATGCATTGAATTCCAAAAATTTAAATGCCAAACAAATTCAAACCTTACTCTTGATTTATTGATTTTTCTTTTTTTTTTTTTGAAAATCGACGGAGCCGTTTTTTTTTTATTAATTTTTTATGTATAATTTTTTTCAAAAATGTCTTAAAATTGATCCGTTTTTGACATATAGAATAAAAAAAAAATTAAAAATATTTTTTAAAAATCCAAAAAAAAATTTGAAATTTTTTTGAATACAAAATATTATTTGAACAATATATACGTATTTTCAAAAAAAAAAAAACTTACGCTGATTGAACTTTCGAGAAAATCTAATAACAAAGAAACGGTTCTATGGGAAGTACCGTTTTGGAGCAATACAAAATTTTTTTTTATATAAAATACATGAACGTTTAAAAAAATTAAACCCGAGGAAGTTTAAAAAAAATTGTAGGAGCCGTTTTGGAAGAAATTGAAAGTTTTGGTTTTTGGCCAAGAAAATCGTATGGTGGCTACCCTAAATTTTGATCTTAAAACAAAAATGAAAAAAACTGCGATATGAGTTTTTGCTCAAACCTCTAATTTTCAAATTTGAAGTCAATCGGATCAGTAGTAAAGGCTGTAGATGCCTGTAAACTTCCCGATAGACAGACAGACGGAATCGCCGGACCCACTTTTTTCGACTTCTCTATCATCGTAATGTCATATCTCATAAAAAAAGTTGATTTTAATTTACTCACCCGCAAATTTTGTTTTTAAATTTAGTAAACTGACAGCCGATATCAATTTTTTGAAATGTCTCTGGGCCTTACCAACAATTATTGACTAAACAAGCGTTTAGATAAACGCCACATTAAACTTTAGAGACGAGTTTATTTGTGTGTTAACCAATAACCAAATTAAACACGTCTTTAACTAAACTGTGCTCTATTACATTATCTACTACATTTGTTGCCCAACAGACAGCTGCTGTCGATATAACATTTGTTTTATTCATGAAATGTCAGCATAAAACTTTTCAAGTGAAATTATTAAAAGTAGAAATTAATTATGAGTTCCAACGTCGCTGCTTTTTGTTTTTTAAAGATTATTTTATTAAAAATGACGTTGGAAATGAAATACCAAAATAAAATAAAATGTTTTATTTATGATTTCATTTTGATACCGTTTTGGTGGTAGCCTTGACAAGATACACTTCTCCGCTATAGCGTAGCCCTTGTATGATCCGGAACGAGTTGCAGAGCACGTTCAAAGTGCAAAATATCTTTTTCTAGATTTTGTCACTGTAGTCGAGCCACAATCAACGAACATAAATAGCATCGGCTGATGTGGTATCGTTCTTCTTGATATTGCCGAGGATGGTGCAGCATTTATCACTGCGAACGTATTCCTTTTCGAACTTGGATCGATTCGAATGGATGTGCGCGCATCGCCCAGTGCATTGTGATAGTTGCAGAGCATCATTTGGCATGCAGCACGATTGCCTTAGTAGGCGGCCGAATCGGGGCATAGTAAAATTGCATCCGAGTATACTTTTAGTGCAGCCTGGTAGTTTTTTGATTTATTTTGGTCATTGCCCTGCTTCTCCACACACTCCATTGTGCAACGTCGCCTCTGAAAGTTAAAAGTGATATTTCCTGTGTAATGAATAAAACTTAAAAGACACGTTGGTCTTAAGTTGGCAGTAGTAACTTACCCGCAAATGTATGGGAATAAAAGGTTTCGCTGAATAGCCCCAATTATTCCCTCAAATATACGTAGTTGCATGATCAACAGATAAAAGAAACAAAACATACGAAAAATTTCTTTTGCTAACTGTCAGAATGACAGCACAAACATGACGTTTACACTTAATCACGAAGTTAAACACGCGTTTCTCTACTCTAAAGTTTAGAGTGACGTTTAGCGTTAAGCTGGCTATTAAATTAATTATTGGTATGGTTCATTATTTAGAGTCCACTTAAATATTTAAGTAGTCACTAAATTTGATTATTGGCAAGGCCCTCTCTATTTTTCATTTCATTTCCAGTTTATTCTTCTAAATTATATTTATTTTGGACCAAGACAATGTTAACACCGAACATGCCCGATTTTCTGTGCATAAACATTTGCGCTTTATGAATATTTTGTACATTTCGGTCTCGGTCAAAATTAGTTATACTTATGAGTTATGACTAACAACATTTTACTAAGATTTTAATGTGACTTTGACAAAATCATTTAGTGGAACATAATTCTGAGTCCGCTAGTAACCGTGACCTCACAAATGGAATTGAATTGAATCCAAAATATTTTCATCTCCAAAATCTCAGGGAAAAAATTCAGTTAGCGATGCATCAGACCAAAGTGCAAATACATAAAAGGGTCAAGAGTGGACACTATGACGTATACGTAACAATTTTTTATTGCATTGCGTCATGGTGAAAATAGAAAGTTTTTTCATGAAAAACTCGGAAATCTTATCGGTTTTTAAAGGGAAAATTGCATGTTATTGCAGGTGCATTGGTTTTCAAATGGAAAACTTAGGGCTTCACGATACGATACGATACCGATATTTTTCGATTGTATCGGTATCGTATCGAATAACAAATTATTTTATCGTATCGTATCGATATCGGTGATAATTTTAAGACAAATTTATCGCATAGTTATCGAATTCGATACGATACCGATACGATACTGGATAAAATATCGAAATAAGAAAAAAATGTTCATTAGGCCGTGTGCGAATTGGGTTAAAAAGTGGTTAAAACTTGAAGTTTGGTTAAAATTTGACACTTCGCATTGAATAAAATGTGTTGAAGATTAGACTAGCTGCGGAGCAGGTTAAAATATGACAGGGGTGGTTAAAAATTCATCCATTTTTAACCACAGTTCATCCAATTCGCACACGGCCTTACTATTAAAGCGCGGCAAGAAGTGAAACGCAATCTATTCAAAATTTGTTTTATTTGAGTATAGACTATCCGAACCCCCAACTTTAAATTGACATTTGTTGAAAGCTCACAATCCCATCACCATTCTAAGAGAAAAATAAAGAACGGTGTACCTTTTCGCGTAATTTGTTTTTCTGGTTTAGACTTGATATTCCAACCCCTAACAGACTTTATTTTTATAGGTGCATTTATATATGTATATATGACTATAGATGAAGACAACCTTTCAACCACCTATTATATTTATATCGCAGGTACTGGATATCGTACCGATTATCGTATCGACCTTCGATACGAAACGATACGATACTGATATTTTTATCGAATATGGTGAAGCCCTAGGAAAACTGGAAAATTTCAAAAAGCGTTTTCGATCAAAAACTCGGAAAACTCTTTGGTTTTAAAAGGGAATTTGTATGTAATTTAAGGTGCATTGCTTTTCAAGTAAAAAACGGGAAAATTTCCAATGAGTTTTCGAATGAAAAATAGAAAGACATTTTATAAATGGAGTCATGAACATTTTTTAACAAAGCAATTTTGTGGTAGTGCATTGCACCTGTTTTCAAATGGAGAACTGAACCCATTTTGAAATTTATCAGTTTTTTATTTGAAAACCAATGCACCTACAGTAACATGCAATTTTCCTTTTTAAAACCAATGAGTCTTATGAGTTTTTCATGAAGAACTTTCTATTTTCCATTCGAAAACCCATTGTAAAATTTTCCAGATTTTCTCGAAAAATAAATATCCGATCAACGTATTTTTTTTTTTTTTTTTTTTGAAAGTACGTATAAAGAAATAGAGTGGCGCAAAAGCTCTTGAAGAGCCAAGGCCTCAGTGGCTTACTCTCATCAACAATTCTCTAGGTGGGTGTGAAAAATTGAGGGGACCTACAATTTTACGCCGATTCCGAACGGCAAAGTTGAGAAGCACTTTTTTATGACAGATGATACTCTTGGAAGTTTTGTCAGTTCTTCGCAAGAGGCAGTGTCCGTGAAAGATGAAATAAAAACTTTGGGCCCGAGTAGGATTCGAACCCACGACGACGTTCTGCTTAGCAGCCAACGCACCTAACCACTAAGCTACGGACACTACGAAAGTACATATATACTGCCCAAATAATATTTTGTATTCAAGAAAATTTCAAAATTTTGTTTGGATTTTAAAAAAACTTTTAAAACTTTTTATTCAAAATTCTGTATCTCGAAAAGGGATCAATATTGAAAATCGAAATTAAAATATAAAATGTTGTTGAAAACTGCATATCCAAATTAATTTTAAGACATTTTTGAAAAAAATTATGCATACAAAATTTAAAAAAAAAACGGCTACGACGATATCAAAAAAAAAAATTCAATTAATCAAGGATAAGGTTTAAGTCTGTTTGGCATTTATTTTAAATTTAGAATAGAATGTATTTGCGAGGTACATATCTTACTTTTAATCTATTTTTAACATGAATTCTAATTATTTTTATATATTGAGTTTTGTTTTTCTTAGTAAAGTGTATGTTGGTACATGGCAATAAACTTTCCACCATAAGTGAAGGGGAAAGATTTAAAACGCCCAAAAATAAGTGACTCTTGCCAAATAATTGAAATCAGTGTTCTCAGTCTCATAAAAGACTTATGTTCTTATACATATAGGAACGTATTTGTCATTTATTTACGTATACTTTTGTGAACTGTTCAGCTGAGAATGGAGGTGAATAGAAGAGACATACATATGTATATACAAAATTTAAATTCATTTTAATACATTGAAACAATCATCTTATCCAAGAAAATAAAATATTCACATTCCAAAACATCAACAAATAATTTGTTTTTTAAAGATCAACTAAAAATTAAAGAACAACTCTGTTTATCTCCATTTTACAAATTTGTATTTTTATCCTGTGAAATATTCATCTAAAAAGTAAATAAAACGAAAAAGAACAATAAAATAATGAAAATGCTACATGAAGTGTTTGCTTCGTTTGTATGTACGTACGCAGGAATTGTTGCCCCTACATTACTTACTTACTAAGGTGGCGCTACAGTCCGTTGTGGATATGGGCCTCAATCAACAGTCTCCGCCAGCTAGCTCGGTCCTTAGCTAGTCGTGTCCAGTTTTGCACTCCAAGTTGATTGAGGTCCTCTTCCACTTGAGTACGCCACCTGAGTGGCGGTCTTCCTCTCCTCCTACATCCCTTGGGAATAGTGTCGAAGGCTTTCCGGGCCGGAGCATTGGTGTCCATTCGCTCTAAACGAGCCATCTGAGTCTCTGGACCTTGACCTTTCTGGCTAGGTCCATGTCGTTGTACAACCCGTAAAGTTCGCTGTTGTATCTTCTTCGCCATTCCCCTTCAATGCACACGGGGCCAAAGATGAACCGAAGACCTTTCCCTCGAAACTGCCTAAGGCACTTTCATCCGATTTTGCAGGGTCCATGCTTCTGCATGATGAGTGTGTTGTACAGTTTTACCTTAGTTGCTCGAGAGAGGGCTTTTCCACTCAATTGCTTTCCAAGCCCAAAGAAACAGCGATTAGCAAGAGTTATTCTTCGTTTGATCTCGGCGCTGGTGTTATTGCCCGTGTTTATAGCGGAGCCTAGGTAGACAAACTCCTCAACTACCTCGAAGTTATACGCGTCTATTGTGACGTTCTGCCCGAGCCGTCGGTGTTGGGTGTCCTTCCTCGAAGACAGCATATACTTCGTTTTTCCCTCATTTACCGCTAAACCCATTTTTGCCGCTTCTGTCTCAATTCTCACAAAGGCGCCATTGACATCACGCTGTGTTCTTCCCATTATATCAATATCATCAGCGTACGCGAGAAGTTGAACAGATTTTTGGAAGATAGTGCCTCTGGTGTTGACGTTGGAGTTCTGCACTATCTTCTCAAGAACGAGTGTGTGTGTATTATAAAAAAAAATCTTAATCAAAACATCTATAAAATAAGAAGAAATATGTGACGACCGGGTCGCATGAACTTGCTCCTGTATTCCAAAATTTAACTCACAAAACACTAAAAAAAATAAAAAGTCATTAAAATTCATATACAAAATTTATATTGAAATATGTATAGGCAATAGGCATCTCAATACACATTTTATCTGAAAAAAATCGATACAGTAATAATAATAATTTTGTACATAAAATTTTTCAAAAATGTCTTAAAACTAATTTGGGCATGCACTATTCAAGATCATGTTAATATGCGTCTTACATTTCAATTGCAATTTTTAATATTTCTCCGTCTTTGAGATACAGAATTTGGAAAAAAAAGTTTAAAATATTTTTTTTTTTAAATCCAACATTTTTTGAAATTCTTTTGAAAAGGAAATACATATTATGTACTCTTTAGAAAGAGGACGCTTTTTTCGATGTCCACATCATCGTATTGTCGTATTTGATCAAGATATCGCATGTTTTTGTTCTTCTTTTACGAGAACCGTCCATATTCTATGTGTCGTGAATAAAAAAATTATATCATGAAAAAATTATCCACTCACTTTCAACTTCATATTTCGTACAATGAATATTTACAGTCTTTTTGAACGAAATATTTTCAAATCCTTTTTTTGGTATCATAAGGGTAAAGTTTAAAATTGACTAACGAAACCAGATCCTTCTCTTTTGCAGTTAATAAATAAGAACAAATACATTTGCCCCACTTCTAACACAAAAAAACTGAAACAAAACATGATACAATTTAACGCAACTAAATAAAGAGCAAGTGGAAAAGCTGCTTCCATATTCGAAGAAACTCAAATTAATCACTTGTCTGGTGCAATATTTTCTTCATCTCTTTCATTCTGCAATAGCAGAAATTTAGAATGGTTGCCACAATAACTTGGTAAATGGATTTTGCTGACTGAGTATAGAATATAGGAATTATATGTGAGCTTTAAAATGTTCGTGTTCGAATTTTTATCTCCAAAGTAGTTTTTCTCTCCACTATATGAGACGTAAGAAATAATCAACCACGTCCAGTAAAAATAAATAGCTGGCAATCATGGCAGCAACATGAGTTAGTTTTTGGTTACCTTAAACGACATTGTTGTGTTCATGAAAATCCATTAGTTCTGACTGCATTTTCTTATACCTATACTTGAATCTTGACTCTTGGGCAAAACATAACAGTTATTAAGTGCATTTTCAACATCCTGGTTCTTGGATGCATTTAGCAACATACGTACATAGAACAAGAGCATATTTTGGGGAGTTTGAAATTTCTATTGCGACCGAAGTAAACGACCAAGAGTATACGCAACTAGAAGATTTGATGGATTTTCAGAAACTGAAATGCCAAACGAATTGTTTGAGGTTGATTGGATTTTCCAATAGGTTACTCTTAGGTATTTCAGTAGGTAGAGATTGAATGACTCCTATTCAATTGACAAAAGATGCTATATTATGATATTATTGTTTCTGATTGCAAACAAAAAGGACCAAAATATCGATTTTATTTGGTTCATTTTAAGTTAAATGTAATTCTCGAAAATCATTTGCACTTGGAGCAGTGTTGCTGACTATAAGACTTTTCAAAGTTGTTTGTCCTAATTTTAAGGATTTCTTTGTTCTGTGTCTTGAATCGATTTTGGAAACAAGTGCAAGTGATTATTAGGATTTGGATAAACCAAAACCATTCATTAGGAATGAATTCAATTTTTGTTTAGATTTGAGAATTCAATTAGGGTTATTTTTGTGCCACTCGATAAGATGTAATGTAATTTTAAGTATTGATTTAATTATTCTTTCTGAGCTATGGATACATTCTTAGAGGTTATCTTTGTGCTAATGAAAATCTTGATCAAAACCATCAAAAACTTAAAAAAAAAAATTAGGTCACCTTATAAGTTTTTACTTCGTTGACCTATTTCATCGTCTCTTTTTTCAAATCTAATGAAATCGCTTTAATATGCAGTGCCTGGTAGTGAAGCTACTTGAGCTTTGACCTGCCGTGTTGTGCGTCAAAAGTTCGTATTATTTTCTTATCTCAATATTTCCTACCTTCGCTTAAGCGGGCTACGACCAAGTCCTTGTTGCATAAAACAATCGAACTGTTACGCAAGGGCTGTGAGATACTTTTTGTTCTAAGGACGAACGCCGAGGTACCAGAAAATTTAATCTTATCAAGTTTTATAAAAGAGTGATTGCAAGTACCAATGGAACAAGTTACGAATACGGGATTAGTATGTGTGACAAGACCTCTTACTGCTAGTGGGAGGGAAGTATATGTCTGGTTAGAAGCAAATCACGGTTGAATCCGGTAATTCGATGATGAATCTGATTAATCACACACAAATCCGATAATTCGCGGACGAATCCAGCCAATCAACAGAACGAACTCTACCTACGGCGGCGTTAGTAGGTATGCGTGGCAAAACCCTTTCCACTGGTGATGGGAGCTCTATTGCCGGTTAGTTTGGTTTTACACTTACCGCTCCGGACAAATGTCTGCTCACCGTCTGGCTGGCTGTTTTTTTTTTTTCACACCATGGGGTAAGCCTTGATGTGACTACTTAGAGATTTGCGATATTTTCGCCGAAAGGCTTCCCATAGTTGATAGATCGAAGCGGAGTAGGCTGTTGCTACCAACGAAGGAGTGCTCCCACGAAGCCGCTTCTAACGACGAACGGATGGCAGCGAAAGAATTTTTTTTTCAACGGTGGCGTCTTCAGTTCCAGTTAGGCCGAACTACTTGGTGAACACCTTCACGGGCTGCTTTGATTTATTTGAAGCCCAGGCCGCAAAAGCAGCGGTTTTTCTGGCTCTTGCACTTTGAGTCACATGAAGTGCCTGATAATGCAGGTCAAGGGTTGTACGTCATGGTGAATTCCCGACTACGTTGAAAACAATTTCATTGTGAATTAACAAAACTGCGACATTTACTACAATAATAGTTACCGAGAGCAACAATAGCGGCATTTTGGATGCGGATTCAACGTGGGAAGATGACTCAGGCATAAGTCTTGATTTTCAAATATGTAAGCGATCACATCACGACGCCGACGATCCGAATCAAGGCTAAATTCGGCAACATTAGATTAATATAAAAGCATGTGAATGCCTCCACAGAAGAGGAAAAAGATTTAAGAAAAAAAAAAAACAGTTCTACCAGCTCCTCGACTAAACATATGAGCAATGTACTAGCTATGACATTAAAATTGTCCTCGGCGATCTTAACGCAAAGCTGGGAAAAGAGGACATCTTAGGTAGAACAGGCGAAAACTGCAGCCTGCACGACACAACTTCCGATTCAGTCGGATTCAGGCTGATCGATTTTGCTAAGGGTGAAATATTGAAAATTTCAGAGTTGACTATTGTAATGTTCGTGGGCTACGTATGAATTTTCTTGCTACGTACATCCACACTGTTTCTAACAGGCCAGCTGTTTTGGCGCTGAGTGAAAATCAAGCAGTTGAGAATTCCGATCCTACTGAATTTCTCATTCATGGGTATAGCTTAGTGCATTCCTCCACCATGGTCTCGCCGTTTACATTAGGAATGATGTCGCTTATCAATTCAATGTGGTTTAAGTTCACCATAAATAAGCACATCATTCACTATTGTTTTCTTTATCGAAGCCCAAATTTGGACAGGGCTTCAACTTCTCGTGAATTTGACGTTCTGTCTGACTCAATCCAAAGAATTGTATCCCTGTATCCTCACACTGAAATCGTTATCACGGGCGATTTTAATGTACACGATTCTTCGTGGCTTCTCCATTCGGGCCAGACAACTCCCGAAGGAATGTGTGCTGAGATCTTTGCTGAGTTTAGCCACCTTACTCAGCCTGTCACCGAGCCCCGTCGAATATCGGACATTAATGGCCAAGTGGAAAATACACTTGACTTGTTTCCTACGTCTGACCCTGATAAATACACTATCAGTGTATTAACGCCTCTAGGCAGATCAGATCATAGTATTATATCTGCAAATTTCTCGTGTCAAGCTAATCCAGTTAGAGAAAGAGAACCGTGTGGCAATACGAGAAAGCCAATTGGGACGGTCTCAACAACTTTTTCCGGATCTTTAACTGGTCACTATGCTACCTCGATAGTGACGTAGACTCCAGCTTAGATAATAATATGATTATTTTGGGAATGAAAACTTTTATCCCGAATAGGGTTGAAAGTATCAAGCCCAAGGAATAGTCATGGTTTGATTCAAGCTGTAAAGAGGTTATCAGGGAAAAAGAAGTAAGGTTCCAGTGTTTTAGATTAGAGCCAACCCAACTGAGGGAAGGCCTGTAATGCCCATATTCGGCGGACCAAATTTTTACATGACCAAAAATTAAGTACCCTTAGCTTCTCATATTCGTTTCCAGATTCACATCCCTCCTTTTCGGATGTAGAACTGCAACGGCAAAATATGATAAGTTCATTAAACTCTGACTTAAACAGCATTGTCCAATGGGGAATTAAAAACCGTGTAGAGTTTAATGCTTCGAAAACTCAATGTTGTCTGGTATCGTTGAAGCGAGATATACCCCCTTGCCACTGTCCATGAGTGAGACTTGCATCAAAGAGACCGAACATCTCGAGATTCTCGGTATGTGCATCACTGACCACGTCTTGTGGACCGAGCACATACGCGATGTAGCCGCAAGGTGTTTGGGTTTCTTAAGACGATGCAAGAAATTTTTCTCACCGTCTGATCTGGCTGTTATCTATAAGACATACAGTGCCTTGCATAAGTATAACCGCACCCGGAAAAATGCATTTAAAAGAAAACCTACAATAGGAGTGACTTCTTACTATTTTTTTTATTGAGTTGCATCACTGATCAAGCAAATTGAGAAGAAAATAAAGTACCGTTATTTCCTCTCTTGGTGTTTAAAAATTAAAAAAAGATTTTGATATATGGCAAAAATATAACCGCACAATGCAAGTCTCTTTGAAGCTGTCAAGTGCTTTCAAATAAAAAACAACAATGCCACGTGGTACGCATTTAAGTGAAATTGAAAAGGCAAAATCTTGGCTTTTTGTTCAAGCGGCCTAAGTCTTAGGACAAGGGCTATTGGAAGACGAATTTCACGATCGGATCGTGTCGTTCGAAATTTTTTAAAACATCCAGAATCTTATGGGATAAAAATAAGACCCGGGCGTCCGCAGAAGCTGACACGTCGCGACAAGAGGCGTTTAATCAATGCTGCATCCAATTCGGTGCATTCTTTGTCGGAATTTCGTAACGAATTGGGTTTAGGAGTTTCGGTTTCAACCGTTTCTCGTGCTTTAAAAAGCAGTGGAGTGATTGTTCGTGGAAAAATGGTGCCAGCTCCAAATTTAACAGCAGCCCACAAACAAAAAAGATTGGAATTTGCCCGCCAAAACATAAATCGGGATTGGAAAACCGTAAGTGACTTTCTATTAATCTACACTAAAATCTCGTTATTCCAAATGGCATACTGGAATGAATGTTTTTTATTAGGTTATTTTTAGTGATGAAAAAAAGTTTAATCTCGATGGACCAGATGGTTTTAGCGGATATTGGCACGATTTGAGGAAAGAGAAAAAGTTTTTTTTCCAAGAGGAACTTTGGTGGTGGCAGCTGTATGGTTTGGGGGGCCTTCTGCGAGCGTGGTAAGGTTGCACTTGCCTTCACCTCTACCAGAATGAACAGTTCTGACTACACTTCGGTCCTTGAGGAGAATTTGGTACCTTATTTAAGACGATTTCGCCGAGTTGAGCATGTCTTCCAGCAAGATAATGCCCCAATTCATGTAAGTCGTCAAAGTTTGGATTGGTTCGAATCGAAAAACATTAATTTGATGGAGTGGCCGTCACATTCTCCAGATTGCAACCCCATCGAAAATCTTTGGGGAATTTTAACTCGCAAAATGTATGCCCATAATAAGCAATTTGCTAGTGTTGCTGAGCTGCGAGAGGCAGTTGTGACAGAATGGAACGCTTTAGACGACTCCATATTGAAAAAATCTAGTTAATAGTATGCCAAAAAGAATTCTAAGATTGGTGGAAAATAGAGGCAACAAAATTGCATATTAATTTTTGTTAAAAATGAACTTAAAAAAAACAAAAAACAATAAATGCGGTTATATTTTTGCAATACATTAAAATCTGTTTTTAATTTTTAAACACCAGGAGAGGAAATAACGGTACTTTATTTTCTTCTCAATTTGCTTGATCAGTGATGCAACTCAATAAAAAAAAAATAGTAAGGAGTCACTCCTATTGTAGGTTTAAATGCATTTTTCCGGGTGCGGTTATACTTATGCAAGGCACTGTATATCCGTCCAAACCTTGAGTACAAATCCCATCTTTGGGCTGGTGCTCCAGTAACTTACTTAAGCCTCTTGGATGGAATTCAAAGAAGAGCCGTGAGAATGATCGGTGATAGAGACATCACTGATTCATTAACTCCTTTAGATCACCGTCGTAACGTTTCGTGTCTCTCACTGTTTTATCGTTACTTTTACGGTAAGTGCTCTAGAGAAATAGCCAGTTGCATTCCACCCCTTAAACAATTCAATCGCAATACCCGCGCTTCCAGGAATGCCCATCAGTTTACACTCGAGCCCAACTTCGGTCGTACGCTCAAGTATAGAGAATCGTTCTTTAGCTGTACTACGCGAATGAGGAACTCTTTTCCACACTCTGTTTTTCCCGATCATTGCAATGCTCAGGAATTTAAAGCCAATGTACACCAGCACCTCCTCTCAACCCCCTTCCTTCTTTATAAAAGCACTCACTGTGTCTATGGCATAACAAGGGTATAAAAACCCCTTGAGTGTGTGCTCATTATAAAAAAAAAAAAATTGAGGCAGCTAGCACTTGGTTCCTACTTCCCAACATTCATTCAGGAACATGAAGATCTCCTAGGCAACCAGTTTGACCACATTACGATCGACGGAAGTCACTTGTCCAGCAATCTAGATGTTCGATCTTACCAAAGAGCCAATGACCAACTCGAATCGGGTCACTACTTCGTTGTTGCCATCAAAGTTGTGCCGCGAATATCCTAATAACAACCGAAATAAGGAAATGCTGCAATAAAATTCGACGTCTGACGGCTACAATTGCAAGAGTCGCTAGATCCTTCTCTGGTCGAGTGTCAAGTAACATCATAAGGAGTCCTAGGTCACCAACATCAAGTGTAAATTACCAGTGACAATGTGTCCAGAAAGCAGTTCGAAATAGATTTCCCGCAGTCACCAAAGCGAAACCCCTGGTTAGAAGAAGAATGTAGGCAGGCGCATGCAGCCAAACAGGAGGAATACAAAGCGACACTGCATAGAAGGACAAGATCTGCTCGTGAGCTTTACTAGCAAAAGAGGACAAAGGAATGCCTCCAGCTTCTCACTTGAAAATGGAGCGTTGAGAGAGCAGGAATTAAGTTAGGAGGTTTTATCATCGGAAGGTATGGTTGGAAGTATGCATGCCCGATGAGTATAACCTCAGCATTGTTTGTCCTATCCTATCCTATCCTATTAGAATGGAGATTCTTAAAACTGCGTCAACTACAGAGGAATCAGTCTATTTAACATTGCTTACAAGATCATTTCTGCCTTAGTATGTGAACTTCTGAAGCTTTTCGCCGACAATCTGATTAGTCCTTACCAATGTGGCTTCAGACAAGGAAACTCAATCATCGGACAAATTTTCACTTTGCGGCAAATCCTGGAAAAAACTTATGAACTCTAAATCGATATCCACTATACATTTTTATCGATTTTATGGCCGCGTTCGACAGTATCTACGCAGACGAACTCTATAAAGTTATGCCTAATTCTGTTATTTATAACAATCAAGTTCACTACTTCACTAGTGCAAAATTACTTTGAAAAACTCACGCTGCTCCATAAAGATTGGTAACGAGCTTACAGAATCAATCGATGTCAAAAATAGATTCAACATCATTCTTGAGAAGATAGTGCAAAACTTCACCGCCGATACCAGACGTCCAGAAGCACTATCTTCCAAAAGCGTGTTCAAATTTTTTCGAATGCTGATGATATTGACGTAATGGGAAGAATGCAGCGTGAGATAGAAGCGGCAAAAATCTATTTAGAAGTAAATGACAGAAAAACGTGGTAAATATGCCATCTTCGAGGAAGGACACTCACCAGCAACGGACGGCTCGTACAGAACGTTACAAAATACGCATATAACTTCGAGGGAGTAGAGGAGTTTGTCTACCTAGGCTCCGCTACAATCACAGGCACAATAACAAAAATAAAAAATAGAGTGGCGCGACAGCTCTTGAAGAACCAAGGCCTTACTCTCATCAATATTTCTCTGAAGAATTGAGGGAACCTACAATTTAACGCCGATTCCGAACGTCAAAGTTGAGAAGCACTTTTTCATGACAGATTGATACTCTTGAAAGTTTTGTCAGTTCTTCGCAAGAGGCAGTGTCCGTGAAAGTTGAAACAAGAACTATGGGCACGAGTAGGACTCGAACCCACGACGTTCTGCATAGCAGCCAACGCACCTAACCACTAGGCTACGGACACTACACGGGCACAATAACACCAGCGCCGAAATCAGACGGAAAATAACATTCTTTAGGCTAAGAAAGCAATTGAGTGGTAAAACAACTTCATCATCCCAGTATGATGCAGAAGAATGGTACTTGACAATATGGGATGAATGCACCTTAGGCTGTTTCGAGAAGAAAATTCCTCGGGATATAGAAGTACAGGAAGACCGCGACTCAGGTGGAAGAGAACTTCAATCAATTTGGACTGCAAAATTGGAGAAAGGTAGCTTGTGACCGAGTTGGTTGGCGGAGACTGTTAGTTGGGTCGAAGTCCACAACGGACTGTAGTTGGCGACCTTAAGTAAGTAAATAAGTTTAACTTACCTTAGTAACTGGCTATTTACAGGCTGCCCGCCTGTGATGCTAACTTGCCGGCGCTACGTTGGCACAATGCGATGTTTGCTGGTGCCTGGTTAGTAAACGGCTTGCCTCTATTTCGATTCGGTTAGATCCCTTTTTCTTACGGTGGTTTACTTAACGGTGATCGGTCTGTTTAATCGAACTAAAGTTTTCAAAATAAACCATTCAAATAAATGTCATACTCAGAACATAAAAAATAAATATTTGAATACTCAATTTTTAAATATCAGATAGCAGATTCTATGAAAATTAAACACAAGCAAAAAGATCTAGAATTCTTACGCACATTTAAACAACTTCTGCTTTAAGAAATAAACAAAAAAAAAATAACTTTTCGACCCGATAACAACCAAAAACAACTCAGAACTCATACCCAGCCGGGTGTCGGAATTGAATTCTTTTCCCAAGTTTCAAAGTCTTAACAAAACTTGATAACAGAAGGTTTGTTCTGTCATCACACAGTTGCCAGTTGGGGCTAGTTATTGAATTTGTCCTTCTGCTCTGCGCCATTGAGTGCAACATTTTCGCTAAGTCATTCCGGACGAATTGCTTCCCTATCTCTCTTCCGTTCCCTCCTTAGTTCAAAGGATACGACATTAGAAGTTCTGGATGGTTTCAGTTCAGTGTTTCAAACTCCGATCCTTCGATGTTGACTTTGTCCTTTCTTCACTAATGTTAAATCACAAACAAAAAAAGGTTCATCCAATAACCGAAGCCAAACGAACACTCAATATCCAAAAGGAATACCGCTGAGCTGATGTCGCGTATACATAATATACACAGATACCAATTGAATTCCTGAACTTTTCTCGTTCAGAAAAAGTTCTTCTTGTTCTTAGTTGTGAATAGTTCATGAATCGGTTTTCTATTGAATAACCAGGATCAGCATCAGGTTTGGGATGGATAACGCGCAGCGCTGCTGTCAGAGAGACAACAAAAACACGATGATACTGTTGGATTGCTGAATCGTTTTCGTCGTTGTTAACGTTACTTCAAATAAGTTGAAATTTTAAGGTTCTTCTTGTTCTTAATGTATAATTAATATTAACATTTTGTTCCTCCTTAAAACGTAAATATTATTTGCAAAACTGTCAAAGAACTTTGTTTGAATGAACACCGAACACGAAATTGTACAAAGTACGAATTTTGATTTGTGGGAATCAAAGTGTTTTTTTAATTTTTTTTTTTAATAAGAAAACTTTATCAAAGCCAAATGTATATGCATGTGCTACATACTCGTCTACTGTTGTAATATTTATGTGTTAATAGCTTTTTTTTTAGAGGATTATAGGTTAGATACTGTACACCAAATAGAAAAATTAAACTTTTCTCAAGCAGTTGTCTCAGCAAACTAATGAAACAAAAGGGTTTCGGAATGATAGTTGTTAAATTTTTACGACTTTCATATGGAAATGGACAGCATGAAAACGGGCATATATATGTAAGCAAATTTACGCAAGTGAATATCCAAGCGTTTGGAAATCTTTAAGAAAGTGCTTTTAATGAAACAGAAAAAAATATATTTTTTTTTAATAAGCACACACTCAAGGGGTTTTTATACCCTTACTATGCCATAAACACAGTGAGTGCTTTAGGAAAGAGGGAAAGGGTTGGAGAGGAGGTGCCGGCGTACATTGGTCTTAAATTCCTGAACACTGCAATGATCGGGAAAGACAGAGTGTGGAAGAAAGTTCCGCATTCGCGTAGTACAGCAAAGTGTGTTATTACACTCAGACGTTTTTAGGAAGACGCAAATAAGTGCGAAAGAGAAAGTAGGTGAAATAGAAATACTGTAAAAAGTCTCAACTCCCACAATTGTGGGTTCAAGATTTTCGGACGTTTTTTGACGTTTGTTTTTCTCGTTTTTCTTTGTTTCTTGGAGTTGCTTTATTTCAATTTCAAGTGTGTTTCAGTAAACAAGGAATATGCCGCCGGCAAATTTCAAATTTCAATAGAGAGCTTATTATTTATATTATTTAATAATTTTCTATCTTTGACTTTGTGTATGAGAACAAAACAATGAAAGAGAAGTGTCAAAAACAGTCAACCGAAAAACACCCGAGTGTAATAATGCGAGATTGACGGAATGAGTGTTCAAAAGAAAATCTACGAAACACGCAAATTGAAAAAAGTCTGGGTGTAATAACACACTAACGAACGATTCTCTATACTTGAGCGTACGACCGAAGTTGAGTTCGAGGGTAGACTGATGGGCATTCCTGGAATCGCGGGTATTACGGGTGAATTGTTTGAGGAGTGGAATGCAACTGGCTATTTAACTAGAGCAATTACCGTAGAAGTAACGATAAAACAAGGAGAGACACGATTAAATAAGGAGTTACGACTGTGTTCCAGTGAAGTGAATGATTAAGTGATGTCTCTGTCACAAATCATTCTTACTGCTGTTTTTGTATACCATCCAAGAGGCTTAAGTAATTAGCTGGAGCACCAGACCAAAGATGGGAATATTGTACTCAAGCTTAGGACGGATATAAGTCTTGTAGATAATAGTAAGATCAGACGGAGTGAAACAATTTCTTGCACCGTCTTAAGGAACAAAAACATCTTGCGGCATTTTTGGCGACATCGCAAATGTGTTCATTCCATAAAAGATGGTCAATAATGCATATACCGAGAATCTCGAGATGTTCGGTTTCATTAATAAAAGTGCCAAGGGGACAGTTGCAAGGGTACATTACATATCTCGCTTCAACGATACAAAACAGCGTTTAGCTTTCGAAGCATTAAACTATACACGGTTTTTAATTCCCCATTCTACAATGTCAGAGTTTTATGAGCTTATCATATTTTGTCGTTGCATTTCCACATCCGAAGAGGAGGTTGTGAGTCTAAAAACTAATATGAAAAGGAAAAGCTTAGGGTACTATCGTCAGCAAAACAATTTATTGGATTAGAAGTAACAGACAAGAGATCATTGATAAAAATGATAAAGAGGGTCGCAGACAAAACGGATCCGTGGGGGAAACCAGCATTTATATTTTGGATTTCAGACTTGAATCCGTCCAATATAACTTGTATTGAACGATTCGAAAGAAAGAAAGTTTCTAATCCAACGAAGAAGGGACTCATCTATACCGAAGGCACGCACCAGGGACCAGGACGCCAGATTTATCAAATGCCTTTGAAATAACAAGTGCAACAATGTTACTTTCTCCAAAACGATGTCAGGATTTGTTCTACTGTTCGGTGAGATAAACCATCAAATCATCAGTGAAACTGTTGCTGCAAATGCCGTATTGCTGCCAATATTTCTTGAGCTGATAATTTTTCAGCGTTTCCATAACCTTAGAAAGAAAGGACGTAAGTGCAATCGGACAATAATTGGAGGGTGAGGAGTATTCACAGTTTTTTTGGAATAGGCTGGACAAATGCTGTTTTCCAACTGCTCGGAACGAGCCCGGAAGAAAACGATAGATGTAAGGCTTACGCAAAGGTTTTACCAGCGTGGAATAACACCTCTTCAGAACAGAAGCATTATCAGCAATAGATTATCACAGAATAAAACAAACTGCACAACAGCCTGAGATGCTTAGTTTTCGAAGGCCGAGGTATACTCGTCGGAATCCAAGTTCTGTCTGAGAAAAGTAAGTCTATGATACAGTTAGTATAATAGTGTCACAAGTTAAGAGTGAGGGGGACTCACGGGAGGTGATAAACTTTCATCTGTCTGAGAGAGGCAAATTTCAGATAAAGTAGTTTAAGTTGTGGACGGAGAAAGTCTATAATCATAGGCATAGGGTGAAGGCGACTTTTAGAAAGAGAAAAAATATTATATCGCTGCAGCCTTAGGGTGAGAAGGTATCTCGGAAGGAGGTAAAATAGCTCTAGCCTCAAACTGAGGACGGTCTTCCGAGGGAGGTAAAATGGCTGCATCCTCAAGCTCAAAGTAAGTTGAATTGTCGGAAGGAGATAAAACCAAAACTACAACTTGTTGCTGTTCAACTAGTAGCCGTAGGCCGATCTTCTTCTTCTAATATAGGATTAAATTTCTAGCGTTTCCTACCAAATTTAACTCCTACTTAACAACATTTCAACACAAACTACCAGCGAATTATATAATGTAAAAAAACTTAAATGATAAAAATACGAGTAATGTTTGTATGTGGTTGTCTCGGTTGATGTTATTCGTATGTAATTTGCCATGTGAAGGTTTGGATGGTAAGGCTACTAGCTGTTTCATAGTCGGGGTGCACGGAGTAGTATTTTTTGTGGCTAGATGAGATTTAATCGGGGTAGAAAGGCGCTTCAGTATACACCCACACACTTTTTTTAAATGTTCAATCTGATATTATCTGATTCTCTTCGTATTATGTGATTTGTAAGTGGAACATCGTCAGTCCTATCACTTGTCAAGGTCCATGCCTCTGCACCATACAGCAGGACTGGGATGATGCTGTATAATTTTGCCTTAGTTTCTCGAGAGAGGGCTTTTCCACTAAATTGCTTTTTTAGCCCAAGGAAACAGCGATTAGAAAGAGTTATTCTTCGTCTGATGGCTGATCTCGTCTCTCGTGTAATCATTGACATCACGCTGTGTTCTTCCCTTTATCTCAATATTATGGGCGAACGCAAGGATTTGAACAGACTTTTGGAAGATAGTGCCTCTGGTGTTGACGGTGGAGTCTTGCACTTCTTCTCAAGAACGATGTTAAAAAAAATTGCACGACAGTGCCTTGACACAGCGTGAGTTCTCCATCGTCATTTTGCACAAGCGAACGAGCTTGAGAGGAATGGCAGGGATATATCGATTTGGAGTTCATAGGTTTTTTTCCAGGATCTGCTACAAAGTGAAAATTTAGTCGTTGGTTGACTTTCCTGGTCTGAAGCCACATTGATAAGGACCAATCAGGATCGGTCAAAAAAAGCTGAGGTTCCATTCATCGGGCATGTATTCTTCCGACCAAATCTTATAGATGATTTGGTGCATTCTCCTATCTAGATCGTCACCTGCTGCTTTAAACAGCTCAGCAGCTACACCATCTGCTCCAGTGGCTTTGTTGGATTTCAGCCGTGATATTGCATTTTTCACTTCTTTTAGGTCGGGTTCACGAAATTGTTGGCTATCATCGTGTCGATGAAAGGCTCCTGCCTGTCAGCGGGATTTTGTTCGTCTTTACCGTTATACAGTCTACAGAAGTGGTCTTTCCAAATCCCCAGCATTGATTTCTACATTGCGATTCTACTTTGATGTTCTCTTGTTCATCTCTGCAGGCATCGGTTGTAGCTCGATGGCCTAGAGCCAGCTTTTCACCTTCCTATGAAAAATGTGAACTCTATTTCTGCTGTTATCTCTCTCAACATCTTCGATCTGACGTTTCTCATGCTCGCCTTTTTTCTCCTGAGAAGCCAGCGGGCGCGGCGTTCCTCTTCTCTTTTTTTCGAAGGGCTCACAAGCAGCTTTTCTCCTTCTATGCAGCGCCGCTTTGTATGCCTTCTGCTTGGTTGTGTGGGACTGTTTGTATTCTTCGTCAAACCTGAGGTTTCGTTTTTGTGGTTGTGTGAAAGCTAGCACATTAGGGACAGCATCGCTAACTGCTTTCTGGCAATGTTGCAAGTTGTCCTCTATACTTGATGTCATTAATGTTGGCATTCGACTCACTTAAGTGGCTACTTGACACTCGATCAGAGAAGGATCTAGCCATCTTTTGCGATTATAGCCGTCCGACATCGAATTTTCTAGCAGCATTTCCTTGTTTTGGCCGTTGTTGGAATATTCGTAGCACTCACTACCTTGGCTAGTCGATGCTAGCTGCTCAGAAAGTTCGAAAGTTTCGTTTCGCTGAATTTTTTCAACATTTCGAAGTTCTCGTTATTTTCCGTAGGTACATCACCAATTATCTCTTTGTGGAACGATGACGTAATGCTACAGCTAATTCGCCCATGCCCAATATTCCGGAAGGTAATTGGGTTTCTTCGGATGGTTCAAGAAATATTTCTTTTCTATTGTCTCACGAAACAAGACTCAAATGCTCCTTCTTTTTATTCTAAGTAAATCCCTGAATTCGCATAGTACAATTTTTGAATGTCTTGGGGTTTTGCTTCCCTTTTTTAAGGGTAAGCGAAAATTCACATCTCCATTATTTTTTCTCTTTTTAGCTCCACGTTGGCGTCGCGCCGCCGTGCGGCAGTCCTATTATTGGGATAGGGCTATTTTTGTTTCGACTTAAATTTAAATTCACACTACGATTTCCTTTTTCCTGATCACCTCTCACTTTCCCAACTTCATTAATATTCAATTACTCTGCCATACAAAAATTCGTCTCCACCGCTAACGCAACGTTTCTCGATAAATTTGGCATCAGGCAGTTTTTTCAATATACCTACTCAAGGATTTAAACTTCGTTTTCTTTCCTTAGGGGAGGACAAGCAAACAATTGATAGAAAAAAAAAAAGCAAAAAAGGAAGGAGAATCTTAAAAGGAACATTTTCACACCATCAAAAAATATGTTTGCCCTTCGATGAAAATGCTGAAAGCAAATTCTAAAAGAAACACCACCGACCGTTTGTCAATACTGTTTTGATGGTATTTATTATGGAATCTATAAATTTATTTATTTTCTGTTTTAGGCTGATGCTCAAAATTGGTTGCACTAATGAATTCGTGAAGAATATTTTCTCGAAGCAGTTCGAAAGGGCCGATCTATCAGTCAATTGTTGAAGTTTCTGACAAAAAAAAAAAGAAGTAATAAAATAAAAATGGAAAAAAGGTTGGTTGTGTAAGCTGCCAAAAGCCAAAAGCATTCTGGGGAATTATGTCATTATCTTGCTCTTTTTTGTCTGACGGAAGATGACTTCTATACAAAAGAATAAATGGGTAATTCTGCAATTTATTTTTGAGTGAGGTGCTTTCAGGAGCATGGAAAAATAAAAAAAATAAACCCTGGAAGAAAAAATAAGGAATGAAGATAAGAAAAATATAATTCAATGAATCTTACAAAAATTATGATCGCAGTTTTTGCTACGAACACAGAGTCACAGAACATAAGAAGCAGGGGCGAACGCAGAAAAATATATATTATAAAGGGTTTTCCAATAAGAGGTGTTATTTTGAATTCAAAGAGGAAGGTATGCCGTTAAAATGGAACACAACATCAGCCAAATGGCCGCCACGACCACGCTTCAGGACCATATCCTTTTCATGAAATTGTCCATAGCCAATTCGCAAAGTGGCTGCTCTATTTCCTTGATAGCCTCATGAATTCCATCATTGAGGTCTTGAATCGACGCTGGGCTGTTGGCGGACCTTATCTTTCAGGCGACTTCTTCCTTTGGGGCCACGTGAAAGATAAGGTCTACGCCAACAGCCCAGCGACGATTCAGACCTCAAAGATGGAATTTGTGAGGCTTTATGTTTGAATAAAAATTAAATATATTCACATATGCAGGTATCTATATCTACCAACATATCATATACATTTTTGGTTAGGTATATATGGCCAACAAGATAGGGGCTTTTGCACCCGATTTCTGTAGGAGCTGTCAGAATGAGGAGGAAATAGAAACCATTAAACACCTGCTCTGTGACTGTCCGAAGATCCAAACTAACCGACTCCGTCATTTTGGGAACAGATTTGTTGGGGAATTGGATGATCTAGCACAGGTCTCAATGGCAAATATTAGGAAATTTATAGATAGCACAGGCTGGTTCGTTAACGAGCCGGTCTATACGTTAATCGACAACTTTGAATAACATCGATGCTAACTTTTGTTTTATAGGGGATCACAATGGACCAGTAGGCCCCCGTGTATGCAACAGTTTACACTGGGCACACCCCTCATTACCTAACCTAACCTAACCTAGGTTTATGTAGAATATTTATAAAGTGAAATCCAAGCGTCTTGGTACTTTTGCCATAATGTTTATTACAATTTCATAATCGATGTCAATTTCCTTGTAGATGTTTAGTAACATCAAGCCGTTCAGCCGCTCTTCGTCGGTTTTGCTTCACAGATATGTCCTTAATCTGCGCAGACATGAGAAAGACCGCTCACTCGTAGCCACAGATACTGGCAGTTTCGCACCGATTTGCATATATAGCGATAAACTGTCTTGTATAAAGAAGCATCGCAAACATTTAAGGCGTCTATAAAGTTTTTGGGCTGTTTTTCATTTGAAAGGCCGCGTATGATAGCGTCTATTCATACCAACTTTCGCTGTTCCATCATGGTCGGAAGAAACTTAACGGATGCTTTTGATGTCCAAATAGGTTTTAGACAAGGCGATACGTTATCGTGTGATTTATTCAATAAAAGATTGTGCAAAGCTCCAACGTCAACACCAGAGGCACAATCTTTCAAAAGTCTGTCCAGCTACTAGAATACACAAACGACATTGACATAATTCGAAGGATTCATGGTGATGTTAGTGGAGCGTTTGTGAGTCTTGAGACAGAGGCCAGGAAGATAGCTTAGGTTAGGTAATGAGGGCAAGACCAAGTTAATGCTGTCGACAAGATAGGATTACCAACATCGACGTCTTGGAGCAAACGTCAACATAGACAGATTTAACTTCGAGATAGTTAGGGACTTTGTCTACCTGAGATCCGCTATCAACTGAGACAACTACACGAGCCCTGAAATCAAACGAAGAATCACTCTTGCCAATCGCTGCTTCTTTGGACATAGAAGGCAATTGAGTACTAAAGTCCTCTCCCGAGCAACTAAAGTGACAATCTACAAAACTCTCTTCGAGTGATTTTTGGTCCTGTCTGCGTTAATGTAGAATGGAGACGAAAATTCAACCAAGAACTGTACGAGGTTACACGACTTAGATGGTTGGGTCCTGTTGAGCGAATGGAAAATAATGCTCCGGCTAGTAGAGTGTTCGAATCCAGCCCGAAAGGGCGTCGCAGAAGAGGAAGACCGCGGCTCAGGTGGTAGAGAACCTGAACCAACTTGGCGTGCGAACTGGCTGGGGAAATTTGTTGGGTGAGGCCACCATAAGTGAGTCTTATGCAAAATCTTTGATGATCTTTTGCGTAAAACTGTGTAGCTCCCAAAGTATTCCGAATATTTAAATGATATCAACGAGTATAGGTTATAGCATTAAGGAATTATTTAGCTACAACAAAAAATTAAAAATGTATTTCAACCCAAAAGGGTTATGCATAACAATAATTATGAAATTTTTGTAAACGTTTGCGGTTTAAAAGTTTTGTTGCCTTAAAAATTCATTTTTAATTCATTTTATATTTTTTTATGTATTCTTAAAATTTGTCGAGACTCAGTAACGTGGTTTTTGTTTTAATATTGTGTCCAGTTTCGTCAAAAAAAAAAAAAATTAACAAAAAAACGAAAATGGGGAAAATTTAGCAAAAGTAGGTGTGATTCATTTGGAATAAGTAATTTCTAAAGCAGGAAAGATAAAAATTGAATATACCTTTTTTTTCATATTTTCGAAATATAGTACATAATATCACAATAATTTTTATTATTTTTTTTTTAATTATTTTACTAAAATTTTAGTTTGACTCCACACCAAAAAGTATTTTTTATGAAAATTGAATATCTCTTCGACTCAGTAACTTAACGATAACCCGTTCATTTAATACTAGCCGACCCTGCGACCCTCGTCACGCCAGAACAACCTTAAGATTATTATTATTATCTTCGTGCTCTCGCTGAATTTTCCGAATTCCAAATTCAAAATTAATAATTTTTCTCTTTGAAAACCGAAGTTTCCGAGTTTTTCATCAAGAACTTTCTATTTTGCATTCAAAAACCATTTTGAAATTTTCCAGATTTCCATTTGAAAACCAATGCATCTACAATTACATATAGCAAATGACACAGGTCCTATTTTGACCGAGACCGAAATGTACCGAATAGTCATAAAGTGAAATGATCATGCCTAGAAAATCGTGCATGTTCTAGTGTAAACATTGTCTTGGTCCAATTGCTTAAGTAGGAGTTCAGCCTTAAATATAATTTAGAAGAATGAATTGGAAATGAAATAAAATAAAATAAGAAATAGAGAGAAATTTTAAAAAATTGATGTCGACTGTCAGTTCCCTGAATTTAAAAACAAAATTTGCGGGTGAGTAAATTAAAATCAACTTTTTTACTTGTTTTATTTACAGAACATCCTATTGAACAATCAGTGCAAGGAAGAACAATTATCCATCATTTATAAAGCAAGAATTTTGTTTATCAGTTTATAGACTACTTACAAACATACAACCGGCAAACAAACAAAAGCCTTACTTTATATATTAGTATAGATTATTATTCGAAAATGGGTAATTTTTTTTAAATTTTCACAAGAAAAATCGCGTTTGCTCACACACACAAAAGTACTCAGTTCAAACGAATTGAACTATAGGTGGCGTTGTTATATATTACATTCTCTTCTCCTTCGTTTTTTTTTTATATGATAGAGAAAAAATTCTTCAAACTGTAATATGTATACCCTTTATATCTCTATTTCTCTATATCTCTGCATTGTAACGAAGCGTCACACTTCACGCCTTAAACGCTGACCGACCCAGATTACTGTAATAAACAATCAACTGTACCGCCCGAACTATTATAAAAATAACCGCCCGGACTGCGAACAACCTTGAAAAATACAACTCCGTGCACCCGGACTATTACAAAAATAAACAACCGCACCGCCCAGACTATAAAATCATCACCAGCTTTACCGCCTGGACTACGAATCAGATCAACGTAAATAGCATCATAGACTACCTATTATGTATTTTCCTGTGTACTTTTAATTCTGTGATTATACAATTCACATTTAGTTTTTACCTAATAGTTGTTAAGTAGATGCTAAGATTATCATGTAATTCGAGAAACATTTTGGTTTGTTCTCCCACCGCCGATAATTGAATAGCAATAGTTGATGGTGCATAGGGCAATTGGTATTGTCTTATTTTTGGATATTAAATATTGGTCGAGGTTGTATTAAATTTAGTTTCCCTCCTTCTGAGAATCCCCCTCACTTCGAGGCCGAGGCGATAGGTTATAGTTTCCCCTCCTTCCGAGAATCCCCCGCACTTCAAGGCCGTGGCAATAGATAAGTTTTCCCTCCTTCCGAGAATCCCCCTCACTTCGAGGCCGTGGCAATTACCTCCTTCTGAGAATCCCCCTCACTTCGAGGCTCTGGCGATAGGTTATTTTAGTTTCTCCTTCTGAGAGTCCCCCTCCCCTTGAGGCCGTGCCTATTCGTAAGCGTAGTTTTAAGAGTATATATAAGAATTCATATGTACATTATCTTAGTTGAATTATTTCAATAAAGAAGAGTTAAAATCTAATTGGAGAGAGTTTGGTGTTTTCTTTGCTGAGTTTTCGTGCTTTCCTCAGACGGACCTTGGACTCCGGCGAGTATACCCCAGCCCGAGTAAATTACGCATCACAGTATGTCTATCTATATTATTGTCACAGAGTCGAAACTCAAGGCTCCCTTTCGACCTAAAAAACTAAATTTAATAAAATATCCACATCAATGCGAATGTGTAGGTTTCACTGCAATGTAGGTCTCAATGCATTTCAAATGGGGTGAACCAATACATTAGCATTTATATGGCTTTCACAGATTCACGGACACAAGAAAAGAGAGTAAATTGCAAAATATTTTGGACGGTGATTTTTAAAAAAAGAGAACGAGTTGCGACTCTAGGTAATACCTCCTCTTTCCTCTATGATTATTGTTATGAGTGTGTACTGTAAGGTGTATATGTACATTATTTATCTTTATCACTCTAATTTTGCTTTATAGCTGAATAGTTACGTAGCTAAGTTGTATCTGTAGTTTTAAGTAATTGTGTATACACTCTTTAGAATTTCCCCTAAACTTTAGTCTAGTGGTTAAGAGGAGAACATTCAGCACCTACAGGAACCTAGTAGTTTCTCGAACCTATTTGAGTTATTTAAATAGCCCCTTGGTGGCGAAGCAAATTCAATTGTTTGTAAACTGCTATAAAGTACTGTGCTTGAAGGTAATAATTGAAAGTGTTGACTAAATAAGAAACAATTCGAATACAAGTGACAAATTTTTGAAAAATTAGAGTCCCAAAGTTGAGTTCAACTTTGAGTGAACAAAACGGTGCCGTGAATGAAGGCCATATGAACTAACCTAATAATGGCTTTAATTCTCATTCAAATTTGAATTCACGCCATATTCCGATTATGGCGTTAGTTCATTTTATAAACTGGCCCAAGTTCTCATTAAAAATAAAAGAAATAGAGTGGCGCGACAGCTCATGAAGAGCCAAGGCCTAAGTGGCTTACTCTCATCAACAATTCTCTAGGTGCGTGTGAAGAATTGAGGGGACCTACAATTTAACGCCGATTCCGAACGGCAAAGTTGAGAAGCACTTTTTCATGACAGATGATACTCTTGGAAGTTTTGTCAGTTCTTCGCAAGAGGCAGTGTCCGTGAAAGATGAAATAAAAACTTTGGGCCCGAGTAGGACTCGAACCCACGATGTTCTGCTTAGCAGTCAACGCACCTAACCACTTAGCTACGGACACTACCCAAGTTCTCATTACAATGTGAAAAATAAAACCCACAGCAATCCAAATAATTTCAATATGATATGCAAAATGTAGGTAAATATATGGTTTAACGAAAAAAGGATGAACGGTCTATTAGTTAAGCGGTCGCTATGAATTTTCTGTTATGAATCATAAAAGATTTAGAAATAAATGATCCGTTATAATTGGTATTCAGATTTATGAACTTTTATAACATTCTGTTATGAAGTTTCGAAAAAGAAATTTGTTATAGTCATCTGTCATTTATCAGCTGTTCCTAAATGTATACAAATTAAATTGCTTGTGAATGTTTGCAAAAAGATGATAAAAATGAATATTCACGACTGATGGTGAGTTCAAATTCAATTCAATTCAGTTACCTATTTTATATCAAGATGTCATCTCTCCAGAAACCAGCCACTGCATTTTCCGGAATTGGTGTTTTGAATGGCCCGTTTTCTGAAATCTCTTTGCCGGATTACAAAGACATACATATATGTGGTTTTTTCTTCTGTCCATTGTTTTTTTTATCTGTCCAGCGGACATTATTGCATTCTCTAACCTTACAAGAGCATTCCGCAGCAAATGGTGAAACAATTCATAAAATTGGATAAATGCAATACTTCCCTTCGGAGAATCCTGCATTCGCGTCAATTGGGCTTGAAGCTCATCGTAAACATTACATTGAGGACCAAGTTCCGATGAGAAGATTAAATATCGCTCGATTGGTGATGTTGTGTGTGAAGAAGTTCAAAATAACCGATCCCGCAGACGCTCTGGGATACATTTTTATTCTCCTCTCCCTCAGGGAGAGATTACAAGTGTTGGCTAGTGTTGGATGTGAAGCCCAAATTATTGCGACTTTCCATCTACTATCTTTGATTTCTACCACGAGATAAAGTACAATTTGGCATTGGAAGTTTTGGCCGATACCAAACTAGTCCCGATTTCAAGGAATCATCCCGAGGATTTAAAGAGGCAAAGCCATTGAACAATATGGCTGACCGAAATTCTTATGCATTAAGGCTGACATCAGTTTAGCTTTTTTTTATTCAAATAAATGTTTTTTTTTTTTTTGTTCGAATAAACTGAATTTAAATGTTAATGAGGATTTTAATTTGAAATTGTGGAAAGGAAAAGCAGCAGGTCCAAGAAATAAGAAGAATGCAAGAAGTGTTCAAGAATGACAAATAACTTAACATTTATTGAGTGATATAGTATTGAGCTAGAAAAATGTATTCCATTCTGTATATTTTAAGTTCCTTGAATTGGTCACGATTAGCTTGCTCGCCAATTATCTCCTATTCCGAACGGGAAATACTTAAAATTACATAACAAAACTATACCTATATGATAAGAAATAAAATATAACAATTTTGTTTACCTATGAGTTAGCTGTGTCTTTCACGCTCAAAATAAAGCAAGTTCCAAGGAAATATTTAACTGAAAGCGTACTAATAGTCTAAGAGCCGCTGAAGACCGACCTACACCGATCTGTTAACCGGATGAAACATATTTTCTATCAAATATAATGTATAAACAAATATGAATATGATAGCTTGCCTATCGAAAAGTGTGCAGGCTATATTAAATTTAACTATATTTTAATCAATAACTAACGCCTCCTTCACCCATCTGTTAACCGAATGGAAATCACCTCAAAAGATAGTTTTCAACACACAGAATATGAATATGCAGGCTTATTTCCTTAAATCTGCCAGGCTACCAGGCAAGCCGATGTTAAAAAGGTAAGTATCACAGGGTGATTCAACGAACGTTGTGCCAACAGCTACAGCGTGTTGGTAGGCTGAGACTGTTGTATATAAATATAACTGCTAATTTAGTATGTAAGTGTAGTAGTATGTATAGATTATAATTTATAAGCATAGGTTAAGAATTATGTACGACGGCGGTCAGTCGAATACTTAGCGTCATACAATAAAGAAACGAAACCGAATCCGACTCAGTGTTCTCTCTTATATTAAAACACTTTACTGGCGACGAGGAAAAAAAAATCAAAAAAAAAAAAAAAGAAATTACAAAATTAAGTTTTTATATAATTATTGAACTAATTTAAATAAAAAAAAAAATATATATATCAAATGACTGAAAATAAACCAGGAGCAGCAGTTATGAATAGTGTTCAAACATCGTTTATTGGTCATATAGAACCTTTTTTGTTGGAAGAAGACTTTGAACAGTATATTGAACGCCTAGACCATCTATTTATATTAAATAAAATCGTAGATTCTGATTTTAAAGTGTCCCTCTTTATAAGTTTCGCGGGTGGTGACCTCTACAAAATATTAAAGTCATTGATTGCCCCTAAATTGGTTAAAGAGTTTACATATGAACAATTGACAAAAACTTTAATTGCATATTTCAATCCAAAAAGAAACATTCGCGCAGAAAGACATAAGTTCATGTCACGTTCTTTGAAGCATGATGAAACATTAAGTGATTTTATGGTGGAGCTTAAAATGCTAGCAGAAACATGTGACTTTGGTCAGTATCTTGATCAAGCCCTATGTGACAAATTTATTTGGTCCCAAAAAGACGAGGCAATTCAGCGAAGTCTTTTAAACTTGCCTATGGACAAGTCATTTTCCGAAGTATGTGAGGTAGCATTGACAATGGAGCGAACGACAAAAGAAGTAAAGGAGATACAAGGGACAGACAATGGAGGGGGCAGTTGTGGTGGTGCACACAGAGAGAATTGGGTTGGTAAAATAACGGAGCGAACATATAACAGTCAAAACAGTGGAATGAGAAGAGGAAGATCTGTTAATCGAAATAAAAACTACAGAAATGGAACCAGTAAAACTAGAGAGAGAAGCAAATATACACCAAAATTTAAAGATGTGCAGTGTTACAGGTGCCAAAAATGGGGGCACTATGCTAGTTATTGTGATGAACGGAACAGAAGATCAAAGAGAGAAAACAGTTCAGTAAATAAGAGAAACAGATTAAATAATGTAGAACTTAGTAGTAGTGTTGAAAATTTGGCTCTCCTTAAAATAGATAATGTACATTCTAATAACAGAAAACATATAAACGACTCCTTAATTATAAAAGTTAAAATAAATGATGTCATAATGGATATGGAAATAGACTCAGGTGCATGCTTTTCTATCATCTCAAAATTTGTTTTTGATAAATATTTTAAAAAAACTACTGAACTAAAATCATTTTCAAAAAATCTTAATGTTATTACAGGTGAAACTGTATCAGTCTTAGGTTTTTTTAATGCATGCGTTTTCTATGATAATAATTATTATCGTCTTGATTTATTTGTTATTCGATCAGAAACAGATTTTGTTCCATTACTAGGTAGAAATTGGATGAATGTCATTTTTGCTAACTGGAGAAATAACTTAACTGTGAAAAGTGTTTGCATGAATAGTGTTGAAAGGGAGCTTATAAAAAAATTTCCAACTGTGTTCGACAATAATTTTGATTCGGTTATAAAAAATCACGTGGCTGAGATTTTAGTTGAAGAGAATGTGACTCCCATTTTTCACAAAGCTTACACAGTCCCATTCGGACTCCGCGATAAAGTGAATAATGAACTAGACAGACTTATTGAAAAGAAAATTTTAATTCCGGTGAAGTTCAGTGAATGGGCCTCGCCAATTGTACCGGTTGAAAAGAAAGATGGATCAATAAGAATCTGTATTGATTGCAAAGCTACTGTCAATAAATATGTTAAAACAGATCATTATTCTCTGCCAAAGATAGATGAAATTCTAGCAAGTTTTTGTATGTATGTATGTATGTGAGTTTATTTAGCTTTTCAACTATTTGTTTACAAATGATATAAATTTACATTAGTTTTTGTTATTATATGGAATAAGAGAGCTTTACAACAAATAAATAATTTAACAATTTTTTAAATAAACTTAATAATATAATTATGCATATGAGTGATTTATAATGATATATTGCGCTGAGTTTTTATATAGGCTATATTTTTTCGTTTGAAAACGTTTAAATTTAATTCAGTCTTTAATTCATTTGGTAAATCATTGAAAGCTTGAAGTCCTTTGTAAAACATACTGTTCTGACTCGCAGTTGTTCTTGCCATAGGCAGTCTAAAATCTTGATTTTAAAGGGTTGCACATTACCAACATAGCTTAACAAACGTGACAAATAAATCGGCATGAAATTGTTTTTTATTTTGAAAACAAAAACCAAAACATTCAAAAGGATCCTTTCTCTAACATTTAACCACATCAACACATCCAACATATGACATATAGGTGTATAAATATTGCACTTTAACATAATTCTCATGGCTTTGGTTGTTTTTGGAGTCTATTTAACATACTTTGATTCGAAAAAAAGGACAATATTCAAAATGTGGTTTTATAATTACGTTTAATATTTGTATTGCACTTAATGTTGATATATTTTTACGAATTCGTTTAAGTAGATTTATTTTTTTAACAATTTTCTTTTCAATATAGTCAATTCGTTTATTCAATGTCAACTTATTATTTATGACAACACCAAGATATTTTATATCTGTTACTACTTCAAGATTTTGACCATCAACTTTTATATTCACAGCAGAATCTCCTCTTAAATTATTACTTAAAATCATGATTTTGGTTTTAGCAACATTAAGCTTTAATCTATTTGCTCTGAGCCAAAAACTAAGGCTATCTAAATCGAATTACACTTTCACTACGCCATCTTCTAAGTCGTCACATTTTAAAAACAATAAACCATCATCTGCAAATAATGCACATTCACTATTTCTTAAAACTTTTGTAATATCATTTATATAGATGTTAAATAAAAATGTTCCTAAAATAGAACCTTGGGAACGCCAATATTGATTGCAGCTTCTTCTGATAGCACATTGTTCACTTTGGTTTGTTGTTTACGATTTGACAGATACGAAGTCATCCAGTTTAATAATGCAGCACGAACTCCATACTGTTCTAATTTTTCGAATAAAATTGCTCTATCAACTGTCTCAAATGCTCGTTTTAAATCAAGAAAAACACATATTATTTTCGTTTTTGTATCGAGTTGTTGCTTCCAATTTGCAATTACCATATTAAGTGCACTTTCACATGAATGTTGTTTTCTGAACCCGGACTGGTTTTCAATTATCAACTTATTATTTTCGAAAAATGATTCCAGTTGAATATATGCAACTTTTTCGAGTACCTTCTCATAGAGAGGAAGTGCATTAATTGGTCTAAAGTCTTCGCATCTTTTGGATTTTTTAACTTTCGGAATTGGAGTTATTTGAGACACTTTCCAAGAGTTCGGAAATTCACCATCACTAAAAGACTGGTTTATAATTTTCACCAAAGGAGGACCAATCCATTGATCATGTCTTTAAAAATCTTAATATTTATATAATTAGGATCTCGTTTGTTTTTAATATTATCAAACACTTTTTTCAAATCAGCCACTTGTATTTCCGAAAAACTGAACGCTATCGGGTTTCTTGTAATGTAGTTTACGAATGGGGCATTAGGGATGGAGTCACTGATTTCCGTTATACTTTCAACAAAATAATTATTGAACTTGTAAGCTATAATTGAATTGTCACTACACATTACATCTTCAAACACAACTTCGGAGATTAGCGATTGTTTTTCTTTAAGAACAAATTGTTTTATATTTCTCCACATTGATTTTTGATCAGTTGAACTGATTATTTTATTTTTAATAAAGTTACTTTTTGCTTTGTTTATTTCATATTTGTACTTGTTTCTCAAATTTTTATAACTATACCAATCTCTCGAATTATTTGAAAAACGGGCCTTATTATAAGCGGAAATTTTTTGATGTTTCAAGATTCGGAGTTGGTTATTAAACCATTCAAATTCATCTTCATGCACGTTCATAATTTTCATAAATGAATTCGCAGTTTCTTCGATAACATTTTTAAATATCAAACCCATTTCGTTGGTTTCATTAAGATAACATATGTTATAGATGTTACTTGAATTTAAATGATTTTCAAAATTTGCTCGATTATAGTTGAGCACCTTTAACTTTTCTTTTTAATTTATATTTTTATTTTTATATTAATATCGATTAAAACAGATTCATGATCGGAAATTTTTAAATCAGGGGCAGTTTTAACCGTAATTTTTTTTGAATTCGTAATGGCAATTAGCGTTTTTGAAGATTTAGTTATTCTAGTGGGAGTATTCACAAGTTGTTTTAAACCGTTTCTTTTTACATATCTTTCAATATTTTTCTTGTAAACATCATTTGACTGGAACTAGTCGATATTAAAGTCACCAACGATAAGTATTTCATCCGAACACTCATTAAGTTCATCAAGCCATTCAATAAATTTTTCACAAAAAAACACTTTTTGAGCAACTTGGTGATCTATATAATGCCACTAGTATAAATGAGTATGTTTCACAAAAAACTCTTACTGATAGATACCAGATATCCTTGTTTATTGATAAAACTTGAAGAGTTTCAGTTTTCCACCTTTCATCCACGAAAATTATTACACCACCGGTATGTCTTGATTCACTGTCACATCTGTTAATGTTATAATCCTTTAAAAATAGTTCATTGTCATCGATTTCAGCAGTTACGCAAGTTTCAGATAATATTATAAAATCAAATCGGTTATTTTGTACTGTTGTTTCAAGTTCAGTAAAGTTGCTCAAAATACTTTGGATGTTTAAATACAACGCTTTAACATGCGCTAGTTGCTAAAACTCTACTTTGTTTTTTTCCAATTGATATTTATTTTTATAAACTGAACAATTTTTATCCCTAGCGTCATGATTAACATCTAATGAAAACCCGAATTTTTTATTTGCATCGACACAATTATTACATTTAAGGTCATTACATGTACAATCTCGAGTGTCATGATCATCACCACATTTAGCACAAACAATTTTTTTGGAACACTTCCCAGCGATATGGTTAAATCCCCAGCAATTATAGCATTGAGTTACAGAAACATATTCATAAACTGGATATCTATACCATTCAGCATTGATTTTGCCGATCTCCATGATTTTATGAAACGCTTTCCCATCAACTTCAATAATTGCAATAACACATCTGACGTCGTCACATTCAATATTGTTTTGTTTTTTTTTATTGCTTCAGCAAAACTATCATTATCCCACTTTTCTGCAATATTATTTACAAGAATAGTTGGACTCTTCATTTTGGCACTGTAATTACATAGTTATCACCAAGCTTTTCTTTCGCCTCTCTTTCAACAGTTTTCCTTGATACTTCATCAGCACAATTAACAGCTATCGCACCGTTTTGTCTATTTGAAACACTATTTACTTTGATCGAGAGAAGAGATGGGTCTATTGTTTGTTTCACTACTTCTTTTGTTTTTTCACTTTCTTGCTCTTTCCTTGGTTTAATTAGTACCGGTGGTTCTTTGTTTACAATGTCAGTGTTCGATTTCTTTGTTAAAACTTCCGAATATTTTTCTCTTTTCGACTGTATTTCTTTTATATTTTCAACTTGGTCTAATATTTTTTCTATTTTTTGTTCTTGTTTTTCGATAAGATTTTTGTTTGCATTTTGTTTGTTGTTTATATCAGAAAATTGTTTCGACATTAAATTAATAAAATTTTGACAATCATCACAAACAAAAATTATTCAATTTTTTTCTCTGATTAGTTCGAAGTCGTACTCAGATAAATCTGCACATTTAAAATCGAAAACACAACCACAAACTCCATTGCATACAACAAATTTATCATTTCTGATTCCTTTGGTGCAATTTTTACAAGTTCTGGCATTCATGCCCCTATTAATTACCAAAAAGGTTGTCGCAAAAATAAAATAATTCGAGAGGAGCTCTCTTAAAACACGCCTTTCACAAAGCGCGAAGCGGTTACAATTGTGTATGTTTTTGCATTTTAGATCTAGCAGGTGCTTTCCAACAAATAGCCTTGTCTGAAAATTCTCAAAAGTTTATGACGGTAATAACAGAAAGAGGGCTCCTTCGTTACACTCGATTGCCTTATGGTGTAAAATCAGCACCAGCTACATTTCAAGCTACAGCAGATAGCATACTCCGTGGTCTGAAGAATGTGAAATGTTATATCGATGACATTATCATTGGTGGTAATAGTGAAGAGAAATGTAGAGAAAAGCTTTACATAGTCTTAGACCGATTCCAGAATTTTAATGTAAAGGTTAAGCTTGAAAAATGTAAATTTTTCCAATCAGCTGTAGAATATCTTGGGCATAAGATTACGTCCGAGGGTATAAGTCCAAAGCAGGAAAAGATAGATGCTATTTTGAAAGCACCAGCCCCAAAAGACTTAACGTCATTAAGGGCCTACATTGGGCTTCTTAACTTTTATAATAAGTTTATTCCAAACTTATCCACACGTTTGTCTCCACTTTATAATCTCCTGAGGAAAGAAACCGATTTTGTATGGGACGAAAAGTGTGAAAATGTTTTTCAAGAAAGTAAACAGTGGCTTCTAGGAAGTAGTTTACTCACACATTACAATCCGGATAAGCAATTGGGTCTAGTTTGCGACGCGAGTTCGTATGGCGTTGGAGCAGTTTTGTTCCACATAGAGGCAAATGGTGAAGAAAGGCCGATAATGTTTATATCCAGCTCGCTTACGAAGGCTGAGAAGGGGTATGCGCAGATTGAGCGAGAAGCTCTTGCAGTAATATTTGCGGTAAAACGCTTTCATAAATATTTGTATGGAAGAAAATTTCAAATCTTCAGTGACCATAAACCACTCGAGGTTATTTTTGGTACGAAAAGTACTAACGCCATTACAGCAGCAAGATTGCAGCGGTGGGCATTAACCTTGTCTCAATACGATTATAAAATAACATATAGAAAGGGTTCACAAATGGGTAATGCCGATGCTCTTTCAAGATTACCATTACAAGAGGAAACGAACGTTTCTAGTAACCTTATTAATTTTTTCAATATCGCAGGTGAACTGCCTATAAAAAGGGAAGATGTTGCTCGAGAAACGTTGAAAGATAAGTATTTATCAAAGGTAATTGAATATATTACAGACGGTTGGCCAAACTCGTTCAGTGATAATATATTTCAAAAATTTTACAATAAAAGGGTTTCCCTTTGTTATAATGATGGTTGTTTATTGATGGGTAGTAGATTAGTAATTCCTTCTTGTTTAAAGGAATATATGCTAAATTGTCTTCATGAAGGACATATCGGAATTGTTCGAATGAAAAGCATTGCAAGAGGAAGCGTTTGGTGGTTGAACATTGACAGAGATATTGAGAATGTTGCGCGCAGTTGCTTGGTTTGTCAACAGCAAGAAAAAAAAAGTGGTCCCATTGGTCTTTCCAATTGGCCACAAACCTCCTTTCCTTTTGAAAGATTACACATTGATTTCTTTCATTTTCTGAGAAAAACTTTTTTAGTTATGTTTGATACATATTCAAAATGGATGGAGGTAGTAATAATGAAAAAGACAAATGCGTCTGACGTTATAGCCACTTTGAGGAGAACTTTTGCGGTTTTTGGACTTCCCAAAGAAATTGTCTCAGACAACGGCCCACCTTTTGGGTCAAATGAGCTTACTAAATTTTGCGTAGCCCACGACATTAGATTGACAAAGACTCCCCCATACCATCCTGAATCCAATGGCAGTGCTGAACGCGCTGTTCAGACTGTAAAGTCATCATTAAGGAAGTTCTTATTGGATTCAAAAACAAAATCATTGTCTATTGAGGCGTTATTAGATAATTTTTTATTTCGATACAGGAACTCACCCACAACTTGTGATAATTTGACACCATCTTCAAAAGTTTTTAATTATTTACCAAGAACGAAAATAGATTTTTTGAAGAATACGCAGGAAACCGCAGTAAATTTTAAGGCCAGAGCAGAAAGAATGAAGAAAAAAACAAAAAAATCAGTAGTTGTAACTCCAGATAGTAAAGATAATTTTTGTTTTAAAAAGAATGATTCTGTTTGGTTTCGAACAACAAATAATAACATGGTTAGATGGAAGGCTGCAAAAATTTTTAAAAGAATATCAAAATCGATTTATATTGTAAAAACTGATTACGGTTTTCGTAAAGTTCATGGCCAGCATCTAAGAAAATATGTTAAAAAGGTTGTGCAGTTTGATAAAAGACAAATTGAAAATGATTTAAGAAAAGAAAATATTCTCCATCCTGAATCCGAAATCTTTAATAAACAAATGAAGAGAAAAAGAGATGACAGTATTTCTAGCCATGAGTTTATATCTGTACTTCCTCAAAGAGCTAAGTCTAGAAGACTTACAAAACAGCCAATAAGATATCAAGATACTTGGGAAAGAAAGAAATATAATTTTGAAAAATATTGTAAGAAAAATTAAATTAAATTGAATTTATTGATTTTTATTATATAAATAAAACAGAAATCAAAACGCAAAATTGAATTGAAAAAAAAAGTAATAAATATTTAGATCTAAGATACATTCAAACTTTATATTATCGACATTATATTTTAGGTGAAGGGAGAGTTATTAGTAATATAAATGCATTAATTTTTATTTTGTTAATTATTTTATAAATATTTTATTATAAAAAAAAAATGAATTAAAATTATAATAATTTATCTTAGGTGAAGGGAGTGTTGTATATAAATATAACTGCTAATTTAGTATGTAAGTGTAGTAGTATGTATAGATTATAATTTATAAGCATAGGTTAAGAATTATGTACGACGGCGGTCAGTCGAATACTTAGCGTCATACAATAAAGAACGAAACCGAATCCGACTCAGTGTTCTCTCTTTATATTAAAAACACTTTAAGACAAGAAAACAAATTTATAGGAGAGGGGAGCCTATTACCCCGTTTAGCAAGGAGGGGCAGTTTTCTGAAAAAAATGACTTGTTTTGTAAGAAATTATTAAAATTCAACGGCTTTATCTACAATAACGTGCTATACCTCTTTGCAAAGCCAAAATCTAAATCTTTAATTCTGTTTTTAAATTTAATTATGTTAAACAATTAATTTTAGAAAAATAATTTAAACTTAAGATTTTGAAAAATATATAAAAATTTAATGTCAAACTAATATTTTCCAAATTTTATGTAATTATGCACTAATTTTCTTTTCAAAATTCAATGCTGTTATTAATCTTTAGCCGAACACAATAAACCGGATTGAAATATACTTTGCCACCCATCATCGATAGATCCCCGTTAGGGCTTTAAGACAGTAAAACCGCAATTTTTCTTAAAGGCACAATAATTTGTATCCCATAGGAAAATAAAAAGCATTCTATCTTTGAATATTTATTCATCAAACTTTACAATGTCAAGATCATACTCTAGAAAAAGTGGCGGGAAATGAATTTCTACTAAGGCTAAGCTAAAAGTCAAGTTAGAGGCCATGAAGCCGAAAGACTTTTAGCTAAAAGCCATCCAAATAAGAGTTGCATAGTCCCAAAGAAGAACCAATCTGGTAGGGCAAGCGGCGCGGCGGCACAAAAAAAAAGATACAGGTAAATTTTCAGACGTTATCAATGAAAAAAAGGATTACTCCAGCGCGAATAATAATAAAAACGAAGTTTGATTGGTGATCAAATTTTGTTGACCTTAAGGTCCAGCAACGTAATACAATAAAAGTATGTGCACGATTGGGTCGTACGGAAACTTGCTCCTGCATGCTAAAACTAAATATTTATGATTACTTAAATTGCAAAAGGTAGTGTTAAAATAAGAGATATACTTTAAGCAATTCTGATTACACTCTTACTTACAGCTTACACTTAACTCAAAAAAAAAAAATATATATAAAAATAATTAGAATTTATTAAAAAAATTAAAATTTGGAAATGTACCTCGTATATACATTTCATTCCAAAAATTTAAATGCCGAACAAATTCAAACCTTATTCTTGATTTATTGATTTTTTTTTTTGAAAATCGTCGGAGCCGTTTTTTTTTTTAAATTAATTTTTTATATATAAAATTTTTCAAAAATATCTTAAAATTAATTTGGTATGCAGTTTTCAAGACCATGTAAATATACATATTTACACTCAATTTGGATTTTTAAAATTGATCCGTTTTGAGATACAGAATTTTGAAAAAAAAAGTTAAAAATATTTTTTAAAAAATCCAAAAAAAATTTGAAATTTTTTTGAAAACAAAATATTATTTGAACAATATATACGTACTTTCGAAAAAAAACTTACGCTGATCGGACTTTCAGTTTTCGAGAAAATCTAATAACAAAAAAACGGTTCTATGGGAGGTACCGTTTTGGAGCAATACAAATTTTTTTTTTACATAAAACACATGAATGTTTAAAAAAATTAAACTCGAGAAGTTTAAAAAAAATCGTTTCGGGCCGTTTTTGTGAAAAAAAAGTTTTGTTTTTGGCCAAAAAAATCGTATGGTGGCTACCCTAAATTTTGATCTTAAAACAAAAATAAAAAATTGGGATATGGCTTTTGCTCAAACCTCTAATTTTCAAATTTGAAGTCAATCGGACCAGTAGTTAAGCCTGTAGATGCCTGTAAACTTTCCGACAGACAGACAGACGGAATCGCCGGACCCACTTTTTTCGACTTCTCTATCATCGTAATATCATATCTCATCCTCATCTCAATTTTTTTTTTTACGAATTCAATACTTGCCATATATTCTATACGTCGCAAGTATTTTTTTACAAAAATCGGTTTTGGTTTTTTCTTTATTTCTCCAAAATGGCAAAGTATATTTCAATCCGGTTTATTGTGTTCGGCTAAAGATTAATAACAGCATTGAATTTTGAAAAGAAAATTAGTGCATAATTACATAAAATTTGGAAAATATTAGTTTGACATTAAATTTTTATTTATTTTTCAAAATTTTAAGTTTGAAAATTAATTTTTCTAAAATTATTGTTTAACACAATTAAAGTTAAAAGCAGAATGAAATATTTAGTTTTTGGCTTTGCAGAGAGGTATAGCACGTTATTGTAGATAAAGCCGTTGAATTTTAATAATTTCTTTACAAAACAAGTCATTTTTTTCAGAAAACTGCCCCTCCTTGCTAAACGGGGGTAATAGGCTCCCCTCTCCTATAAATTTATTTTCTTGTCTCAAGCCTACCAACACGCTGTAGCTGTTTGGCACAACGTTCGTGAATCACCCTGTATACTTACCTTTTTAACATCGGCTTGCCTGGTAGCCTGGCAGATTTAAGGAAATAAGCCTGCATAGTTCATATTCTGTGTGTTGAAAACTATCTTTTGAGGTGATTTCCATTCGGTTAACAGATGGATGAAGGAGGCGTTAGTTATTGATTAAAATATAGTTAAATTTAATATAGCCTGGCACACTTTTCGATAGGCAAGCTATCATATTCATATTTGTTTATACATTATATTTGATAGAAAATATGTTTCATCCGGTTAACAGATCGGTGTAGGTTGGTCTTCAGCGGCTCCTCTACTATTATAACAAAATCTTTTGTGATAAAGTGCCGATAACTTGTCTTTCATTCTTTTATGATTGATAAAAGATTTTGCCTTGCTGAATACCAAATAGGCGATTTATAAAAGAGTTGCAGTAAGTTCGCATATTTGACAGTTTATAACAGATTTCTTAACAGATTTGGCTTGCCGAATACCAAATCTATTAGTCTTAAGAGATTTTTTGACAGCTCATACTTTTGTATGGGAATTCATAACAGAATAACAGAAAAAAAGAATAAAACATCTCGCCGAATTATTATCCTCATAACACAACAGCCTACAAAAGTTCATATAAACAACGAAAAGTTAAAAAAATTGATGCACGTATTTTTGTTGCACATGTGTTTCAAGGATAAAGCTAAAGCTAGTCAACTGTTTGCGTCGTCGCGACGCGTCTGTCGACCTTAAAAGTGTCCATTATTATATCCTTTTTCAATTCAATTTCAATTCTTGCCAAAATAGTCTTCCCTAATGCATTTCTTTTGCTTCTGATAATGGTATTTTGTTGCTTGAAATCATCTTTAAAATATATCTCACTTGGCTGAGGTAAGGTTAGGTTAGGTTAAAGTGGCTGTGGATACAGAATCCACACACTTAGGCCAGAAGAACAGCCCATTGTGATACCACATGAATCTAGAGAATTACTTCTTACTAGTCGAACAATTTTGAGCTTTTTATGAAGCGAAGAAGTTATCATAAAAGTAATCGCCCAGATGAAGCTTTCGTCTTAGTGAAAGAGCAGGGCAAGTGCAGAGAAGGTGAGAGATTGTTTCCTCTTCCTCCTCGTCCATACAGCTCCTGCAAAAGTCATTTGAGGCTACACCAAGTCGTGTTGCGTGTCTGCCTATAAGACAGTGTCCCGTAAGGATACCTATTAAGGAGCTAATATGAAGTCTGCTTTGAGATAACAAGTCTTTTGAGCGCTTTAGGTCCAGTGAAGGCCAGATGAGTTTTGTGGCTGCGCACGTTGGCACTTGGCTGAGAGTCGTCGGGTTATTTTGACAGATAAATCGAACAAATATTTCGACTTCAGACAAGTACACAGTTTTTCATACATTTTCCAGTATTTCCAATAGTTTCATTTCATTTTATTCCTGGTCGAGTGAAAACAAGTTACAGTTGACAATTGAATGTGAATAAGAGATTTTCGACCCATTCCATCGAAGTTCTGAATGGGACAGAACAAAACATGGGCCCAGAAAGCTAAGAAGAGACTACTACATCGGCTGGGCCACATTGAGTGAATGGACTACAACGATCAAGCAAAGAATGTCTTCTCATCGCAGCCCCCAGGTTTGAAACGAGCAGGTAGAAGTGTGGATGCTGTGTCCCAGGTTGAGATTCTACTTAGACTGGGAGTGACATAAACGTCAATACGAGCAAAATTTGAAAGGAGTAGAGCGATTAGCCTGATGCATCCGAAAATATATTTTTATCTTCATAATAATAATGCTTTCCATAACGAGTTAACAATAATAATGCAATAATTATTCCTTAAAACTATTAAATAGCATTTTTTGCACATAGTTACAAACATGCCCTCAACCTTTATTGTGTTAAGGATTTATGCAGTTTCATCGTCCCAACACACATCCATACTTGTGGGTATGAGGAATCCAAGCAGAACAGGAAACAGTTGAAAACTTGTAGATACTGTAAGCTTTTTTAAAAGTTATTTTTTTTTTTTCTTTTTAAAGCCAATAACCAGACCATATCCTTAGAAAGCAGCTTCATATTCCAATACATCTATCAAAATGTAAGTAAAAATTACAATGAACACATTTCACATGTTCCCCAGTGTGCTGTAACGCTCCAATGTAAGACATAATCGGCAGACGGCGCGCTATAGGCTTTCTATATTACGTGTTCATAATGCTGCTCATTAAACTTTTTGGGTTGTTAACAACGTAATGCAGAAAACCAAAATTAGAATAGGTATCTATCTATTCGAAACACCTGTATCTGAAAGTAGTTAAAAACAGAAGCATTGCACCATACTTGGCAGAATACACACTAAAAACAACGTAGTGGGTTGTAATTGCTCATTTTCCATGTTCAAGAACCAAAACATGCCATCAGGAAGCACAGTGTTTTTTGCCTCATGGTAGAATGTAATTTTCTACATTCCAGGAATGTATCAACATAAAGTTTACCGACAATGTATTATCGTTACACTTTAACAAAAACACAAAACAAATTTCAGGAAGCAGGAATTTGTGTTTTACTTAAAATGCTCCCAAGCTGGGAAGATGGTAGTTGTTGGAGCCCTAAGCTTCAATGTTGGGGTAGGAAGTACCTCTGCTCATTATTATGTAAGCAATTTATATTGTTAGCCGCTTCCTCATACATTTATTGCTGGGTTGTTTGCAACAAAAACTAACTTTGTTTTATTTGATACAACATAGTTGACAGGTGTTTTAAGCTTTTCTTAATAAAATGGATAACAAAGGTGTTTTGTTCTTAACACTGTTGGAGAATTACAAAATTTTATTTTGCTATGCATAAAAGGAAAGTAAGTGAAACAACTTTTAATATGAAATGCAAATCATTTGAGATATTTCAAAAACTTTACTATCGGATTGAATGGAACTCGACTCATTCATATGGCCGTCGTCGCAGGCACGCTTTTAGCGGTTGATTCGTCGGACCCAATTTTTTGATAACTCAGCCTCTCATTTTGGCCAAAACGGTCACTATTTCGCAATTAATTTTTGCTCTGTGGTCTTTTACCCTGCGGCCACACGAGCAAGTTCTGGCTTGCCAGTAGCCTACATTATATTATTTGTCAAATCTCTATGGGTGTATTTGGTGTGACGTAGGTGGCATGCCACTTGCTTGTTTACTTGCTTGCAAATTCACTTTTTTTTTTGCATTTTTACGATTTTCTATAAGCTTACCTGCTTTTAACATCCAATTTTAAATTTCAAAGATGTCGCCAACAAAAAAAGAAATTTAAATCCTCGCTTCAACTAATATTCTCATTTTATTTTGTTCATTTTGATAAATATGGCAAAACCTGTCAAATTACTTGCCGTTTTACTTGCTCGTTTACTGGCTTCAAAATTTACTAGCCAGTTGACCAGTACTAAAAGTTTGAATGTGTGAGTAAAATATTTTGTTTTATTTTATGAATTTGCTACCCAGAACTGGCTCGTTTGGCCGTCGGGTTAAAGTCGTCGGCTTGTTGGAATAAGCCAGTAACCTAACATAGGCAAAAAAAATTGTCTGGAGATGTTCAATCACACTATGGCCAATCGAATGGCCAATTTTTTGAGATAACGAGCTCATCAAGTTTAAAAATGCGACGAAGGAAAATAAAAAGAAGACTTCGCTGTTGAAGTCTACCAAAATGTGGATGTAGTTCAGAAAGGAAAGAAAAGACGACTACATTGGCTCTGCTACAGCGAGTGACTGGACGACTACTCTCCAGCGAAGAAAGTCTCAACCAACAGTCTCAGGCAGCCAAATCGGTCCCTAGCTAGGTGTCTCCAATTTTGCTCTCCTAGTGGATTGGAGTCTTCTTTTCCACTTGAGAGCACCAACCAACCATTCCCTCGGGAATGGTGTCGAAAGCTTTCTGGGCCTGAGCATTGCTCTTCATCCGCTATAAATACGAAGTCATCTGATTCGCTTGACCTTAACTCTTCTGGCTCGGTTCGTTTCGTTTTCTTCATTCCCCATCAATGCACTGCACACGAAGAACTTTCCTCTCGAAACAGCACATTCATCCGATTAAATCAGTGTCCATGCTTCTGCCCCGTATAGCAGGACTGCAGGGATGATGAGGTTGTTACATAGTTTTCAAATAGTTGATCGAGAGAGGGATTTACAATTCAATTGCTTTCTTAGTCCAAAGAAATAGTGATTGCAGTGGAGTCTAGTAAACAAACTTTTATACCACGTCAAAGTGGTACGCTCTATTGAAGCCGTTGGTATTGGGTGTTCTTTTTCGAAGGCAGTTGTTTTTCTCTCACTTGTAACGCTTCTGTCTTAATTCTCACAAAGACGCCATTCACATCACGCTAAGTTCCCATTATGTCAAGCACGATGTTAAGGAAATGGCATGACAGTACATAGACTTGTCTGAATAATTTTTTGACATCGAATGAAGAATGATTCTTTAACCTGCGTTGCTTACCTTGATGGAGCAGGATGTGTTCTCCATCGTCATTTTGCCCAATCGAACAAGCTTGGCAGGAATGCCAAAACTATACAGTTGGTCTCTGTAGATGTTGTCATACGCGGCCTTAATCAATGAAAAGGTGGTGGGTAGAGGATCTTCCTTCTTCTGGATCGGGCAAACAATGCTCAGGTTCCATTCATCGGGCATGCATAAATGGCTCCAGTCTGACATGACAGCGGGATTCTGTTCGTCTTCGCCATTATATATTGTGTTTAATCAGCATTGACTGTGATCCTATTTCTGCTCTATGATCTTGAGTAAGCTGTTTTACCTTCCGCTTTGTATTCCTCCTGCTTTGCTGCATGGGTCATGCGTCACGCTTATACTCTTCGTTGAACCAGGGGTTTAACTTTGGAACCTAGGACAGCTAAGGCGGTATCTCTAACTGCTAACTGTTGCGACTGTTCTCGATAATTGGTGCTTGCGGCATAGGACTCCTTAAGTGATTACTTGACACTCGATCGGATAAGAATTTGGTGATATCATTGATTGTAGCCATTCTACGTCGAATTTTATTGCAGCATTTCGTTATTTTGGCAGTTATCGAGATATTCGCGGCAAAACTTTGATGGCGACAACTAGGTTGCGATCCAAGTCGATGTTGGCTGGTTGGCTCCTCGGTAAGTTCGAACATCTAGAATGCTGGACAAGTGCCTTCGTAATGTGATCAAACTGGATGCCTAGGAGATCTCCATGTTCCTTAAAGAATGTAGAAAAGTGGGAACTACGTGCTTGCTACCTCAATATTTCGCCCTGCAGCAAAATCGATCAGCCTGAGTCTGTTGTTATGGTATTGGTGTCATGCATGCTGTGCTCTCCGACTTTTCCACCAAAGATGTCCTCTTTTTCCAGCTTTGCGTCAAAATCACCGGGGGATATTTTAATTTTTTAGCTACACGGTTAGAAATTTTGGGTTAGATTTTAATATTTTTAGGGTAACATATATGACATCACCAGAAAAATATTAAAATCTAATAAACTGGAAATATTAAAAGAAGGCAAGTAATAACGCAAATATTATAATTTAATACTGATGAGATATTAAAATCTAATACTTTTTGTATTAAAATGTAAAACGAAATAATTAGAAATGTAATAACTTTGTATTGAAAATTAATGTTATCTTGTATTAAATTGAAGTGTATGAGATAGATACCCTTAAAAGAAACGACAACATAGAACATAGAATATAGAATTTAAGAATACCTACTTACACTATTGCAAAATACTGGAAATATTGTAAAGTAGTATGTAAGAACGAAATGTAATTAGAGAATAAGAATAATGTAAGATGAAATAAAATCAGTATTAAAAAGACCGCCTTCGAGTTTGGATGTCACAACTGGCGACGAGAAGTTAATAAATAAAAAGAAAAAAATAAAATCCATGGCGTACTTGGGCAGATTACCATCCTACGATTTTAAGGAAAACGATTGGAATCTTTTTAAGATCCAAATCAACCAATTTTTCATCGCAAATAAGTTGGTCGATGCTGCCGAGGAAACCAGGATGAAAGCCGTGCTGTTGAGTAGCCTGAGTGAGAGAACGCTTCGTTTCCTCAAAGAAATCATGCATCCGAAGGCTCCAGAAGAAGTCTCCACAACAAGAAGCGAAATCATGGGGGCCATGGAAACACATTTCAAACCATCAATTTCGGTGTTTGCGGAGAGACGTAAATTTTACGAGGCTGTGAAACACGACGACGAGACATTTCAAGAATGGGCAGCAAGGCTAAGAGCTCTATCTGTAAACTGCGCTTTCGACACTCATCTTAACGTAGCGTTGAGGGATAGATTTATGATGGGTCTCAGAAGAGGCCCTGAAAAAGATAAACTGTTCCTGGAGAAGGCGAGTGAGCTGACGTTTGCGAAGGCGTTGGAAATTGCTTTGTCTGTGGAATGCGTAAAAAGGCAGTATGACGTCACCGAACAAACAATTAAAGAAGAACCAACAAGCGTGTTCAGTATCCGGAGAAGAAGCGGTAAATACATACAACGGACTGGAAGAAACGAAACAGTTGCATCACCTCATCAGTCAACAAGCGGTAAAACTGGTCGCTGCAGTGTGTGTGGTTATACAAACCACAGCGAAAGTCTATGTAGATTCAAAAATTATTCATGTAAAGTATGCAAACAAAAAGGTCATTTAAAGAAAATGTGTCCGAAAAAATTTCATAAATCTGTGAACAAGGAATGTAACTATATAATTAATGACGATTTACCTTTATTCTTTTGCAGTACTAACTCTAATTTAAGTCCTATCACGGCCGAGGTTATTGTGAACGGTAAAAAAATGTGCATGCAGATTGATAGCGGGTCGGCAATTACGGCAATTTCGGAAAGGGATTATAACAAGCATTTTTCAAGCTGTCAGTTGAACAAAACGAGTGTGATGCTTCGTAATTACAATGGCAGTGCTATAACACCTCTCGGATTTTGTAAGCTTAAGGTAATTTATGCCAATAATTGTAAGATTTTAGACATTCATGTCATAAAAAATGGTGGCCCACCGATTCTTGGTAGAAATTGGATGTTCGCGTTTAACGTAGGCATTAAAGAAATTAATTTCATTAATATTAAAGACCAAGAATTAGCAAATGTGCTGTTCAAGCACCGTGAAGTTTTTGACGGAAAGTTAGGCAGGTATAATAAGAAACAAATTTCGTTACAAATTAAGAATGGAGCTTGCCCAAAGTTTTTCAAACCTCGGCGATTGCCTTTTCACATAAGAGAAAAGGTAGAAAGGGCTTTAGATGATTTAGTTCGAATGGGAGTTTATGAGCCGGTTGAGCACAGTGAATGGGGAACTCCGATAGTTCCAATTTTGAAAAAGAATGGTTCAGTGCGCATTTGCGGCGATTATAAGACGACAGTAAATCAGGTAATTGAGGGTGTGCAGCACCAGTTGCCAACGATCGATGAAATTTTTGCGAAATTGCATGGTGGGAAGTCATTTACAAAAATTGATTTATCTTCAGCGTACCAGCAATTAGTTTTGGATGAGCAGTCCAGGGACTTGACCACGATAAGTACAACTAAAGGGTTGTTAAGAAGTACCAGGTTAGTTTACGGAATAGCTCCGGCTGCGGCCATTTTCCAAAGAGAAATGGAGAAGTTGATGATGGATATGGAGGGCGTGGTAGTGTTCATGGACGATTTGCTTATTACAGCAGGTGACAAGGAAACTCATTTGAAAAGATTAGACGTAGTTTTAAATCGGTTGAAAGATGCAGGATTGAAAGTTGCCAAAGAGAAATGTAGTTTTTTTGTAGAATCTGTAAAGTATTTAGGGCATGTCATAGACCAAAAAGGACTGCATAAAGATCCAAAGCGTATTGAAAGCATCATGCAGCTTCCAACTCCCACCTCAGTGAAGGAGCTTCAGTCATTTTTAGGAGTCATAAATTTTTACAGGAGCTTCATGCCAAATTTGGCATCCAAAGCTAGCGACCTCTATGAGCTTTTAAGAAATGACAAAAAATTCGAGTGGGGCACTGCCCAAGAGAAATCTTTCGCTGAAGTAAAAAAGTTGTTATCGTCAAATCAGGTGTTGGCGCACTACGATCCCAAGGTGCCGGTCAAGCTTATTGTGGACGCTAGTCCGAGGGGATTAGGAGCGGTGCTTGTTCATGTTTATGCGAGTGGAGTGGAAAGACCTATTTGTTTTTCGTCTCGAAAACTTTCCGATTCCGAACAAAATTATGCTCAGGTAGAAAAGGAAGCACTGGCAATTGTGTTCGGGGTAAAGAAATTTCATCAATACCTATTTGCGAAAAAGTTCACTCTGCTTTCGGACAGTAAACCGCTCGTTTCCATCTAGATTTTATGGGCCCAATTTGGGACCGGCATTTTTTGATCATTGTCGATGCATATAGCAAGTGGTTAGAGTGCATAGATATGGGTAAAAACATAACTAGCGTTCATACGAAAGAAGTTTTACTTACGATTTTTAGTAGATTTGGGTTGCCTGAGATCATTGTTACAGACAATGGTCGCACCTTTATTTCAAAATTTTTTCAAGAATTTTTAACGAATAATGGAATAAAGCATATTACAACTCCGGTGGGCCACCACCGGAGAGCACTCAAGAAAGCATTACACTCCAAGAAGCCAAATGACAGTTTGAATTATTGTTTGCAAACTTTCTTAATCGATTATAGAAAATCTGTTCACAGTACCACCGGTCGGGCTCCCGCCGAATTAATGTTTAGTAGGAATATAAGAAGTAGATTAGATTTAATAAATCCAATAACAGTTCATCGAAATAATAAAAGTAAAAAGAAACCAAAAGAATTGATAAGAAAAGTTAAATGCATGCTTAAAAGACAGAGAAAGTACTATAAGGGTAGTAATTTAAAATCATTCAAGGTAGAAGACCAGGTGGTGGTAAAAGACTATACAGTGCCTGGGAAAATTAGTTGGATCAAAGGGAAAATTATCGAAGTTATTGGAAAGCGTTATCTTTTAGTTAAAGTTCGAAAAGGAGGTTGCGATGTAATTTGGAAACGTCATTGTAATCAAACAGTATTGTTAAATGAATTTAAATATAATGATAAAGATAACTATATGCCAGAAATTTTAGTAGACGCCTGTGCAAAAATGAAAATCAGGGACGACGAAGCTATAAATGGTAATACGGAGGTAGAAAATAGAAAACAAGAAGAAGTTAAGAGACCACGCAAGATCTATCCGGCTGAGACTTGTTGGAATGGCCGTCTCAGAAATAGACTTGTGGCCGAATCTTGATTTTCATTCGTGTAATGCGTTTTTTTTAAAGGGGGATGTTGAAGTGTATAGATACCCTTAAATAGAAAACGACAAACATAGAACATAGAATATAGAATTTAAGAATACCTACTTACACTATTGCAAAATACTGGAAATATTGTAAAGTAGTATGTAAGAACGAAATGTAATTAGAGAATAAGAATAATGTAAGATGAAATAAAATCAGATATAAAAGACCGCCTTCGAGTTTGATGTCACAAAAATGTAATAAATCTGCATTAAAAATCAATCCCAGTGTACTAAAATGAAAGAAAATTGTATTACTTTTTAATAATAAACTTTTATTAAAAATTAATAAAAATATATTGAAACTTAATACTCATACAATAATATGAATAAACATTGTATTCATTTTTAATAAAAGGTGAAAATTGAATTGAAGTTTTCCCAGTCGCTTTGAAGAAATCTCTATCTTGTGGTATCTTCTAGGTTCTTGGTTGGTATACATTCTTGATTTGGAACTTTTTTTCCCGAACATTCCCTGCACTTCCAACGTTTTTTACATAAATATGTATATTGAGAATTCAAGATTATAAATCTTCCTGCAAAAAAAAAAAAACAAAAAAAAAGGATTAGTTATATAAATACACATAGTAATCGGTTAGTACATACCATTCCTCAACCACAACTTAAGAAAAGAGTGAACATGTCCTGAACATCCTTCAACATTCTACTGCTTTTGGCTTGAACACGCTGGGTATAAAAAAGCACCACCTGAAAATAAAAAAAAAAGAAAAATACCGCTTTGATTATACTTTTGAATATAAAACGTAGAATTTAAAATGAAACTTACTTTAATAAATTGTCCACTGAATGAAATTCAGCATTGTCACAGTTACTTTTTTTCTTTTTAATTAATAAGACTCTACCCAGGTCTATGCTGACTTTTTCAGAATTACGCTCATGTTTCTTTGTGAGCACATGGCAAATAGACGTGTTATACTAGAAGGTTCGTTTTTAATATCTTTGTATTAAATTTTAATTCAATGATAATGAAATGTAATACAATAATATTCAAATCTAATACAGTTGTATTAACTTTCAATACAAGTTATATTAGACCTAATATTTAATTTTAAGTACAAATTTATTAAATTTCAATCACCCTGATTACATTCTAACCATATCTGTATTAAAATCAGAAAACTTAATTCTAAAGTATTAAAATTTAATACAAAATATATTAAAAATAAAATTAATATTTTGAGTATATTAAAAAGTAATTTTCCGTGTATTGAATACAGCTGTAATCCAAGAGCTGTACTAATTTTTCTTCTCAAATTTGGGTACCGTGAATACAAAAATCTTCCGATCGGAACATTTCTCCGATCGGATATTTTTCCGATCGGCTACCATCATAGGTCTGTATATGTTTAGCAAGGAACTCGTAGAACTCGTCTTCGGTGTCGTCTTTTTTCTCCGCTGTGGGGAATGGGATCATATTAGGTATATATTGGCGAATTTATCAAAAGTAAAACGTTTTTAAATGTAGTGATGTTGTGGGTTGTACTGGTCTTAATTATATATAATGACGACTGGTTTAAATTAAAGCGGCCAGTAGCAGAAGCCGAAGAGAATAGTTTCTATTTCTTTCTTTTCACGTCTGATCTGTTTGAGTGTTGGTACCTAAGACAGTAACACTTAGATTAATGCAGATTCATTGTGATACCCTTGAGTATTGCTATCAAACTGATAAACAAACTATAAGTTCAGTTAATCATGCCATTTGGAGGCTTTGCCGACGTTCAAAATGTGAGTACCTGGAGTGCTTGAGAGTTCTAGAAACGACTCCTAGTTTCTATTCATAGATTGCCTATTTCATTGATAGATTTTGGCCTATGGGGGATTGTTCCTTATTTTACCTATAAAGTTCTTGTATTGAAAGTTTGTCTTAGTTTTGAAATCTCTATTCTACTTCCGTATAATCTTCCACTTTGTTTGCAATCAAAATCCCTTTATGTAATAAACATATATCGATAATGAATCTTCTTTAAGAACATTCCATTGGTCATCAAGTGCTTCTTTTCTATTTTTGGTAACAGGAGTGTGTTTGTCTCATTGCCTGTTTGCTACTAATAGATTATGTTTTAAGATAAATTCAAAAAGAGACGCACCACTTGTAGCATGGATATGATGCGAGTCCGTTTGTCAACCGAGTACCGCGTCCAATCTTGTACAAGACTACAAGCAGCTTTTTGTACAAGCTGGCTTGAAATGTCGAGGGTTGTCCCTCTCCTCTATATCATACGGCATCGTGCTTCATGCCAGGATATGTGGTGGGAGGCCATTCCATTCTAGTTTTACGGAACACTGATCCTGATTGCAGTAGTTTGCTAAAAAACATGATCTATATTAGCTGCGATTTGTGTGGATTTCTATAGTTTGCGGCTACATTTGTCAGATGTTGCTTGTTGCTTTTTCCTTTATTTCAAAGTGTTATGCGTTATACGTTACCTAATGCGTTTGATTGAATATAACTTGTGGTTTCTTGAAATCAAATATTTCCGATGAGGTAATATAAAAGAAGAAAAAAAAAATATCAAAACACTCGGCTCAGTTACTGATAACTGTTGAACTATCAATAACGCTGAAATACTTCCGGTTCAATAAGTAAAGAAGTTAATCAACTCAATTGGGTTTTCATTCCTTTCTTTATTTTGTTCGCACTTTTTATTTTCTCGAACTGAAAATAAAATAAGGTTTAAGAATCACAAATGAGCACAGGCTCATAAAATTCCTTCTTCTTTGAGTGCACATTTTCTCAATTTAATAACAATAACAATATCACTTACCGTATATTGAACACATTTGCCTCCTTTCATCCTAGGTCCCACCTACCCAATAAGCGGATCAGCTTTTCAAAATTATCTCCGGCTCTTCAACACCTGTCAGAGCCGAAATTGGTAATTCTATTACCGTACAAATGTCTAAATACTATATCCCTTACGGACGACTCATGTGAGAATCCAAGAACAAATTTCCTCGTTTATTTTCTATAGTCATTCATTGCGGCCTATGTACTTATTCGTAGAAGAGCTATGGTGATGAAGAGAGAGTAATACCTTTTCATTGCTCCCGTTTGGCTTTGTAATGTTAACATAAGATAATGCTTGAAAAGGAATATGTGAGTTCTCCAAAATCGTCTAGGTCCTTGTAAGAAAATTAATTTAAATAAGTGCTTTTCAAAGGAGGACCTGTATACATACATAAATCTAAAAATCCTTAGACGAAAGTACATGGGCTGGTATCAGAAATTTGAGCACAAATCTACCGTTACTTACTTATACGAGTATCCATCTCTGAAATTTTTGCAATCCGATAAAATCAAATAGAAAAATGAATTTAGATAGCTAGTTGTAAGCGAAAAAAATGGCGTTTCGGCCAAATGAACTTCACATTGGATTTCTTAGACTTAGGAAGCATATTTCATATTTCATATTTTATTCATCTTCTGCATTTCTTAAACGGAGTTGCGTTATACCATAGAAAACAAATTGTTGTCCTAATCTGGTAGAGTCTGTGAACCTAGCTAGTTAGGCGGCCTTTGGAGGTATCCTTTACTGCAGGTATTAGGTCGTAAAATGGGTTAAAATTTTAAACGTACGAATGCGCATAATCGATGGAACAAATCACATCGGTCGCTGCGACGAAGATGAAGTTCAACGAAAGGATTTCCTAACCCTGATCTTCCGGGCGCTTTGGATTAATGGTATGCAAGTAAAGGTTTCCCCTGTCTTCAAGAAAAAAATTCTTAGCACGATTTCTGATTTCGCCTATATATAAGCTGAGAACGCTGGGTCAGCGATCTGAAATAAAAGATCTCCTAAGCGTTCTTTAAATGCTAAACCGGACGCAGCGGCTTGGAGACGCTTAATGAATCAGGAGTGGACTGTAAAAATGTAATGAAACTCGGATTGGTTTTAATTGTTAAGAGCAATATTTAATAACCGTCTTGAACGAGCGGCAACATTCTGCCCACCTTGAGAGAATAAATAAATACAATTTTTTAATTCTTTCAACATTCAAATTTCAATAAATTTTATCTTTAATTACTAACGGTATTATCATTGAATTTTAATAACGGTGATATCTTTACTATTGGGCGCATCAACTCCCCCTCTGCTGTTTTCATGGTGACGACTCGAACACGGTCATCAGGCCCCGGATGCAACTGCGTTATTCGACCTAATTTCCTCCTTGCGTGTATCTTTTCCTTGGGGGTATCTTTTCATCTCGAATCAACACCAAGTCTCCGATCTGAAATTTTGGACTTTCCCTAATGCCATTTTCTACTCTGTTGGAGCTGGACCATGTACTCCGAACTCCACCTCTTCCAGAAGTGTTGTCTGAGCTTAGACATCAGATGGCATCTGCTAACTAGGTGTCCTTTGAAATCCTCTACATTTGGCTCTGGTATCGTTTTCACTGGCTGCCCGATAATAAAATGTCCGGGTGTTAAAGCGGAGAGATCGTCGACACATGAAGAAGTGGCACACAGTGGTCTGGAGTTAACGCAAGCTTCCACCTCTGCCAGCAATGTTGTTAGTTCTTCGTAAGTCAGAAGCATTTCTCCCAAAGTTCTGCGCAGATGATATTTAACCCGCTTCACAGCCGCCTCCCAATATCCTCCCATGTGCGGGGCCGCAGGTGGATTAAAATGCCACACTGTTCCATCTTCACTCAAATGTTTGGCAAGATTGTCGTCCTTCATAGCGCTGGTGAGGAGCATCCTGAGCTCTTTTTCGGCTCCGACGAAATTTGTGCCATTGTCGCTAAATAGCTCCTTACACTGACCTCGACGAGAGACGAAACGTTTGAATGCGGCAATGAAAGTGTCCGATGAGAGTCCACTTGCTAACTCGAGGTGTATTGCTCCTGTAGACATGCAAATGAAAACGGAAATATACCCTTTAACGGATTTAGCACCGCGTCCTTTCGAAAATCGTAGATGCAAGGGTCCAGCAAAATCCACACCGCTGCGTAAAAAAGGACGACAAACTTGCAAACGTGACCAAGGCAGATCAGCCATGATTTGTTGCTGGGCGACAGGACTGTATCTTCGGCACTTGGGGCAAGCTTTGAACACCTTTCGCACAATTTTTCGTGCACCGATAATCCAATATCGACTTTGTATTGTAGCAAGCATAGATTGCGGACCTGAATGAAGAGTATACGAATGGACGTCCTCACAAATGAGCTGTGCTAACTTTGAGAGGGACGTGAGAACTATAGGATATTTTCGATCTGGCTGTAGACTGGATTGACTTAATCGACCTCCAACTCTGATGAGATTCATTTCATCTAGAAAGGGATTTAGACGCAACAATTTACTACTCCTACTTACTGGTTTTTTGGCTCCTAGCCGTTGGATTTCGTCTTCAAAAAACTGCTTCTGAGACATGCCGATCCAAAAATTCAAGGCCTTGTCCAATTCGGATAGGTGTAGATATCTGCTTGTTTGTGGAGGGGTTGGTATCTCTCCTTCGAGAAGCTTACGCCTCTTCACAGCATAACGAACGTGGTCAACAAAGCGGATTACATAGCCTGTGACGCGTTTTAGCTTTCGCAGCGATGAGAATTTGTTGACGAGATCCCAAATCGGAGTAGTATCGCAGTTAGAGGCTAAGTTGGCTGATTCTGCTCGCTGATCTAAGTTTGTTGTGAAGAGACGCTGTTCGGGCCAAGCGGTTTCTTCTTCTGCTAACCATGAAGGTCCAGTCCACCAGAGAGGATGCTGGTTTAAAAGATTTGGTAACACCCCCCTCGTCGCGCAGTCTGCTGGGTTCTGAGAAGATTGCACATGGAACCAATTTGCTGGTGGAACAGTTTGTTGTATCTCAGACACACGAGATCCATGCGAGTGCTACAGCTGAGTCAGTCCAACCATATATATGTGGCGGAACACTTGCTGTTGTTACTACTGTAGTTTTTGTTTTGGAAAAAACTATCGTATTTTGTTTACATTTCATTATTGTTTCTAAAATTATTTTTCGTTTTGATATTCATTACATAGCTTCCATTTACACTTGAGCAATTTCGTTTTTTATAAATTTCTTAAATAAATTTATTCATTTTTAAAATTGTCCACGACTGTTTCTATTGGTTCAAAACTAAGAAGCTAAATATATCAATATCACGTACGTGTGGTGATAAAACGTCTTGGCCGGTTTAAGTAAGATTGTCATTTGGCAAGTCACAATTTTCCACTTGCTTTCTCCTCGTTTTTATTCTCCCTATCAAACCTACAATACTGCGTGTTGTAATGTCTACATTTCTTGTCAAAATATACTATTTGCTTTTGTTGTCTGTATTTGAAGTTAAATATACTACTGTTTGGAAACTATTATTTGCCTTAAAACAGCTTTGTTGAGAAAGAAAAGCAAATAATCCAAATCAATGAATTTTGCATATAAAAGGGTGATGTTCAGAACTAAAAAATTCAGAAGTAAGTATCGACTTGAATTCTGCCAAAATGTTTCGCCTGATCGTCGCTCTGAGTGTGTTATGCCTTGCATCAGCTTCATTGAACGAAACCACTACAAAAAAATATGGAGATAGAATTGTGGGCGGCCGAACTACCACCATATTTGAACATCCATATCAGGTGTCTCTCCAAATCTACGGAAGTCACTTTTGTGGAGCCAGTATTCTTTCTTCCCACTGGTGTCTAACTGCTGCTCATTGTTTGTAGATCCAATCAAAGACGTGAAATTGAATACCTTACCATCAGAATTGGATCTTCAAACTGGAAATCAGGTGGTTCAGTTAAAAATATCGATGCAGCAATAAACCATCCAAACTATAACCCCCTTACATACGAATACGATGTTGGATTAATTAGAACAACACAAGCAATAGTTCCTAGCTCAGCCGTTAAGCCAGTTATACTGATAACAACACCGTATCCATCTGGTATTCCTGTTGTTGTTAGTGGATGGGGCAGAATGCACGAGAACGCCAATGATCTTCCAACCGATTTGCAAGTGGTGCAATTGACATCGATGGACCGCAAAGACTGTACAGGACCTCAATCCATGTCCATGTATCACCAAGTCGAATTAAAGATTCAATGACATGTGCTACTGGATACAATAGGATTCTTGCCAAGGAGATTCTGGTGGTCCACTTTGCATGCTTGATACGCGTTGCCAAATGGGTGTTGTGTCTTGGGGAGTCGGATGTGCTAAGCCAAATGCGCCAGGAGTGTACGCTGCTTTGTCTAACCCAGTTATTATTCAATTTATTTTAAGTTATGCTCCTGATGCAGAAGTAGCAACCAAATGCCCAACGCAATGGGTTAAAATCGAAGTGAACTTTTGTGGTGCTTTGCAAAACAATTTATTTAGTGTTATTCCTTATTCCTACTCTTGATATTACATTTTGCATTGCGTCGCATTCCATTAATTGTCAATTTTGATAAATAAATACAACTTTTGAAGAATGGCTTAACCATGCCATACTATATGAAAACAATGTGAGATTTTTTCTTGATTTTGAAAATTTACAGAGCAGAACCCTTGGTGTTGGTTTTGGTTGCGCAAGTTGAATCTCCCAAAGATCTTCTCTGATATATCTCTTCGATTTAAGATTATTGGTATGCGAGTTTTTGTAGTATACGATCGGTACGTGCTCTCTATAAGTTTTCCCCTTTCTTTTCAACGGCTAGTAACCAATCAGACGAGAACTGCTACCGAGGAACCTAAGTTATTGCCTTACGAAAAAAATAAAAGTCAACATCCTTGAAAAGAAATAACAAGCTGTACGAATTCAGATCGATCGTTTCGGGAAAATCAATTGTTTTTTGTGCATTTGGTCTGAAGCTGAGGTAAGCTCACCAATCTTTCCTGGGTTGGAATTTCTATTAAGTTTCATTAAAAATAATTTATCAACCGTTGTCCTCAGTCTGGTATAGTGTGTGGTCCTTGTTAGTCTTCTACTTCCATCCGTATTCTGCTAAATAAGTAGCCTTTGAAGGTCTCCTTTGCTGAGGATATAGGGCCAAAGTATAGTAGGCGAATGCAGATAATCGATGAAACAAATCACGGATACAGGGCTAACATATGCGACAAGACCCCTTACCACAGCTGGTTGGAAGTCTATGTTCGGTTAGTTGAAAATCACCCATGGGTCCGGTACAATCATGGACTAATCAGGTCAATTACCGATGATTCCGGTCAATAAACGGAAGAAATGTCGGGCAATCACGGTCGAATCCTGTAAATCTCAGACGAATCCGGTAAATTACGGATGAATCTGGTAAATATCGGATGAATCCGGTAAGCCACGAACGAACACGATCTACGAATTCTAGCTACGGGGTGAGTATGTGTGACAAGCCCCTTACCACTGGTGGGGGGATGTCTATGTCTGATTAGTATGGTCTTACACCTACCGCTCAACATCGATTACTGAATTTAATTCATTTTATTTGGGCTGGTAGCTGAAAATTTATGGTGGATTTACATGTATCTGCATTTTTAGTTCTGCAAAAAAGAGAGATGCAACATACAAAAATCATGCTTGTTCGATAGAGAGGAAAAATCAAAATGCAGACATCTTGTCAAGATCAAGATTATAGAAAATAATAGAAATCAAGATCAAGATTATGGTTAAGACGAACATGTTCATCTTTTTTATAGCATGTTCATCTGCATTTGAGGTTCCTATAACTGAGTTCAGGTCAACAGCGAATCTCCCTTTCTCACCTGAACGCTAAAAAAGCAACAAAAACCATAGTTGTTGTCAATTTTTCCGCTCATTTGATTGAATGATTGCGATAAGAAATAACAAACGATGTAAGTAATATTTAACTCAATAAAATTACTCAATAAATTGTTGATAAACTTTATTTCGTATAGATACTACAACCATAAAATAATGGAGGAATTCCCGATGGACGAGTATGATGGTTGGTTCTAGTTATTCATTCTGCCTTTATCGTATTAAACAATTTTGTTTTCTTTCAGAATTTGTTGACTTTGAATTTCTGAATGAAGATTTGAGGCCATTAGAATTAAAGTTTCCGGAAGATAAGACTGGTAAGCATAATCTGAAGAAGGAAAACCTAAAACTTTATAAAAAATAAACGATGCATTCTGTTGTCCTTTAGATTTAATGATTGATGCAATCAGGCAGCGAGCAGCTTTGTGGAACATCAAGGACTTAAACTACCGGAATCGTGTTGTTCGCAATAGCTTGTGGCAAGAGGTCCTTTCTGAAATGGGTAAGATATTGGTGGGAAAATCCACATGCCTAATAAAAGCATATAATAAATTCTATGTATTAAAATAATGCATGTATGCTTCTTTTTTACACTTTCAGACCTTGAAGAAGCCTTTCGAAATGTGGTTAAAAAGAGGTGGGATACTCTTAAAAGTGGATACACCAGGAACAAAAAGGGAGCACCCAGTGGTTCTGGAGCGAAAACGCAGAAATACAAATACGGTGAAAGGTTGTCGTTTCTAGATGACACCATTGAACCGAGAAGGTAAGTGAAATAACACTCTTATAACTTTTGTTCTAATTCACTTTCTTCAACTACAGAACGACAACGATGATGTCTCCGGCTTCAAGAAGTGAAAGCTCACTTGAATTGGCCCAAGGAACTGCTCCAAAAACCAGAAGTATGTATTTTAAGATTACATGTATGTTTTAAAAATTAACTAAAATTGTATCTTTCAGAAACACTCGCTCGAAACCACGAATTTCAAGCCGAAGCCCTGGAAATCTTAAAAGACATGAACAAGCCTAGAACAACACCACCACAAGAAAAAAGCTTTGCTGCACTTACTTGCGAACTCATATGCAAGGATATGGAAACTCTTCCAGATTCTGAGCAGAGGACTCTGCGAACTGAACTTTTTGCCGCCGTAGATGCAGCTATTCGGCGCCACAGATCTCCTGGGCAATAGTCAACGACTCAAAAAAGCAAAAAAGGTCCTTTTCAGGACCACAAAAAATCAAAAAGAGATACACAAACATTTCAATAATTTTGTATTGCTTAAAATTTTAGGTATACATATTTGGTATGCTGAGGCACGATTAACGAAGTTGATGTAGGTAGTTGTTCTCGTTGTTTGTGGTTACCGAGGAATAATCCCAAATCCATTGCTTCTGGTTTCAGTTCTTTGCTTCTTGTAGTTCCCATAAAAGCGGATTCCCAGGCGCCTATGTTCTTAGCACGGCGGGCGTAGGTCGTTTATAAATGTTACAAGCTTAAAATAGAACAAAGCTTTCAAGCTTTCAAGCCTCTCACAGTATTCATTAAAATCACCTTAAACAGATCTATATGCAGAGCGAAAATATTGTTGATAAGAGCACCGATAGCGGCAAATGGAGCAACAGCGGCAAAGAGAACCACATATCCGAATTGAGTGCACATTTGCAAGTAATCTTCGTATGTGCTCTGATATTCGTCCAATCCAGCTTCATAGAAACTCTGTTTGGAAGATTTAAATACAAGAATTATTGATAAGCCCAAAAAACTCATAATTTACCTGTTCGTAACGAGCTACATCCATGATCTTCTCTTTCTTCTCATCGTCCAATTTTCTTGTTCGATGTACTTTGTGAATTCTGTCTAGCACAGCCAACAATGGTTAAAATGAGCGTACTTGAAATATAATCAACTGCATCATCAGCTGATACTTCAACTGATTTAAATCTCGCAAAACAAAAGCGATGTAAAACAATGAGAAGAAGTTGTTGACAATTTCGAAAAGCATGAGTTTGTTGACACGATGGCGATAGTATTGACTCCGAGTGCGATGGTTTTCAAGATCGGTCAAGAAGGTTGCCAGTTTTTCATACGCCCATGAGAAAATAGCAATGAGAACCGACTGAACGATCACGGGAATATAAAGGAGCAGCGAATCGGTACCTGTGAAATGACAATTGTATAATAAATGGCTGGGTGTAGTGAATTAACTAAACTAACCAAAATCCTGCATGACTTCAGCTTCAATTTGAAATTGATAGAGAGCAAAATAACCAGCGGCAATGATGCAAAAGAATACAACCGGATACGAGATGCAATACATTTGCATATAAGTCAGTCGCATTGGATATTGCAGCGTCATTTTGCCAGTGATTGGGTCGGGTTTTAAGACACCTGTGAAGCCGGTTCGTGGAATATCAAGACTGGTCATATCGATGGTGCCCCAACGGTAGGCCAAAATCGAACATCTACGACTCCAGAGTTCCAAAAAAATCTTAAGAGATTTCAAGAATTTTTCCTTTGTATTTGAACATCAACTTTCAACACTTACAGTTGTCCATAAAACATAGAAACCACAAACAACAGGCAAGTTAAGATGCCAAACAACCTGCACCAAACCAAATAAACTTGGGAATATCAGGGCTTTGGTGTAGAACTCTATAAATGCAAAATAGAGGGCAATACTGGTTCCGTATTAGTCACGGATGTCTTCCACTGGTTGCTTCATGCTTAATTTGAAGGCGAATTTGTCCAGATATTCCTCTTCTCTGGTTTGATGTCACGATGGATGGCGTTCGTGTAGGTATTGAAGTGCTGATGCAAGGGATTTGATATAAATGGCACTTTGTTTTTCATCAAAACGCTTGTCGGGCTGGTTCTGGAGTTCTTTATAAAGAGTTCCTTTTGGAGCGTATTTTAGGATCAAATAGACTCTAGCATCGTCGTGGAAATAACCATAAAGACGTCAAATGTGCGGATGTCGAAGATGCGACTGGATTTCGATTTCACGACGAACTTGATGTTCAACGTTGCTTTGGTAGATTTGTTTTTTAAATAGAACTTTAAGAGCTACCACAAATTTTGATTCTTTCTCTCAATTATTGAAAATTTGTAACCAAAAAAATGGCGACTCTTCATCTGTCACTGAGCTATAAAAAATTATGGCAACTAAAAAAAGCAGGCATATAGTGTACTCTTTCACTCTTTTGTATAACGACGTATATCTCACCCGCTTTACTTTTCTTGATTTTTACAGATCAAGATGATGCAGATACATGTAAATCCACCTTTTTTACGTGTCTACGATGTTACATGGTTGGGGGAGGTCGGGTTTTTGTGCGTGTGGGGTGGGGGGAGGGGGGGTGAGGGAGGCGAGGGGTGGGGGGGGGGGGGGGACGGGGGGGCGGGTGGGGTGGGGGTCGGTGTGGGAGGGTGGGAGGGGGCGGGAGGGGGGGGGGGGGGGGACGGGGGTGGGGGAGGAGGGGGGGGGGGAGGGGGGGGATGGGGGGGGGGAGGGGGGAGGGGGAGGGTGGGGGTTGGGGGGGGGGGGGGGGAGGGGGGGGGGGTGAGGAGGGGTGGGGCTTGTGGGGGGGGGGGAGGGGGTGCTGGGTGGAGGAGGGCGCGTGTTGGGGGTTGGGGGGCGCATTTGGGAGACTGAGGAATTTTTATTTTGTTCGAAGATTTTTTGTGTTCGATGTGGTGTTATGTTTTTTATCGTAGTGGTAAACTGTTTGTATTTAGTTTTGGTTTGTCTGTGTTTGCTGCGGTTGTGTTTGTTGTCGAGTGGTAACTGTTTGCTATTTGCATGAATCCGGTTAGCAACTGGTTTGCTTCTGGTTCGATTCGGTTTGCAACTATTTTATGTTTATGGTTCCGTGCGACTGGTAACAAGTATTTGTTTTATGGTGTTAACTGGTCGGTGATCGGTATTCAGCCGATGATGATTGCAATTTTGTGAATCTGTACCTTATACTGTAACTTATACTCTATGAAGTGTAAGAATAGACCTTTGGAGGGAACTTGTAATGAGTTATTACAGTCTTATAAGTGCTGAACATTAAGCCGTGTTTGAGAGGAAATTCGTTAGGGAATAGTTGTGACAAAAGACAATTCCGAAGACGATCATAGTCTTGGTGCATGATATCAAAAATAAAGCTTTTTAGACGCCGTCAGGCTGAACACTTCGGTCGTCCGTATGAACGAAAATGAACAGGTTCATAATGTCTCTTGAAGTTTAATTTATGCAAGGAGACAGCGCCAGCGCGGTAGTCTTAAGAACTTCCTGTAAGACGTTGTGGCGCCGATGAAAGTAAAAATTTCTTTAGCGAAGCACAGGGCCACACAATTTTTATTCATTTATTTATATAGTTAAATTCTAACTGTTACATCAAAAAATACTTACAAGCTAATTTAAAAATAATAAGAAAGAAAATTGTTAACTTCATGAATTTACAATATTAAATCGTGATTTGAAATTGAACGTTTTTACATTGCCGTGGATCGAATCGATTAAGTCATAATTTCTATTAAAAACATTAATAACAAGATATTATATTATCATATCGTACAGCTTGACCTACTCATGTTCGAGGGACGTAAAAGTCCCAATTATGGTATATTAACCAATCATCTTAAATGCTCTGCTCCGTACGTAACTGGAGCACCAGCCCAAAAGTGTGTGTTGTACTCAAGCTTCGGACGTTTATGTTTTATAGATAGGTAGGATCAGTAGGAGAGAAAAAAAATTCTCGCATCGATCGTCTTAAAAAGCCTTGAGTCGTTCATTCATTCATCTTGACTCATTTTTGGCGACATCGCATATGTGATCATTCCACAAGAG